>CAWUFW010000758.1:2727500-3327500 GCA_963921515.1 Calotriton arnoldi | reverse complement strand
CTATCCACAGGATTGCAGGCAGGCTGGCCAGGGTCATCATGTATGTGTGATCTTACTTGATGTGTGCACAGCAGTGTTGGTGTATGGTCATCTTGTGATGGCCAGTCATCCTAGTCACATGGGTTGATTTATATGTGTGCACTTGGGTGGTCAAGAAGTGTGCAGTGTGAAGGGGGTGACTTTGTCGGTAGTGTTGATGTGTGTGTGCCCCTGCAATGTCAACTGCACACATGTGTCAGCCAGGATTTGAGTGCCTGTTTGTTTGATTGGTCAGCCCTGTGCTTGTGATTGTGTGCACATGTGGGAGTTGTAGGTTGTGCACTGTGCAGTGTGTTGGTGTGTCCTTGCACTTCTGGGGGACTCCAACTTGTTGTTGGTGGCAATTGTGGGTATGCAGAGTGTGTGACTGGCAATTCAGTGTTGTGTTTTGTTGATCAGCCATGTGTCTTGATACTCTTTGTGGTCACTGTGCAGACCTGCTCGGCCACACTGACATTGTGGGTGTGTTTTCTCATGCATTGCTGTCACTTGGGCCTTTTTTGCCTCCAGTATGGCATGTGGGGTGTGGAGTCATACCATCCCCTATCTGTGCTTCTGATGCCTACCCATTGTGAGTCTGCACTCCATCTATTTGTGTATGGTGCACTCCTGCCATGTCCACTACTGACGTACACAACACTTCACTCTCAGGTCAGCTGTCCCCTTGGGTTGCCAGTGTGTGTGCCTCCCCATCAATTCATTTGTTACACTATGCTTTGTGGTGCTGATCTGTGCACAGGACCAATGTGCCACTCATGACAGTTTCCCTATTGGTTATATGTGATTTTCTGGTACTGTTTTGCAGCCATGGTTGCTCATATGCAGTTCAACTGTTTGTGCTGCACAGTCCTCTGGTCATGTTGTTTTCACCTGGGTGTCCCAGACTTGTGCATCTGTGGGTGTTGTGTTAGCTGTATGTGTGTTTGCTGAGGTACTGCTTCACTTGCTGAGTGTGATGTTGTCTGTGTGCTGTGCTGATTGGTGTTGTGGGTGTTCATGGTGTGTCACTCATATCTGTGTGGAACTGGTATGTTTAGTGTGCACACACTGCTTGTCGTGCATGCAGTGCTGTGAGTGTATGTTGCCTTGTCCTTGCCTGGTGTGCATCCCCTGATGTCCTGCTGTGATTGCAATGTGATGTATTGGCATGTGCATCTGTTGTGTGTTTGATGTGGATATGGCAGTGTTTGGGATGTGTTGTCTCTTGCAGCTGACAGATGCTCTGTGTGTGTTGTTCTATTTGCATGTCAGTGTGTGTGTTTTGTTGGTGTGTTGTGGTTCAGTCAGTTGTGTCTTGCCAGTGTATGGTACATTACTTGTGTGTCTGTCACATGCACTTAGGGCTATTCTTGTTCCTGGGCTTGTTTTGGGTGCGTCCTGGGTGTTTTCTCCTCTCATATTTGAGCTGTCAGTTGTCATTATTGTGCATGTGCAAGAATGTGGTACATTATGACACCATGTTGGCTTTATGGGTGGTGTGGTATGTCTGTCTGTGTATCATTGTAGGCCCATTTCTCCCAGTTTGTGTCCATGATTGTTTTGTGGTGGTGCACTTCTTGTCTGTGTTGTGGTATGTTGTCTGTGCATTGTTCCTGACTGATGAGGTTGTGTACTCCTGTTCTGTCTGGGCTCCCATTGCCTTCCCACAGGTTTGCTGCACAGGTCAGGTCTGGTCTGGTTGTACTTCTGTGTGTGTTGTTATGGAGTTTTATGTTTGGCTGTTGGTTTTGTGCAAGCATTGGTTCAGGCATCCCTGGGTGTGTGTGTGTGTGATGTTTGTGGATACCCCCAGGGACTGTGGTTGTTTGTCAGTGTATTGACTGGACATTATTGGCACCCTTCTGTGTGTTGGACACTGGTGTTGTGTGCTGCAGGTGTGAGGGGGGTGGGGTAAGGTGTGTGAAGGTTCCTACTTGTTTTTGACAGTCATGGAGTGTTACAATGGGCCCTGTGTGTTGTGCTGCTGACATACACCTGTCAGGTAGTTGGATACAGATGTGTGGCTGTTCACTGTTTGACTTCAGACCCTTCCTTTCATCCCTGTGCCTGTACATGGGTTGCCTTGCTGTCTCCCTGAGTTGTTGCACTGAGGTGACTGTGGTTTGACTTCACTCACTGTGCCAGCCATGTGTGATTTGATGGGCTGAGGGTGTTGTTATATGTTCCTTCTCTTGCATGTGGTGTACACATGCTTAGTGGTTAGCTCCTTGGCCTTCCATTTGTGTGCACCTCACTTTAGATTTCCTATTTGTTGTCCTCCATTGCTGCTGACATATGGTCTGTGTATGTGGCTGTGTGTCAGTGTAGGGTATGTCTGTGTGACTTGGCAGGCTGTGTGTCCAGTTGAGTGATTGTTCCTTATCTGTATGAGTGTTAATTTTGTGCTTGGACTCTGTTTTCTTGCTATGAGTGTGGTGTAGGTGTGGTGTGTGGGTTGCCCTGGCCCTGTGCTTCTGTGCTGTGTGTTCCTCTACAGCCCCACCTTCTGTGCTGTCTCCCTAGTTGTTTTGTGTGTGGTGCAGGGTGTGGGTTCACCTGGCTGGTTATTGTGCATGGGGGAGCACAGGGTTGGCACATGGCATGTCCCTTCATGTTTGGGGTGGGAGTCTGTTGTGTGGTGGGTGGAGGTGTGGCCCTATGATCTTTGTGCACTGCCCATGCCTGGCGCTGGCCCTGCCTTCTGCATTGTGCGCATGTTTTCCCGCGTCTTCACCGCTGCGGTGACGTGACCGGGACATTACATCAAGATCGCGGTTGGTGGGTGACCTGGATGCGGAGGGGTGATTTGGTGAGAGGTAGGACATGTGTGGGTACACTTCTGGTTGTGTTCCTGTCCCCACCAGGGTGTCTGGTGTGCACAGGAACCCTATATCTGCCCATGAATTGTGTGTTGTTGTTGTGTGCGGAGTTGTGTTATTGCATACCTGCGGCGATGTCCGCGAAGGTGCATGAGTTGCTGGTAGTGTATCAGGTACAGCGCTGGGAAGACGTGTAGAGCTGGATCCATTGCGGTCGGGACCAGGCGGATGGGACCGGGAATCAGGTTTCGCGCTCCGCTGTCGTGCTTCTGCCGTCTCTGGTTGGGCGGTTTCTCCGCTGCCGTGCGACTGGCTGTTTTGGGCATCCTGATTTGTACGGCGGTTGGGACGTCATTCCGCACGGCGGTGGCTCTCCATTGGCTCCCACCGCCGCGGTGGCGGGCGCATTTTTATGGCGGTTTGCGTCGCACCGCGGCGGACGGGAAATGGGCTGTGTTTGACCATACTTATTTATTTTTTTTATTTAATGAGTTTTATATAGCGATGGCTAGACCCGTAGGTATCAGAGCGCTTTACATAAGGTTCCACAAAATTACACAGTACATTAGATTCGGGTAACATCAGTTGCTAGAAAAACATTTCAAGAGCATGGAAGCGAAGAAGGGTAAGGGGGCAGGGAAGGGGGTAGGGAAGATAGGACAGGAGACGAAGGAATATCTGCCCGAAGACCAGCTGGGTAGGTGGCGGCAGGGGAAGTCCAAAGCCCATCTCCTCTTTAGCTATCATGTAGCTCCACCGAGCAACGGCCAGAACGCTAGGTCTCTGTGGTAAAACATTAAAAGAGCAAAGAGGATGGGGTAAAAGGAGAGTAGAGGGGAAAGGGTAGGGTCAAGGGGTAGGAGGGAGAGAACGACGGAGAGACGAGGGAAAGTCTGCCCAAAGTCCAGCTGGGTAGGTGAGGGCAGATGGGAAGTCCGCGGCCCATCTCCTCTATAGCTATCATGTAGCTCCACTGGGCTTCGGCCAAAAAGCAAGGTCTCCACGGTCGCTCGCAGGTTCAGTGACTAGATGGGTAGGCCAGATGGGGGCTATGATTCGAGTTCTGTTCGAAGTCCAGATTTAGTCCCCGAGTAGTAGTACAGGGGCGGAAGGGTCCACTGAGGCAGCCATCTTGAGGTCATGTAAAGGGTTATGTCCATGGTGTTACATACCGCCAGTCCCCACTTAATCATTCTCTAAGAGAGGGGGGTGCTTGATGTGCACGCTTACTGCAGGGATCACGTGTGGTGTGTGCAGGAATGCACTCGTGGCTGCATCAAAGGCGCTATCTCCCCTGTGCCCCTCCACCGCTCGCTATACAAGACGATGTGCTCCCGGGTCCCCTTGTTGCCGCCGGGGCTGCTAGGAAGATGTCAATAGTCTAGCAAGATCAGACTTCCGTACCTGCAGCCGCCGCGTCCATAGTCGCCGCAAATCGTATCACAGAGGTAGGCGTGGGCTGAGACCCCAGTCAAGGACCGGTCTCATGGGACGCTGCGAGTCAGGCTCGTGTTCCCCTCCCCCTCCAGCCGCACCCGTAACTCAGTGGCAGTGCGGGCAAGCGAGTGGCACAATGCGCGGTAATCTCCCCAGGGGGGTCAGCCGGCATGTGGGCCGAGTGTTGGGGGCGTTTCTAGATGGGAAAAGACGGAAGTCAGAGGCATCCTGGAGCACTTCTTTTGGCCCCGGGAGCGTTCTCAAAGCTTCCCGAGCACCGGACGCCATCTTTGCATCTTCATTGGCACGAAAGTCACGGAAAGTCATGGCGGGCGTGGAGACCGCTGCTGGAGTGCGGTAAATGGCATTTTCCACCACCGCCAGCACTGCGGTGGTGCCTCCGCCCGCCATCATAATAGGCCCCATAGTTGGGACTGGGTGGTAGAATTTATACAGTTACTGGCTAGCGCATAGGTTAAATCTGACACCTCAACCACCACCATCTCAGAAGGTTCCTGGACCTGGAAATACTCCCATTGAAGAAGGCCTGCTGGGAGAATACTCCTGACACCTTACTGCTGCTGGAAGAAAAGAGCTCACTTAAGTATTCAAATTTGAAGGACACCTGGGTGGAGAGAGACCTGATGCATAGAAGCCTGCCCTGAAGAGATAGGGGCTGCATGACACAGCAGGGGGACCTTTTCGAACTCCTAGAAAAGGTTTGAACCTAGTTATTTTTTTCACCTCTGGAACACCAGGGCACGATACTGAGGCTTGCTCAGGAAGGTCGCACCCTAGGCGGGCCAGAAAACCAAGTTCTTCCAACTTGGATCTTTCTGCTATGATGAAAATTGGTTCAGCGGGACTTTGCCGCAAAGGTATCCCTTCTCGCGGAGCCCTACCCAACTGTCAGGTTAGCCCCGCTGGGTGATTTTGTCTTCAAAAAAAGCAAATCTATCAACACACAAAGCTACTTTAACGGCTATGAAAGCCAGGTGTGTCCCACTTGGAGCTTTTGCTTCCAAAACCAACAGCTTCAGTGGAAGTTTGCTGATGACCTCTCTGACTTTGAGGGACCCTTGCTTGCCATAGTCTTGGACTTTATCCTATTGAATAATTTGGACTTTCATTTCAGGGACCAAGGCAGATGTACTATCATTTTCCATCGGGTTTGCATCACAAAAGTGACACAAATCAGTGCAAAATGTTTATTTGGGATTTGCTTTCCAGCACAAAACTTGTTTTGTGTTGGAATATTACCTGAAAGTAACTCAAAACAGCGTTCTGCTCTGCTTTGCATCAAGGAGGGCATTCCTTTGGTGGTACATGGGCATTCCCATGCAACCATGCACGTTTAACGATAATAGAGAGGACTTTGCACCAAAACATAATGCCTCTTCGAGGCAGGCATTAAAGAGGGAGAAATGTTTTTATTTTTCCAATCTTTTCTGACTTTGCATGTATCCTCCGCTGTACAGCACACATCCAAAGTGAGAAATGTTTGTTTAGGAATAGTATATTGCCCTGGGAGTGTACCCTACCAGTACAAAATGTATGCCAGACACCACATGTACACATTTGCTGTAAGAAACAGAGCAAGGGTACTATAGCTGGCCTGCGCTCTTTCTCTCTCACAATGCAGTGCAGCAACTTTGGTGTCTGTGCTGCATTGCACGATACATTGATAAATCTACCCCGAAGGTAGGTCCAAAGGTAAAACCATTGACCAGGATGACAGACTCGGTGTATCTGACCTCCTCTCCATTGGAGTCAACTGAAATCTCGCCTGGGTTGGGGTCAACCATGAACAGTAACTTTTGATTGGCAAATTTACTTTTTCTGCGTGCATTTATTTATCTCTTTTAAACATTCATATTTCTGATTCCCTTTAACCTATTTTAATGATGTTGGTTTTCTGTTTACTCATGAAATGTTCCTCTGATCGTCTACATTGGTTTGAGAATGTTATTGTGCTCATGACTTTAATATTGTTACCGATGCTTAAACTTAACATAATTCATGAAATCCCTTAATTTCTTTCTTTCTCAAAATTTAATATCAATATAACATATTATAGTAATACACAAGGTTTAACAATCCAATGTAATGCAGCACTGCACAATAGTTCATAGTTCAGTGCTCTGCAGGGATACACAAAACTGAAAGGCGAGTCGAAAAGGTAGAGATTTACACCTTTGCACAATGTCTTAGGTAAACTGTGCCTACCAATGTGCCTAGTTAATGATCATTTGTGTGTTCACATACACTCCTTTGTGACTCACGCATACATTACAAGTGCCTGTTGAAATGGTGTATATATGTATTTGTTAATATAAAATTGCACCCTCCACCTATTTCCCTAACCCTCTATGCACGTGCAGTCCAGAATGAATTCAGTACGCATGCATAGGGCTCGGAAAATTGTGGAAGCTTTTTGAAAAATTGTTCTGCACAATTTTATCTCACTGTTTATTCTTGTAATATATATTACATGCCTTCTTTCCTCAGGGGCGGTGCACCACTTAGGGCGTGGAGGTGTTGCCCCAATCATATTTTCGGCCCTGGTCCCTGCAATTAAATGTGAGTATTTCAAGCAGAAAACTACTAAAAATGAAGGGCCTAATTACAATGTCGGCGGTAAAGCCTCCGACTGCTGGTCGGAGGCATTCCAACCGACATTGTAGGTTCAAAGTCTGACCACCATATTACAAAGATGGCGGTCGGAGTTTAAACCGGCTGGGAATCTGATGATGTTCTGACTGGCTCAAGGAGCCAGTCGGAAAGGCCTCATAATCCCTTAAGGACGGCATTTCCGCCGTCGGGATTATGATGGCACTTTCCGACAGCAGTTCCATGTTGGCCTTCCCCACATGAAGCTGCTGTCTGAAAGTTTCTTTGGTGGCCCCTAGCAGAGCCCCCATCCCATCCGCAGCCTCCGCATACTGCCCTGGGGGGCACCAACATCCCTGCACCATGTGGAAGTCACCTTATGGTGCCTTCCACACGGTGCAGGGATGTTTGTAAACATCCATTTTTTTATGGGAGCTTATGCTGCTGGCGATTTCTGCCCGCCACACAAGCTCCCATTTAAAAATATATGTTTCCGACCACACACAGTGTGTGCGGTCGCATCCTAATCAGGTGTTCGGGACCGCCGACCTACGGTCGGGCGGTTTCCGCAATGAAGCGTGTCGGTCGGAGACAACTCCGACCAACATCGTAACGACGGCCAAAATCTTTCAGCCGCAGAGGAGTGGCTGAGGCAGGTCCTGGAGGATCCAGTGCGGCCGGGTCTGAGGTGGTGGGGCTTACATTGACAGACACATATTCACCAAGTTAGTACTGTACAAGCCAGGCAGCACTGGGTCAGAAGTGCGCATTTAGGGTTGGACGGCTGCCTTTCTCCGGTCAGCCCGACATGCGCACTGAAGGTGTCTCCACCTGCGCATTAGTGAGCCGGTGGTGACTCAAAGCTTCTGCCCCCGGTCTCAGAAATAAGCAGTGAGGCCGCCTGCCCGAGCCAGTCCTGGTGCTGCTGTAACAGCAGGAGCAGTGCCTGGATTGGCTCAGAGAGATGCGTGGTTTGGTTACTAGGGACCTCAGTGCACGGTGTGCTCGTGATGTCATGTGAGGCAGCAAGAGGATGGGAGGAGGCTGTATCTCTCTCCCCCATTTTCGTGCGACACAATTAGAAAGAAAGTTGTTGGTTGCTACGGGCCTACGGCATGGCATGCATTTGAAAAGACAGAGCTGAGTCAGCTGAGCAGCTTTAAGTTCCACAGGTAAGTAAAAGTAAGTTTAAGTAGTGTCTTTGTCGTTGGTGACCGTGGATTTGAAACTAAATACACGTCTAAAGACGGAGATTGAATCCCCCACCTTGCTGCTTGCTTGACTACTGGAATTTGTGTACGACCTGTGGTGGTGCTTTTAAATTAAATTGCCGATCCTCGTGTTCCGCTTAAGGTTGCCTGGGGGTGGGCAATGCCCTGCTAAAACTCTTTGTGCTTTGATAAGATTTTACTTGGCTCATCGTGTGCTGCAAGGTAATCAATCAATCAATCACGGCATTTATAGAGCGCGCTACTCACCCGGGAGGGTCTCAAGGCGCTGGGGGAGGGGGTAAGTTACTGCTCAAACAGCCAGGTCTTGAGCTGCTTCCTGAAGGAGAGATGGTCCTGGGTTCGCCGAAGGTGAGTGGGGAGGGAGTTCCAGGTCTTGGCTGCCAGGTAGGAGAAGGATCTTCCTCCGGCGGTGGTTCTGCGGATGCGTGGTACGGTGGCGAGGGCGTGGCTGGTTGATCGTAGCTGGCGTGTGGGCGTGTAGAAGGTCATGCGGTCGTTGAGGTACTTTGGGCCCAGGTCGTGGAGGGCCTTGTGTGCGTGGGTGAGGAGTCTGAACGTGATTCTCTTGCTGACGGGGAGCCAGTGCAGGTCTTTCAGGTGTCCGGTGATGTGGCTGTGTCGGGGGATGTCCAGGATGAGTCGTGCGGAGGCGTTCTGGATGCGCTGGAGTCTTTTTTAGGTAGCTGGATGGGATCTGCCCCTGCTGCAGAATCTGTTTACTTTGCAACCAGATACTTGCTATGGGCAGGCCTACGGCGCACTTTTGCGAAGAGTTGAGCTGCCTTAAGTTCCAGGTAGTAAGTTTAATTAGTGAGTTCATTGTTGGTGCAGGTGACCGTGGATTGGAAAATAAATACACAGGAATGTAGTATTTGTGTCCGACCTGTGGTGGCGCTTTTAAACTAAAGTAGCAACCCTGTGTGTTCTGCTTTACGGTACCTGGTGGTGGGTAATGCCCTGCTGAAACTTCTTGTGCTTTAGTTTGAATCACTGACAGAATATCGAGAGTCAGAAAATCGAACTACAGAAATATCGACACAAAAATATCGAAGTCAAGAATATTGACATCCTATCTACATTATGGTAAGTACAAAAATATCGAAAAAATAATATCGATGTCAAAAATATCGTTGTTAAAAATATTGGGTTTTTTTAAGTTACAAAAATAATGTAAAATAAAGTAAATAATACATATAATTAAAATAAACATAGTTAAAAATATTTTAAAATGTTTAAAAATTATAACTAATATATATAATGTAAAAAGAAATTAAACATATACATATAATATATAATATATATACTTACTTAATATTTTTTTTAATTATTTTAAAAACATAAATTGTTAAAAAATATCTTATAAATTACAAATACATTTCTACACATAAAACAATAATATAAATCAAAATTAAATAAATATATATAACAAATAAAAAAATTACAATTATTTTTAATATTTTTTAAATTAATTATATACTACATTAACTAAAATAATACAAAAAATATTAGATAGCGGAGGGAATAAAATTACTATTCCAACTCCAAACAGTGCAACAGTAGGGAAAATGTAGGATAGCGTAGGGGTAAAAATTACTATTCCCACTCCAGTGAGTGCAACAGTAGGGAAAGTGTTGGATAGCGTAGGGGTAAAAATCACTATTCCCACTCCAGTGAGTGCAACAGTAGGGAAAGTGTTGGATAGCGTAGGGGTAAAAATTACTATTCCCACTCCAGTGAGTGCAACAGTAGGGAAAGTGTTGGATAGCGTAGGGGTTAAAATTACTATTCCCACTCCAGTGAGTGCAACAGTAGGGAAAGTGTTGGATAGCGTAAGGGTAAAGTTACTATTCCCACTCCAGTGAGTGCAACAGTAGGGAAAGTGTTGGATAGCGAAGGGGTTAACATTACTATTCCCACTCCAGTGAGTGCAACAGTAGGGAAAGTGTTGGATAGCGTAGGGGTTAAAATTACTATTCCCACTCCAGTGAGTGCAACAGTAGGGAAAGTGTTGGATAGCGTTAGGGTTAAAATTACTATTCCAACTCCAGTGAGTGTAACAGTGTGGAAAATGTAGGATAGCGTAGGGGTTAAATTAACATACTTATTAATTAAATATTTGTTTTAAAATAAATAACATATTAATAATTAATTAACAAAAATATTAATAATAAATACCAATAAAATTAAATAAATATTTACTTAAATAACATTAAATTACTTCCCACCCTATTCCCTATAAACCCACAACCCACTACACATAAAAAATAACACATTTAATTTAATTATCAATTAATCAATTAATAAAAATTAATTACCAAATAATAATTAATTAACAATAAATTAATTAACAATAACAATAAATAAAAAGTAAAAAAATTAATTATAAATAATACAATTATAAAATAATCAATTAATAAAAATTAATTATCAATTAATAATTAATTAACAATAAATTAATTAACAATAACAATAAATAAAAAATAATAATAGATTAATTATAATTAATATAATTATAAAATAATCAATTAATAAAAATTAATTTCCAATCAATAATTAATTAACAATACATTAATAAGCAGAGAAGAGATCATGGCGGCCGCTAGCTGAGCGTTCGCTTGCCACCGGAGGCACTCACGTCCCGCATTCTGATGTAGGCGAGGCCGAGACCTGCAGTACCTTTTCCGAGTTTCCCGCCGTTGCCGACTTTCTTTCTAGGCGTTGCTGGGCTGTAGACTGTCCTTTCTTTTTTCTTTCTCCTTTTCCGTGGGATGTGTGTCGGCGTGGCTTTTGATTTACCGCGCTGGTCTGCCGCCGCCCTGGAGCTGAGGAGGGGCCGCAGAGCAGCGGCTCGCGGGCTCCTCCGGGCTGACACTGGTAGAGGCAGCACAGGACGGCTTTCACCGGCATCGCAGAGGGCTGCATCTCCGAAGCGGTTGAGCACGTTTCTGCCTTCGGAGGAGAAAGGACTCCTGCCATTACTGTTACAACTGCAGCCACAACCGTTAGGACAGCGACAATCATCGCAACAGGACCAACAAAACCAGGTGCAGGGGGGGGCAAGCAGGGGGGACTGCAGTGTCGGTAAGTGCCACGCTGTCCACGGAGGGGGGCAAGCTTGTGCTCACACCCACACAATCACAGCCACAGCCACAGCAACAGAGGGAGTTTAAACAATTGGAACAGGAGGCACAGAGGGGGAGAGAAAGTTGTACCAGCATTTTCAGTAATAAAACTGCCCTCACAGCGCTCTCAACGACAGGTAGCAGGAGAGGAAAGAGGCGAGGTGGTGGGGCAACGAAGGCAAAGCCTGCCAGTAAAATTAATAAGCATCTCCTAGAAGGAAAATTGAGCACAAGTAACAGCATAAGTAACAGCCTAAATCAGGGGGAGGAGAAAAAAGATAGCGTGACCCCAGATATAGTCGCTGTTAGCAGCCACTCTACCTTTCAGTATTGTGAGGTTAAAGGCAGGAGCATTAAGTCAGTTAGAGCCAAAAACTATTCCTTGGATTCTAGGATTAAGATCACTCCGTCCCGCCGGTCCTATTTTAAAGTGCAGCCACTAGTGTTGGACGTGGTTAAACAAGGGGAGGCTCTGAGAAAGTGTTCAAAGGGGCAGTGGGAGTCAGTACCCTCCCAAGGCAGGATGGAAGCGCTGAATAGTCCCCCTTCCGCTTCACTGTCCTCTCCTGAAATGGCTTCGGCAGTTTCGGGATTAGCCCAAACTAAGGCCTTGGACACAAACAATGGCGACCTGCTAGAGGTAAACCCAGTCTGTCAAGTTAGGGTGGACAATGACAGCACAGAGCAAGTTATAGTCTCCGAGGAGCAGGGAATTGCTGGGCCTTCAGCAGCTTCTATGGAGGCTCTCTTCTCTTCTTTATCTGTGGATATCAGGAAGGGGTTTTCTGCTTCCGAAGCAAATCAAGGGGAGATCCGGCTGTACTGTGAATCATTGGAGAAGAAAATTGACCTCCTAAACTCCAGGACAGTGGCCTTAGAAAGCTCAGTGGGAGAAATAAGGGACGATCTGGGAGTCGCTATATCAGAAATCGCACAACTCAAGAAAGATGAGGTATCACTCCGGGACAGGCTTGAGAAGTTAGAAAACAATTCACGGAG
Source organism: Calotriton arnoldi (assembly GCA_963921515.1). NCBI lineage: Eukaryota > Metazoa > Chordata > Amphibia > Caudata > Salamandridae > Calotriton > Calotriton arnoldi. Next base: position 3,315,263 of record CAWUFW010000758.1, on the reverse strand, counting down.
AAACAATTTACGTCTCTTGAATGTCCCGGAAGGGAGAGAAGGAGATGACATCAAGTCCTTCATTGTGACCCTTTTAAAAGATTCACTCCAGATAGAAGAATCAGAGGAGGACTTGAAGAAGGACATACAGAGGATCCACAGGGACCCTTTTAGGAAACATCCTAATCGGTCCAAACCAAGTAAGATTCTCATAAACTTTCTCACGTTTTCCCTGAAGGAAAAGATCCTAAATTGTGCCTTGAAGCAAAAATCCTTGAAACCCAGGGATTTTTCTTACGAAATTCGCTCTGACTTGTCTCGTGCGACGTTGGACAGACAATGGGAGCTGGGCAGGAAAATGGACGAATTTAAGAAACTTGGTGCGGTTGCCCAGCTGAAGTTCCCTGCACTCTTGAAAATTATGTACAATAATAAGATGTACAATTTAAAATCAGTCCAAGAGGCAGATGAACTTCTGGAAATCCTAGGCAAGGCCACAAAATAGTTTAGTAATGGAGACTCACATAATCACTGCACAAGGTTCTTCGGGGCTCTCGGGGGTAGTTCCAATCTTAATTTAGGTTTAAAGGCTCCTGAGAGATCAGACACTAGAGAAATAGGTATGATATACTGACCTATCAGTTAATCATTGCTAAGCCTAAGTTTATGGGGTCGTGTCCAGAAGCTAATCTAAAAGAAAACCGGAGGCAGGGTCTTCTTTTGGGCCTCGGTTTATCGCCCCTTTTTCTGTGTAATGTTTTGAGTATAGAGGGATTTGATGGGTGCCCCGGTAGCAGAATCTGGACTAGTAGTCCAGGTAAATGGGGGTTGGGTTCTCCAGGGAGGAAGCAGGGGTAGGTGCTCCTGCAGGGCAACAGGGGAAGCACAGGGTGGGGAGCATCGGGGTAAAAAAAATAAGAAAAAAAATTCCTCATTCGCCTTTTAGTCCGATTAACTCACACTTGTTATGTTTGTTATGTTTAGCCTGCGATTGGTACTTTGGGAGATGTAGCACATTAAAGGTTTTGGTGTTTAAACCGCCATGAGTAGCATTCAGTTTCTATCCTGGAACGTTAATGGCCTGCGAGTAAAAACTAGGAGGGCGAAGATTCTGCAGTATCTTAAAGATTCTTCCGCACAAATCATTATTCTGCAAGAGACTCATCTTTTGAAGGAGGAATTGTCAGAGATTTTCAGAAGATTAAAATGGGTTGGACACCTTATTAGCTCCAATCAGAGTGCTAACATCAGAGGTGTAGCTATTCTGGTCAAAAAGCAAGTGAAGGCTCGGGTATTAAATTCTATGGTAGACCCAGGTGGCAGGTGGGTCATAGCTAAAATGTCTATTTCAGGTTTTCTGATGATAGTGGTGGGCTATTATGGCCCGAACCAAAATGATCCTTCCTCGCTGAAAACCATTTTTTCAAATCTTTTGGAATTTCCAGAGCCCATTATAATGGCAGGTGATTTTAATATAGTCTTTAATCCTTTACTAGATAAGTCCCCAAGCAGCAGGGCGAACACATCACCTAAGTCCCGGACATATATCCAAACGATGATGGCACAGATGGGACTGTGCGATGTGTGGAGAGAGAGATCGAGCTCTCAACTAGGTGTCTCTTTTTATAACAACAAGTATCGCCATAAGTCTAGAATTGATTATATATTGGTCAGCCATGACCTGAGGGGTAAAATCAAGGACATGGGCTACTCGACTCCACATTTGTCCGACCATGCGGCTGTATGGTTGGATTTAGTTCTGGAATGGAAAGAACATTCAAGGGTATGGACATTTGATCGTTCGCTACTACTTGATGAACCTGAAGTCAAGTATTTATCTCAGGAATCAGAGTCTTTCTTCAATACGAATGTGGGTTCTGCTGAGATCTCTGTGGTATGGGATGCCTGGAAGGCTTTTATAAGAGGTATGGTCACTAGCAGGGTCTGTTTTAAGAACAGGAAGTACAGAGAGGAGGTGGAGCAAACAGAGTCTGAGATGAAGGCAGTGGAGTTGAGTTTAAACAAGGAAATGGTCCCCGCAATCTGCCAAGAACATCTGGCAAAATTAGCTAGTTTGAAGGATCAGCTGGATACCATTATTCAGTCAAGGATCACTAAAAGATGGGAGGCTAGTAAGCTTGCCCATTTTGAATATGGAGAGGGGGCCAGTAAACTCTTAGCATGGAAGGTTAAGGCCGATAGGACTCGAAACGTAATAAGGCAAATAGACAGCGAGGATCACAGCACCTCGGTATACACCGATGAAGAGATCAGGGATGCCTTTTTTGCCTTCTTTCAAGACCTATATGAGGAAGACAATGTAGTTGATAAAACTAGTGCTAGTGAGTGGTTAACGAGAAGCAGGCTCGCCTCCCTAAACTCTTCTCAGCGAGAAAATCTGGAGCTAGATATATCCCAGCAAGAGGTCAGAAAGGCAATCTCTGCCTGCAAGGGAGGAAAGGCTGCAGGGCCTGATGGGCTCCCAGCCGAACTGTATAGATCCTTGGGGGAGGCAGTAATCCCGACCATGACTGCACTTTTTAATAAGATTCTATCTGAAGGTGCTAAGCTTCCCGTCTCGTGGGAAAAGCCACCATTTCACTGATTTTGAAACCAGGGAAAATCCGAGTGGAATGTGGGTCTTATAGACCCATTTCACTTTTAAACACAGACTATAAAGTCTTCGCGAGGATCCTAGCAGATAGGTTGGGAGCAGTAGCCCGTGGACTACTCCACACCGATCAGAAGGGCTTCATGAGGGGTAGGAATTTATCTAACCTTACCTATAATTTTATTGGCGCTATTGACCTGGCCTCAACCTTCTCACTACCTCTTGCAGCAATGACACTCGATGCTACCAAAGCCTTTGATAGGGTCAATTGGGTATACCTCGCGGCAGTAATGGATAGGTCTGGTTTCGGAGTGAAGTTCTGTCGAGTCATTCAGCTTATTTACCGCGATCCCTCGGCGAGACTCCTAGTCAATGGCAAACTAACTAACCCTTTCAAAATCACCAGGGTAACTAGACAGGGCTGCCCCCTCTCCCCGCTTCTCTTTGACCTGTATATTGAGCCCTTTGCTCAGCGTTTGAGGGACGAGCCGGGCATTTCATCTTTCAGGTTTGGGGCGTGGGAGAGGAAGGTAGCTCTCTATGCGGATGATGTTTTGATCCTTTCTTCCGACTTGGAGACATCTTTTCCTCAGGTTATTAGGTTGGCACAAGACTTTGGGCAGGTTTCAGGCTATGAGGTTAATGCTGGAAAGACGGAGATCATGGCGTGGAACCTGCCAGATTGTCAGCACCAAACCAAGAGTGAAATAAGATATCTGGGGGTCAGGATTGTCCAGAATATTGACAAGATTTCAGGGACTAACCTGGCCAACGTTTCCAGAGAATGCCAGAAGCTTATGAAATCTTGGGCTCATCTCCCACTGACCATTTTAGGTAGGATTAATTTGATAAAAATGGCTATACTTCTGAAAATCACTTTTCTTTTTGACACCATTCCTTTACACTTTGATAAACAGGGGATCGACAAACTTCAGCAAGCAATTAATTCATTTGTATGGGCTTATAGGGCCACGAGAATAGCTTGGAAGAAGCTCAGGCGCAGGAGGGAGAAGGGGGGCCTTACACTCCCGGATATACAGTACTACGCTTGGGCTTTTCAGTTATCTCATGCAAGAATGCTGCTAAAAACTCCAGATCATTACAGGGACGGGGGCCATGTTCTCTGCCATGCTAAAAGGAGGGATTTCCCCAGGAGGGGTTTCTGTTTAAATATGGTGACCAGAAGTTTTTAAAAGATCAGGCTGAAAGTCTTGTTGGGGATGGCTCGTATATGGGCTAGAATTAAACAATGCACTGGCCTAAATTACTTTTCGAGTATGGCTCCCCTGTGGGACTCTCCAGGGGTTCCAGATTGTCTAAAAGATAAATTAGCTACACCACTTAGGACAGCGGGATTGAATGGGTGGAGGGACTTGGCTTCTGATGGCTCCCTAAAACCATGGTTAACACTCCACAATAGACTAGAGGGAGGTATGTCCAGGTTTAAATATCTACAGTTGCAGAGTTGGTCCCAGAACCTTAAAAAACCTATAGGCACAGGAAACATCTTGGAGGAGCAACTAGTATCTAGGCCGGTGGGGAGGAAGGAGGTCTCCTTTTTTTACTGGTCTATAGAAGAAGCCATTGATGGAGATTTTAAACTTGGTGAAGAACTATGGGGTACCTTTATGCCAAATGAACAGTGGGAAGACTTGTGGCAAACTTCCTTCAATATCTTATATGCTACTGTAAAACCAGCCTGGCTTAGAAGAAATCACTATTTTACCACCCACAGGGCTTATTTATCTCCAGCAAGACTGTCCAAAATAGCGAAGGGTCCCCCTGTCAGCTGCAAGAAGTGTGGTCTAGTAAATGCCTCAGACATTCATATGTTTAAAGACTGCCCTGCGATAACTGAATATTGGGGGAAAGTAGGGGTAACTATATCGGACATCCTGGGATTCCCTGTTCACATCTCTCTCTCCCTGGTCATCTTTGGTATAGCCAGCGAAGTAACAGGGCCTGCTAGGGGGTTCCTCTTCTACGTAATACTGCTGGCTAGGAGAGAAATTTGTAAGAAATGGGTAGACGTCACACCCCCCACACACATAGAATGGCTGTCCTCCCTATACATGACCTCTAAGACTGATCTGGTCAGACTGCAGAGTAGTAGGAAAAAAGCGATATGGGATTGTTTATTGAAGTGGTCTTAGTGGTATTAATTGTTTATTTTTCAATAACAACCGTTTGGATCCTATGTTTAAGCCTCCTGGATGCTCTCTGACTGTGTTGGGCCTTTCTCAAAGTTCCTACATCCAACTGGCCAACATAAACAGCCCTCGGTCACAGGTTATCAGAAGAGAGCGAGACCAACCCCTATACTCAGAAAGGGGGACAGTGACACTCTGTGGGATTGTCGTCTACCGGTAGGCTGGTGTCGTCTCCCGGTTCCACTCTTGATGCCTACGTCTCCGTAAAACCGAGTAATGGTGACAGACATCCTACTCTTTGTCAACTGAGGTCTGAGGCAAATGAGGATAAAAAATAAAAAATAAAAAAAATTAATAAGCAATAAAAATAAATAAAAAATATGTATTCATTAATTATAATTAAATTACTTCCCACCCTATTCCCCTATAAACCCACAACCCGCTCTAATACTAAAACGCAAAATTTACTCACAAAAAAATTACTAATTTCTAAACATTTAATACAAATATTTAAAAATAATTAAAAAACATTACAAAAAATGTTAAACACATACATATAAAATACATACTAAAATACATAACACTAATATAAATATAGATATTATTAACAACGATATTTTTGCTAACGATATTACTTACTTCGATATTACTTACTTCGATATAAAAAAAACAATATTACTTACCTTAAGGTCGATATTCTGGTCACCGATATTCTTGACTTCGATATTCTGTCCCTACGATATTTAAAACTCGATATTAGTGTAGGTCGATAATAAAAATCGATATTATGTCTGCATACCCTTTGGTTTTACTCAGCCCATCGTGTGCTGCAAGGTAGCTGAATGGGCTCCGTGCCTGCTGCAAAAATCAGTTTACTTTGCAACCAGATACTTGCTAGGAGCCGCAAGGCAGGGCTGGCACTAGGCATGGGCAGTGTGGGCAGCTGCCCAAGGCCTCGCACTCAGCCTACCAGCATGGGGCCCTGCACCGATCGTGTGTCCTGTTGTTTCCCTGCTGATCCATCTAAAAGAAAGGTGTCTCCTTGCAATTAGGGTCCATGGGAGGGGTTCCCTCCCATGGTGTCTGGAGGCCTAGGGGAGGGAGACGCTTCCTCTTGTCCCAATTGCAAGGAGACCATTCAGAGACACTGCGGGACGCCCATTGTCCAGCATTTTAGCGCCCCCACAGTTTTAACTTTTAGCCCACAAGCAATTCTCACACCTATCCGGCTGAAGTTGTGAGAATTGCTTGTGGGCTGAAAGTTAAAACTGTGGGGGCGCTAAAATGCTGGACAATGGGCCTCCCGCAGTGTATCTGAATGGTCTCCTTGCAAGGGGTCACTTATGTAAATTAGAGGGACCTCGCACATTCCCTTTTGGCACAGGGCCCCGCAAATCCTAGAACCGGCCCTGCCACAAGGCACACATTTGCGAAGAGCTGAGCTGCCTTATGTTCTACAGTTAGTAACTCAAATGGCGATCCTCGTGTTCCGCTTTACTGTGCCTAGTGGTGGGTAATGGGATGCCAGTAGGGCCGACCCTCGTTTAAGAGTGAGTATTAGGAACCGGTGCTCTCGTCACCCCCAAGAATGTCATCATGATCAATTTATGTGATTGTGACGGATATAGTTTCTTTCCATGGGACCAATTTGCTTTCATTTGAATCTGGTTGCAAACAGCTGTCTGCAGCAGGCATGGAGCACATTCAGTCTGAATGGACTTTGCGCCTTCCGCAGAAACCTGTTGGCAACTAGATTCACATAAAAGCAAATTGGTCGCATGGAAAGAAACTATTTCCGTAACATTCAAGTATAATGTTTCAAGTTTCTGTGTAGTTCAGTTCACCTCTAACTTTGTACTCTTGGCTAGGGAATGTAGGGTGATCATTTTATTTAGACAGTTACGATTATTCAGGGGCATATTATCAAGCCCAATTTCGCCGCTTTAGCGGCCGTTTACCGCCGAAAAGCGGCAATTTAAATATTGCTCTATCATCAAGGACACGCTAACGCGTGTTTCCTTGAGTTAGCAGCCGTCTTTTCTCCACTTTGCATGTCAGCGATTATTATCGCTAATGACATGCAAAGTGGGCGTTCCTCACAGAACAACATGGGTAAACATCGCTACAACTGCATCGCGATATTTACAAGGATGCCCCAGACCCGCGAATCGATGATCAAAGTCGCGCTAAGGCCCCTTTATCGCCGGATTTTAACACCTGCTATTAATCCGACTTAGCCATCTGTAACATGGGAGGTGGATCTCAGGGCTAAGTCCACACCTGCCTATTATCAAGGTTTACATTATCGCAGGTCATTTTTCGCTGCTTTTCTCACGCTAATGCATGTTATCACCCTCTATCGCTGGATTTCACATCGCCTGGGTGAAAAGCGTTAATAATACATCGCTAACCCGGCGCTGAAATCCAGCGATAGACGGCAATAATGAAAATCGCGCTATGCGTGATTTGCGATAATTATCGCATGTGCTTGATAATATGCCCCCAAATGTTTTATTTGTATTTTATGTATAAACATGGTGCTTTTAAAAATCGATTATAGTATTTTTCAGATTGGAACAGGTTACTTGTTGACTAATCAGATAGCGCATGTGATCGTTTTGGTTAAGGAATCGATAGATGATGAAGAGGTAATCAAACAGCAATGCCAAACATTAAAATGTTGTTATTGGCCCATTTTATGTTATCTTCAGGAAATAGTTATCAGACTTCACCTATCTGACATCAAAATGAGTTTGTGCGCTGGTGTCAATAAATAGTTCCGATTGTCTCACTCCTAATTACTTTGCATTATTCTGGACACTTTGCATTCAGTTTTTAGCTTGCCTGCACCGGTCCAAACAAGGACCAACCATCAGTAGGTTTCATTTGTAAAGGTGTATCAATAAATAAATATGTGAGGTAGTCAGCTTTGTTATCTCGAGTCTGTTATGAAGTTCTGTGGTTATACGGAATAAGCAGCTACCTACGTTATTATCACATGAAATCTCTTTATTGATGCCATAACTGCACTTTCACAGTTGCTTTATTAGCCTTCTTGCTTTCTCAAATATGCTTGAAAATGCACAATTTGCACACTATTTTTTCAAATTTTCCTCGGAGGGAGCACCCCCTGAACCCTCCTTATGATGGTTGGACTTGCTCGCTGCGCTTTTTCACCACTGGCCACTCATTCCAAACTTTTACGCCTCACCACTTTCAAATGTGACCAGCCGCCACTGTCCTTCCTGCACACATACTGTAGAAACAGCAGGCTGATGTATTTTTACACTCAATGCACCCAGGTTTACCTGAATTTATTTGGTATAGGTTAATTGCATATGCGCATGTAAAGTTGGAAATTACACTCCGTAAGTAGCTTAAAAGATCCGACTTTTAGGATTGCAACCTCGTTTGCTTTACCCTGGATAATGTCCTGACTCGCAACATACACTATTCTAATCTAGGTGGAAATTTACATAAGCAGAATGTATGACAGCTTTACATACAGTAAACACATGTGCAAAACACATTATTATGTTCTTTTCAGCCTCTCGGTTTTGGGATGTCTGCTGCCTTCTCACAATGTGCGAGTCCTCCATTGTGCAATAGAGGACTTTCTGTTGTTATTGCATATTTCCCTCTTTGTATATGTTTGTGCAAGAGCACTTAGAATGTGCCAGAGATAGTCTTTACAAATGCTTCCACCTGGCCTGAGTGATTGTTGGGTGAGACAGGAGAAGCCTCATACAGGGAAGAACGACAGTCAGTACTGACAAAATCTGTGAGTCTGGGGAGCTTTTTAACGAGCAATGGGGCACATCGCCCACTGAGTCATTAATATGTGGCCTTATTTGCTGGTTCCTAAGTTATGTTCTATGTTGCTCTTCCAAGAACATGTTCTTCTACATTGGATCCAATGCCAGCTGGTGTGAGTCAACATAGACTCTGAGACAGTTGCTGTGCTTGCGATAGACTGCCCTGCACTGTTTTGCTCTTCAAATTAGGCAAAGATGTGCTTATGGTCTGGAATGGGCTATCACATCTCCTTCATATGATAAACAAAAACTCTGCCCTGCACGACACATCACTTTCTTTAACCTGGCTACCAGCACTGAACTTGAGCATGGCTTATCTGTGCTTGGTGTTTGCTGACTGGTTCCATCTTCGCTTCGTGCCACCCTCGTATGAAAGCCACCAGTTGGCATATGTTTCCTCGAAATAGTGTGACTCAGGGGTAATTCAAATCATGGTGGATTGAGCTTACTCCGTCAGGACAATGGACTAAATTACTCCATCGCTCTGACGGATTAACTGTCTGCCAAATTTATAAATGACCGCCATGCCTTTGCTCATTTCTCACACATTGTCAGGAACAGCCATCACGGCGGTTGCTGTCAATGCTTTTTTAAGTTTGACGCCCAGCTCTATCAACATGATGGAGCCATCTGTCAAGCGTATTTTTTTTTATATTTTCAAAAAGAAAATCCCGAAGCAGGATTAAAAAAAAATGGCTCCTAATCATGGGAGTTATCTCACATGGTCAGGGGGCCATTTGACAGTTTTTACTGCCCTTAACTGCCAAGATTTTCCTGGCAGCGACAGACAGTGAAAACTGACCTATATGTCCGCCCACCTAACTTAATTGGGTGGACATAGAGGCCAGCCTCTAGCGGCCCTTACTCTGTTGGGCCAGTGGAGGAGTGCAACAATGGTGGAGATGGAGTAGTCTCCGCCATGGTTACATCAAAGGTCTTTCTGCATCTAAATTCGGTGGGCGGGCCATCATATTGTCAGTATGCATACTCTGTCGCATTTGCTATGGAGCACGCTTACCGCCAGTATATAAATAACCCCTCTGTTCTCTAACGTTTGAGATAGCACCATCAAAACTGCTGCCCACTATCAACACCTTCCAGATCACCAATCTCTTGTATGTGTCCACTGCCCTGGAAATGGTCTTTCTTCTCTTGCTATAATTCTTCAGTGGATGTGCATTCCATGGAGCGGAGTGGGGCTATTGATTCATTGGACTCAGTTATGGCTCACTCTGACCACTTCTTCCTCTTGTACAGCACACATTTCCTGATGTCAATTACATTACACCACTGACTGATTTGACTGGAACACCAGACGAAAAATAGGACTCCCAAGATCAGGAGTTACCAAAATGGAACCACGAGATAAACAGGATCCACTTATATGGTCACCATATGACTCCATATTCCTGTGACACACATAGCTTCCAGTGCTGGGGTTTCATACACTAAATCAATGTATTCAAGGGGTTGCAGTTCTAGGTCAGTTCAATTCAACCAACTGGATCAACACACCTGAATCAATGATTTGTTAATAGAAACCCGAGCGCTTGGAAAGGCTATGCCCGTTTGTGTGGAGTCTGCTGGTAACCCTGTCCAGTTTTGCAAAATATCAGACGTCGCTGGAACCTCCTTCCCTCTTCAATTAATCTTTTATAAAATCCAGGGTCAATCTCTCTTTTTTGCTATTTAGAGCGTCAAGATGTTGCTATAGGACCTCCTGGCACTGCTGAGCTAGACTCAATATAAAGCGCTCAGAATATATAAAACATTTCTAAATTAAAGAGCTCAGAATGTAATAAAGAAACTCGGCCATCAAAGGGGTTTTTAATTACTTTCTTAAAAGGAATTTTAATACTTAGGAAAAGTGCCAAATAGATTTGAATACCGTTTAAAGTCCCTGTGCTCATAGAAAGCACACACATTAGTTTTGAAAACTGGCTTCTCAACACACCTCATGCGCTGCCTTGCACTTTGTCAAAGGTCTTTTTGCACTTTTTTTTACTTTACAACAGGTGTTCAGTCTTCTGTTTGTTAGTTGTATTATCCTTCACATAGTTTCAAGTTGCCATTTGATCAACTCTACATGTCTGCTGTGTGCACTGCACCAGCACTTGGATTGGGCTGTATGCGGTATTTTTTGTATGCGGTATTTTGCCTGATGAGGGCAGGATCACTGTTATATGATCTTAGTGATACATAAGGCAGTGCTTGGTTAAAATACCTTTTCATACCATATTATGACAGCAGATCTGTGGAGGTGCTGATGTGTGACAATAATATTTGGTCCTAGTTAAGTAAACTTCAATTAAGGTACATCAACATCACAATTTCAATTGAGGTACAATAAAATAATACAATAACAGTAAAACAGCATATTGACACAAAAGGATAGATTTAAAGATCCCTGCCTGCCTGTGGAATGGTCTTTTTGTATTGTTATGGTGTGTTGTTATTGCCATTTAGAGAAGAGACACACAGCCGGCGCCCTTTCAGTGCAAGTCTTCACTATGCAGTGGACAGTATCCTAATAGGAAGTGGCTATTTACCCGGCCGCCGGCCAAATAGTACATAATATCTTCTATTTACCCAGCAGCCAGCAAAATAGTACTTAATCTCAGCTCTTTAGCCGGCCACAGGCTAAATATTAGAGATGATGTACAATTTGACTTGTGGGTAGATACATAATGTGAGAGAGGTCTTTATTTAGCTGGCCATGACAAAAAAAGGACAACAGGCAGTGGTAGGGTGGTGGCCATATTGTAATGGGGATGCAAAATGTGTGAGTCATTTGAAAGTAAATGCACATAACAATGCACAATAGCTTGTTCAAAGGTAAGTGCATGAATTCAGCTAAGCTGTTTACAAATGAAAAGACAGTAAACTCAATTTTGAATATAAACATTTATTCTAGTTTAATATTCAAATAAGAAATGTAGGAATCAAACTTTTATTACAGGAACTTCAGGATATGGCAACAGATAGTTTGTAGTGTAGTCTAGGAATATTTGACTGTCTGCAAAGAATAATGAGTATGGTTTTAATGCATGTTAAATCAATGTTTTATTCATTCATGAGAATACTTTTTTTGTTAATGGTCAGGATCCTCCTTTTGATTATTTTTGAGGGGATTCTTATGTAAGGCCTTGTGCTAGGTTTAGACTTCCTTTTAAGGGGACTTGTGCTGGCTTAGTATTTCAAACCTGGCAACACGGCAGCAGTTGACAAGCAGCAACAAACAGGAAATGCAGATAGATAGGTGGTATCTGGGCCCCAGAGGGAGGGACAAGTACAGTAGGCAATTGGTGATTGGGGCACAATGCTTTGAAACACTTGCAAGAGGTAAATGAAGTGAGACACAGTAATGAGGCTTCTGTTTAATGGGGAAGGGAAAGCAGGAGACAGGTCAGTAATACATCTGGGTAATTCACAGAAGGTGTTCACTCTTGTGGCTGTGAATAAACACACTTTTTCAAACAATTCACTAAAAAGCAAGGGTTTCAGGCATAGATGCTTATCAGTCCCATGCCATGAGTGGCCCCTTCAGCCACACTGACATTTTAGTCACCTGCACAATGTATCTTGGGAATGGTAGTTTTGGTTTTAATATGCTAAGCAGTGTTTTAAGTGAGTGAGGTGGTGTCTCAACTGAGCCCTCATTTCTGTTTTTTGACAGTGCTGTCGCAGCAAAAGAAATCTATAAGCCCAAAAGAAAAATCTGAGTGACAAGCTTGGACTATTTGACTAAAGTCATTGTGGAAGGGTTGGGGAAGGAAGGAGTAGGCAGGGCCGGACTGACCGCACCGGGCATCAGGCGTTTCTCCAGGAGGTTGGAAGGTTGAGGGCCAGTTTTGCAGTGGTGGGGGCCGGCTTTGTTACTGGGGGCAGTTTTTGCAGCAGTGCTGCAATATCGGCCCCCAGTAACAAAAGCAGCAGTGCTTCACACTTGCGCCCCACCCCCACAGGCTGGTCCAACAAAATTGCCAGGGCTGCTTTGAGTTCGCAGTCCAACCCTGGGAGTAGGACCAGCAGGAGGAGGATGATGACAAGTGGTAGAATAAAGACTAGGAGGTGGACCACCAGTAGGGCTAGGACGACCAGAGCCACGAGTACCAGGGCAAGAAGAACCAGACCCAGAGAGACTTAATCTAGGAGTGCCAGAGGGGGCCAGGATCAAATAGACGATGAGGGGCAGAACAAGGTGAAAAGGATCAGGGTGGCCAGGAGGATGTGAAACAGCATGTTCTAGACCGAGTGGACAAGGGCCCAAAGGAACAGAAGGACCTGGGGTAGAAGGAACAGACAGGGACATCTTAAGACTTTTGAGGGCCTCGAGCCAAATGTTGCCCCTGTACAGAACAATGTTGAATTTATCATCCATTTTCAACTCATTCACACCCTCTTAGGCCAGTACACAAGAAGTGCCATTTTAAAGATAATTGGAACCCTGGGCAAAAGTATATTTTGTGCACCTGTATGTGAACAATGCACACTTAAGTGGTACAAATTACTCATTTCCAAGATGCCATTCCGATTCCTGGTTAAGCAAGGAGGGTCACAATTTGCAAAAGTCATCAACTTACAAGAAATACAATTACACTTCATCAATTTGAGGAGAGAGACTTAAAAATCAGTTAACTTAAAAACAAGAAAGGTATTAAGGATTATTTTTTTAAATGTTGTTTGTTTAAGGTAAATGTGGGATATATTGCAGTATTTTCAGGAATATTTTATGCTAACCATGCACATTTCTTAAACATCCAAATATTCTACACTTTTTTATAGTATGGCGGCTAGTTGGGGTTAGGATAGATGTCACAGAGTCTAAATTTAGTACAATGAGTTTTGTTCAAATAACACAAATCATATACATTCTGGCATTTGAAAGAAAAACAATGTCTGCAGTTACACAGATCTTAATGCAGGCTCAGGTTTCACATGGGAAATCTATCTGCAAAGTTACATATGTTTTACAGGTAGTGCTTAATTTGTACAAAGTAAGCGCCAGCCCTTCCCAAGGGGCCAATTCAGCTTGCACCACCAATTGCCCCTGCCAGCACTAGCAATGCCAGTACCATCATATCTATTAACCATCGCACAACCATCCTCACAAGCGTGACAATTTAGACTATTCCAATTAACCCAAAGCTATAAGGATGGCTTGGTAGGCATACATTATTCATTTTTTAATAATTATGAATTATTAAAAACTCTGTTGTTCTCAACTCAACATTAGACAAACAGTGCCACCATGTAGTGAGTGTCCTCAATGCCGGTGTTGTGAATCGAAGCACTGGAAAACACAGGCTAAAATTAAGCACTGTTTACAGGCCTAGTATACCAACTCCTCAGGTTGTAGAGATCTTTTTAACTTGAGCCTCTAAGCCATCCCTCAAGTTAAAAAGATAGTACAAAATTGGACTTCAAACAGCAAACCTATTGCACATGTAACACAGGTTTTACAGACTTGAGCTCGAACACCAATTATTTCACTTAAGTTACAACTATCTTTCAAGCTTAGATACTGCCACCATCAGCAGGCCTGCTTTCAGGTTACATCAATCATACATGCTAGAGCATGTGAAAGTTTGATTATGCCTTACATTACCCAGATTTTGGAGGCGCAGTCGTATAACACACAGCTATTCCTTATGTGAAAGAAATATTACAGGTTCAGACTTCAGGCACCTAACCTATCCCTTGGGTTACATAAATGCTATCACCTAAGGTCTCAGACAGAATTACAACAAGCTATACAATCTCACAGGTTCAGACTTCATAAAGCAACAATATACCTGAGGGCATACATATCTTGCCAGTTACAGTCTTGAAGTAAGAACATTCCTACAACAATATTGGTACACTCTCACAGATAGGAAATCAACACTTTTTATTACCAATATCTAAAGGGATTTGCATCTGTCAGAAACACTATTACTCAGGTTACAGAGATACTTTTGATGGCAAAGCTTTCCTTTAAGAACTAATTTGGGAAAATAGCTCCCTGGGAGATAAATGTTCTCACCTATATGAAATCTCTGAAGACTGGATTATGGAGCCCTATTATTGAATCTCAAACTTTTAAAATCAACAACGTTTCACTATGCAACTGATCCATTTCCAAAACCCAAAAGCAGTACCTAAAAGAAAACCAAAATTGGTGGCCAAAAGTAGCTTTTAGAAGAGGTACATAATCTGTCCTTCAGATGGTAGAGCAGTAGATGAATACTGGATATCACTGTTTCATGAAGGAAGCACTGTAAGTCAGAAGCTTTGCATTGTTTCTTCACAAAGAGTTCAGGCATAGTGCATGCAACAGCAGAACAAATATCACTTACCAGCCCAGACAGGAGTAGTGCATACGCCACTCTCAATAAAGAACAGACAATAACAGTGTGAGATTCCTTCAGACACAGAAGACGCATCACCAGTGCCAGTTCCTCTCAGATACATAATTGGTGAAACACAGTAACGATCAAATTTGCAAGTTCCTATCACATGCACAAAACACCACTGTGGGCCACAGGACTACAATTGTTCACACGGAAGATGCACCAGGAGTTCAAGCATCCGCCCACGCAGACAGGCAGCATCACATGCAACACTCGCTCACACAGTGCCTGCTTTAGGGTGTTGATACCGGTGCTGTTGCACAGGGCACCAAGCTCGAGGGGGGGGCCTTTGAATGACAGACTAAGCAAATAAAAGCAGCCTGCAGCGGCCTTTGTGTACCCGACATTTTTCAGGGGATAATGACAATAGCATGATAACTCTGGGGGTTGATGCACTTGATCGAGAAATCTGTCATTTTT
This sequence comes from Calotriton arnoldi, assembly GCA_963921515.1. Lineage (NCBI taxonomy): Eukaryota > Metazoa > Chordata > Amphibia > Caudata > Salamandridae > Calotriton > Calotriton arnoldi. The sequence goes on along the minus strand of CAWUFW010000758.1, from coordinate 3,299,896 downwards.
CTAGTTACTGTATTGACTCATGATAAAGTAGCATAGAGGTCTAATGTCCCCTCTTCAAAACACAATATGAAACATGCAGATCTAAGTGAGTTACTGCTTTTGTCATTGAGATCCTCTTGCTACTGGGAGTTCATAAGTTACATCCTTCTAATATAGCACATTGAACTATTAACTAGCATCAAACTGCTGCATGCAAATTGCAAGCATATGTTTAGAACTTTATTGTTTTTTCCTCAATCTTTCATTATTGTAAATTTGAAAAAAAGTGTTCCTTTGGGTAGTGATACAATTTTATTAGTGACACCCCCAATCATTGTGCTACATTTCAAATCCTGAGTTTATGGGGAGGATTTACTAACACTTTCTGCCTGGGTTCCCTCACAAAAGTTATGCAAACCTGGTGTAAAATGTTGTTTTTGGGTTTACTTTCGAGTGCAAATCATGAATTGCATTGGAAAGTAGCCCTGAAGTAACACAAAGTAGAACTATGCACTACTTTGCATCAAGGAGGCGTGCCATAGGTGATACATGGACGTTCCCATGGACCCATCCATTGATTTTGATTCTAATCCCAATACTAACTTTGGTATAAAGGGCTTTGCATCAAAACATAACACCTCCTCGAGGCAGGCATAAAGTTGGAGGAAAGATTTATTTTCTCTAAACCTTTCCAACTAGGCATTTGTTTTGCAGGGTCAAGCACACATACAAAGCAGTAAAGTGTTAAACTTTTTTGTCGGAAGGTTACCCTTCCAGAATAAAACCAATGCTTGACATCACAGGCCCTAGAACTATGATGCGTGCATTGGCGCGAGGCAGCCTAAGGTACGCCAGCACTAGAGGAGAGAGTAACAGCACCATAGGTGTGCTCTCTCTTTTCTGTGCAGTATAGCACACCTACTTTGGTTACTACTCTGCATGAAAACGTAGTAAATCTGCCCATCCATTTTTTCAGACTAAGCACTCTTAAAATATAATGTTTACCAGTTTGGCTGACGTGATTTCTACACTTAGCAGTTCTCATTGTCTTAAGTAACGTTTCCTATACATTGATTTACACACTTATATGGCTCATTGTCTCTGTATAATATGTTTGTGATGTAAAGCCCCCTGACACTCTACATTGGGAGAGGTAGCACTGTAAAATAAATAAATGTGAAAGAAGGGCTAAGCAGATATGAGGGGCACCAATGGAGGGAATCTGTGAGGATGGAGGTCATTGAGGAGGATCAGGAGCGGCTCCTCCATTAGGGTGGAGGAGCGTTGCCCTACTAATAAAAATGCCCCCAGAAAATGCCCAAGAGTTGAAAAATAAAATGGTAATAAAATGTATTTATTACCATTTTATTTTTCACTAAACTGCATCCCAAACCGAGTGTCAGGGTGGGGTGGGCCATTGCTATGTGTGGCAGCAGCAGGGAGGAGTGGTGGGCTGGGCACTTAAGTTTAAAGAGCACATGTCAGTTTAGCCGGCTGTCTTGCGATGGCCAGCCAGACATGATCACTTTAAACCTCTCTAATCCAGCTGTCTTAGACAGCAGGGTGGAGAGTAAGCACAGACCTCTAGTACCCTTGGGAGTGCTCAGAGAGCGTGCTCCATCTAATCCTGGCGCTCCTCTCATGCTGGTTAACAGCATGAGAGCAGCGCCAGGATTGGTTAGAGCAGTTGGCTGGGGCCTGCGCTGGACGAGAGAAGAACACCAGGACCAGAGCGAGGACGTGCAGCAAAGTAAGTGACTATTTTATATACTTGTTTATGTATTTATTTTGCTAATGTGCACTAACTCGCTGACATGCATTACATTACCATTTTAAAGTTAAACATTTTCATTTTAAAACTATAATGCATTGCATGTCAGTAACTTAGTTAATGTAATTGCGTGCATACACCCACCCATTTGCCCGCCCACCTCTCGCCATAGTTGGCAGCCGTCACTGGGGAGGATTGCAACAAAGATTGTTGCACCAGGCGTCACCAACGCAAAAGCTGGCCCTGCAATCACGCATTGATGAAATCCATCACAGGCCACAGAACTACAAGCTACCTCACAGGCAGAGCTGGTTCAGCAAATGGGCAGACCACAAGCAAGCTTTGTTCCCCACACAAACTGACAAATGACATACTGAATGTATTTTTCTTTCCTCGTAGAAAAAGGTTCTCTCAAAATTGATTTTTGTTCAAGAAGCTCTTATGATGGAGAACATCATATGCCACTTTAAAAATGTATAAATGTTGTGCAGCACATAGTATGTGAGAATAAGAACACAAAAACAACATATAAATATTTACCATTCACCGCTCCATGTTTCAAGTAGGTTTACATCTAATATTCACAATATATGTACCAGCAGGCAAAACAGTATTATTTGAATTTTCAATATTTTTTTATACATCCGCAGTTCATTAGTGTGTAGCTTGAACGTTGTGTGTGGCCAAAAAATGTGAGTACAACATTTCTTTGCAAACATTTCTCTAATGTACTCCCACATCACCCAGTCTCCCCTTCACTAAAAACATAGATGAATGGTATTGAAGGAAATTTATGTTTAAGCAGCAATCCAGGTTATCAGGGCAACCCTGCCAGATAAGACAGATGTCTCAGGAAGACAAGTGAGAAGACTTTGTTAAGGGTCTTCCTGAAAAACTGGAGCCCTGGCTGGGCTAGAGCCCACTTTTCCCAGGCCTTAAAATGTCTCTGGGAACAGAAGGCCCTGGACCATCACGGCAAGGAGGTCCTGAGAGCACAGACCAGGACCAGAGGGATGAGGACGACCAGGGACAGGAGTGGCAGACCGAGATAGACAGACTAAAGAGAACCAATACTAGGAGACCAATGGAAAGAAGAACCAGAGACAGGTGGGCCAAGACCACAGAGATCAGATCAAGGAGGACCAAGGGGCCAGAAGCAAATGGACCAGGACTGGGAACACCACAACCAGAAAGGACCGGGGTTAGCAGAATCTGGAGACCCTAAATTAGAATGACCAGGGACGATATAAAGAATCACGAAGTCTAGGCCGAGTGGGACCAGGATAAGAAGGTTCAATAAGGGTCAGACTCAGGGGGATCCTTAACCAGGGTGACAAGGACCACATGAACCAGAGTAACCCTCACCATGGAAACTAGGAGGACCTGTAACAGAGGGATGAGGAAGACCAGACCCAGGGGGACCATTACTAGGAGGACAATTATAGAGGAGATCAGGTTCAGATGACAAGAAGAAGGTGGAATAGGCAAACCAGGAGGACTAGTAGGATTAGAGTGGAGCTACAGGACCATGAGACTAAGAGGGCTAAGGAAACCAAGGCCAGTGGTCCAGCACCAGAAGACCCGATACATGAGGAACAGACAAAGGAGTATCAGAACTTAAACCAGGACTACATGGACCAGGAGAATCAGAAGCAGAAGGATTAGGATCAGGCAAACAAGGGGAATAGATAAACCAGGGGGTATGACCAGGAAAACTGATGGACAAGAATTAGGATGAGAGAGATGAAAAGGTCCAGGACCGGCAGCCTGTGAAACAGGAGACCCAAGGTATAAAGGACTAAAGGACTAGGTGCAGGAATAGGAAGGAATGATAGCCAGACAGACCAGGATGTACTTGGCCAGGAAGTTCTAATGCTAGCATGAACCGGATAACAAAGAACATCAGAATTAGGAAAGGATAGGATGATCTGTGGTGGGCCAGGACAGGTTGTTGCAGAACCATGTGGGAAAGGAGCAGCAGAACTAGGGCCAGGGGGATAAGGGCCAGATTGAAGAGGACTACGAAGATCTGGACCTAGATGATCAAACCCAGTAGTACCAGGAAATCAGGATAAGCAGGACAGGGACTAGAAAGACCAAATGGACCAGTACCAAGGGCACCCAGAAGACCAGAGCAAGGAGGGCCAGGTGAATTATAAGGATCATGACCAGGAGGACTGGAAAGAGGGCTAAGAGGGCCATGAAGATCAAGACATAGGGGACCAGCGCTCTGATTACCAAATGGGACAAAGCAAGAAAACTGGACTGTGGTGGCCAGGAGGACCAGGACCAAAATTATCAGGCTTGGGGGATCCCAAACAAGGACAACCTGGGTCAGGAGGGGAAGAATCAATGGATGCAGTACCAGTAAGACTAAGAGAACAAGAACAGATTCAGGAAGACCAGAACAACCCAAACCAGGAGGACAAAGGCTAAGAAGGCCAGGACATAAGAGGTCAGATGGACCACGGTGCCAGGGCTAAGAGATTCAGAGTGAAAAGCACCAGGACAAGCTGGCAAGGGCCAAGAGGACCAGAAAGGAACAGAGCCAGATAGGCCTAGACCAGGGGAATCAAGTAGGGCTAGGATGGTCAAAAGGCAAGGTTTATGATAACAAGCACAATAGGACCAGAAGGACCAGGGGACCAGGACCAAGAAGACTAAGGCTCGAATGGTTGGTGAATCAGGTCCATGAGAACTAGGTCCAGGAGGAACCAAACTATAAGGACCAAGAGGATCAGGGTAAATGGGCTCATAATCTCGAGAAGGACAAGGACTGTGGAAAACAAGAATAGCACAACCATGGTCAGGAGCGCCAGGGAGATAAGACCAGGGACCAAGGTAACCAGGGACAAAGGAAAAGTACTACAAAGACCAGGAAACAAAAGACTTGTGGGGCCAGGAAGATCAGGGCAAATTGAATCAGGACCTTGAATACCAGAACAGGAGGGCGAGTTGGAAAAGGAAGATCAGGACCAGGGAGATCAGGACTGGGATGACCACACACTGGAGGTCCAGGCACCAGGTTAGGAAAAAGATGGCCAGGGGAATGATGAACAGGTTAGCTCTGCCCATGACGAACAGAGGAAGGAGGACCATGATCAGTTAGAGTAGAAGCATGAGGACAATGAGCAAGAGGATCAGTACCAGATTCTGGAAGAATAGGAACATTAGGAGCATGAGGATTATGGCCAATAGGACCTGGGAACCAAAATGAGCAAGGAGGATGAGGGGGATAGAACTAAGAATACCAGTAGGACCAGATCCATGAGGACCAGGACCAGAGCAAGGAGAAATAGAAAGGGCAGCACTAAGAGGACGAGGAACAGACCTAGCTGTGCCAGGGGGACAATGATCATAGGGCCAGGGCCCAAAGTACAACCTGGAGCAGAAAGACAAATACCTAGGGTTAGCAGGACCAGGGTGAGGAAGATCAGGAGAACCAGCACAGCCAGAGCCAGACAGACTAAGGTGACTGGATCTGGATGTCCAGGAGGACCAAAACCAACATTATGAGGCTCAGAAGAACCTAGACAAAGAGAACAAGGACTAAGAGGACCTAAAAGAAGCACCAGAAGGACCATGAGGACAAGGCACAGCACCAGGAGGAGCAGGATGAACCAAACCAGGGAGATAATGGCTAAGAGGGAAAGACCTAAGATGACCAGGGCACAAGAGGCCAGGTGGACCAAGGGGAACAGCAAGACTAGTATCTGATGTACCAGGAATCAGATGAAATGGGTGAGAAGGATCAGAATGATCAGGTCAAGGGACGAGGGTCAAGAGGATCAGGAAGAAAAGGAAAAGTTAGGAGAAGGGGGCCTGGAAGGACCAAGATTGGCAAAAGTGCCAGAACCAAGATTGATTAGGTATACAAAGACCCAAACAAGGAAGACCAGAAACAAAATGATCAAGTCTAGTGGGCAGAAAACCAGGAAGAGAATGCAAACTGTGAGGACCAGGAATAAGAAGACCATTACTTTGCAAACTAGACTGATAGTGAGGAAGACTAGGAGAACAAGACCAGTAGGCCAAGATCTAAGAGGACCCGGGCAAGGAGGACCAGTGGCACCAGAAACAAGGGAAAAAGGAAGATCAAGTCGCAGAGGTCTAGGGTCCAGAGGTCCTGATACGGACCTGATATACCAGGACAAGGAGGACAAGGATGAGTAGCAAAAGGAGAACCACGACTAGGAGAACCAGGATGACCAAACTGGGTAGCTAAGACAGCATGACCTGAACAAGGACGGTTAAGACTAAGTGGACAAGCTAGAGCATAATAAAAATGACAAGAATCAGGAGGACCAGGTCCAAGATATCATGACAAGTTGGAGGAGGACCATGAGAACTAGTAAGGGCAGGAGCAGGTCTACTAGGGCCATTAAGATGAGGGTCCAGATTGGGGAGGATTAGGTGGACTAGAAGGATCAGAATAAGAAAGACCAAGGACAGAGTCAGGAGGACCAGAGGGGTCACAACGAAGGGGACCATGACTTGTAATGCCAAGTAGAGCAGGAGGACCATGAACTGGCATATCATGACCAGGATGGGGATGATCAGGGGTACAAGGACAACCAAAGCCACAAGGGTTAATGGGACCAGAACAGGAAACAAATGAACATGCCCAGCCCAAAAGAGGCTAATAAGGAGAACCAGGACCCATGAGCACAGTACCAAGTGGACCATGAAAGGGACTAGGGCAAGGAGAATCAGGATTATGCAATGCAGGAAGGCTAGGAGTGGCAGATGCAGGAAACCTGGGCAACAGGGTTAGGTGAGTAAGGTCCCAGCAGATCAGCAGAATCAGGGTGAGGATCAGTAGTACCAGGATCTGGAGGCCCAAAAAGGGCTAATACAAGGAAGGGCCAGGAGCAGGGCCGGGAAGATGAGGGTCAGGAAGGACTAGAACCATGAGTGCCAGATTCAGGAAACCAGTGTCAGGGTGACCAGAACTAGTTAGAACAGGGCCAAGTTGAGGATCAAGAGGACCAAAGCAGCCCAGAAAAGGAGGATTTGGAACAGGGGGAAGAGGAGGACCAACACCAGACGGCAAAGAAGAACCTGGAGGAGAAGGAACACTGGGAGCAAGAGGACACCTATGTGATTCTACGCCACATGTATAAGGATATTTCTTTTGCAAACGGGTCTTATTCATGCTTCTTATGTAGTCAATCCACAGAAACCTGCAACTTTTTTGGCCTACATCTAGAACAGGAAAGTATATGCTTAAAATTCAGAGCATGCAAAGGGAATAAAAAGCCAGGACTTTAACACTCTGCCCTCTGAGTGGTAGCAGACTCTGTATGATGCTGCCACAGTAGTCTGAGGGTTGCTCTGGTGGCAGGGGGGCTGAAACTTGGCAGAGGGATCTAAAGGTGTATGGGTAAAAAATAATGTGGCCTGTAAAAAATGTTAGAAAGGATTTGAGAAACTCAAAAGGCTGAAGTCAGCAAAAATGGTTAATGGCTAACAAAGTGGGTCAAAGGGTTAGGGCAATCATCACAGGGGAGCTCAAGATCACAAGAAGGCTCAGATGAGCAGAAAAGGGAGTTGAATGAGACTCCAGATAGATCATCTTAGATTACCTAAAGAGCAATTCTGAGTAACAATGGGCTCATTGCCAGCTGTGAGAGCCCTGGGAACCAAGACCAGCAATGATAGATGCAGCAGCAGACTAGTGGTCTGTGAACCTCTAAGGGCTAGGTATAGGGTGGTGGAAATATATATGTGGTAAAAGTGTTTGGGAGACCAGCAAAAAGGCAATTAATGGCAAGACCGGTAGAAAATAGTCTGTGTGGCTCCCAGACCTTTGACTTGGCATTACATGTGTTTATATGTGCTGTGGATTTGTAGCAAGTGTGCTAGTAGTAATACTCCATTTGTGATGAAAAAAAGTGCATGGACCAGTGGGATGCATTTTCTAAGAGGTAATGGAGAGTAGGAACACCTCCGCTGAACAGTGGAAGTGTATTGACTGCATCCCTGTGGCTGGACACCCAGACATCGAAGTGAGGGGAATAAAAGGGTACCCACAAATATTCTGTTAGGTCTTTGTTAGCAAAGGACTGCTAATTAGTTCTTCCTGAGTGACAACATAGGATAGGTGTTAGGAGTGAGGGGTAGGTCAGAGGTTTCTCTTGTTAAAGGTGGCAAAGTTTCAAAGCAGGGCTGTCCTTTTGTCTTTGCATGATGACTGCTCAGGAAGGCTGAAGTCAGACAGGTGCTGAGATCCCACGCTGCATTTTGTTTTTATTTTGGATATTCCTGCTTGGAGCCAGCACTATTGTAACTTCCATCGCCTAGCACAAAGGCTGTGTCTGAACTACAGCCAGAAAATAGCATTTAAAAGGGAATCACTTGAAATCAGTTCTGAAACCTCAACAGTGGATGCACATCACCTGTCTGGAAAATGAGCAAAAAATTGGAACTGTGAAATGAATGATCCGTGGACCCATGCCCCCACTACATCTACAACCTGGGAACATTACCAATCAGCACCCCCCCTGACCCACATTATCAATAATGTCTGCCATCACGTCTGCCACTTTCCCAGATGTATTGAAACTTGCAGAAATCAATGCCCTCCTAAAGAAGCCCACAGCCGACCCGAATCAACTGAGCAACGTCCGACCAATCTCCCTGCTCCCCTATCCAGCCAAAGTGAATGAGAAGGCCATCAACAAGCAACTCACAACCCACCTCAAACTCAGTCATCTTCTAGACAACACTGAATCAGGATTCAAAAAGAACCACAGCATAGAAACAACACTCATCATTGTCACAATGACATTCAAATCATCCTGGACTGAGGAGAAACAGTGGCCCTTATCCTGCTCGACCTCTCTGCGACACTGTCTCCCAAAAACACCCTCATCACAAGACTCCATAAGATTGACATGTAAGGATCCATTCTCAGGAAGATCTGTTCCTTTGTCACGGGAAGAACCCAAACGGTCAGGCTGCCACTCTTCAAATCAGAGACCAAGAAATTGATATGCGAAGTCCCATAGGGATCGTCCCTCAGCCCCATCCTTTTCAACATATACATGACACTGCTCGCCAACATTATCCAATCACAAGACTTCAGCGCCTTGAGACCCTCACGGGTGAGTAGCGCGCTTACAATTCCCTGATTGATTGATTGACCGTCATCTCCTATGCCAACGACACCCAACTCATCCTCTCCCTGACAGACAAGACAACTACCACCAGAACCAACTATACCAACTGCATGACCATGGTAGCAGAATAGATGCGAACCAACTGCTTGCATCTCAAATCCGACAAGACGGAAGTACTGCTCTTCAGCAACAAGAGCTCTCCATGAGACTCCACCTGATGGCCTTCGGAGCTAGGACCAACACCCTAACTCACAGACCACGCAAGAAACCTAGCAATCATCCTAGATGACAAGCTCAACATGATGGCTAAAGTCAATGCAGTGTGCACCTCCTACTTCCACAACCTAGGCATGCTGCAAAACATCTTCAAATGGTTGCCTCATAACACCAGACGGACCACCACACAAGCACTCATTACCAGCAGGCTGGATTACGACTATACTCTCTATGCTGGAATCTCCAAACAACTCCTCCACAGACTCCAGACCATCCAGAACACTGCTGCAGGTCTCATACTTGTCTTCTCATGCTGCACCACATAACACTGAACCTCAGGAAGCTTCACTGGCACACACTTTCCGCATCCGTAAAAACAAAGCTGGAGGTAACTCATTCTCCTACATCGCACCCAAGACATGGAACGACCTCCCTCAACATATCAGAGCCTCCTCCTCATTTCTTGAGTTCCGCAAGAAACTGAAGACCTGGATCTTCGTATAAGCACCTTGAGGGCCATACAGCTGCCTGCTCACCTAGATTCCATCTCGCGTGATTAGAGCGCTATACAAATCAACATAACATATGTCCTAAGAATGATGGCAACAAAATGTCTATTCAGTGTCTTATTTCTTACAATATTTGCAATAAAGTCAATGAATAAAACATCTCAATTGGTTTCTGTTCTTCTGTGTTTTTGATGCTATATGTCCTTCTCTGATTTAGTCCCATCTTTTGCTTGTGGCTCCTCAAAAGAACACTTCCTGTGGCGGCCTGACAGAGTAGAGGTCATCGGAGTATGGGCTTTACATTGTTCACCCTATTTGGAGTAAAACTTGGCTGTAAGTGACAGGTAAAAAATAATGCCCCCAACACCCTAAGAGAAAACTCCCAGCTTTAGGAGGTCATTTTAAAAAAAAAACATTTGAAAAGTTTGCAGGCCTGCCAGCTATAATTTCTGATGGTATTGTCCATCAAACTTTTTCTGCCTTGACAGGAACCTCCATGACAGCAGTTCCTGTCTGTTGGAAATTGGGTCTCTAGTTGGCAGAGGTTTGCACCCTGTTCAGGTATGGATCACAATCCTAGTCAGGGTAAGTCAGATACACAACCTAAATTAACCTGTGCTCACCATCTCATAGCTTGGTACAGAGCAGTCAGATTTAACTTAAAAGGAATTGTGTAAAGTATTTGTGCAACACTTAAATTACAGTAACACAGTGAAAACACCAGTTTAGAACAATAAAGATTATGTATCTGAGTAAAACAAGTCCAAAGCGACAACAATCCAATAAGTAGAAGTTGAGATATGAATTTTTAAAGATTAAATACAAAAACAGTGCTTAGAAGTCAATAGCGCTAAAAGGTTACTTGAGGTCATGCTAGACCGGAGTAAATCCAAAGTTCCAGGCCTAACGTGATGGAGGGCAGGTCGGCTATGGGACCATGCAGGGGTTTGCTGAGAAAGTACCTTGTATGGAGCAAGCGTCGGCGGGGTGGACTCCCTGCGTTGGTTGTGATCCACTAAGCCGGGTCGATGTGTCGGAGTCAAGCCTCGCAGTCAATGTCGAAGGGTCGGCGCTACGTCGGAGTTGAGTCTCACCATGGCGTCATCAGTTTGCCACTGCGTCGTTGTCGAACCTCGCAGTCGAGACCCGTGTCATCGTCGAATTGGCACTGCATTGGTGGGCACAGTGTCGGTGGGCACTGCGTCGGTTCCGATCGGCGCAAAGGGGTCATTGTGTCGATTTTTGCAGAAAACAGCTGCAGAACCCATGTCTGAGGCCGTGGACTGGAGGGGGCACCTCAGGCAAGGGTAGGACTCCTAGATGGCAGAGTCCAGCAGCACCAGAAGAGCTGCAAGAAGTCTTTTGTGACCCTGAGACTTCAGAGAACAGGATTCATGCCAACAAGCTCTTGGAGAAACTTGGGTTTAAGGATGTAGAGAACAGGTCCAGTCCTTCTCACTCCCAGGGAAGAAGCAGCAGGCCAACACAGCAGAGCAGGTAGCAAAGTGGCAGTACCTCCTACAGCACAGCAATCAGCAGGCAGCAGGCCAGCACAGCAGCTCTTCTTCCAGGCAGAATGTCCTTGGTTCCAGCAAAGTAAGGATTTGGTGGTGTCGGGGTTCCAGTACTTATACCCAAATGTGCCTTTGAAGTGGGGGCGACTTCAAAGAGGCCTTTGAAGATCACAAGGTCCCTGTCTTTCTTGCCCTGGCTCCAGACTCACTACAGGGGAGTATGCAGCTCTTTGTGTGGGGACAGGCACAGCCCTTTCCTTTCCAATTCAGAACGGAATTCATTGATAGTCACAAAACATTGAGGAGCTAACGACCCCCAATTTGCAAAGGGGAAGGGGTCCCATTGGGAGCCATTTCCCTTTGGGAATCATGTTGATAGCCTGAGGGGAGAGAAATTTTCCAAAACTAAAAATGTTTTTTTTAAAGCAGCACTGGTACCCCTTTGTGCTGCTTAAAAAAGGTTTTCCATTTTGGAATGCAGTTATAGGGATTGTGGTGTGTTGTAACTTGCAGTTCACCATCCCTGTGATTACAGCCAACCACAGATGGTCACGAATTTGCACCTGTGTAAGAAATATTAATTTGGCAGATCATTCTGCAACTCCCTGCAATTCAGTATTTTGTGAATCAACCTAATATTACATAGGTCAGTTTGTATAATACAATTCCATTTGCACAAAACCTTATGTGTGCTCTTCGTGACCACATTTTGCAAATTAAATAATAATACATCAGGACCCAAACTTTCATAAGGAGATGGATGTAAATGATATTTACTTCTTGTTTGCAGTTCTACCCAGTGGTATGCAAAAGTTGAAGTCTGCAGAAGGAATAATAACACAAAATGTAAGCTGTTTGGACAACAGCTTGGTAAATAGTAAAGTTCCTCTGCTACGTGTACTGTTGCTAGTCAAGTTGTATATACTGGGCTCATCAATGAGTAAGGGCCTTCTGTGAATACCAAAATGAGTAAGTTACACAAAATGAGTAAGTTACTCAAAATGAGTAAGTTACTCAAAATGAGTAAGTAAGTGCCTTCTGTGAATACCAAAATGAGTAAGTGGCTTCTGTGAATACCAAAATGGTAGTAAGTTTAGGATTTTGTCTTAAGTTAGTTCTGTGAATCGGGCCCACTGTCTGTCACCAGGTGAATAATTAAGTTTCTTTTTTATTTGCAAGGCCACCGGCTACATCATTTAGCCGGGTAAATATTGAATTGTTTTTGCAATTTGCCAGGCAACCAGTGAAGTAGTATATAATTTCTGCTATTTAACCAACAGCCAGGAAATTAGTTAGATTTATTTGCTAACTGTATGGCTGCTAGCCAAATTGTAAATAATGTTTACTGTTTTGCCAGCAAGTCCAAATAGTACATAAACTCTGCTGTTTAGCAAGTGACCAGGTAAATAGTCAAGTTTCGTTGTTATCTGCATGGCTGCTGGCCAAGCAGCGCAGAATCCTTATTAATTAGCCGGCGGCTGGGTTAATACTGACGTTTTTCTGCTATTTGGACAGCTGCAAACAGTGCTGACTCTCTAATACTTATCCAGCAACTGGGTAAATAGGGAAGTTTCTCTTCTAGTTTCAAAGCTGCCGGACAAATAGCAAACAACTTCTACAATTTTGCTAACAGCCAAGTAAAGAGCAGAGAAAAGTCACTGTTCACCCGAGGGCCTGTTAAATAGCCGCTACCATACTAATAATGTATATAAATCAATAAAATAAATAACACTCTTTGAACAAGCATTTTTGAAAAGCATGCATTCTAAGTTGATTTTTTTAAAACATACTTTCTTGATTTTCCACTTATGTTGGTTACATTCAAACAAGTTTCAGTATCTGCACATTGTTACCAATCCGCTTAATACTACATATAACATGGTCGCAGTCAGTGTCTTATCCTGTTGCGTATTATAACCATAGCTGTTCATATCGTACATAATTGTTTGCTTTTACATACCTATGCAGACATCAAAAATGAGTGAACTTTTAACTAGTAACAACTGTTCGCCCCCTGACCCCCCTCCCACCATACTATGGCATTCTTATTCACATCATAATTTCTGTTCCATCTCATCACTATTTGCATATGTCCTTAAACAATCTTAGGTGTTTTCTCTAACTCTGTCCACTGTACTAAGGTTGTGTACACCACCACTTCATCACAATCTACTGCGTGTTCGGGGTATCAGGTAAATTATCAGGGTTAGCGTTTTTAAAAGCTTCCAACATTACATCCCATTCCATAGATATCTGAGTTTTCCGAAGTCCACGGGCCTCCTCTCTGCGTATGGCAGCACTTTCAGCTTCCCCCCAACGTATTGTTTCGCTGTGCCATGTGTATAGTGCAGGGGGTTTGGCTGATTTTCGTCGCATGGTAATGGATCTCTTGGCGATTATAAGTGGCAAATTCAGGAAAGGAAGCTGGACCTTCTGCAGCGACTTACGCTTACGAAGGCCCAACAGACATCCCAGCACTGAGTCGTCTATTTGGAGGTGCGTAGTCTCCTCTAGTATTCGTCTAACGTCTCCCCAGAATTCTCTCAGGCGCAGGCATGACCATAGCATATGAATTAAATCAGCCTCTTCCAACTGGCACCTAGGGCATTGATGGTGTGTGTTTGGAAACATCCGCTGTAGGCAATGTGGTGTGAGGTAAGCTCTATGAAGGACCATGCATTGTATAAACTTGAACTTTGCATTACGTGATACCTTCTTTGGATGTTCCAAAATATCAGCCCAGTCCCTGTCTGATAACTCCCGTCCCGCATCTGCCACCCATTGGGCTCGGAGGGCATCAAGGTGTCTTGTAGCATGCGCCCGGATGCTCAAATATAGCCATTTGATAAGATGACGTCCCTGCCCCATGTAGTATAGGGATTTGACTAGTTCATGCGTCTGAGGTTCCTCCCACTGGTGGGACCAGTGTCTTTTAACATATTGCAGTAATGCAGCGTGCAACATATATAGATGGTTTGGTGCCCCGGTTTCTCGTATAAAGTTCTCGTGGTCCATTAAGATCGCTCCATTGAATAGCGCCCCCACCGTCTCCACACCTGCATCTAACCATGCCCCAATTTTGTGTTTTGTGAGTCTGCCGCTCAGTAGTGGAATTCCTAGCAATGGGACATTGCCTGCATAGGGGGTACAACCAGATGTATATTGCAATGCTTTCCTCCAGCATATCAGTGCTGTGTGTAATAAAGGCTGCACTTTTGGGGGAATTTTACATTGCAGTAGTAATAATGTGTGTAGCAGTCCCTGTTCGATGTTTTGCTTAGTGTATCCAATATCCTGCAGGCTGCGACCTGCAGTCCAATAGGACAGCCATTGCAGTTGGCTCGCATAATAGTAAGCTCGGAAATCCGGTACCCCTAGACCTCCTCTACTTGTGTCTATTTGCAGTTTCCTAAGACTTACTCTTCGGCGGCCCGTCCCCCAAATGAGTTCCGATAATACAGTGTCTAGTGTGTTAAAGATAATTGGGGGTATTACAATTGGTAAATTAGTGAAGTAATAGAGGAGTCGGGGGAGCACCACCATCTTGGACACTGGCACTCGGCCCATCGCCGAGAGGGGCAGCGTAGTCCAGAAAGCGACCTTTGAACGTATTCCCCTGATGGCTCTATTGAGGTTACCTTCTAGCATATCCGTGTGGGATCGGTATATGTGAATGCATAGGTATTTAAACGTGTGTTGTGCTACCGGTAGGGAGAGAAGCCCAAACGTGATCCTCTCAGGGCGTGAACGGTCTTGGAAGAAGAAGGCGTTCGATTTTGAGTTGTTTATGGCTAAGCCGGATATTTTTTCGAAGCTTGCAAATATTCCCGGGATTGGGTCTAGCCCTCTCAGGAGATCCTGCGCGTAGATGATTATGTCATCCGCATAAGCAGATCTCAAATGTGTGAATGTGCCCATCAGTATCCCACACTGGGCAGCCTCTTGCCTCAACCGGAGCGCCAGTGGCTCCAGTGCCAGTACAAACAATAGTGGGGACAGGGGACAGCCCTTTCGTGTGCCCCTGTGCACCTGGTATTCTCGTGAAATGTGTTTACCTGACCTGACTCTCGTCGTTGGGGCATCGTATAGTAGACGTATCCATCGGAGATATTCGGGAGGCAACCCAAATGTTTCGATAGCCTTGAACATATATTCCCATGACAGCGTATCGAACGCCTGTCGCAGGTCGAGTGCAATACATCCGGCATTTTTGTATTGTTCTAGTTTGGTTGCCATTATATGGTGTAACCTCCTTATATTCAATGACGTGCTGCGCGCTGGTATAAATCTGCATTGGTCTATGTGAATTAGCCTGTTTAAGTAGGGATGTAGTCTGTTTGCCAAGATTTTGCTCAATATTTTGTATTCCGTTGCAAGTAATGACAACGGACGATATCCTGACATGTCAGTTGCATCCCTCCCTGGCTTTGGAAGTGATACTACTAATGCTTGCGCAGTAGTGCAAGGGAAGTGGCCCAATTCGAGCGACTTGTTGTATAGCTCTACCAGTTGAGGAAGTAAAGCCTCCGAGTAAGTACTAAAAAATTCCACCGGTAAACCGTCCAGGCCCGGTGTTTTATTACGCGGAAGCCCATTAATAGCGGCTTTCATCTCCGCTCTAGTAATGGGGCCTGCCAAAGTGTCTTGCATGTCTTCTGGGGCCTGTGGGTAGGGTAAGTCTACTAGGAATGTATCTTTTGCAGCGGCGTCCAGTGGGGGTGGTTTACTATACAGTGTTTCATAATATGTGCTGAAGGCGCCATTAATATCATGTTGCGTATACACCATACTTCCCCCAGGCGTGGTAATTTGGTTGATGACGGTAGTGGGATGCATTCTAAGTTGATTATGTTTCTTTCATTACAGCAAACAATGTGTTGTGTTGAAATTAATAAATTTTCCCATGGTGAGTAACTAGTTCAAAAATAACATTTTCTTTCCCTTATTTTCTCCTGTGGACTGATTTATATTTCTAGGAAGAGTAAAATGTTTCCACTTCAGCTATTTCTACCCTGGCCTTCTCTTCACTGCTATCTCTACTCTGTACTCCAAACCCTACCTTACAGCTGCAGGATCCTCTAAATACAAGGCTAGCAAACAGAGAGAGAATCAGCGCACCCAAAAAGAAAATAATAACCATCAGTACACAACAACCTCATTGCACCTTACAAACCATTATCAATACATCAATGTATACCTTATGAATTAAAGACTCAGGAGAGGGGTTACTTAGAGAACAGCAGGTGGTATGCTAAGCAACTAGATCATAAGAGACCATTGCCTCTGACCATCTAGTGGAAGACCACCTGTTGCAGGCAGGCAGGGTTCCAGCTGCCTCAAACACACAAATGGTGAAGGAGGAATGCTTGCAAGAAGTCTAACCACTTGCAATCACTCTGTAGCATTCTTACCCATCATTCTTTTGCCCACTATGCCACCTGGATTAGTCCCAGCCATATACAAATCAGTCTTGACTCTCCTCCAATAGGATCATGCAGCCAGAACAGCCAAGCCATGTCCTATCTGAACCGGAACACAAGCAACCCAAGATCGGTTTCTCCCTGATTGGAGCTTTTCTGTCAGGTGTAGCTTGGTTCCAGTGGCACAGTGAGCAAGGGACCCACATCTGTAAATACTCTAGGCCACTTAGGGCTGTACCTCAAACACACAAAAGGTGATGGGAGGATGCTTGTAATAAGTCTCGCCACTGGCGATCGTTCGGACAGCATTCCAACCCATCGTACTTTTGCCCACCATGCCACCTCAGTTTAGACTCAGCTATATGCAAATCAGTCTTGACCCTCTTCTAATAGGAACAGCCCAGCGCGAACTGCCAAGCCAGTTTCTCTCTGAATCGGAACACAAGCAACCCAAGACTGTGTTCGCCCTCTAGCTGCCTTCAGTGGAGCCCCTCCTGCAGCAGCTTCATAGAAGGCAGTCAAGCATAACTCACATTTATGAGGTCTGTTAAATAGTCGTGGTTCTTGTTCTTTGAAAGCTTGGCACTTCTTTCAGTCTCTGGTTTCCAGACTTTGGTGTCTAATACACTTGGGTTTCTCACATTTCAAATCACTTCTTATCCTCATGTGCATTGCATTGCCCTGTGAAGATAGTCTGTGAGAAGTTATTTACTGTCTAAGCACTATGATTTGCATTTCTGCAATCATTCCCTTTGGTATTAGGCAGTACTTAATTTGCAAAAAAAGCAAATGCCAGGGCCCTCGTCTGGAGGCCACAGCAGCTTGCACCACCCATTGCCTGTGCCAGTGCTGACAATGGCAGTACCTGTGTGCAAGTGTGACAATTCAGACTAGTTGAGGCCCCTAAAACTATAAAAATGTCATGGGCGGCAAGTATTAGTTGGGTTTTTTTGTATATTGAATATATAAATAAATGCCGGTGTTGAAAATTAAGTGCGGGTGCTGAGCACCGGAAACCACCGGCTCAAACGAAGCACTGGTTTTAGGGTGCTACCAACAAACGGTCATTTTCCTAACCTTCTGTTTTATTTGTTCGTATGGCACTTAGCTGAAGCTTGGTCTTGGAATGGTCCAGAAGACAGGATCTCTGAAAAGCGGGCGCTTGCTGATCCTTTTTGCCCGTCTTTGTCTTAGAAGAAAAGTGAGTGGTATTTCCTCAATGTTTTCTGTTAAAGAGCAAAACAGGAAAAATGGTGGGAGTTCAAAAAACACAGATTGAGGAGGGCCCGTATTTCATTCAGGTGAGAACATGAAATCCCAATTTGTTGTTCCTTACTGTTAACTGTGGTCTTCTAAGAAGTCCTTTTGTAGTCTCTTGGTAGTAACTGTAGTTCTTTATTCTTAATGCTTGTGGTTCCTCACGATCAGGTCCAGCCATTGTTTTTTCTGCCCAGGTGAGTGCAACAGTATTGGTAATAACTATTGAGTGTCGGTGTCATTGTTGCCTGTTGATTCTTCTGTACTGATGCTCAATATTGTCCAGTGTGGTGGTCAAGGCACTCATAGTCTACTGGGGGAAGGAAGGATCTGTTCATTATGTGTTCCTAAAACACATGTATTGCTATTTTGCCCATAATTTCCTGCAACATCAGTTAAGGCTTTGCTGTAGCATTGCATCTAACAAGTCACCTATCTGTCTCAGCTTTACTACTTCCTTTATTAAAGAGTTATACTGGT
This sequence comes from Calotriton arnoldi, assembly GCA_963921515.1. Taxonomy (NCBI): domain Eukaryota; kingdom Metazoa; phylum Chordata; class Amphibia; order Caudata; family Salamandridae; genus Calotriton; species Calotriton arnoldi. The sequence goes on along the minus strand of CAWUFW010000758.1, from coordinate 3,281,629 downwards.
CATGGAGGTAGTAATTAAATTCAGAATGAAGGAATTAACTGTGTCATTACCATGTGCCGTTTACGTACATTATTGATCAAAGAGTGTTAATATCGCCCGCCATTTTGGCTCCTGGTGAGGCTGCAGCGAAGAGCGTCGTAGGGAGGAGCGGTATCTCCCTTCTACCTCGGAAACCCAGACCTTAAAGCTGCGGATGCATGCACAGCCTCGGGGCGTCCGGTGTTGAGGCGAAAACGGAGATCGTAGAGACCAGACTCAGCGGCACACAGAGGTGGAGGCGGGCGGCCATCTTCGTTCTGCAGAAAGCTGTAGCAGGAACCCCGGAGGAGCGGCATCGACCGGACAACCCGAACGCACGTAACCTGATGCGCCCTGCGGTCTCTGAAGCTGGGACGCAGACTGAGCCCGGGCTACCGAGCAGTGAGTGGACAGGGACCAGGGACGGGACATCGGATCATCAGGTCCCGCCGAAAACCGTAAGTGAGGCCGGTAGGCCTGAAAGCAGTGCGCTGATCTTGGCAGCAGACACCCTGAGAGCGGAGGGCCCTTGGTGGAGCGTTGGATAAGGCGAGACTCCCAGGCACCGTGAGAACAGTGAATGCCCCTTAAAGTGACTGCTACTGTGCTCCTGGATCCTGGGCCGACGGGAGCAACCTACACCCGTAGCAGTAGTTGGGAGGTACGGGTCCCTTCCGCGCGGAGGCCATTAGTGTGGGGCGGGATCTCGGAAGCAGGAGACGAACGGGCTCGGGGCCTCTCACTTGCGGCGCAGACTGAGCTTAAGATCCATAACTGCCTTGCCTCCTGTACATAGTGCTGGGCCACAGACCCCTCTAAAGACTATCCCGGACTGGTCTAAGGTCTCCTGTGGTCTGCAGGCCACCGATGGAAGGGCCTACAAGCCTAACTATATCCCTGTAAGCGCTGGCAAAGAGCCCGCATTGCGCATGTTAACTTAATCCAGCGGGGCTTGAACACTTTGATGCTGCTTTTCCATAATTACATTGTGGGCACGACTGGTGGCTATTAATATTATGGCGGCCACCCATGATGCATCTGCAGACTTTGAAACTGTCCCTTCCACCTCTCCTCTCACCACTCTTGACCTGGGGGCGAGCTGGAGGACGAGGCGGACGGCGCTTTCCCAGTAACACCGGGACCAGTGCTTTCTTTGGAACTATGACGATGCCCCCTGGGCAGAAACCATAACTGTCTATACTTACCGAGGAGCCTGAGCAACCTTGGCCGATGCCCGGTGGAGCTGTCCTATGCAGCTATAGAAGAGTTTGGCTCTGGTTCACCCCCTTGGCCGTCACCTACCCAGCCGGATATCGGACATTGTTTTCCTCATCTCCCCGTTGTGTTTCCTTCCCTCCCCCGCCTCCTCCCTCTGTGATTATTTGGCCACCTCCCCTTTCCAGCCCTCCGTGAAACCGTGGAGTCAGCTACCTTTATTGTTTTTTTTGTTTAATTTTGTATTTCCCGCCATTTTGGGATAATGCTATTGGCTTCTGTGGTCCTCCATCATGGCGGTTTCGACCTATCCTCTTTGCTACTGGTCTGCTCCTTGTTAGCCTGATTGACCTTTTCCTCTTGTCCACCCTCCTCCCCCTATGGTCTCCCACACCCCCCCCTTCGTTTACTTTCACCGATACTCAGGTCGGTTTTGTCTGTCTTTCACTTTGACTGCTTTGACTGCTTTGTTCCCCCTGAAGTACTTTTCTCCCTTGCCGGTCTGCCTGACTCTATCTGCATTCCTTACCCCTGTTTACCATTCCCCCTCTACCTTTCTTTCCCCATAAGACGTGTATCTTGGCTATGCTTCGCGCCAATAACTCATATTATTGTGTAATCTCATGTTTTTCTCCTATGTCTATACTTGGCTCCTGTAATTGATGTAATTATGTAACCTGTAACTCGCTGATCCTCATGTAAAGCGCTCTGATACCTCCGGGTCTAGCCAGCGCTATATAAAACTTTGCAAATAAATAAAATAAATAAATGCAGATATTTTGTTAACTGCACAATCTACTTCTCTGTTTCAATTTAGCCTAAAAGAAGAAAACAGAAACCATGATGAAGATATTCTAGTAGATCGATGGGGTCACGGGATGGCTTTCTTGGGTGTTCCTGAACTTTCATAAAATGTACCCTGATGTTACCATTAGAATACTGAGGTGGGTACAATACAATTGCTGTCATTCTCATGTTTTTGAAATGTCTCACCACAAGAACCATCATTCTGGGTATGAAAATTATTTTCATAAGTAATATTAGGGTGTTTAGGAGCACGTTGTGGAGACCAGCTGGAGTCACCCTACTGACTCTGCCACCATTTGGTGCTTTGCGGACCCCTGGTTTCATTAAGAGCAAACCGGGATCAAGGCAACATTTGGATTATCTACTTTTTGATAGGTCGTTTAACAGGTGTCTTCCTATTTAAGTGACAGTATGTGTATGTCTCCTTTGTGCAGAATGACTAGAGTCAGACAGAGCTGAGGCACCCGTTGATGTCATCATTATCATTTTGGCACTGAGGAGAATATGATTTATGAACCTGCGACCAAAGAGGGCATTAAGGCCAGGAGCTGTATCCTTTGCGTGTCCTTGAAGATGCCTTTAAACAATTTGGGAAAAATGTATGACTGTTTTTAGCGTTTACAAATCACGAATCGGACCGTTTGCGACCTCTAAAACGGCTTGTGCAATGTACAAACCCTATTTTGCAAGTTGGTTACCTGTTACCGACTGCCAAAAGAGGGTTGGCGAGTCACTATTAGGAAGGGGCGTGCCAAGGAGGTCTCTTCCTAATAGTGAGTCACAAGGGCATGTACAATTGTTTTGCGACCGAAATGTATGCGCAAAACAATAGCAGTTTACCGCCTACTTCAAGTAGGTGGTAGTTGCAACCCCTTCCCCTTTGTGACTGACAGCGAAAAAGTTTTTTAAGAGCAGAAACATTTCATTTTTCTCTTTGAAACACATCATGTTTTCCTTTAAGGAAAACGGGCTGCCTTTAAAACAAACAAAAAAAGTTGCTTTATTTAAAAGTAAGCAAAGACATGGCGGTCTGCTATCCCCAGCAGGCCACCATCCCTGTGTTATTGCCCATTTCCAATGGTTTGCAAATTGCGACCTGCCTCATGAATATACTCAAAAAAATCGCAATGAGAGACTCACAAAATGAAATGGTCACACGTGGCCCTTAGTCCCTGAGGTAGCTCTTGATAAGCTGCCATGCCTCTCTCAGGCTTATCCTGAGAGAGGTGTAGGCCTTCAATAAGAGATGATATGTCAGGTGAATAAGAGAATGCTGAGGTAAATACTACCAAGGGAACCATCACAATCAGGATTTAGAAATGTCGGCCATTTCCTGACAGTTACAGAAAATATGCAGGTGCAGCTGAAAGAGGGTAATGAATGCCTGAAATATATGATGTGAGTGTGGCGTATAAGAAGTGCATATACTGACTAATGTGGAGTGTATAGAAAGATGCTGATTCCTTAAAGTTATGGCACTGAGAAGCATATTTTTAGCTTAAACTATCATCGCTAAAAGTCCTACAAGGATAAAAAGAACATTTAAATCAACTAATGCTCACAAATATTTAGCAGGATGTATCCATTTAAAATAAAATCAGGCCTTTTAGTGCATTGGCCACCTACTGAAACTTGCTTATGACGCCCACGGTTTGTATTGATTTTGTTATTATTACATTGGGTTCTTGGAATTTATTAGGGGTGGAGAAAATCATATTGCGTTAATCATGTAACCTTGTCAAAGCCTTTAGGACTATGATCCAGAAGAGTAGAAGAGTAACTAGAGTCAGGACTATGAAATCCAAAACCAGAATGTATACACTTTAAAAAGGGTATCGTACCAAAATATCGTGGCCTAAATATTGTCCGACAAAAATATAGTGTCATTATTATCGAAAACGAAAATCTTGCCCATTGAAGTTAATAACAGAAAATAGCACTATGTGAACTCTTTTAAAGGCCACAGTAGTTATGTCAGATATTCATGTATCAATGGTTTGCAACTGCATTTCCGGTTGCAAACGCAAACCATTGATGAATAGCTGAAAGCTCAAAGGAAGTGGTAATTGTTTTGCTAAGGGTAAGGTGTCCTCTTCACACCCATTTACATGTGAGAATCGTGTTGGTAGCCTCGGGGGTAGGGAGGTGTAATGGAATTGGTCAGTGGGACCGACCTCTGTCCCCTGATGTTTTCCCAAAGCGAAAATCTATTTTTTTTAACAGGAGCATCAAATTAATTAAAGAACATGGGCTACTTCAGAAAAAAAAAAGCTTAACAATTTGAAAATGCAAACACAGGGATGGTGGGCTAATAACTCTTGCCTCTTGCAAGACACCCCTGTGTTTGTTGCCAATTGCTACCGTTCTTAAAACTTTTAATTAGGCAGGGCATTCTGCAAATCCCTGCAAATGATGATTTTGCGACGCAGTCTATCAATGCCTAGGTTGCTTTGCAAAATCAGAGTTTATTTGCAAAACGCCGGTGCAGCCACTATTGTGAACACACTAGGAGCTGCGCAATTTAGGCTCCACCCTTAAACATCACAGAAGTACAATATATCCATGCACTTAGCATTATATACTCTGTGTGCCTTAACTTTAATAACGTCTTCAGCTTCTTGCGAAATTCAAGAAGTGAGGAGTAGCAACAGGTCGTTCCACGCTTTAGGAGCTATGTAGGAGAAGGCTCAATAACCAGATCTAATTTTCCGTATGCATGGGATTTCTGCAAGTGGGAGTCCAGACGAGCGGGGGTGTCTGAAAGGATTGTAAAAGCAGACGCAATAAGTGAGTATGCTGTGCAAGAGTTATGTAGTTCCTTGAAAATGTGGGTGAGGAGTTTGAATTTGAATGGAGAGCCAGTGGAGCTCCTTCAGGTGTGGTCTGATGTGAGTGCGGCATGGGAGGTTTAGAGTGATTCTGGCCACCGAGTTCTGAAGGGTCTACAGCTTTCTGGTGAGTCCTTTGTTGTTCTGGCATAGAGGGTGTTCCCGTAATCCAGTTTGCTTGTGACCAGGGCATGTGTGAACCACTCTCTGCAACCATAGACACTAATGTGCCTAGATAATAAACCTTCTATGAAAGACACTACCCCTAAAGCTGTAATGGGACACTGAGCGTTGTTTTTCCCTACTGAGGTGTTATGTTTTCTTTTTCAACATTTTATATTTTGGTGGAAACTACTAAAATTATTCTTAGTACTTTTCGATTTGCCTTTAGCTTCAAATCTATTATTTCTTAGCTGTTTTGCATTTCATTTATTATTTTATAGACTCCTGGACTAATCCAAGAGTACAGTTTCATTGCTAATAGACAAGGCATAAGTAACTAAGGGGCCGATTATGATGGCGGGCGGACTTTGTCCGCCCACCATCGCCCCGGTAAATGGGACCGCCCGCTATGTGTGCGGCGGTCCCGCACATGTGATTAGGATGCCACCACCACGGTGGCGGTGGCATCCCCCATGTCTAGCATTGTGGCGGGCGGTGCTCACAACCCCGCCCGCCACAGTGCTGGAAATGCATGTTGTGCATCTGCGTGCACAACGTGACAGGCACCGCGCGGTGCCTGCCACCTTGTGCATGCAGATGCAGGGGGGTACCATAGGTACCCCCCATGTGCACCCCCCAAAATACCTGGGGGCCCGCTACGGGCCCCCAATGTCAGGGACCGCGAGCCTTTCCATGGCGGCGACGCCGCCATGGAAAGGCTCATCACCGCCGGCATCATAATGTGGATGGCGGTGTCTTGCAGACACCGCCACCATATAAATCCCTTTTCCGCCCGGTCGACTGATCGGCCGGGCGGAAAACATGCGGACGGTCTTTCCGTCCGCCGGTGTCCCCTCCGCCATGGTAATATGGCGGGGGGGGGAATTTGGTGGTGGACGGACATAAATGGCGGGCGGATCGCCACCGCCATGCGGGCGGTGGCGATCCGCCCGCATCATAATCGGCCCCTAAGAGAGGCTGAATTTATGCTGTCTGGGAGCTCCAGGATGATGTATTATCCTTTACTCTATTCCACTCATTTCTGCTACCCACACAGAGGTGGGCGAGTGAAAATCAAATACTTATTTTCTGGCGACTAAGCAGAGGTTATCTGAAAAGAGATTTAAAAGCAAGAAAGAGGAAGATTTTATAATGTTTAATTGTCAATTGAAAAAAATCAGTTCTACTGTTTCTCTGTAGTAAATAATTATACGTTCTTTGCTGCTGGATGGAACCGGTTATTAAATGTATTCGCAGATAATAGTTGCTTCTGTGTCATTCAGACTGTACTGCTTACTGAAGCTAGGAAAATCACTATTGAAAGGGAAATGGAAAGAAAATTACAGGAAGCTTGATAGATAATGACCAGAGAACATTGGAAACTAAGACTAGAATTTATCGTCAGGAGTAAAAGTGCCCTTTACTGCCGGAGAATAGCTTGCTTGTACTTGTTTTGAACTCTTTGACCTACAAGAGAAATATTTGAAGGAAGCCATGCAGGAGAACTGCTTCAGTGCACAGGCCCAGGCCACTGAGAACTCCCAGCACCTGTCGAGGAAAATTCCAGTTACTTGGGAGACTTTCGATGGGCTGCCCCAGTTTCTAGTAAAATGTAATATTCTGAATCAACACAAGCAAGACACGCTACGGTTGAATGTTCAGAAACTGCCCATTGCTCTGCACTACCTACAAAATAGACTTTGCATCCTCCACTAACACTAATCACAAGTCTCCAGATGGAAAGTTCTGCTTACATCTGCCCTATTTCTTATGTGCTGAGTTATCCGTTAAAGGTAATGGGATGTAGATGCATCAGCTGGTTGTCAGTGGCGGCTGGCTTGTACCGAGGGTGGTGAGGCGGGGGAGCACAAATAATAATAATAATTAAAATAAACGTACCATATCTTGCAGCGCTATGTCCTCCTCCCTCGGTGTCTTCGCTCCCCATTGAAGTTCTGATGCAGGAAATTGCACTTTTCAATCCTGGCGCTGGTTTCACAGCATGAAAGCAGCGCTAGGATTGGATAGAGCAGTCTCTCCCAGCGCTCCCAAGATCACTGGAGGCCTGCCCGTTCTCTAACCCAGCTTTCTAAGACAGCTAAGTTAGAGAATTTTAAAATGTGCATGTCTGGCTGGCCAAGACAGCCAGCCAAAGAGACATGCACATTTTAAAGTGCATAGCTCTCTGCTTCTACCACTCGGCAGCGCTGGTCCCGCTCCGTCCTGACACTTAGTTCAGGACGGGTTGCTGAAAAATAAAACCGTAATAAATGAACTTTATTACAGTTTTATTTTACAGCTCTGGGGCTGGTGGGGCGATGCTCCTCTGCTCAAATGGTGGAGCCGCCCCTGCTGGTTGTACCAGTTTATCACCATGTCACACTCACTAGTGGAAGGGCAATAGGTGGCAAGCAAATTCTATGCCATTGCCCACTGCTCTTGCGTGGAGGCACTTCATATACCCATGCACAGGGAAGTCCATTTCTGCAACACACACCAATGGTTATCAGGGGCTGTTTCATTGATGTTCATGTTTCTTTTCCTGGATGCACACACAACAGTTACCTCTTTCGATAATCGACACATTAGTTGGATGCAGGGGATTTTCGTGATACCTGGCTAGAAGGTAAGTGCAACTTGCTCACATTGGAACTACATGGGTACCTGAGGAATGACAACACAAGATATTCACTCATAACTTCACCCCATTACAATACGGGACTCTGACATTAGCATGGTATGTGTGCATGTGTAGAATGTCTGCAACTTTTCACACTACATTTAAAAAAAAGATATTACATGTCTTTGTTTCAGGTGATTCCGGATCTGCCATGCAGCAGGTATAACATGCAGGCCTAACCCCTAAACTAAGGCTCCATCGAGGCTCCTGGCGTGGTACATGGAAAATAGTCCAAGGTCGGCAGATGCATGACCAACTAGTGGCCTAATATTTTCCTTAAGCTGCTACTCTGGTTGCTGCATCTCAATGGTTGGACAGTGTTGAGTCAATGATGAATGCTAGACTTTGACTCTGTCAACGTATACCATCTTGAGACACCACTTAGGCAAATATTGCAATCAAACATGCAAATCTAATTGTAATATGCATTCACTAATATGTCCTCACTCACTCGCTCAGTCACTCACTCACTAACAAAGTTGCATTTATTGGTACAGTTGTGTTACCATTTCTGTTTAGAGTAATTCCTATGTATTCTGCTGATGGACCTGATTTCCATGGGTCCCCTCTCTAGGAGGAAAACTCCATAGGGGAGGCGGAGAACTCCATAATCTAGGCAGAGAAAGCCCCACCAACCACCACAAACAGGCAATGATATAATGCACCACAGAGCCAGAAATAGAAGGAAAGAGCAATGAGCTGCTGTGCAGTGGATGTACATGCGGAAAGCCTCCAGTTCTGGGCACTGCTGAGATCACAGGATGTGCTGGGTGTATCCTCTCAGGTCATCAAAAATGAAAAGAAGAGGGTCCTGGTCCATTGAGGGGAGTCATGTGGAGGCCAGGGAGTATATAAATACCTGGGGGTATGGCTAGACCACAGGGGCCGTATTTCAGCCCATATACATGTGCAACAGGCTGCAGCCATCTCCCTTGAATGGGCCATCTAGAAATTACGGAAGTCACTGGTGAACCCTGATCTATGACCACTGCTAAGTGTCATAGGCAGTAAATTGCTCCCAACAATAACACACTGTGCAATTTCCTTCAGAGAGAGAATGGCAAACTGTATCAATAGGGCTCAATCAATGTGCTATTGAAAAGTTTTTTCCCTTCCGAATTGCAGGCACATGCTCAAATACGAGAGGAGTTTTGATTGATCTCGCTTCAATGGACACAAATTCTTAATATACTGCATTAAAGCTAAACAAGCAAAAGAAAACCTCGAAAAAGCATAATCTGGAAAACAATAAAGAATCCCCGGACCAATTGGCACAAATATCTCAGCTCTGCATTGGATTCTTTGGAGGCACGTTAGATTTGGTCTAGTAGATTTCCAATACCAATAGCCTCCAGAGTAATAGCTAAGCAAGCAAAAGTTATCTCCGGGGTCAGGACATTCAAACAATTAAGAAGCTGGCCCACAGCAGCTGGGCATCCACCTTATATGAGCCAGGAGTTCTGCAGACTTATCTCTCTGTGCGTCTCAACCTGGCTTTAAAACAGGAGCTATTGAGATCGCGGCTGGGTTTAATTCCACTAAAATCATATGGGTATGGCCGAAGAACCCGGGAGGAGCAGGACAGACGCTGCAGATTCTGCACAAAGCAGGAAGAATCATTAACTCACATCCTTTGCACATGTGAAAAGCTGCTCCATCTCATAATATTTTGGCTGCGTCCAATATGGCGTGCCTTAAACATCAGAACTTGCTGTGCAGTGGTCGAATTATGCCTGAAAGGTGAGTCTTGGCAGCTGGCAGCTCGATTCCTGAAGTTCATGAGAGCAGCACTGGCCTCACCATCAGGAGAATCTAACATCGCGCTTTAATAGACTGCAAAAGATGCCAATTTCATCCTAAAACCTTCATCCCGTTTAAACCAGCGTCATTGAAAGACTAACTGTAAAAAAAAAGTGCCCCCCTTATTCTTAGTGATGCTACTTAACAACAGCGTCTCCTGGGCCCCATCGAAAGCCCACGAGACGACACCTCTGAAAAATGTTTGCTTAGTCAAAGGATTTGCTCTTGAGAAACTCTTTAGTAACTGTATTTTAACCAGGGTTTCGCCAAGTCACATTGCGGGTGGCCTGGGTGCCAGGTTCGTAATATATCTAAGGGCAACAATCACACTTTAGTTGCTTTATACACTTCAACGCTTGCACTCGCGATTAATGTATTATTGAAAGGCATAGTGACCGTTTTAATCATATTTTTCTGATTTCCAGTAATTTTGTAGCCTTAATCCAATGTTCATGTTTTTATAGGCCCTGTAATTGTCGGTACAGCACTGACACGCACAAATTAAGTTATTGGTTTTATTGTAATGATTTTAAATAATGGGCCAATAAAGAATTTATCTATCATTCTATCTCTCAGGTAATCCAGGCTTAAATCATTGCAGAGAAAGATCATGAAAACAACCTGACCAACCCTCCATGCTCAGCTGGAGGTATAAGAGAAGCCGAAAGTATGATGTTTGTCAAAAAAATGTGCATAAATGTTTCAAAAGTATTTTCCATTCCTGGTCATGTCTCATGTTTTATGTTTACCGTATTTGCACAAACACAAAGACAATGCAGTAAATGCCTATAAGAACGTGAAAAACATTGTCCTTTTCATGCTCAGTTCTGGTTTTATCAAAATACATTGGTATTTATGCAGGCATATGATGTACGTATAACAAATTTCAATGTTATAGAATTCACTTATACAGTATATACATAGTATCATTTGTTGATGTCAATTCTTTTGCAACAATGTTATGAGCAAGTTCAACTTTAGAACGCAATGGGGAGGCTACATCCCAAACCATGAGTTGAAAGATTCAAACCTATACTTTAGTTCACCATGCTCAATATTCTAAATTGTACCTAGCATCTTAATGATAGCATGTCATCTTGTTTAACAGCTTAATCCTGACGTATCATCTTTAGCCTCATTAAATGTGAACACTACCATCTCCTAGCTGTCAGCCAGTTCTCCCTTTCCTGTTTTCAAGGAGTTCTTCGGTATGAAAGACATTTCTACCGGTGCCCATTTTATCACATCCATTCTTCAGACATGTGCGGGTGGTGCAGGTACAGCTTCCTGTTTCCTTTGCGCCACGTAATCAATCAGAGCTAATAAACACACTTCTGCGCAACCACAAGAGAGCATGCCATTGAATCTCTGGTCATTTTCACCCACAGCTTCTCAGCAGTGTGTCAATACAGAGCAGACCCTATCCATGCATAAACAACCAGCATCTGTAGCATATTCCTGAATTTGAGCCAAGTATCTAACACAATTTATAGAGAGTTAGGTAAGTTATGTGTGGAGAGTTAAACTGCACCTGTTTGAAATGTGAATTACATCAAATTGATTCACTGTCAAAAACATTATATTTTTTGGGTAGAAATGGGTATTAAAAAATTGAAACCTGGTAAACGTCAGAGGTGGACAATCGGAACAGTCATATTTTAGTCCATATCAGTATAAGAATCATGGAGAAAATATAACTTGAGACCAGGTAAAAGTCTAATATAAACTATAACTAAGTTTCATAATGGAGGAATAAGCAAAACAATGTAAGATAGCTGGCTGTATGCGATTAGAACTCTAGCTTCTATAGTATCTATTGTCCATAAAAATGAAAAGCGGAAGTAAATATTGAATCGCAATACAATTTTAAAGGAGGTAAATGAAGAAGCATAACATAATCTTAGACATAAGTGGTAGAGTAAGATGTTATATTCGTGGATCTGTTTAGTTGCCGAGCTCACGGATCTAATTTAAGTAAAAACCTCCCCATCTAAAATGGGATAGACTGAAAGTGGTACAACAGGTCCGTCACATTGGAGAGCCTGTATGGTTCTGTCTAAGAACAAAATGTAATGAATTATGGAGGTCAAAATCTATATCTGTTAAGTAAAATTCAGTTAAAGTGTGCTACACTCAGGGCCTGATTCACTAAAATAAGCTTACACTTTTGTGTAAGTTTACGTTTTTTTGGTATTCATAAACTATGAGTTAATAGTAAGTTTATGACTGCGGAGACTCCAAGGTTGGGGTGGAGAACTCTGCACATAAAAAGATAGACCTGCCCAATTTTTTTATGTGTGGAGTTCTCCGTCCTGACTGCAGAGTCTCCGCAGTTGTAAACTCACAATTCACTTGTAATTTGTGACCAATCTAAATCCAGGATTGATTACATTTTTCTGACTCATAATTTACTTTCCTCATTAATTAACGCTCAAATTGGCTCTATCCTAATTTTAAATCACACACCTGTTATAGTTGATCTGGATCTGTTACCTGAAGTTTTATGGTCCAACAGATGGAGTTTCAATAACAGTTTATTAACAGACAGAGGGGGATAGTCTCAAGAACGTGTGTTAACTATTGCAAAATTAGCTTAACGCAACTTCTCACATCGCAGTCTATCGCGGGAAAATAACACGTGTTAATGTTGTATTCTCAACCCGGCGGCACCATGCGATAGTCTCACGATAACGCGCCAAATGCCCGCGTTAAAATTAACGCGACGCCGAAAAAATGCAAAACGCGAAAAAAGTTGCGATGTCCCAAATCGCGATACAAAAATCAGCAATAACCAGCAACAGGCCTGCAATTCCCACGCGTCATGCTGGAAAATGCACTATAAAAGCACCGAAAAACACAAACAAAACAAATTTAACTGCGTAGCACCATGGAGGAACCCGGAGAAAGTACAGAGGACGACCAGACCCCCACAAGCCCCCAGAAGGACCAGCCTGGGACCTCGGGGCCACGGAAGGGCAAGGAGAAGAAGACGAGGAGGACGAGGTTCAGTCCGCAGGAAAACAGGATCATCATCACGAATGTGATAGAACACCACCAACTGTTCGTCACCCCCAACGTGTCATTGGAAAATAAAAATGCAATATGGCAGTCCATCCTGGATAAGGTGAATGCAGTCGGAGTGAGGAGGAGGACAATTGGAGAGGTCAAGAGGCACTGGAATGATGCGAAGCGCAAAACCAAGAAGAAACTCGCTGACAACCATCAGGCAGCAATGCAGACTGGATGTGGCAGTCCAGCGGAACACCAGGAGCCGGATGAGATGGAGGAAATGGTGGCCACAGTCATCAGTGGGGAGACGGTGGCAGGAGTTGGGGGTCCGGACACTGCTCGACATGACCGGACACAACAGCACCAGGGTGAGTACCGAACAGGGACTGGGGGGACGGGGGGAGATGGGCACAATGGCACACATGCACAATTAAGTGGAGCACAATGCACACCCACAATGTCTCTGGATTATGTCCCTGATCCCCTAGGCACACTGCAGCACACATACAAACACCAAGTAGGACCCCGTCCTCTATGGGCACAAAGGGGTCCCTCCCCACACAGCACCAATTTCACAACCAACCCATGCACACGTGGCAAAACCAGCAAAGCTGCGTGTCTGTGAGCCACACTGACAATGTAAGTGACACTGCATGACGAATAGCATGGCTGCAGTACAATGATCATGACATGGTGCACGCCACGACACTGAGATGGCTGAGTGTGGAACACATCCGGAAAGGAGCAGGTCACACTCTGACACATCCACGTGCACAAACAACCCCTGACGTCAACAACACATCTGCGGATAAACCATGCCCAAGAGTCCAAAATACGAACAAGAGCCAAAAGTAGCCAAGTCTGCAACAACTCAGCACTGTAGAAGCACAGAAGTCAAAGGCACACCACCTCAAAGGGATAAGGGGCAGCAAAATCACAGCTGCAGGGGCGACTCTCCCACAATGCAGCACACACACATAGCAAACACAGCACATCAACATTGACGACAATGTGGTACAATGTGCAACACTTTCACTACAGAACAGAGGACACAACTGGTGCCGCTTGTGCGTAGAAACTGGCCAATCACATCTGGCATAGCAGGGAAATGTGAAATGATAATGTACATGTACAACCTCACATCCGTCATGTAGTTCAAATGTCCACTGTCCCGCATCAAATAGTCAGCTCCTCCCAAACAGTCACAATGTACATTGTCATGCAGACTGTATGTAAACGTGAACAATGCGTCAACATACTTGTGAACACAATGTTAAAATGCATCTCCCTTTCACATTGCAGAGGGACAATCAACACCTCCTGCAGAGCAGACCAGACAACAAATCAGTGATGATGAAGAGGACCTCCACACCTTCGACACCGACGCCCTACAACAGCTCATCGACAGCTACGGCAACCCACCTCCAGGAGCAGGGCAGCCCAGCTGCATCCAGGAGACCCCGCCCCCTGCACAGACCACACAGCAGGAAGCACCCACCACCACGGCTGGCTCCCAGCACCTCACCGAAGAACACATCGCATTCCGAGCCCAGGTGTTACATTTCCATCAGGAGGTGGCTGAACAGGTGCGGGTGGGGTTCGACCTCATGGCCGCCAGACTAGATGACATACGTGGGTGTCCAAGTCCCATCAGGGACCACTTACACTCCCTAACGGACACCCACAGTTCGCTCCATGATGTCCAACAATCCATGCCCGACATCGCTGGAGTCATGACTCTGAGACGAGAACAACTGTCTAGTCAGAGTGGCCTCAGCGATGTCACCCGAGAGTTGGCACAGATGCTGAGGATAATGGAGAACATGGAGCGGATGCATGCGGAAAGAATGGCTGCCACCGATGCACACCAGCGAAAACTTGTTGGGATATTCTATGCCCTGCAGATCCTCATCATCGCATTGCTGCCAGTAAGACAGTCGCTGATGAATGCTGCTGGTACTGCTACACACACATCTCTGGCCCCTGATGTGTCAGTGGCACACAGTGCTGCAGCCATACCACCTGCGGCCCCTGATGTGTCAGTGGCACACAGTGCTGCAGCCATACCACCTGCGGCCCCTGATGTGTCAGTGGCACACAGTGCTGCAGACCAAACAACAGCACCCACATGTCAGCCAGATGACACAGAGGACGAAGATGCGGGTGATTCCACCTTTGTATTAAGAAGGAGCCAGTAGCATTCATCTCCGCTATATGCCCTGTGTCAGCTTGGTTCTGCCCTCTGCATCATGCCTGTAACAACACCTCCCACTGTCCCCCGAAACACTTTGCGACACTCACCTTGGACCTCGACATGGACTGCCATATTTTGTTTGCTTACCAATGACACAGCAATCAGACTGCGGACTGTACTCTTCCTCTTCCGATGTACTTGTCAATCCCTAAATGACTCTGGCTGACCCTCCACTGGGCTACAATGTAATGTGGGGCTTGCATGGCCATGTACTGCTCCCGCTCCGACACTCCACCGAATGTGAATAAAATATTCCAAAATCACACAGATGTGTCATGTCCATGATCGATCAAGTATGAAAGTATGGATGAATGTAGGGACATTGATTGCACAAAAAGGTACACCCGGGGAAATGAAAGCATTGCGCATGTTTGTCTGTGACCCACATGGCCAATGAGAGGACTGGGAAGGTGTGCACTAGCTGTGGCCTCATTGCTCTGAAACAACAATTGCGCAATTTCACAACTTTGACCCACGCAATGTTTGAAATAGGGCTGTGTATGAAATGTCAAAGTCGTTGGCAGGCCTAAAGTATTGTCCCCCATCACATTTGACAACAGAACATCTCTCCGCATACCTACATGTGTGTACTCTCCCTCCAGCAGTATGTCAGATTGAGGAACGTTGTCAAGCGCCGCTGTCCACTCACCTTGCACAGGTGTGTGTCAACCCGCGTTGTGGGCCGCTCATGTATTCGGAGTACAGGCGAATGCAGCCATGTCCACTGTTGTTGTGGGATATGTGACCAGTTCTCCAAGATGCAACAAGGTGTTGGGGCCTGTGCAATGGCTTACAATATGTTGTGGCTCCAGGTACGTAGTTACTCGTCCATGAATACGATTGCAGCTTCGTAGGCTATCATTTCCAACATGAGCTCGTTGTCGTCTTCAGCGAACAGGACGGCGAGCCAATCCATTAGCAGGTTTGGACAGGAGTGCTGCATCCACCCCCTTTCACCAATATGCATTACAGCCCAATAGGGGAGCGGTTCAATGTGGTCACTGCACACGAGGAGTTGTGCAATCTCCCATGTCCGGCTGCCAGCATGTATGCCAAGTATCAAGGCATCCCATGAACGGGTATCACGGAGACACTCCTGGTCGTGGGCCAACAGGAGGTGCACACACATGTCAAGATCCAGTTCAGCTACCGTCCTGTTGGATAGGCAGACATCCATGGACCACTGGAATATGCACGATCGACAATGCAACACAGGCTGAACGCAGGTGACGTTGGCAGGGCGGAAGCTTCGCCGGTAACTGATCCGCAGCACTCCCAATGGCAGTGCCCCCAGTAAATGCAGCATACGTGCACGGTACAGTTCCAGGTGACAGGGGTTGTGCATGTGGCCGCAATGTTCTGCCATTGCGTTGGTGGCTCTCGTAGAACCGGCACTCTTCTGACCTGCGGCAGTTATGTGGATGATATGCCACTGCTCGAAGCAATGAGTCGTATGAGTGTGCAACGTTTGGACGTATGGGTTGTTGTGTGCATAAGTGTCAAGGGCATTCCATGCAAGAGTACCTCGAGCACGGACTTCTGTGTGTGGGGTGTGGATACGTTGGTCTATCATTAGCGCTGTGCGTAGTGTGGGAGTCGTCATCATCTGCTATGGTATCTCTCTCAGGGGGTGCCTGCCGCATGCAAAACCAAGGTCGGAGGTGCAGATGTCCTTCCGCCTTATGTATTGAGACAAAGGAGCTTTCATCCCTAATGTTAGTCTGACTACTGCTTAAATCCTGGAAATGTGATGTGGCTTTCGCGCTGCAATTGAGGCTAGGCCTTGGGCTTATGGTGCACCAATAGCGATACACACACAACAGTTGGCATGTATGAGCCAAGACCCCGAGCGGCCTTGCGCTCCTTGTACAATCCCTTCGTGCGCGGCCGCCCTCCGGGTGCATGCAACATTGCAACATTGTCGATTGCAGGCCGTGTGGCGCCGACACTGCAACAGAGACACACGCATCAGTTGGTTTCCTGTGCAGCCCAGATATGAACCACGCCCAGAGCCCAGGGATAATTATTCACACCCCTACACTGGCCTGGCGTACGCCGAGCCAGCCCACTCGGCTTAAGTATAAAGGGGGGGACGACGACGCTACGTGTCCCAGTTCTTCCCCACTGCCTGGGGTGACATGGCTGCGTCCGCCTGGCATATCACGAGACTCAATCATAAAGGGTCCATGACTTGCGTTGCACAGAGTCGGTGGCACCGGATACACTGCGGCCGGCACGGGCCTACCGCCACGGGACGGTGACTTTCGGTGCACTGAGGTAGAGGCACCTAAAGTGCTGAGCAGATGTGCAGCCTGCGATGATGCCGTGTGCACTGATATGGCCTCTGCCATTGCAATATCAAGACCCAGAATCAAATGTGCGACCTGGTGGACCGCAGTGTAGGCCTGAGCCAGCGGGCAGCGCGGGCCTACCGCCACGTGGCGTTGCTTTGCGGTTCACAGAGTTAGTGGCACCTATAGAGCTGAGCGGGTGTGCAGCCTGCGATGATGCCGTGTGCACCGATATGATCTCTGCCATTGCAAAATCAAGACCCAGAATCAAGTGTGCGACCTGGTGGACCGCGGTGCGGGGCTGCATGATGTGGAGGCTGCCAAGGTCGCCGACCCTGGACTTGGAGCTTGCACCAGCACGTGGTGGGCCCTCTTGGAGACACGCCGGTGGCGGAAGGTGAGCAGTGAGGCCTGGGTGCGCAAGGGCGGGCAATCCCCGCTGGGCAGCAGGAGGGGCTGGGGTGCAGCAGCCTGTGTGCGCAGGGGCGGGCAAGCGATGTTGCCGTGTGCAATGATATGAACTCTGCCATCATTAGCTCTGGACTCTGTTTCAGATAAGGGACCTGGTGGACTGCAGTGTATACCGGCACGTGGTTGGAGACACACCGGTAGCAGCAGGTGAGCAGTGAGGCCTGGGTGCGCAGTGCCGGCACTGTCTCTCCCTCTCCCTCTCCCTCTCTTCCTTTCACTGTCTCTCTCTCCCTCTGTTACTCTCTCTCTCCTTCTCCCTCTCTCCCCCTTTCTCTCTCTTTCTCTCTCTCACTCTCTTTCACTCTCTCTCTCTCCATTTCTTTCTCTCTCTCTCTCTTTCTCTCTATCTCTGTCCTTTGAGGAGCGCATGACACACCTTCTTATCTTCAATTTTGTCTTGCAGGCTGTGACTTACAGATTGTCCAGAGAAGACCCGCCATGACTCTTCTAAATAGTAGTATTGAGTTAAATTTGAATAAAAAATAGTTTTTGGGGAAATTCAAAGATGTATGAATGTTTTTCCTTTTTCTGACCACACATGAATGTTAATTGTTGTAATTGTGTGACATCAGGCGAATTGTTGTGTTCATGAATTTGTAAGGTTGATGTGAAATATCTTTGTCCGGGGGGGGTGCCCGGGGTAGGGCCCCGGGGGGTCCTGGGGGTGGTGGCGGTGGGTGTTGTGGCCCTCTTGGGGCTCCGAGCTGCATGATCAGTAGCTCCATGGCATCTGTTGTTCTTCTGGTGTGGCTGTGGGCTGGGCTCCCTTTTATGGTGCAGGTTGTCGTCCGACTTAACACCAGGTAAGAGCAGGTGTTAAATCCCTGCTGCTAACGCGCCTTATTGCATGTTTTGTGATCTTATTGCCGATCTGGCTGGTCGTTGAGAATGTTGCGAAGTGGTGTTTTCGCGGCGTTTTGCACGGGAATGCCTACTCTGCATGTCTTTAACGTTAGTTGCCGGTATCATTTGTGGCAATGTTTTTTGCGGCTGTTTTCGCAGGAAAACTGGTGATATCGGCTGTTAGCACCAGCTTGTGAATAGTGCGATGTATTTATCACCACTTTGGCTGCGATAAAGTGCAGCTAACTCAGCGATAAGTCCTTGAGAATATCCCCCAATATCTTTGTAAAACAATTTAACATTTTCCTAAAAAAATTCTTTGATACTAATATCAATTTGGATACCTCTTTTCATTTTGTTTTGAATGCTTTTAGAGCAACATCCAGAGGATATATTACGGATTATGTTGCTACCAAAAAGAAAAAAGGTCTTAAGGAATTCTCACTTTTACTTCCCTCTGTTAAACAACTTGAGCAGGAGTCCTACTCTTTTAACAGAGACCTAGGGCCTGATTATGAGTTTGATGGTGTGGGAGCAAGGTGGCACGCCCCTGCCCCGCTCACACACCACCAAACTACACTGCTGAATAACGGCCAGATTACAAATTGAAATCTGGATGGGCAGTCATGCAGCAGCTGGCCCACAGTGCTGCCTTTCAAAGTCTCATCTGAGAGCCTTAGAAAGGCAGCGCCTTGGGACAGCCACAGCCCGTTTCAGCACGGCATGGACTGTAAAGTCCATGCCGTGCTGGAGCTGGGGTTGCAGAAAGGCAGGCGGGCACACCATGTGCCCCCCTGCATGAACCCCCATTCACCGAGGCACAGGGGGCCCAGTAGGGCCCCCTAAGTTTCCTCACTGCCACCCTTTACATAGCGGACTCACCGCCATGAAAAGGAGGGCAGTGAGGAAACTCATATTATGCTTGGCGGTGCCGCAGTGGCACCACCAAGCATATTGTGGCCTCAGACTGCTGCACCACCACCAGGGATCGCGGATCTCTTGTGGTTGCGGCAGTTCTCTGGAGGTCCTACAGCCGTATTTGAAATACGGCAGTTGGACCACTGGTGCGGCAGTCCCCGACAACCACTGCACCTCCACTACAAGTTTGACAGTCCCATGAACTTCCAAACTCATAACCAGGCCCTTGCTCTTATTCAGGCCAAGTTAAATTTCAATGAAAAATTGATCGTGGACGCATCTGATGCACTGCTAAAAATAGACGCAAAATAATATGGTGGTCACAATAAAACTGGTAAAATGCTAGGTAATCACTTGAAAGTCAGGAAACAAAAATCTAAAATTTATATCATTACTGATAAGAAAGGAATTAAGCATTTTAAAGATGCCAAAATCCTAAATTCTTTTACAGATTTTTACCAGACACCATACACCAGAACATTCCCCATCTAATGATGCATTCAACACATTCTTTGACTCACTTCCAAAACACCAAGATCAGTTAGTTGATCTTTCTTCCTTACAGAATGACATCTCCATCCTTGAAATAAAGTCAGCCCTTGCCATATTACCTAAAGACACAGCCCCGATCATCATTTTACAGCTGAATTGTACTCGCATTTTTCACATATTTTGTTACCTCATTTACTATTTTTATGCTGTTATTTTCTTTCTATTAACGAAGCTTATGGTACTTTTTTAGAAGCATGCTTTACTTAATTCCCAAAAAAGACAAAGATTTATCTCTTTGTAATAATTCTAGACCCATATCCCCTATTAATTCAGATTGTAAAATGTTTGCAAAAATTCTGGCTCGCCACATTAACGGTAATCGGTCATCTTCCTTTCATGGCTTTAAGTATAAAGAAATAGAAATTAAATTCATTGCATATGCAGATAATGTTGTTCTTTAAGTCTTGGACCCACAGACCTCTATTCCAGTTTTCTTTAACTTATTGACAAATTATTCCACTCTTTTGGATTATAATTTAAACATTGATAAGTCAGAAGTTCTGCCTTTAAATAAGTATTGTTTAAAGGAGATTTTGCAGATTCTGGATTCAGGTGGAATTCTAAATGCATCAAATGTTTAGGAATTAAATAAACTATCACAGAAACAATTTGGATTAATTTAGCAGAAGCCCATCATAAAATCCTTAACATGTCAGAGAAGTGGTCACCTGTGTATTTATCTTGGTGGGGCAGATTAGATACAATCAAAATGATGATGCTACCTGTCGTATTCTTCTCTTTATAAATTTTACTTGTGAAGCTGCCTCAGACTTTTAAAAAAAAACTCTTAATAGTTTGATTGGCAAATTTTTGTGGAATGGGCAGTAAGCTTGTAAAGACTTGGGCGGGGTAAACTTTCCTGACTTTCAGAAATACCACTCTGCTTTTGTTTTGAAACAATTCTTACCCCATTTGGACAGGGATGAGGATACTCCTTTTGCTCAAAAAACATCAATAGGGGAGGGAGAAGCTATGAAATATTGTCTTCCAACTCAGCTTCCCAAAAGTTGCCAACACAAATCGAAGGGAGAGGGAAAACACATTATTCTCAAAGGATCTCAAACATAGATAGATGTGGGACCCTCAAGAGTGATGTTCGATCAGTGACATGTTATCTTGCTGATGTACTTATGACTATTAACATCAGCATTGGTTCTATCCTCCACCAGGAGGAATTGTCTCTCACAACAGAGACATTATGGGATCCATGGTTTCAAGACTGTCTAAAATTACCTCCTACCCTTGGAACAGGAAATTTATTAAAAATAAATAATTTGGGGTAGCAGTAAGGTTAAAAGAAAGACAGCTATCTACGGGGAAAAGTTAGATAATCCGCACATCTACTTAAAACATATAGTCATATGGCCAACAGGTATCCCCTTCTCTCCTTCCTATATCTCTGAAGCACTTCCTTAAGACATCAAGTGAGCTAAATTTGAGATTGTCACAAATTAGCACATCTGATATGCTGAAATACAGATTTTAAAATAAGTAGTCTGAGTTATCTTTTCCCATTATCCCACTAGTTGTGTCTATTTTAATTCACCCACATTGGTCATCTGCACTAAAAGTGGTGTTTATAAACAAAAAGCGATTTATTTGGTATTCACAATATTTTGGATCAGGTTGTCAATGTCACCAGGTTGCCTAATACAGCACTGACATGAAACATTGAATATATATGTGTTTTCACTGTCTTTCTATTTTCTAGAGAAGCCATGATATTCTCCAATTTCTTCACTGAGAGAACACGTCAAAACCAGGGGAAAGTGTCCTTCTGGATCCACAAAAGGGATCCAAACAATGACATTACGGTCCTGACGAAAGCCACGTACCCTAGTTGGTGCAAGTAGACTGAAACATGTTGACCAATTTTAATTTTTTTAATAAATTTCCTGTTCCAAGGGGTAGGAGGTAATTTTATACACAGTCTGGAGACCCCAGATCCCATAACGTCTATTGTGTGAGAGACAGTTCCTCTTGGTGGAGGATAGACCCGATGATGATACTTCGTTTACTGTCTGGCGCAAATTGGAAGATACAATGATTTCACCTTTTTCTTTTAAGACTGCAGCTCATTTTTCCCACCCTCCAAAATCTTTTTCATCTTCTACTATTGAGACTTCAATACACCTGGCACAACCTATTCTTGCGCGGTTGTTGTCACCTCCGCAGGCATTTTTAGAATCCTTTATATGGTACAACAAAAATATTAAAATATCAAACCAGTTATGGATGGAGATCAGGCACTCTAGTTGCTTTCGAGGCACTAGCGACTGAATTTGACCTGGCACAGACAGAAATGTTCCTGTACCAACAGTTACAACATGCCCTAAAAAACCATCTCCCGGAGGGGGAGATGATCCCAGACTACTCTCCCCTAGAAGACAGGCTGCTATTAGATCCGATGCCTTTTAAGGCTGTATCCCTGACATATAAAAAGATTATGAATAATAGGCCTGATAATCTTGGTTCGTTAAGAGAAGCGTGGTCTGCCGACTTGGGAGTTATAGACGATGAAGAATGGACTGAAGCACTTCAATGTCCAAGAGAGATAGCAATGAGGGCCAGGTTCCGACTAGTGCAGCTAAGGATACTGCACAGATCCTACCTATCCAGGACAAGAGTGTATAAAATGGGTCGGATAGACTCGGCCGACTGCCACAGGGGATGCGGGTAGCTGGGCACATTTTTTCACACGCTTTGGTCCAGCCCCATCATACAAAATTAATGGTCCGGAATAGTAGCAACAATAAGAGAGGTCACAATTGTGCAGATACCAGTGGAGGCAAAATGGCTAGTGTTGGGAATGTCAGTAGAGGAAAAGTGGCCTAGACACGTCAATACTTGGCTAGCAGTGGCGGCTATAGTGGTAAAGAGCAACCTCACCAGGGTTTGGGGAGCAGGGAGGCCCCCGGCGATAAAAGATTGGAAGAAGGACCTAGACTGGTGCCAGCAGACGGAACAGACAGCCTATTGCGCTAGGGGTTGCCTGCGCAAATTCCAGAAATTATGGGGTCCTTGGATGCAGTACTGGGGAGTGCTCAATCAAACTGGGGAGGGGGAGGAAAATGTATTTGATGTGTTGGGACGGAGGTAAAGGAATAGGAGTATTAAGCCATCAATGATGACTCCGCAGAGAATTGGTATAAGCCTGAACTGACCTTGTAAAAGAGACCTAGCCCCCTGCGAGGGGCCCATAAAGGGAAAACTGCTCCGTATGATTGCTATGTGCCACAAATCAACTGTTAAATAAAAGAGATGTTTTAAAAAACATATATATCAAACCTTTTCATTTGTTGGAATGATTGGGCTGCTAAAAGACATTGTTTGAGTTAAACAGGTATTGCAGGGCACTGTTTTTCTTCCCTCGATTGAACTTCAAAGTAAATACGGTCTAATCTCCTCCTCTACACTCAAATATGAGTTGTTAAAGAGGACTATTTTACAGAACATGTCCACTCTTACAAATACGCATACTCCCACTCCTACCACACCTCATGATATTTTTAATTTTTCCCTTGCTACCAAGACTCCTTATATATATAAAAATCTTGAATATATACATCCAACCCGCTCCAAATCTAAAGTGGAATTACAATGGGAAGCAGATTTAAATTAGAACACATTTTATTCCAAGTTTGTAGTGTAAAGGAACCTGGGCCTGCCATTGCAGCCTATGTCAGCTGGTGCTAGCACCACTTATGACAGATATAAGTTTTCTTATATCTGAGGTCACTACACCTAAAATCTCTAAGTCACACCTAAGGCAGGCTTTCAATCCTGAAGGCAGGGTGCTGGGCTATAAGTGTGTGGGTGCCCCTGCATGAGCAGGACACCGCTACAAACCCTGAGTCGATTCTCCAGGCTTTGTAAGTGCGGTCAGCAATTTTGATACATATAGTGGCCATCCGTCATTACGCAATGGCTAACTATATAGTGGCTGTGCCGAACCTGGGCATGTTTGGTATCAAACATGTTGGAATCATACCCCAACACCATTACTGGTGTTGGAGGTACGATTCCATGCACTGGGGGGCTCCTCCGAGAAGCCACCAGAAATACCGGTAACAGCCTTTCAGGGTCTGCTAGCAAGCTAGTGTTGCTGCCGACCACAGACACGATTATGCCCTCCTGCTGCTGAGCTGAGCTCGAGCAGGGGAAAGTAGAACAACAGGTTTCCTGTCACAGGGAGGTGTGACCACCTCCCAGACAGGCCTTAGGGTTTTGGGCTGGGGTGGGGGCGCTTGCCAGCACCACCAGACTGCTTTGAAGGGCACATTTGGTGCCCTCCTTGCATACTCCAGTTAGAACCAGTTCAGGAAGCCCTTAGCTCCCAATCTGGTGCGAAACTGGACAAAAGACATGGGAGTTTTGTCCCCTCTGTCCAGCCCCTCCTCTGGGAGGGACCCCTGAGCCATCCAAGCCCCTTTTTCAGTGTATTAAAGGGCTTACCTGTGGGTGGGTCCTCAGATTCATCGTGGGACAAGACTCAAGCCTGAAACCACGCCACTCTTCGACCGTCTGGACACTTGGACTTCGCTGGACTTTGCCTGGAACAGAGACTGCATCATGGAAGACTCCTGCTGCTCTTGGTCTCGCTGTACTGCAAGTCTTCTTCATTGTCTGTGTCTGTGCTTCATCCAGGATCTTCAACAGACCTGTGGGCATCAAGGACACCCGAAGTAATCTCCTCTGGAGTGAAGGAGTCACTGTACCGCATCTGCAGCCACCGCAACGAAGCTGACTGGTCTGCTGCTCCTGACGTACCCCAAACTTCGAAAAGCTCAGCAACACAGGTGGTAGTTCTGCAGCTCCCTCAAGGCCTGACCTGTTCTCTCTGCAATTTTGAGGCCAGTATCCCTCGTCGGAACCACTGGGACCAAACCCCTGTGCACTGCATCAACTTGCCGTTGCCAAGGCTTGTTGGTTCTGCACTCCAGTGATCTTCAGGCTACAAGAGGCTCCAGCCTTCAGCATCTCTTTCTGCCAAGATCAGCATCCTCACCACATCCTCTGCACTGTGGGCCTTCATCTTTGGTGAGCTGCTTGAGGTCCTCTTGCGACTCCTGTGCCTTCGGCCTGTGGGTCCTTTCGAGGGACTTCTCTTGCTCCAGCGGGCTACCCTGCTTGCTTGGGGACTGCTCTGACTCCCCTGCTCGTGGTGAGTCCCTTGGACCTTGCTGGTCCCAACGTTGCTCCTTCATCGCTTTTCACGCCTGTTGCAGCTGCCACGGCTTGTTGGTGCTCCCGCCGGAACTCACCTCCTGGTTCTCGAATTCTGACATGGGACAGCTTGTGCATGGCTCCTGGTCTTCCCCAGTGTCAACTGGTCCTCACAGCTGCAGCAACAAGTTCATCGTCAGCACTCATGCACGTTGGGCATTGCTCTTCCGTGCCTCCTGGTCACTTCCGAGTGGCATAGACTCTGCCCCCTCTGCTTGCAGATTCTTCTCTTCAAGGATCTACCCTTGGATTCCACCGGACTCTTGCATAGTCTTCGCCAGTGCCATCTTTACTGAAGTCCTCCATTGTGGTCTATGGCGGTTTCCGTCATCACTTCACACCCATGCACCCGGCTTCCCTGTTGTAGGTATCCTAGTTTTGAAGGTATTCACAGGTGGGGTGACTCTCCAACCTTCTGTCTTCCATGGGGTTTCTTCAGGGTCCACTGAGAAGGGTCCTTCTTCTTCAAAACTGCCATCGTAACTTTCCAGTTGACTTCTATTGAGTACGCGTCTGTGTTTCCACTCTGCACACAGCCTGGGTACTTACTTTGGGTGGTACCTTGTGTCCCCAGCTCTTCTGAGTCTCCTGGTCCCGACTTCGGTTGCAGTTCGCATTCCACTTTTTTAGTATATGGTTTGGTCTTCCCCTGGAGTACACTGTGTATGGTGCTTACTTACCTATTTGCAACTGAAGAATTGTTGTGTATTTGTATTGATATCTCCGGGTAGGAGATATACCAATGTGTTAGTGAGTGTTGTGTAATAAATAGACATTTTTTATATATACACTGTGTGGTTCTTTTTCGTTTAACCTACACTACATGATTAGATCTTGTAAAACAAGCTGCTTAACACTCCTTTTGGATAAGCCTGAAGGGTGCTTTCCACAGCTACCACTTAGAGAGCTTTCTATGGTTGTCTAAGACCACTAAAGTCACCATAAGTGTTGTCTGGATTACTGCAAGGTGCTTCACTTAAATAAGTGTGCACCATATACTAAGCCATACTCCTACACCCTGCCAGTAGTGCATCCTAGTAAGGGGGTTGAGGAGGTGGACAACAACAAAGGTCAGCATGTGCCGGCTGTATATGCAGCACCCTGTTGCCTGCCTTCTCCCTCTTCCAAGATCAAACTGCTCCAGACACCTCCATGGTTGATTGTATTTCGAAATATAGAGAACAGACACATTGTGCTACCAAATATGGTGGCAAAATCATCAAGGACCAAAATATTGAAAAGGTAAGTGCGTATAGGTAAGTATAGCTTTACTATTCTTAACTCCACTACTCCAAACCTTGAAGATGTATATATTGTACATATATGTGGAGTTAAGTAAAGTAAGCCCATACTTACGCCAAGAGACCTGTAGGTGAACGTGCGCTTTCATAAATTCCCATATAACATAACATAACTTACCTATAAAAAAACTTACCTTCATGATATTTTGTTTGTTGATATTTTGTTCATGACATTCTGGTAGCATGATATTCTGGAGTTGATGTTAACGGGCTAACCCAATGATAAGCTACCTGGGTCATCGCTTGCAATACAGCTGGCCACATCATGCTTGCCCCACTCTATCCCCGCTTGCCTCACCCAGGCGTGTCGGGCTACCTCACAGCCAGGGCTGCCAGCAGGTTGTTTCCCATGTAGGCTCCTCAAGGTCTTCAATGGATCGGGCCAATCCAGGCCATGGCTGTACCCAGGGCCGCTGCGTCTGGAGGACTCCAATAACTGGTCTCCAGGACCGGCACTGATGATCGCAGGTATGGAAGTTCGATCAGATGTTGGGAGTTGACGGGCAAAGGTAGCTGAACTCATGTCATGTCAGCCATCTTGTGGCTTCTGTGTAATGTGTTGTTGAATGAATGTCTTTCTATATGTTTATTTTTAGGTCTTTAAAAAATGCTATTATTTTAATAACACTCTGTTGGTGCACAGAAACTATGTAATGAGAAAGTATTTGTATTTAAAAGAAATATCATAATCATTGTCTTATGAACTTATTTTTAAAATGAGCAACATCACTTTGTGAATTGTACATAACCTTTATGATGTATTCTGTTTATCATGTCAGAGACAGATGTGAGATAATTTACAACATGCATCTCATCCAAATTGACTAAGATACAAACACACAAAAGAAGCATTATAAAGTCATGAACATGCAATGAACACCTACAGCTGTCCACTATTACATGTCCATAAACTATAAATTGGTGTTCCCCCCGTTAGTCATCCTCTTTTGACAATATCAAAGTTCCTATTTACCATCATAAGTGAAAATTAGGATGACAATGCTTGAGTATTTCAAGGTATCCCATGTGATAAGGTATAGTGTTGCCGTGTTGAACATAGAGAAGGGATAATGTTTGAGGGTGAAGTGCAGGTGCATCAGCTGCATTTTGGTAAATTATAGACTACCACTGTTAAAAATGTAAAGTGGAAAGAACAACTTTGCATAGCAAAGGCAAGTAGAGTGCTTGACAATACCGCTCTTTGTCACATTTACTGTTGAATTTGTTTAAAAAGTCTTTTGATATACATGAAGTGTTGGACATAAGCACTTATTATTTCTTTCTTTTGTCACCATCCCTTTTCAGTGGCCAGTACTGGTGAAACCAGAGAATAGCAAAACCCAGGCCAAAGAACAATAAGGACCTTTGTGTCTAGGCGAGCACTGGAAGACTACAGCACTACCATTGTGGAAGAGGGATGTAGCATCTGCAGGCACAGTGTGCCACCCAGAGAATCACTGGCTCTCCATCAAAGCACTCTGGGTGAAGGCTGTGGATATCACTGAGGGGATGGTAGAGCTGGAGACCACATGCTAGGAGTAGCCAGATGATGGGGCTTCGCCTGGCCAAGAAGATGAAACGTCGTTGGTGTCCTAGGAGCAGACCCTACTGTATCCAGTTCCTCCATATGCCCAGAAGCGCCCTCATCTAGAGGCTTCCAATTGCATCCCTTGCTACACCTCCTCCTCTTTCAAGTGTCCACCTGGAAGATCAGTGGTTGAGGGTAACATTTGTCTCATACATGCCTGAGCCTTTGGATGCCTCCCTCTTCCCCTGTTTTACCATGGCTACTCCCCAGGAGACCATGAGGGAGGCGATTGCTGGTCAGCAGGTGCTCACTCAGTATGTGAAAGAGATGATTGTTGAGTTGAGGGTAACCTGAGAGTACAAACTGACCTGCATCGGGAACTTTTTAGCCTGCTGACCTCCTGGACCGCAGGCATATTGTCTTGCTGGAGATGCTCGTGGTCTTCTATTCATAGTCAGAGGATGGCCTGGAACTTTTGGCGCCAACCTTTTTAGTAACCCTGGGCGGTGAACTCCGCTCCGCTCGCGGAGTTTGCGGAGTTTTCCGCACTCCATGTTACGAGGAGATCGCGGAGTTCCGAAAAACTCCGCCCCGCGGAGTGGAGGTTTTTGCCTCGCTCGCGTTCGTCAACGTCAAGTTGGCGACCGCAAGCGAGGAAAATCAACCTCCTGGCTAGATTTTTCCTCGTTTGCGATCGCCAACATCAATTTGGCGAGCGTGGAAAATCAACCTCCTGGCGAGATTTCTCAATGCGGGAGGGTCAGGTTTCTCATTGCGAGTGGTCGCGTATGCTCGCGACCGCTCGCGTTGAGAAACAGCCCGTTCGCGTTGATAAAGCTGCCGCTCGAGTAAAAATCTACTCGAGCAGCAGAAAAGGAAAGCAGGGACCGCTTGCGCTGTGCATGGTGACGTTCGCGACGGTTGCACAGTGCGGACAAGCATCCGGCACTGTGCAATCACCGCGAACAGCATTTTTCTATCATACTCCGGGAACTTTTTAGCCTGCTGACCTCCTGGACCGCAGGCATATTGTCTAGCTGGAGATGCTCGTGGTCTTCTATTCATAGTCAGAGGATGGCCTGGAACTTTTGGCGCCAACCTTTTTAGTAACCCTGGGCGGTGAACTCCGCTCCGCTCGCGGAGTTTGCGGAGTTTTCCGCACTCCATGTTACGAGGAGATCGCGGAGTTCCGAAAAACTCCGCCCCGCGGAGTGGAGGTTTTTGCCTCGCTCGCGTTCGTCAACGTCAAGTTGGCGACCGCAAGCGAGGAAAATCAACCTCCTGGCTAGATTTTTCCTCGTTTGCGATCGCCAACATCAATTTGGCGAGCGTGGAAAATCAACCTCCTGGCGAGATTTCTCAATGCGGGAGGGTCAGGTTTCTCATTGCGAGTGGTCGCGTATGCTCGCGACCGCTCGCGTTGATAAAGCTGCCGCTCGAGTAAAAATCTACTCGAGCAGCAGAAAAGGAAAGCAGGGACCGCTTGCGCTGTGCATGGTGACGTTCGCGACGGTTGCACAGTGCGGACAAGCATCTGGCACTGTGCCCGTTCGCGTTGATAAAGCTGCCGCTCGAGTAAAAATCTACTCGAGCAGCAGAAAAGGAAAGCAGGGACCGCTTGCGCTGTGCATGGTGACGTTTGCGACGGTTGCACAGTGCGGACAAGCATCTGGCACTGTGCAATCACCGCGAACAGCATTTTTCTATCATACTCCGCCGCTTGCAGAGCTCCGTGTAGTGCGGTGGACTTTTTTTTGCACTTTGCGGTGTTCCGCTGAGTGCAACTCCGCGAACTCCGCCCAGGGTTAGCAGACTCCAATAGTAACTCCAAGTACGGTGATTAATTCATTATTGGTTTTTCATTTTCTCGATTCAGTCCCCCTTTTTAGCTTATTTTTGTTAACTCTGGTGCCCTTTACTTTCTTTTTTCAGAATTGATGCTCAATTAAAGTTATCTTTGTCCTGATGATGACCCGTTCATTCATTTGGGTTGAAACGCCGTCGACCCTTCTGACAATTGGAAAGAACTATTAGTCATTAAGTTGTCACATTATTTGGAGTCAAAGAACTGTACCTATTAGAAAGACTGTTGAGAGGTTCCATTGTCATTTGTTTTTCTCTATACACACTTTGCACTCAAGTTCAAGTTTATTTATTTTAAGTGCTTGGTTAATTAAACCCATTGCACCAAATAATTTAAAAAAATACATTTGTTAAAACAATAAAATACAGAAATTAATTGCAATTTTGCTGTGTGTTGTTAGTTAATCATTTTCCTTTACTGCATCCTGAATCAGGGAACTTATTAAAAGTAAAAGCGACGCTAATATTAGCAAGCAGCTAGTGCAGCATAAGAAAAGACTTTGGAGAATAAAATGCCGCAATGTGATGTTTCATAGTCACCTTATAGTTCAATACTGAAGTTTGACAGCATGAAGCTTGGAGCCAGGCTGCTGTTCTGACGGGCTGGAAAGCCATGCTGCGGGTTCCTCCAAGCCCGTTTAAGATTGATTTGGTGTTCTCAATGTGTGTACGGTGCCTGTGCTTGCACATAATGACTAGTCGCAATAAAGTGGCATTGCAAGGAAAGTCTTGAGCAAAAAGCTAAATCAAGGTCACGGGTTCTGCCATGAGGTGTTGCAGTCCGTTATGCAGCTAGCTTTCCGTTTGAGTCTTGTCAAATATTTGACCAGTCTGCAATTTAACTGAATGTGGGAAGGATTGAAGCGGACTATAAATGCCTGCCTGCAGATGCGTAGCCCCCAGACTTTAAATCAGGTTTTAACATTGTTTTCCGGTCCTCCAAGGATGATACACATATGCAGATTTGATGTTCTATCGTTTCAGGGAATTGCCCGAATAAGTACTGACAGGGCGTTTCCATGGTGACCGGTATAGAAGTGATAGCAGGCTACCCGGTGATATTTCAGAAAGGATCTTTTGATCTGAGTTTTAATGTCTGCACCCAAGTATGGCTGTGGTGCTAAGGTTTTGTAGGTTGCAATTGTAAACCAGGCATGACGCCACTTAATTGTTCTATTGACAGTGGTCTTCATTAGGGAATAGCTACTTATTGAGTCCCATTCTTGGTTTAAGCCAAGGGTTGTTAGGGAAGAAAAGAGATAACTCCTAGCTAGAGACTAGTCTCTGCTAATAATTTCTTCCCAGAGGTGGTAATTCAGTGTTCCACTGTTTGCGTGCTTCAATTTGAGGCAAAGCCTAATAAATGCTCTTTGTCTTGTCAAGGTTTGTTTGGGAAGGCCAAATTACAGACGTATCTGAGCTGGTGAACGATGGCATGGAAGCCGAAAAATCGAGTTCAAAAGTCTATTGATGAGTTTATCCAGGTGAGAGGTGTCTCTGCCTCTTAGCGCCTCGCTGCCATAAGCTATAGCTGCTAATAATTTGGCCTGTATAATCTTCAGTAGAGGTGTATAAGTGGATGTTGCTTTTGCACTCCTTAGGCTTTGGAAGGCTGCTGAGAGCAAATTGGCCTTCAGGTGCATATGCTTGATGTGTTGCTTGAATGAGCCCTGTCTGTCAAATAATATGTCAAGAGTTTGCATTTACTTACATAAATCTTTTCTTTTTTTCTCAAATTCCACCGTTGGGAGCTGGAGGGAGGCTTTCCTGTGATCATAATTTGTGTCTTCTTCAGGTTCATTTCCATTGAACTGCTGGAATATAAGGCAGTGGTGTTCATGAGTCTCTGAAGGCCGACTTTTGTACGACTCAGGAGAACTAAGTCGTCCCCCATCTTTGGGCATGTGAATTAACTTGTTCTAGGATGGGGGGATGGTTTGCTAAAAAGAGATTAAAAAGTGTGGGGGGCTAGTACACACCCTTGCCTTAGGCCTTGGTGAGTCTGAATCTTTATGGACAGATGGACTCCGTCACCCAGCTTTATTCTGATCCAGGTATCAGTATGGAGAAGGATCAGGGCTTGCAGCAAAGGGTGCGGTTTGTTTCAATTGGCAAGTTTTTTCCAGAGGTTCTCCAGCCAACTCGGTCAAACACTGCTTTATAGTCTATAAAACAAAGGTAAAGAGGCTGGCGGCATTTCTTATGATTGTCAAACAGTAAAGATAGGGTTAGTATGTTTGATGTAATCCCCATGCCTTTAGTGAACCCTGTGTGGTTGAAGGGAATTAGACGCTTTCAGTGACCAAGATGATAATTCCTCACGAATACAGCCAGCAAATTATTTTGACTCAACGTCAAGAAGCGCTATGAGCCGGTAGTTGGTAGGGTCTTAGTTGTTGCCTCCCTTATGAATTAGAGAGATAATTGAACCTCTCCATGAGAGGGGAATGATATTAAGGGCAGTGATGTTCTCAAAGACTGGCTCCAAGTTGTTTGCCCAGAATGTTTTATCCTCTTTGAAGTTGGCAGATGGAAAGCCATTTGGGCCAGGCACACCATCGTGGCGGCATCTCGAGATTTGGGTTTCAGTTGTTGTTGCTTGGAATTTCAGGGGGCAGAAAGTGTGTTCTGCACTAGGATTACTATGAGACTGTTGTTAGGCCATTGACTGGTGGGCCTCCAGGTCTGTGGTCTCGCATGCTGTGCCTTGGATTTGATTGAATTTAAAGTGTTCACATGCAAATTATTTTGAGAGGTACTCATACCAGCACTCCTCTTGGATGTTTGCTGTTGCTTTGGTTTTTGAGAGATTGTTTCAGTTGTTCACTGTTTTACAAATTTCTCATGTTTATTAGTTTTTAGGTCATGTAGGAGTTTGGCACTAAGTTTATTATTGGTCTCTCTTTGTAGATCCCACCTGCATTTCCTGTAGACAGACCTTGCTTGTATAATTTTAACTTTCAAGGAGTGATTGTTTAAAGAGTTTTGGTAAGCTCTTGGGGCCTAGACCTTTAAACCTTTTAGTTTTCTCTGTGCATTCGTCATTGTCTGTCCGCTTTGGTTGCTGGTGATTCTTCCAGTGGTCGCATATTGGGCAGCAAATTGGCTTGTGAAATGCTCCTAGGTACTAGGAGTGGCCTTCGTCTTAGACTGTGCACTCTTTATTTTATACTCACTGTGTGATCACCTATGCAATGAGCACATATATATTGAATTATGATTAGCATTGTAAATAAAGTACACTTATGTGATATTACTGAGTACAGTCTTCTGCTTATTACCATTGATTGATTCTTTCTGATTTTTTCTAATCGATTTTTGTAATTTGAATGTGATTATGTACAGCTCTTATCTGTTCTTGTCTGTTCTACTTGGAACCTTTGTTGCACATTGCCCTGGGAAACAAGTGTTGTTCCGGCTGCACCTGTTGCATGTAATTGCCAACCTAGAGTAGCATCGCTAACACACCTTGGTTTGGGGAGTGACTTTTGATGTCTGTTGGGCTTTGTACTTTTCAATTCACAAATGACTTTATTTCAGGACTTTTGGACGACAATTGGATTAGACATTTTAAACTCTTTTTCCAATGTACCCTCTTGGCTTTGCAAATATACATGCCCCCTCATGTTCCCAACTTGTTTTTTATGTTGTCCACCACCTTCCAAAATTACTCTTCTTCCCCGAACTATGTCGCTTTTTTTCATTTATTTCATTTGTCCATTACCAAAGGCTGCCCCTTTCGTTTTTTGACAAATATATATGTAGAAATATATATTTTTAAAACTTTAACTTGAATGTGTGTGACTACTCTTTCCTAAACATGTGGGCCTGCCAATCGATGTATGTAACTTTGCTGAAGTACCGGAAAATGCCAAACAATAGAGCATGTGTGGCACAATATATCTACATTTGTTTCCTTCATGCAGTGTATAATGCTAGCAACATATATAACAACACATCAGTGGATAGCAGGTAAAATTGATGTCTATTTTCTATGGTGCTCTAAAAAGTAGTAATACATTGTAAGGCTTGGTATGAGTGGATATAAAAGTCGTATTTGTTTGAGGATGAGTCAGTGAGGGGTTTGTGTGAAATGTTCATATGGTTTGTGGTTGATGTCCTCGCCCAGTTGTCCATGGCTCCAGCTATGCGATACTGGGCCAACTAGAGGTTGATGTTGTGGAGTTAGAGGTGGTGGGTCCGTTGGTGGTGCAAGTGGGTTGTTGGTAGGGTTTGTGGGAGGGCAGACCTTTACAGGTTAATGTTGTGCCCCAGTTGACTGAGGCATATGTGCTGGCCCTGTGTGATATGAACTGTATGTTACATGGTTAAGGTATGTTGCCTTGCATCCCCATTCCTCAACAAATAATGATGTTCCTGGTGCAACATTGCCATGTCTAAGATGGATGCTTTAAAACCATCTAAGACACGGGTCTGTCTCTTTATCTGCCTTAGTACATCTTCCTGGTGAGATGGTTGTTGCATGGTGTCTTCCACATTTGTTGAGTATCCTCCTCACAGAGTATTGTTGGAACAACTGATCTTCCCAGGGGACAGGATTTGCCATACCATCCCCCACCACAGCATACATGGCGGTCTAACCATGCAAGTAGGTTGCTCATTTCGTAGAGAGTTGACATCTGGATGTCTGTGAAGAGGAGATTGTTCAATAGTGGAGAGGTCCTCCTCACTGAGTTGCTGAAGACAAGACTAGTGGTGTACCTGCATTGGAGGGAGGAGCGAAGAAGTCAACTGAGGTGGCGGTAGGCTCAGATATGCCTATAAGAGATGTCTATGTAGCACGAGCTTGTGCTAATTTGTTCTTACAAAAGCTGTTGACAAGAAATTATTATTCTTAAGTGCTCATTTTTGGGATCGAGGTGCCCTGTGTGAGTCCCAAAGGATGATGACCCTGAATAGAGATACACCAAGTCAATTCCTAAATTACACCAGACAAGGTTCAAAATCAAAACCATAAAGGTTTATTTAAATTTTAAAATCATTACAGAAGGCAAAATAGTTAATTCAAATCAACATGACAATACATTCTCAAAATGCATTTAAATGGGAATAAGCATAGGGCTCAGTCTTTATTTTAGTTAAATAGCTAAGACGAGACATGGTCCAGCACAATGAAAAATAATGCAGAAATATTAAGTATAGAGTCAAAGAGCAAACGGTCATAGGGACTGTTCAGTTTTAAAGTCAGGGAAAGTCTGTAAAATCTCTAAATGCAATGTCAATAAGAGGACTGGCATGGAGTCTTCCCCCAAAGAGAGCAAGGGGAAGTCCTTGCTAACATCCCAAAAAACAGCACTGTATGCAGATTTTCAAACAGAGAAATCGCACTGTTGACATGGTGTGAAACATGTTATATCACAATAGCCAATGGTAAAACAGAAAACATATCACATGGAAAATGGCTTTTGCTCTAGTCCTAATTAATAGTCCTGTATTGTACCACACAAACGAAAACAAAAGCACATTTAAAATTACATACACAACCCTGCAAGGCAGAGGAAGTGGCCTTGTAAAGATGCAGTCGAACTTGGCTCCTTCCTCCAGGAAATCAGGAACACAAAGGACAATACATTTGAAGAATACAAGACTGTAAAACTACTTGAATTAGGGCATTTTTCAAAATGTTGGAAGACACATTTTGAATTGGAGCAGCACATACAGAGAAATCAACAAAAGGAAGTTAATATGAGGCCTGGTCATGTCAACTTAAAAAGCTTGTTATGTTAAATACAGTTCAACTCTTTTATTTAAAGCCTATTCATGTTAACTTATTATGCAATATTTGTTCATCCTAAATTCACTTTGACACTTGTACAATCATCTGTGCATTTGTAGTTTTTGATTGCGACTCATGGGAGACCTTGAGGTCTTCTTTGAGTTATTTTCCTAGGTGGAACCAGCATTCCTCTCCCACATCTATTTCTCCTCTTGTTTATCTGGGGCGGGCTTTGACATGGCAGCTTGGAAGAGGCCAGTGTTTTCTTCTGGGATTGCACTCTGTCCCCCACTTGTGGATGATAAAGCATCATCATCAGGCTCTTCATCCATTGGAACAATCTCTTTCCTTATCCTAACATTACTTACAGGTTGATTATGTTTATGGATTTGTAGGGGGCTTGTTCATCTGGTGTTTTCTTAGTGGTGTTAGAACGTCTGTCCTTTGAAAACGGAGTAAACTACCCAGCAGAAGCCCGTCCTTAAGAGCTAAGGGGCCACACTCCCCGCCACCCTTTTTTCCCCGACATAAAGAGAGTCTGTCAGGCTGAGCAAAGGTCAACTCTGCCAACTCCAACCACCCTTAATAGGCATAAAGCAAAGAAGGTCTAGATTGCACTCAGCCAAGGACTTCATTTCCTGATCAATCTGTGTATCATCAACATAATTGATAAGTGATGGGCTCAAGGTAGTGGGGATAGCTGAGCAAATGAAATCGATAGTAAAACTAGATCCAAGGTATACCAATGCCATACTGCAAACTACGAATCCCTCTCAGTTAATTAGAAGTATGGAACCGCAGGTTTGTGTGCCCTCTGCACCTACCAATAAATTAGAAACTTGGGCGCTCCTTGATAGCACCTCTTTCAGGTGGATTTTGGACAGCCTTAGATCTGGTTCTCCCAGGGACCCTATTCCCATCACTGTGCTTCAGAAACTCGAACAGTCCTCCTTGTTGTTAATTATGGAGTTGCTCAACGCCTCCTTAAAGGAAGCAATGGTTCTGTCAACATGGAAGCATGCGATGGTTCTCCCACTTCTAAAAAAAGTTAATGCCGACCCCGCGCAACTGTCTAATTTCCAGCCCATCTCCTTGCTTCCAGCCTTCTCCAAAATTTTGGAAAAGCACATTAATCTTCAACTGACGGCATTTGTTGAATCCCAGAAATGTTTGCACGGCTCACAGTCTGGTTTTAGACCAGGCTTTTCAACTGAAACTACTCTGCTTGGAGTCACAGAAATGTTACGCAACCGTGTTGACTCTGGGGACACCGTGGCACTCATACTCTTAGATTTAAGTGCCGCTTTTGACACGGTCTCTCACACCGTGCTATTGCATGCTCTGCAATCCTTAGGAATAACTGGTTCTGCACTCAACTGACTTGCTGATTTTCTGACTGATCGCACGTTCCAGGTCTTCTCCCCCACGGCCAGCTCCAATACTCATTTCTCACCTTATGGGGTTCCTCAAGGGTCCATCCTCAGCCCTCTTTTGTTCAACATTTATGTCAGGCCTCTGGCGACGATTGCTGAAGATGCAGGGTTGTCCCTTTTCTCCTATGCCGATGACACCCAGATTGTTTTCTCCCTTTCTGCTGAAAGAGCGTCAAAATCATCTTCCCTTCAGTCTGGGCTGAGGAACATAGCAGGATGGATGCAAGCCAACCTGCTCAAACTCAATGGTGAAAAGACAGAGGTGCTGATTTTGGGTAAGAACAAAGACCTATGGTGACCTCAACACTGGCCGCCTGAAATGGGTGCTCTGCCCCAGCCTAATCATCATGTCCGGAATTTAGGTGTTATAATCGATGACCAGTTATCAATGAAGCAACAAGCGGTGAAAGTGTCTTCAATCTGCTTCACTATCATTAAATGGCTCAGGAAAATCCTTTGGATGCTGCCTTTGTCTACGCAACGTACCGTGGTCCAGGCTCTTGTCACTTCTAGACTGGACTACGGAAACATTTTGTATCTAGGAGCCAATAAGGATGTGTTACTTAAACTGCAGATGGTGCAGAATGCGGCGGCTAGGCTACTTTGTAAGGTTCCTAAAACAGTTTCCATCTCAGGTTCTCTTAGGGATCTACATTGGCTCAGGGTTGAGAATCGTATTAAATTCAAAGCCCTGAGCTATATGTTCAAAATCAAAGTTGGTAAGGCACCCCAATACTTAAATGCTTTAGTTCATCCTTACCTCCCACCACGTCTCTTACGTTCCGCCACTCAGGCAAAATGTACGGTGCCTAGGACCAGATTGTCGCGTATGGGCGGCCGGTCCTTCTCTTGTCTAGGTCCCTCTTTATGGAACTCCCTCCCTACGTCACTTCGGACTGAAACTATTTACGAGAATTTTCGTAAGTGTTAAAAAACTGGCTGTTCAATATGTAGAGCACTTTCTTTTTTCTTTTGTTCCTATCAGGCGGCGCCGGGAAACCCTTGGGTAGTTGTGCGCCTTATAAGATTAAAATAACAATAACAATAATCCTTTATTTGTGTGTCCTTGGGTCAGGATTAAAAACAAGGCCCTCGAGGGAAAGACATATACCCGCAGTTAGTGTCAAAATGTGGTCCACATGTTGCAGCCTAGTCATACTCATGTAGACGCGTAGCAGCTTTCTTCAAGACCAACTTGTTTCTGCTGCTGCTCAATGTGTGTGAATATCAAAATAATTGTGGAAAAAAGATATCTCAAATATACAAAACCATCCAGTGATCCTGTACGTTTGATTTAAGATGGTGGATTCACTGGTGGTCCCTAGAGAAATGTAAACAAGAAAAGAAGTTAATAACACATTGGGCAAGGCAAGGTCAAAAATAAAACAGTTGCACTGGCTCCATTGCGAAGCTAATCACTCAAGGATAACAGGCGGAGTCTCACCATACCATGTCTATGTGTAGAGTAAAATCAACCATTGATGCATTCACAAAATGTCACAAGAGACCGAATCCTGGCATAAAAGTTTTGCCAAAGTGAGGTTTACCAGCTAATGTTGGTGAAAAGGCCTCACCTCAACCTGGCATGTGGCTCAGGAAGACTCACCGCCCTAAAATTCAAGGGAAGGGACGCATTATTATAAAAAATGCAACAACCAATCATCTTCTAGGCATTCCACATATACAGAAAAACCAAACAAGGCATACTTAAACAGGTAAAACCAATCTACGCACATGAAACAAGGTTTGGCCTAGTCTGCAAAAAGGAGCCTTGTTTGGCAGGAGAGGAAGAGAGACAGTGTAGGAACCAGACCTTACAAATCAAGGGAACAACCCTGGAGAAGTGCAAGTTCAAGTAATCTACTGGTTTAGTGTGTTTCCAAAAAAGGCAGACGTATACCACATGTGCACAAATAGGGGCCAGAACAAACAGAGTCATCCTATGTCAGAGGGAAAATATATACTTGTAACACAGTTGTCGTAAGAGTGGTAATACAACATGTAATGACGGTGCAGACCCCAGTTAGCAATGATATCTTTGTCAATTGCCAAATGGCGATGCAGCGTGCGCAATGTAATTCATTTTATTTATTTATTTATGTACTTACCTCCGTTCGGCCGTATGCCGGAGTTTACTACCCCCCACCCTGCCCCTCCCCCGCCCCACCGCCCCGCAGCACTCCCTCCAGGAGCCGCTACTGCATAAGAGTACATGGGTTACACTTAAAGTAGGTATTCACAGTTTTTTTCCTCTTTTTAGGTCGAGCATAGGAACATGCGCTGTCTGCAAGACCTGCAGTGATCTCTCTAAAGGAGTGTAATCTGTCATTCTAGCATACTTCCTGAAATTGGTTCATTTGTGCATCGTTTTTTGTTTCCTTGCCCCTTATTTGTAAGCGCCCAGAAACATAATTTCCAGTTTTTCGAGAGGAGCACCGGCCAATTACAGTCCCCTTACACTAGTAAGTGTCATTTGTTATTTGGGGACTTCTTGTTTATTTAATTTAATGCTGGTGTGTGGCACGGCGCATTTTCACTTTACAAAAGCTAACTGCTGTCCGCTTTTATTTGTTTATGCACAGCTGTGCATGGCGCGCTTTCGGTTTACCTACGGTTGCCGACTGCTTTTGGTTAACAGTGTGTTTTGGCTGCGACATTTATAGTATGCAGCGTTTTTTTTTGTTTTCAGTGCTAAAACCCCTCTTTCACGACCTCGAGAAAAACTTTGCACTTCACCAAGGATGAGAACCCGGCGCAGTGTATTTTCTAAGGTTGCGCATTCTTAATTAAATGAAGAGCATGGTCTTGTGGCTCGCTTCTAACTGGCTATGTTCACTTGCTGGAAAGCAGAGTCTTGTTTACAGTGTTAGAAGGTGATCGGGCAGGAAACTGCTTTAGACATGTTTAATAATAGTTCGTACTTGCCCATTCCTTGTTTATTTGCTGCACACTTTTCTATTCAGTACTTGGCAAGCTACATATGTCAGAAATATGTGAAACTATTCCTCCCGCATATTTTAATTTAGGTATTTTAAGTGGCAGATTACATTCGGCGTTTACCAGAGGAATGCATTTATGGCTGTAGCACAGAAAATAATTGGGAGACGCTAAACGAGGCTATGCGGTGGGTCATTGAACTTCTTGGTCGAGGTCTCGCATTTACAAAAGTTAGAGCTATTGGCATTGTAAATGACAATGCCTTTTATTAATGTGTTCATTAACAAAACAGCTAAATAAAAGGCATTGTCATTTACAATGCCAATAGCTTAAACTCTCGCAAATGCGAGACCTATTGCATTGCAAATGCTTGTTTTAATTCTGTGAGTGGTTATGCAATATCCACAGCAGGCCTACCCAGGTCTTAGCACACCTT
This sequence comes from Calotriton arnoldi, assembly GCA_963921515.1. Taxonomy (NCBI): domain Eukaryota; kingdom Metazoa; phylum Chordata; class Amphibia; order Caudata; family Salamandridae; genus Calotriton; species Calotriton arnoldi. The sequence continues at coordinate 3,241,320 of CAWUFW010000758.1, read as the reverse complement.
GATTACTGAGTCTAGGTTCAGCAAACATACACCCACATTTACCCAGAAATCCAGGCATGCATTAATGGATAATTGTCGGCTTATCAGGTCATCCACTTACCCCTTCTAGTGTTTGGTAGTTTACTTGCTGGCACATATAAAAAGAACACTCAAACTCATTTAAGTCGCTAACGCTCTAATAGATATTAGAACATTGGAATGTGGAGCACTCCATTCAATACAATGGAGTGCTCCGTGCGTCTACGGGCCTGTAAAAGCCAGCAGAGCAACATTCCACTGTTGCTTTTGTTCACAGCTGTTGCTGTAATTGTGGATTTCAACCCCCTCGGGCTCCGAGAGGCCTTTGTTTTATTTGTTAGAACATTCTGCCCTCTAGTGGCAGAATGTTCTAATAGCCTTATAGCCCTTCGTAGCTGGGCAATACTGGCCATTAAAGTCCCGCTCCCTTGTGAAAGGCCCTCGCCTTCGGCTCAGGCCTTTAACACTGGAGCGGGCCTTTAATGGCCGGTATAGCCGGCTACGGCAGGCTATAAGGCTTTATCCAGGTTATTTTGAAAATGAAAATGATAATTAATGTAGAAAATACTCCTGCATTGAAATGCCAAATTCATAAATCACAAATCACTGTCCTAAAAGCAAAATACACCACCTTGCTCTATTTTCCTCTTAGCTTCACAAACATTTGCATTTGGGTGAAAAGTGTGCAATTAAACAACATACTACAGAAGAATGTTACTTTAAACCGAGTCTCTTTTTATCATTCCAGTTCAATCCAATATTGAGCCATACTGACGTCTTTACTACAGCTTGTAATACATCAACAGTGACGGGTGTTATCAGCATTCAATAACCCTCCTTCCTACATGCACTGCCTTCGGATTGCAGCCCTAGTGGTGTGTCTTTCTCAAAAGGAGAAACCAATCTGCTTTGAACTTTTCGTAGTCCAAAGATAATTAATTCTACTGGAAATCCATTTCAACATATTTATATATTGAAAGCACGTGCTCTCATGTGTAACCTCGTCTCTTACACAGTGGATTGCTGCTATTCCCACAGTGTACAGACATCTAGTTTGCTTAGCTTTTCTTAAGTGTATGCTCCAGTGCCTGTAAGGTAATGTATCTGTATGAATTTAACAATATAAAGAGGCACACAAAACACCATTAACTAAATGAACTGTCCCCGGTCCAGTCCTTCAAAAATGTTGAGCCGTCGATACATATGGGGCAAGTTTATATATTTCTCAAAGTGTAGGCACTTGAGTAGGTGTGTCTTCAAGAACAGAAGTTAGTGACCATTAAACAATTCTTGTCATGTCACCAGATAGATTAGGGAGTAGGAGACCAAGGAGACAGGGAACATGAAGAAGATAAAGAACTGGACAATGGAGAAAACAGAATTTGTATGACAGAATATTGTATCAAAAATATTGTCTACAAAAATATTGAGTTTGCATATTTTGTATGAAAAATATCAAAATATCATGTCACAAATATTATGAAACAGAATATCATTAAAATGAAGGTAAGAATATTGATGTATTAGTATATAGAGCACTATATTGTAAAATAATTAAATCTAAGGGCCTGATAACAAATTCTAGACCGCCGAACCTGTGGTGGCGGTCCGACCATCGCTGCACTGTAGGACTGCGGCGGTCGGACCGCCACAGGAGCGCTGCGTCTGCCAGGAATCCAGGATCCCACGGCGTTCGCACAGCAATCAGAGGCAGAAATATGCTGGCGATGCCGCAGTAGCACCACCATGCATATTTCAAGTTGCCTCACCACCACCCTTTTCATAGCGGTGAGCCCGCCATGAAAAGGGTGGGCTTAAGGCAACTGCCCCCCCGTCTAAGGGCCCAATGGGTGCATGTTGGGGGGCATATGGAGTGCCCCCTCGATTTTCTCCCCCTGGTCTCATGCACATTGTGGCATGTATGCCACACCGTGCAGGAAGGTGCAGGCGGTGCTCTGAGAGCAGCAGTCTGCATGTTAGGCTCCCCTATGAGCATACCGGTGCGCCGCTGTCAGACCGCTGCGGAAGGCCCACCAGACCAGGAATAAACTCCTGATCTGGCGGGCGGTCACACCATGGGTTTGGCAGTGCTACAGCGGACGGCGCATTGCACCATCCGCTATAGGACCACCAAACTCGCAATCAGGCCCTTAATAGTTTTAATAAGTAATATTTATCTATATATTATTTTTAAAAATTGAAAATTAAACATTTTTAATACATTAAACTAAAAATAATAACATGCATGTAAATATAAAAATTAACAAACATGTATTTACCTAACAAATATATATATAACCTAATTTACATAATATAATTCATCTAGAAATATAGTTTTAATTATCACTATGAACTAAATTAGTACATTCAAATTAATAAATATATCAACAAAAGCATATCATATTTTAAAATTCAAATATAATATTATATTTAAAAAATAAAGTAAACATTAAACAAAAAAATACAAAACATATTACAAGAAAATAGGAAAAATGACAATTAAACAACAATAGCAAAACTGACTAATTTAACTCAAATTTAAGCAAAAGTAGAAAAAGTTGTTTGACTTCAGAAAGTTAGATTTAGTATTCCCACTACAATGTAAACTAAAGCAGGAAAAGTGTTGGACTTTGAAGGGATTACATTTACTATACACACTCAAAGGTAAGCAAAAATAGGGAAAGTGTTGGACTTTGGAGGGGTTAGATTTACTATTGCCATTCCAATCTAAAAAACAATAGGGGAAGTGTTGGACTTTGGAGGGGTAATATTTACTATTCTCACTCCAATGTATGCAAAATAAGCGGAAGTGTTGGACTTTGGAGGGCTCAGGTTTACTATTCCCACTCCAATCTATTCAACAGTAGCAAAAGAGTTGTGCTTAGGACGGGTTAGATTATTATTTTTTTTGCAGTTTTATATCACGTGAACTTGACCCGAAAGTATTGGAGCGCTTTACATGAGCACCAGTTACGTAACACAAGGATACAGTCATTTTTGGTAGGCATGGGGAGATTAAGTGATTTGCCCAGTATCACAGGATGTTGAGCCGACGTGGAGACTCAAACCTAGTTCCCCAGTACCCAAGTCAGCAGCTTTGACCGTTACGCAATATCCTCTCCCGAATCTGCTATTCAGATCTAAGCAACAGGAGAGAAAGTTGTTGTCCTTTGAAGAGATTAGATTCATTATTCCCACTCAAATTCAAAAAACAGTAGAGAAAGTGTTGTACTTTGGCTGAGATTGGTTTACTATTACCACGCCAATGTAAGCAATGTTAGGGAAAGTGTTGGACTTTGAAGGGGTTAGATTTACTATTCCAACTCCAGTCTCTGCAGCACTATGAAAAGTGTTGGCTTTGTAAGAGTTAGATATACGATTCCCACTCCAACGTGAATAAAATCAGAAAAAGCATCGGACTTTGGAGGGGTTAGATATACTATTCCCACTCCAATCTAAGCAACAGTAGGGAAAGTGTTGGGCTTTGGAGGACGTTGTATTTATTATTCCCATTCCCACTCCAGTGTAAGTGAAGACACAGGAAAGTGTTACACTCAGGAAGGGTTACATGTAAGTACACTTCCCTCTCTACTACCCAAACAAAATTACAACCCCCCTAAAAATGAAATGTTATAAATAAAATAATAAATCCCAAAAGAGAGTGATGGAGGTTCTATCTCAAGTATGTCCTCCGAAAGAATGCAACACAAGAAATATATACTTGAGAGAGTCGTCTAGTCATCTCTACTGACTACTTCTACTGATCTCTACTGACATCTGGTATACTGACTACTTCTAGGAGTGGGTCATCAAAAGATTTTTGAGAGGTCGTCTCACCCTCAACTTATTGAGGCATGCTTCATCATTTGACGACCTCTTACACCAGGGTAAGAATAATGCCGCCATGGCGGACTCGATCAGGGGAAGCTAATCTATCCCTGGGAGTTCTTATAACTCTGCAATCAGGACAGTACATTAGGTCCTGTTTTTTGGGGGGGGACAAGAGTGTATATAAAATATACCCAGAGGTATACTCAACCTATTATTGATTCAACGAGTATCTCTGGTATGTTTAAAAACATTAAAAAGAAACAGTCATTCAGTGAGATACAATGAGTCACCTGACATAGTGTTTCTATGTTACCAACATGTTTTGACCTCTGTATGAGCCAAAAAAGGTCTAGGGTCTTCTTCAGGGTAAATAAACTATAGGGCAACGGTGTAAATTCAAACCATGCAACAAGGTGGAAAAATTATTTGCACCCTAATGGTACCTCTCACAGTTCAGACAATACCTCAGTCATATTTAACTGTGGGCTCCATAGCTAAGTTTGGAGGGCGCCTTCTCCATTGTCACACATTCGTCAGAAGAACAGCGCTGCCGAATCGCCTATCCTTACCCCCGGTCCACTACTGTAATGCTGTAAGGATAGGCGATTTGGCAGTGCTGTTCTTCTGACGAATGTGTGACTAAGGAGAAGGCGCCCCCATAAACTTATTGAGACCTATCCTGCAAAAGAAAACAACAAAGTTAGTGATTTAATCTAAAAGACCCAGTAAACAATAGATCAAGTTAAAAAACACATCAACAATGCACATAACTCATAAAGGCAACAAGAGATTGTAGAGCGACAACTCGTAAAGAGGAATTGACATGTTTAAGCTAAAGAGACATTTTGGGTAAATTTGTTGCATTGGAATTTTACTGGTCCGCAAAAACCTTGGAGAGGTGACTTAATGTACACTCTCAAAATGTGCTGCATTTGCCGTAGTTTAAAGAATCGGAACACATATAATAGAACATTGTGCTACAGACTGTGTGAGCATTATTCATTGTCAAGCATCTGGAAAGCATTCCATCAGAACTGTTGTTTAAGTAAGTAAATTACTATTCTGAATGAGAGTTTGTTTAGAGAAAAAGGTTGGGAATTGACAAAAGTTAAGATACTCTAACTGTGAACTTTATTTTGAAACAGCAATCAAACCCGGAAAGGCAGTCCACCCCGTGTCACCTACCATCCTTCCCACCCTAATCATTTGCGCAGTGGGCTCGTTTATTGCTCCACAGCTATTAAAAGAATATAAGAACCAGGTTAGCGGTCTTGACATTAAGTGGCAGAAAGAGTATTTAAGACCATACATACAAGAGCAAGCTGTCTGGCAACATCGGTTGTTGAACTCTCTCAACACCTGTGGCGGCTAGTGACATTTGAAAGTGGTGCGGCGTAAAGTTCTTGTTGTACTCCACTGCGGCGAGCAAGCGTAGCGAGCGAGCCCGAACAACCTACTTTGAAAAAAGAGTGGACAAATGGGTCATTTTCAAGCAAATTTGAGAAAGCAGGAAGGGTAATAAAGCAATACGATTGAATTATTTATCATTTAAGAAATTGCCAATTTTTATGAGTTATAGAGGACAATCTTTGCGTATGCTGATTTCAAGTAGTACTCTGTGTAAAAAATGCCTGCATGTAACAGCAAAGGCTTCCCATGTTATCGTTTCTACTGGTGGAGTTGCCACACACGTAAACAACACCCGTCCTCATGCAGTCACTGCACCCTAATAAACTTTACATCTACTGACCTTCCACTAAACTCGGGCATTGTTGCCGCATTCACCAGTCAGCACACGCTGACCACTCGCACACCAGCCACTCCTCTGGCCACACACCCACTGCATACATAGCGCACTGAAGACGGTGCGGGTGAGGGAGAGCATGTCAGTGCACTCAGCGCCGTGTTCTGCAAGAAAGCGCTGCTAAGCGTGGATATTCAGATTTAATTAAGGGAGTTTTGGACCGGGGTGCAATCGGACTTAAATTAATAACCACCAGCGGTGACGCACACAAACAGCATGTTCCTGCCAAGGTATATAAATTGTACAGCATACAAGGTACGTGTGAACATTTGAACCGAAACCCCGCTCCGGCTAACTGCCAAAAATCACTTGGTTTCCCCTGCCTGGTTTTACTTAGCTGCCAAACCAGGCTGACACTTGCCTAGGTCCCTCCCTTGTAACAAGCAATGCTTACATCTGGGCACTGACATTTCATATACCGAGGGCTCTCAAAGGGAACTGAGCCATAGGTGATAAATGTACGACCTCGTCATGTGAGTCAGGGCGCTTTCGTGTTAGGTCATGTGTAAAACGAAGGCCCTGTTAGCGTGACACGCACGTTCTACATCGCACCTCGCTTCAGGTTTCCGGATTCTGCTCAGATGGTTACGGTACAGTAAACACGAAGGGAACACACCAAAAATATTAAAGGGGCAGCGACACCAAGCTCTCTCAAGGTAGTAGCGCATCAGACTTTAAAGACACTGAAAGAAAGGTTCGAAGCTCGACTCCAGGAGCCCCCCACGTGATTAATAACACGATGTTCCTAAATGTGCGAACTTGGGCCCCAAATGGGGGTCAAAGCGCCCCACAGAGATTTATTGACCCCTAAAACATGTCAACAAACTTTAAACAGTAACAATACGAACGTCGATAATACAGCAGGTATGTTGTCTTTTGGCACAAAGAGAGCTGGGGAAGAGAGGGTGACAGCACTTTTCCAGCTTGTGCCGCCATTCATTTCCCAGGGCATATGCAATTAAGATGCTGAACCTATGAATTGCGTCCATTTTTATCCATACAACTACCATTTTGTACTGCTCTGTGTGTGTCAGTTTTGCATCTGTGGTTTGATATTCATGCCATACCTATATGTTACTGTTTTCTCTTCAGCCGACAGCCTGCTCTTAACAGCAGTTGCCTTTAACGAGGGCCCTAGAGTGGCTTTTAGCACAGGCATTTGCTCTGACTTAATATCACTGCACTTAAGGTAGGAAGTGCGCTCTAGTCACACACTGCACTGTGAGAGTGTCTGGGGACAGTACGAAGAAGGGAAGGTGAATAGGCCAAGTCATACTGTTTATGCATAATGACAGAGGAAGCGCTGCCGGTACAAACATGTTTTGTTGTTAACTCCCTGGGGAATTGTGGAGTTTTGATGAAAGAAGCAAACATGTTACTTCATTATTTTCACACTTTGCAAATGTGTCTAATGGATAAGAGCATTTTTCTGTAACATGACAGCGCTAAAAGATATCCAGCAGCCACAAATCACTCCAGGTAGTTTCAGAACCTCTCGGCAGGAGAACACCTGGAAAGTCGAAATATTTCACCCAGACGCACATATTCAAACTTTTACTCAAAACTATGCTCATCAGAAAATGACACTTCGATCCTAACAGAGGGGCTGATTACGATGGCGGTCGGAGGCACATCCGCGGTGCTGGCGGAAAATTTTCTTTTCCGCACTCCATCGGCGGTCCTTGCGTCCGCCGTATTACGATGGGCAAAGATAGGCCATTTCCCGTCCGCTGCGGAGCTTCGGGATCCACCAGAAATCTCCTTCTGCAGCGGTGGCGGATGGAGCCAATAGAGAGGGACCGCCGTGCAGAATGCGGTTACGACCGCCGGACGAATCACGATGCCTCAAACAGCCCATCACACCGCAGTGGAGAACCCGGCCATTCGGGGACGGCGGAAACACTACTGCGGATAGCAAAAATCCACTCCCGGACACCTCCACGCATTCCTGACCGCTGTTCGAACGGCGGTTTGGTGTCTTTCCGCAGCAATTCCGACCGCCGCGGACGGATTTTCAGCTTTTCCGGACGTTCCCGGCGGTGTATCCTGGAATCCGACCTCCGCGGTAGGGATTTTCAAGCAGTGCATCCTAATCTGGCTGCTGGTTTTGCAGCGGTACCTGCGGGCGGAAATTTCCCGCTACCACGGCGGTCGGAATTCTTTTCCGACCGCCATTGTAATCAGCCCCTTAGTAAGGGAAAATGCGGTTTGTTGGCATTCTCACTCGAGAAAAGTCTAAAAGGAGCATTAAGAAATGCCACATGTCTGAGCCCAGTTGCCTCCAGCGCACCCGCGGCAGTGTGCCCTGAATCTTGACCCACCTGGGGCGGTAAGTGGACAAAATATCGAAATTTTAATATCGATGTGTCATAATATCGAGTTGATAATATCGAAAGTAGTAAATATCGATGTTAAATATAACGAAGTATAAAATATTGATTTAGTGTGTTGTAAAAAGTATCGTTGTAATAAATGTAGTTTGTTAAAATATCGTTATGCAAAAATATCATTATAGTAATTTTTTTTATTGTTATATGTTTGTTAATGTTATAATAATAGTGAATTAATGTTATAAAATTTTTGAATAGTAATATAATTTTTAGGAGCGGGATGTTGGGTTTATACGGGATAAGGGTGGGGAGTGTTTTAAAAATTTTGATAAAAAATTTAAAAAAAATGAAACGTGTAAAATTAATTCAATATTGTTTTTAGGAGTGGGATGTTGGATTTATAGGGGATAAGGGTGGGGAGTGTTTTTAAACTTTTGATAAAAAATGTAAAAAAAATAAAAAATTTGTGAAATTATTTTAAAATTGTTTTTTAGGAGCGGGATGTTGGGTTTATAGGGGATAAGGGTGGGGAGTGTTTTAAACATTTTGATAAAAAATGTAAAAAAAAAAAAAAAAATTGTAAAATTAATTCAATGGGGCCGATTCCGATCTCGGCCGGAAGCTCACCGAACGGGAGTCGCCCGGGAAAAATAGGAGCCGGGCGCGTTTTTTCCGACCGACTCGTACAGCTGTCCGAACGAGCTAGTACGATGCGAGTGTGCGCGTTGTTTCCGACTAACTCGTTTCCGGATCCCAACCGCTCCGACCGACTCATACGGACACGAATTGCACCACGCAATGGAGACATTCTCCAACTGAGCGAGTACGATGGACGCGTCGGACAGCCGGATCGAGTCGGAGCGTCCGGCTCGAAAAAGCTCCCGGAGCCGGACTTGGGGGGTCCGTGCCGGACCCCCCTGCACCCGTAGCCGTACGAGTCGAACACAGGGGGGACCCAAGGGTCCCCCCTAAACATGCATGTACGGTGCGAGTTGCACCGACGCGTACACACTGTAGGGGGCGCACTTGTTTGCGACGAAACCTATTCAGTCGATGGGAGCCCATGTACGCGTCGTACGACCGGCTCCCATTGACTTCAATGGGAGTCCGACCGAATCGAGTCCGGCAGCATGCGGCCGCATCGTACTCGCTCGGTCGGACTGTAGGAGTCCGGCTCGGTCGGAAATCTCTCCGGATCCGGCTCGGTCGGAGAGTTTTCCGACCCAGATCGGAATCGGCCCCAATATTGTTTTTTAGGAGCGGGATGTTGGGTTTATAGGGCATAAGGGTGGGGAGTGTTTTTAAAATTTTGATAAAAAATGTAAAAAAAAATAAAAATTTATGAAATTATTTTAAAATTGTTTTTTAGGAGCGGGATGTTGGGTTTATAGGGGATAAGGATGGGGAGTGTTTTAAACATTTTGATAAAAAATGTTAAAAAAAATTAAAATTTGTAAAATTATTTTAAAATTGTTTTTTAGGAGTGGGATGTTGGGTTTATAGGGGATAAGGGTGGGGAGTGTTTTTAAAATTTTGATAAAAAATGTATGAAATTATTCTAAAATTGTTTTTTAGGAGCGGGATGTTGGGTTTATAGGGGATACGGGTGGGGAGTGTTTTAAACATTTTGATAAAAAATGTAACAAAAATTAAAATTTGTAAAATTATTTTAAAATTGTTTTTTAGGAGTGGGATGTTGGGTTTATAGGGGATAAGGGTGGGGAGTGTTTTTAAAAATTTGATTGAAAATATAAAAACATTTTACATTTTTTTAAATTAATTCAAAATTGTTTTTTAGGAACGGGATATTGGGTTTATAGGGGATAAGGGTGGGGAGTGTTTTAAAAAATGTGATACAAAATATAGAAAAAATTAAAAATTTGTAAAATGAAATTAAAATTGTTTTTTAGGAGCTGGATGTTGAGTTGATAGGGAGTAAGGGTGGAAAATAAATTTTTATTTTAAATGTTTTTAAATTTTTTTAAAAATTCATTATTTTATAAAAAATAAAAAAAATTACATTTATTAATGGAATGTTGTGTTAATAGGGAAAACATTTGTTTAAGAATTTTTTTTAAAAAATGAATTTCTATTAAAAAAAATTAGAAATATTAATTACATTTAATGAATTATGTATCAAAATTTGTTAATGATATAATTTTTTTTAAATAAATTAAAAAAAATATATATTTTTTATGATAATGATATATTAATAAAAATATGTTTTATAATTTACAATTAATAAATAGATTGCATATATGAAAATATGCTCAAAAATGTTTGTTTAGTATTTTAAATTTAAATTGTATGATTTTTTTAATTTACGAATATTATTAATTAATTTGATACTGAGTAATAACATTTAAGAATTTTATATTTATGAATATTAAATTATATATGTTTAGTCACCACAATATTTTATGATGTTATATAAATTTGAGTGGGAATAGAAAATTATATATGTTTAGTGTCCAGCACTTTCCCTGACTTAATAATAATTGGAGTGGGAATAGTAAATTATATATGTTTAGTGTCCAGCACCATCCCTGATTTAATTTTAATTGGAGTGGGAATAGTAAATTATATATGTTTAGTGTCCAGCACTTTCCCTGATTTAATATTAATTGGAGTACGAATAGTAAATTATATATGTTTAGTGTCCAACACCTTCCCAGAGTTATTATAGTTTGGAGTGGGAATAGTAAATTATATATGTTTAGTGTCCAGCACCTTCCCAGAGTTAATGTAGTTTGGAGTGGGAATAGTAAATTATATATGTTTAGTGTCCAGCACCTTCCCAGAGTTAATGTAGTTTGGAGTGGGAATAGTAAATTATATATGTTTAGTGTCCAGCACCTTCCCAGAGTTAATGTAGTTTGGAGTGGGAATAGTAAATTATATATGTTTAGTGTCCAGCACCTTCCCAGAGTTTATGTAGTTTGGAGTGGGAATAGTACATTATATATGTTTAGTGTCCAGCACCTTCCCAGACTTAGGGGCCGATTCCGATTCAGGCCGGAAAACGTACCGACCGACTCGGTACGGGAATTTAGTCCGACCGACACGTACCGGCGCTGCCCGATCCGCGTAGTACGATGCAATGCATGTGAATAACGACCGACTCGTACGGAACACAAGCCGAACGACCGAACCGCACGGAAACCAGCTATCCGTCCGGAAAACCACGCAAATCGAACCGACCGACACGCACCAGGAATGAACCTGACAGAAACGTACCCGCGAACTCCGACCCGCGCAGTACGATGCAATGCGTGTAAAACCGGACCGAGTCGCACGGAGCTCAAGCCGTACGACCGACACGCATACAAAACGGAGCCGAAGCAACCCAATACTCCGCGACCGACGCGTACGCCGCACATGAAACACAGCAGAAACACAGCTTGAAAGACTCGGAGAAGCTCGCACGAGACAACTGCAGTGTCCTACTCGGTCAGAAGAACGTCTCCTACATGCCCAAAAACTACAAAGGAAAAAAAAAAAAAAAAAAGGGCCAAACAAGCAATGACAAAGTCAATAAATACTGGGGGGGGGGAAATGGAACAAAGACACACCCACAACTCCACCCATATAAAGGCCACAAATCCCTACCATGATCCTTTGCAAATTCAAATGACCTGCCAGCACAGAACACCATCAGACAGCAACCACAGACACACCCACAACTCATCCATCACACAAGCCACACACCATTAGCACCTCCCAAATAGCACCCTCACATACACCCAGCAAAACCTACACACACACACCCTCACCTGCACACACACACACATTAATCCCCACCACCACCCATCACCATGCCCCCAAAGAAGAATCCAAAGTTCCTAGACAGTGAATTGGAAGTGCTGGTAGATGAAATCCTCAGGGTAGAGCCACACTTGTTTGGTACATTGGTCCAACAGACCCCCATGTCGCAGAAAACCAAGATGTGGGAGAGGATCGTCGACAGGGTGAACGCACAATCACCATGTTTGCGCACAAAGGAAGACATCCAGAACAGGTGGTATGATGTGCGCAGGAGGGTCAAGGCCCTACTCGAAGGATTACACCTTGAGCCATCGCACCGGCAGTGGCCCTCCTGCCAAACCACTATACCTCAGGCCCTGGGAGGAGAAGGTGTGGGCCATCCTACCACCAGAGAGCGTACATGGACTATCAAACATCCCAGAGCCTGGTGAGTACACAACCAATATACCCAATATCGTGTGACAATACACACACATCACTGTCAAGGGGATAGTGAAACCATGCACCGTTAGCAAAGCCACAGTAACCAAAACATAATCATCCCAAGATGTGTATGTTAGTTAGACAAACACAATACCTGCCATCCCATAGTGATATGTAACTGTGTCATGACATGTACAAACCCAACAACAAATAGAGCAAGGCAGTGGCACAAATCTAACCAACAAACACTGTCAGACATTTTGCCACCACTAGAACACCACCTCACAGGGAAGCTCACTGAAAGGAAGGAATTCTGTGTATGCTGGTGAAGTCAGTGTAGCCAATAGCATGATGGGAGTTGTAGTCACAGATATTGGTCACCCTCACAATTGGCCCATCAACACCACTCTGAACCATGCTCACATCACAGGGAGTGGAAAAGAACTGACAAGATGGCTGACACTGGGTACTGCTGTGGGGAGCACAAGCCCCTGCTGGGAACTGTGTACCAACCAACAGCAGGACACCACTGACTGACATCCTGAAAGCAAACTTACACTCCCTGCAATGGAAGCACGTTCCATGGTGGGATATCTGGCTGGGTGGGAAGGAGGACTGACAGCACTGACCATAGTTACCAGCAGCTTTTCTCACACATACCCTTAACACAAACTCCACATAACTCACCTGGGAGAATGCATTGCCTCACACTCGAATTAAATATCCCACAAAGAACCACCACCCTGGGTTATGCTGTGTGAAGCACAGGGACACTTTTGAGACTTGTAGCCAAACTAACGCCAGGACAACACTCTCAGCCAGCTTGTCAGCACAGGCACACTACCCCACAGGGAAGCAGAGTCAAAAGGAAGAAAGTATGGGCATGCTGGGAAGGGGGGTGTAGGCAATAGCATGATGGGAGTGGTAGTCACAGCTCAACATCCCCCACCCGCATGGCCCGGCAAGCTCACACTGAAGCATGCACACCTCACAGGGAGTGAAAAGCCACTTCAAAGATGTCTGACACTGGCCTCAGCTGTGGGGAGCACAAGGCCCTGCTGGGAACTGGGCACCAACAAACAACAGGACACAACTGTCAGCCATCTTGCCATTGCTGTCACACTCACACACAGTGAAGTCCACTCAAAAGGAAGGAAGTATGGGCATGCTGGGAAGGGGGTGTAGGCAATAGCATGATGGGAGTGGTAGTCACAGCTCAACATCCCCCACCCGCATGGCCCGGCAAGCTCACACTGAAGCATGCACACCTCACAGGGAGTGAAAAGCCACTTCAAAGATGTCTGACACTGGCCTCAGCTGTGGGGAGCACAAGGCCCTGCTGGGAACTGGGCACCAACAAACAACAGGACACCACTGTCAGCCATCTTGCCATTGCTGTCACACTCACACACAGTGAAGTCCACTCAAAAGGAAGGAAGTATGGGCATGCTGGGAAGGGGGGTGTAGGCAATAGCATGATGGGAGTGGTAGTCACAGCTCAACATCCCCCACCTGCATGGCCCGGCAAGCTCACACTGAAGCATGCACACCTCACAGGGAGTGAAAAGCCACTTCAAAGATGTCTGACAATGGTGCTCTGTTGTGGGGAGCACAAGGCCCTGCTAGGAACTGTGCACCAACCAACAACAGGACACCACTGACTGACATCCTGAGAGTCAACCTGCACCCACTGCAAGGGTGGCATGCTTCATGGTGGGATAACTGGGCTGGGGGGAGAAGGAGGGCCGGATGTCAACCAAATACCACCAATGCTGGCCATGCACACACCTCAACATTCACATTGAAATGCTTCAGGTTGGCAGGACAATGTGCTACACCACTATCAACCTCTGACTGTGACAATTTAGGACAATGCAATGTACAGGCCCGCATCCAGAGGTACAGTCACAACTGTCAGGTGTTTGAACCATTGATGCCTGTAGAAACATAACATACATTGTGTGTCTCTTCCAAAAACAGGTGATGATGGGGACACAGCAGCAGATGATGAGGAGTCCCTGTCCCAGGCTCCGGGGGCCCCTGAGCTCTGTGGTGTGGAACAGCCTCTGCCCTCCTCGGATGGCGAAGACCTACCTGGCCCCTCCGGTGTGAGTCATCATGCAGCACCAGCAGGACCACCATCTGTACCCCCTGCACCCACTCCTCCAACATCTGCCAACACACAGACCACCCCCATCGACACGGACAGACGAAGGACCACCAATGACAACAGCACAGGGACCCCGGCCCACCGTGAAGCAATGGACAACAACCCCAGTACCAATACCCAAGGGGGCCTAGGGTCACCTGTGCGTGCCACTGCAGGTCCCGCACGTGTGGTCAGGGGTGGTGGGAGGGGTGGTAGGCAGAGGTCGCTGTTTGCAGAGGGGTCTGGACTGCATGATGACCCACAACTGGTACGCATTGCTGATGCGTACCAGAATAGCACCGGAGAGGTCAGCCAGGTAGTGGGGATTCTCAAGGACATTCAACAGCAGCAGGCTTGCCATCATGCCCGCTTGGACTCCCACATGTCCCGTGTGGAGACACACATGTCTCGCATGGAGTCCAAGTGGGACACATTGCAAGAACTGACAGCGGTGCATAGGGACATATTGACATGCCTCCGCCAGATTAGCACCAACATGGCCACACCTCCCTGTGTGCCCACAACATCTGGTGCTGCAACAACTGCAACTGCGCAGGGAGGGAGGATGACTCTGGCGGAGAGTCCTCTGCACCGCAGCGGCCTGCACGTGAGGGTCCCCCCCGAAAGAAGAGGGGTCGTCCGAGGAAGGAAAACTGAGAGGCCGATGGCCATGTACATCCCCCAGGAACCCAACACCTGTTCTGGAAATTCTCCTTTGTGTGCAAACTGTTCACCCTGTCGAATGCAACCCAACTCTCCCACATGACATGGGGAGTTTAAGTTGGACCAATGTATCAGATGACTGTGGCCTTTACTCAGGACATTTCTGCTACCAACACTTCCAAATCATCTGGGAACCTTGGATTCCAATCCCAATGTAGAGCACCCACCATCCTGTGCACTATCCTCACACATGTATGTAAATAAACTCACTAATACACCATACTTGCCTCTGTTGTGATTCCAACGTTGTTTTTGTCATGGAGATGATGATCTGCTAAATGACACTGTGCATGCTAACTGCTACAGCAAGTTCAACACCGTCATGTGAGTCATGGCGACGTGACACATATGAGGGAGACACACCACTAGGGCTACACAACACATACACACCAGCACATCTGACTCATCGCCTACACTGATGTTGCCAGGAAATACAGTGGAATGCACAGACACCACACCTATTCGGAGTCTGTGTTAACTAGCCCACAGGTGAAGTAAGCAAATGTCAGTCAGATGTGTGACCACAGACAACGCACATCCCAAAGTGAAGCACAGGTTTATTACACATTTGCAACATGTTGTTTCCACTACAGCTGCAAGGTAATCCCACGTGGCAGTGGCCACACAGTCACCAAGTGTAGAGGAAATAAAGTCCAGGGGTGTGTGGCACATCACCTGCAGGGAAACGACTGCTTCCACCCTGGAAGTTGAATCATGGTGTCGGGGGATCCGAGTTGACCAAACAACTCTGAAAGTCCCCTGTGAAGGACAGACATGACACACAGTCAAAAGCACTGAAGAACAGGACAGAACTGCAATACTCATGCCCAATACATGTCACAAGATACCTACACAAAACCAAGTTAGCATGTCAACACTGTTGGCGAGTACAGACTACCTGTAAGGACACATCGCTGCACGCATACAGTCAAGTAGCACATGGCCACACTCAAACAGCAACAGAGCACCACCAACACATATCATGCAAACTCAAATCATTGACATACCAACTCTGTATACTCACATTCAGCTGAAGAAGTTGGTGATGAGCTGTGTGCGGACATCCCCCTCATCATCATCATCATCACTGGCATCGTGGCCCAGGCCAGGATCCTCCACAGGTGGCGGATGTTGGTCATCGTCATCCAGGATGAGAGGCAACTCCTTCCGCACTGCCAGGTTGTGCAGCATGCAGCAGACGATGACAATCTTGCACACCTTTGCAGGGGCATATGGGAGGGCCCCTCCTGTCTTGTCCAGGCAGCGAAAGCGGCTCTTCAGGAGACCAAATGTCCGCTCAATCACTCTCCTGGTCCGACCATGTGCCTCATTGTAGCGCATCTGGGCTGGTGTCACAGGGTTCCTGAGGGGTGTCAGCAACCACGGCATGTTGGGGTATCCGGAGTCACCTACATACAGACAATTGCACATTAGCTGACTTGGAAAAGAGGGTGGAATACTACATTGCAGAACACACACAATGGTACAAAGTCAGCACACACCGACAAGCCAGGCACGCTGGTTCTGCATCTGTGACATCATCCTCGGGATGCGACTACTCCTCATTACGTAGGCATCGTGTGCAGAACCGGGGAAACGTGCACACACATGTGAGATGCTCATATCTGCAAGACATACCACCAGGGCATTGATAGAATGGTAATGTTTCCTGTTCCTGTATGCCTGCTCATGTGCCTGTGGTGGTACCAAAGCCACATGTGTCCCATCAATGGAGCCAATGACATGTGGCATCCTCCCCAGGGCATAGAAGTCACTCTTGACGTCAGTGAGTTGTTGACGTTTAGGGAAATAGATGTACTGGTTCAAGTATCTCAACATCGCCTCCAAAACATCGCGTAGCACACGGCTGAACATGGTCTGTGACATCCCACCAGCAGACGCCACAGTGTGTTGAAAGGTACCGGTGGCAAAGAAGTGTAGGGCTGCCATCACCTTCACCTTGGGGGTCAGCGCCTCAGGGTATGGCCGGCCAGGTTGCAAATGTGGGGCCAACTGCACCGCCAATTCCTCAATAAGCGGCCTGTTGAAGCGGTACCGTCGGATGCAGTGACGTTCAACCATGGTTGCAAGGTCAGGGAATGGTCTATG
Source organism: Calotriton arnoldi (assembly GCA_963921515.1). NCBI lineage: Eukaryota > Metazoa > Chordata > Amphibia > Caudata > Salamandridae > Calotriton > Calotriton arnoldi. The sequence continues at coordinate 3,224,168 of CAWUFW010000758.1, read as the reverse complement.
GACAGCTGGTGCCCTGCAGTGCATAGGTGAACAAAGAAAGATTGTCAGTCACCCCACATATGTGGCATTGACCATACTTAATATCACATGATACATCATTACGAGACACAAGTACTTGATGTGTGTGCCGTTCTGTATGGACATATATGGCACCTACATGGCCAACATCTAACATCTCAGTTCAACATGTGTTGACAAAAAGTTCCAGGTTGTGCTATGGGAATTCATTCGGCTGTGTCACAGTACCCATGTACTGCTGTCACGTTCCAAACACACACCACAGTGACAAGTGAGGACAGATGTGCCCCAGGCATCACAGCTCTTTGACAGGTAGATTCCCAGGGACCCTGTATTGCCACATGGACACTGGCATGACATGGTGTATCATGTACACGCCAGCAAAACAACCATGACTCCCACAGGTAGTGGCCCCTGTTGCCTCTGCAGGACAGACATGGACGTCTGTGACACACACACCCACAACATCAAAGTCGATGCACAAACAACGTGGATGTGGAGACTGTCTCACATTGTGCACATGGAATCCAAGACATCTGAAACACAACATGCACACAGACTGTGGAGGGCCATCACAATTGTGGCAATGGGTTACCCTGTGACGTACATACCATCCCACATGGGACTCAGGGTGTATGTGACATGACATACACATACACAACCTGGAGATGTGACCATGCCACATGCTCTGAACTGAATGGTTGCACATGACAGTGGTCATGTGCACAACACACAAAGGATTCTGTCCCCATGAACACGTGCACAGCCTGGAAGTGGCTGTCCCAAAGTGCCACCCAACAAACCACATGTTGACCCCCATACACACACAGGTAATGCAGCCTTACATGCCTTAGGATACAGTGTGGACAGGCTGTGGTGTTGTAGGTGTGCCCCTGAGTCACTGGCAAGTAAATTGTGGCTGGCATACGTGCACCAGTGACAACAATGGTGACATATGCGAGTGACTTGTACAGGGACGCGTCGTATAGCAATGGACCGATCGGTGTGCACGCATTGGCCATAGCATGTGATGTGGACGGATGCCTGTCGTTTCCCGAAATACGCGTTGAACAGCAATGGACCGATCGGTGCGCACGCATTGGCCATTGCATATGATGTGGACGGATGCGTGTCGTTTCCCGAAATACGCGTTGTACAGCAATGGACCGATCGGTGCGAACGCATTGGCCATTGCATATGATGTGGACGGATGCGTGTCGTTTCCCGAAATACGCATTGTACAGCAATGGACCAATCGGTGCGCACGCATTGGCCATAGCATATGATGTGGACGGATGCGTGTCGTTTCCCGAAATACGCGTTGTACAACAATGGACCGATCGGTGCGCACGCATTGGCCATAACATATGATGTGGACGGATGCATGTCATTTCCCGAAATACGCGTTGTACAGCAATGGACCGATCGGTGCGCACGCATTGGCCATTGCATATGATGTGTACGGATGCGTGTCATTTCCTGAAATACGCGTTGTACAGCAATGGACCGATCGGTGCGCACGCATTGGCCATTGCATATGATGTGGACGGATGCGTGTCGTTTCCCGAAATACGCGTTGTACAGCAATGGACCGATCGGTGCGCACGCATTGGCCATAGCATATGATGTGGACGGATGCGTGTCGTTTCCCGAAATACGCGTTGTACAGCAATGGACCGATCGGTGCGCATGCATTGGCCATTGCATATGATGTGGACGGATGCGTGTCGTTTCCCGAAATACGTGTTGTACAGCAATGGACCGATCGGTGCGCACGCATTGGCCATTGCATATGATGTGGATGGATGCGTGTTGTTTTTCGAAATACACGTTGAACAGCAATGGACCGATCGGTGCGCACCCATTGGCTATGGACTGACATGGTAACGGACGCGTTTTCGAAGCCTTTACGAGTCGGATGCAGTGAATTCAGTTGGCCACCCACAACAATGTTGCAAATTCATGGGTGTCATGAAGTTGAACTTTTGAAGGATGCTGTGGGCGTGTATAAGTGGTGCAATTCCATGGATTGGCCAGATTCAGAAGATGCAAACGACTTGGACCTATCACCTTGGACACATGGGACAGTATCTGCCTCTGCAGCACACATATAATGCTGGCTGTTCCCTTGAGAGCTCACTTTCCTGTACTACATGCTCCAGGACGACATCTGCCACCACCACTGCTGCTGTCTCTGCATCCTCTGGCTACTGCAATGGCACGTACTGTGGAGAGAGCCCCAGCCTTCAGCACTGAGGAGAACCAGGCCCTGCTGGACAGCCTCCTCCCACAGTACAGCACGCTGTATGGGAAACCAGGGGAGCAGGTGAGTGTGCTGTCCACTGCCTTACTAATTGTGCATGTTGTCTGACTAGCAAGACTTACACTGTGTACACCAGTGGCTAGCATGCTCACTGAGTAGTTGTCACCCCCCAAAGTGTGTAGTTACATGCACTGAACAGGTATAGTGCAGTAACAGTGCATTCCAACAAGGTTTTACTTCCCAGGCAATGATACCATTTAGTAACTGCTGGACAACTGTTCATAGCCATAGTTGCACTACCTGTGTACATCATATGCCCCTGTGATTGAGACATGTATATCCAACTGTGTGATGCACAGATATGTTGCATGTGTAGTAATGGCCTTTTCACTTTGTCATCCTCACAGGTTGATGCCCACCAGAAGCAGGACATCTGGCTGACCATCGTCCGGGCAGTAAGATCTGTGGGGGTCTACAGGCGCAGGATCCGCAACTGCCAGAAGAGGTGGCAGGACCTTCGTGGCTGGACCCGGAGGATCGCAAGGGTCCAGCTGAAGCTGTCGCCTCCTCGCAGGAGGGGCGGACACCGGACCCTGATCCCCCACATGCTCCAGATTCTGGCGGTGGTCTTCCCTGACCTGGATGGGCAGCTGAAAGCCAGACAGCAGCAAGGAGGGGGTAAGTGCTAGCCTTTTCTGTGTACTATGACTAACATGCTCTATGCACTCCTTTAGCCTGGTTCCACGTCCACAGTACAACTGTCTTGTCGTCCTGGACTCATGTCCCTCACTTGTGTCATGCCCCCTCCTCATCTGATACACAGGTGTGGCCCTTACAGTCTGTGACTTAGGTCACTTGGGTACTGTGTACTTGCAGTTATCTGTGGTTCAAGTTGGGGACAGCATCAGTTACAGGAACTTTGTTGTGGGCTGCATGGGTGGTACAATTGCTCACACAATGCCTGTGATCTGACATGTACTCTGGGTATGGCTTCACAATGTGTTCCAATTGCTGCTCTGACTCACCACATGTCTGGGGTATGTGCCACACACCCATGCTGCAGCAGAGACCAAGGGGGAGCCTCAGAAGTATGTACATCATGTGTGTGACACATGCATAGCCACCTGCCTAGTGTTCAGGGCAATACCATGTTGCACATGGACCAGGACTGTAATGCCTACTCCGTACATCGAAGGCACTCTGTTCTCCCACTCCCGTGTGTCAGCATACATATTGGGCATTGTGAAGGGTGCACTCAGGTGTCTGCCTCTGTGTCACCGTGGTGTGGCCTTGCTTTTTTGACTCCTGGAGTGTTTAACAATTTGGGGTGGCCAGCCATCTGAGTTGTGACTATGGGATCTGCACATTGGTTAAGGCATAGGTCTCTGATCCCTTGACTGTGCACAAAGGTGTATGAAACATTGAGGTGCAGGCAGCTTTGGTTCATTCTCATCAGACGGTGAAGTGCCCATGTGTATGGATTTATGTTTGCAGTCACTCAAATGTCTCATTTGATTGACGTGGGATCATCTTAGTCCTCATGATGTGGGTGGCCAGGGGTGCACATGTGCACCTGTCAGCTACAGGGCTTGCATACCCAAAACTTCCATGATTGTGACACAGTGTAGACTGGTGTTGTGTGTGTGCACTGCCCCTGTGACAGGAGACAGTTATGACTGACTTGCCAGACAGGCCTGTGCCATGACATTCAACTCGCAAAGGGTGATCCAGCAGTAGTGTGATATGTCCTGCAAGCACACCATTGTCGCATTGTCTATCAGGACATGAGGACATCATTGTGTCTGGTGATGGAAGCGAAAACCCGCATATCGACAGAGACTCTGCCCGTCACTTTTCCTGACACATGTACTGAGTCAGTGGCAGGAGATGGCATGTGTTTGGAGTGACACATTTCCACATGTTCTCTTGGATGTCCAACAACTGTGTATGTGGTGCATGTGTGCACATATGATTAGTCGCATACAACAGGCACCAGACAGATGGGTGCATGGACAGGTAGGATATGTGTGGCATGAATGACTGTCAGGCAGACAATGGGCTTCTTCAAATCAAAGTCAGCACTTATTGCAATGTCTAGCAAATGATGGTAGGGCTTGCTCTGTGATGTGCTGTACTTACTGTGGCGTGTGTGGTCAGTACAGGTGACTAATGTTGCTCTGTTTATCCTTATTCTTTGCAGATACATCCACGGCCACAGGAGGAGACAGCTCCATGGACCAGGAGGAGCGGCAGAGCCAGACTGGGTCCACTGCAGGGGAGACCGAGGGACCCAGTGGCACGGAGGGTGAGGGGAGCCCCACTGAGGAGACCTCAGCTATGACCACCTCGGCTGGGGACCACAGCACTTCCAGTGAGGACTCCCTTGTGGAGGCGGGTGTCAGCAGACCAGAGACAAAATCAAGCAAGTCTGCCCCCGCCACCACCACCATCTCCACCCTCCCATCTGCTCCCATCCCACATGTCCGTGGAGGCTCCCGTGTAGGGGAGCGTGTCTCCTTCATGCCAGGCACCGCACCCCCTGCCTCTGTCTCCCCTGCTGCCCTGAGTGTGGAGTCTGTGGACTTGCTTAAACAGATCCATGTAGGGCAGACATCAATGCTGAGTGTCCTCCATGCACACACGGGTCTGTTGACACAACTGGTGTCATTCATGGAGGGCATGTCATCTGGCATGTCTGCCCTACATCGGACCAATCAGTCCATGGCCTCCTCACTGACGGCAGCAGTGTCCCTCCTGCAACAGTCCCTCACCCCTCCTACCTCTGCCCCATCCACAATCCCCAGCACCCTGCCTGTCCCAAGCACACACACACCAGCACAGGCACCCACCAGCACAGACACAAGCAGCACACAGACACACATGCCAAAATCCAGACGCACACGCACGCACAGTCAGGGGACTGATACCTCACTCACAGGGGATGGGGCCCAGGAACACACACATGCATCCACGAGCACTGCGCAGTCCTCAGATACCTCTCCCTCCAAAACCCCTTCCCTTGCCTCACCTGCAACCCCCCCTCCCAGAAGCTCTTACTCTGTGAGCTTGGCCTCTTCCCCACGGATCCATCTGAGCCAACGCACAGGCGGAAGAGGCGACCCCCACACACAGAGGGGAGTGCCCCTCATACCCGGACACCCTCCCCCAGGCACAGGCAGACTGAGGACCCCATTCGGAAGTCCCCCCGGACCAGGAAGGGCAAGACTCCACCACCACCACCACGCAGCTCCACCACACAGTCTGTCTCCTCCATCCCCCAGGCCACCACTACACAGGTTCCCCCGCCACACCCTGCCCCAGGTTCCCCCACACACCCATACCGCATCACCAAAATGCTTAGGCCCTCCCCCCTACCACTTGCTCTTCCACCCCCAAGCCAGACGCTCAGCCTGTTTGTGCCACTGGTGTGGAGACCGGGTCCCCCCTCTGTCCTGCCCACCTCATCTGCCCCCCTTCCACTCCCTTGGAGTTATGCACTGCAGTGGAGTCCACAACAACCCCATCTGACTTGGGCACTGCAGTGCGGACCCAGTCCACTGCATCTGACCGGCCCACTGCAGTGGTGCCAGCACCCACACCATCTGACTTGTGCCCAACAGTGGTGCCGGCCCCCACTGAGTCAGACACCTCCACTGCAGTTGCCGGTGACACTCCTGCACCCACCCCCCCTTCACTGCCTCCTTCTGGCAACCCCATATCCCGTCCCTGCGGTGCCTGGCCTGCCCCTTGTATGCCCCTCCGAGGGGGATGTCCCCTGTCCGTACCAGTGCAGGCAAGCAATGGGTGACAAGTTGTCACATATCACCCTGTTCGGACTGTGTATATGGACTGGCCATTGGCCTTAGTTTCTTTTGGACTTCTAATTTTTATTTCAAATTTGCTGAATAAAGCCTCTTTTTGTTTACTAGTGGTTTTTCTTTTGATGTACATGATGTAGATGAGTATCATCATGCATTTGCTGTTGTAATAGTGTTCAGATCAGGTAAATGAAGTGTTGCTGTGATGGACTCCATGTGGTCCATGGGATATGTGTCCTAATCTAGTCTGGATCCATAGCATCCTTTGCTGCAGTCTGAGGGTGTAATGTTCTGCATTTGACACAGGGATGTACGTTTTGCATTTGTAAATTGACATCTGTGGCTTACACTGATGCACATCTGATGGGCTTACCACTGTTCAATGTTTCTATTTCCCTGACTGTGTGCCCATCTCCACTGGACATGTAGTTTAGCACATCAATGTTGGAGGACTCATCTGTGTGTACAGTGCAACTTGCTTGACACGTATTTTGGGTATATGCAGATGACTGACGTGACACTCCCGTACCCAGGCTGATGTGAGCAGAGCCTTCAGTGTGTTGTGATTGTTGACTCACTGACCGAGTGTTTTGCTGACATGTTTGAGTGGTGCACAGACAAGGTTTGGCACAGCGGACCTTCCACAGGAGTGGAGTACCCTCATGGCAGTGTGTAATCCCGTGACATTGCCTGGGCCCGTGTTGTGTGTTGTGTAAGCATGTCTGTGTGTGTTCCCTTCCCTTTTCCTACACCGGCTGTGTCCCTACGGATGTTCCTGTTTGTGATGCTTGCTGAGTTGTCCTGTGTTCATCCAGCATCTTGTACCTGGTTTCTCCGTGATGTGGGTGCATGGCAAACTAATGTTCATCAGGTTGTCATCCCTAGTTGTCTTTGTTATCAGGGCTGGGGATGTGGGCAAATGCAGATGAGACACAGTCAGGATTCCCCTTGGCACTTGTTGGTTACACAAGTCATATAATTTACAGTTTGTGGTAGCTTTCAGTGATTGTGACACGTTGTGTGTGTGACTGCTGCCACTCCTCAGGGTCAGAGCTGAAATGTTGGAAGTTGTCTACGTGTGTTCTTTGTGGGTGACCTTGGCTTCTTCATTGGTGTGTGACTGTGGCCGGGATCCCATTGATTGGAGTGGATTTCACGTCATGCCCATGTACGGCGTACTGTGCAGTGTGTCAGACATTCACGAGTCTTGTTGACTGGCCAGGTGTGATGGGTTTCTGCACCTTAGTTCCCACAACCACCCCTGGGATTGTCATGGGTGCATGAGCAATGTCACCTGTCCATGTGAGCTTCACTGCTGCACATTGGTGGAGATCAAGGTGTGTGGTGCAAATGTGAGTTGTTGCACGGCTAGACCCCTACCTCCATATTGGCCTTGGCTGACAGGCCGTGCTGATTGATTTGTGCTTGTGTAGGTGTGATGGTAGTTTGTTGCTCAGGAGACATGGCTGTGGTTCACAGTGTGAACGACATCTGCCTTTGTCATCACAGTGGGATTATCATGCAGGCTAGTGTCACCACAATGTGGGGTCCCTGGGGGTAGTGCTGTGGTGGGTCTGTGTCTTGCTGTGTTAGTTGCTGTTCCTACAAGCTTGTGTGACATGTGTAATTTGGGCTCCCTCTCATCTAACAATGCCTGATTGCCCACATAGGGGAATCCGATCCATGAGTTACTTTTGTATGGCACTGTATACACATCTGTGTAATTGGAATTCAGGCCTCCTCATGTGTTGTGTGGTTGCCTGGGGACACTGGCACACCCCCCCATCACCTGTTGTGTTTGATATGCAGTGTGAGGCTGCCTGTTTGTGTTTGTGCATCTGCACCACTGCATTGGCATATCTTTGGTGTGCCATTGCCTGTTTGTTGTTTGTAGGATTTCCCATGCTGTCCCTGGGACTCCTAGGTCATCAGTCAGCAGAATAATCATGGTTCGTATGTCCCATTGCTGCCATGGTATGGTATTTGTTCACCTCACATCTACAGTCTCCCCAGGATATCTACATTTGTGTGTCCATTAGTGCAGATATGTGGGTCTGCATTATGATGGTCACTTCTGGCATTGTGTAATTGATAAATGGAGACGATGTCAGTCCCCATGGGTGATGTTTGTCTGCACATGGCCAAAGGTATGTTTTATTTGCACTGCACTGTTTGCCTCACCCAATCTATGTTGCTATGGGACACAACCACTACTTTGCCACTGATGTGTTTGTTGTTCTGTGACCAGGAATCATCCATGCTGTTTGGCAGTTGCAGCTTTTTCCATGACGACACTTACCTTTTGGTCACTGTGATGATGGGGGTTTGGACCCCATTGCCACAATGTTCAAAATGTGCTTCAGCTATGTACCCCACGCTTACCTTTTGGTCACTGTGATGATGGGGGTTTTAGACCCCATTGCCACAATGTTCAAAATGTGCTTCAGCTATGGGCCCCACACTTACCTTTTGGTCACTGTGATGATGGGGGTTTGGACCCCATTGCCACAATGTTCAAAATGTGCTTCAGCTATGGGCCCCACACTTACCTTTTGGTCACTGTGATGATGGGGGTTTGGACCCCATTGCCACAATGTTCAAAATGTGCTTCAGCTATGGACCCCACACTTACCTTTTGGTCACTGTGATGATGGGGGTTTGGACCCTATTGCCACAATGTTCAAAATGTGCTTCAGCTATGGGCCCCACACTTACCTTTTGGTCACTGTGATGATGGGGGTTTGGACCCCATTGCCACAATGTTCAAAATGTGCTTCAGCTATGGACCTCACGCTTACCTTTTGGTCACTGTGATGATGGGGGTTTAGACCCCATTCCCACAGTGGTCATGGTCTGCTTGCATTGTGAAGGCCACACACATTTTTGTGTGACACATATGATAGGGGGTCACATTGTATGTTCAATGTCATGTTCAGTGTTGTAGGCATTTGACACAGACTACACACTCTTGTCATGATGTTGGGGGATGTCTTTTGCTGACATTCCTTATGTTGGAGTATGCTGGTTGTGTCATGCATTACACGTCCTATGAGTGGGGATGGTAGTTGTGACAGGCATCCAGCCCACCCTGAGTAGGGGTGGTGGTAGTGGTAGGCATCCAGCCCCCCATGAGTAGGGGTGGTGGTAGTGGTAGGCATCCAGCCCCCCTGAGTAGGGGTGGTGGTAGTGGTAGGCATCAATTCCCCTATGAGTGGGGATGGTAGTAGTGACAGGCATCCAGCCCCCCATGAGTAGGGGTGGTGGTAGTGGTAGGCATCCAGCATCCCATGAGTACGGGTGGTGGTAGTGGTAGGCATCCAGCACCCATGAGTAGGGGTGGTGGTAGTGGTAGGCATTCAGCCCCCCATGAGTAGGGGTGGTGGTAGTGGTAGGCATCCAGCCCCCCCTGAGTAGGGGTGGTGGTGGTGGTAGGTGTCCAGCCCCCCATGAGTAGGGGTGGTGGTAGTGGTAGGCATCCAGCCCCCCTGAGTAGGGGAGGTGGTGGTAGGCATCAATTCCCCTATGTGTGGGGATGGTAGTAGTGACAGGCATCCAGCACCCCATGAGTAGGGGTGGTGGTAGTGGTAGGCATCCAGCCCCCCCTGAATAGGGGTGGTGGTGGTGGTAGGTATCCAGGACCCCATGAGTAGGGGTGGTGGTTGTGGTAGGCATCAATTCCCCTATGAGTGGGGATGGTAGTAGTGACAGGCATCCAGCCCCCCATGAGTAGGGGTGGTGGTAGTGGTAGGCATCCAGCCCCCCCTGAGTAGTGGTGGTGGTAGTGGTAGGCATTCAGCCCCCCCTGAGTAGGGGTGGTGGTAGTGGTAGGCATCAATTCCCCTATGTGTGGGGATGGTAGTAGTGACAGGCATCCAGCACCCCATGAGTAGGGGTGGTGGTAGTGGTAGGCATCCAGCCCCCCCCCTGAGTAGGGGTGCTGGTAGTGACAGGCATCCAGCCCCCCATGAGTAGGGGTGGTGGTAGTGGTAGGCATCCAGCCCCCCCTGAGTAGGGGTGGTGGTAATGGTAGTCATCCAGCACCCATGAGTAGGGGTGGTGGTAGTGGTAGGCATCCAGCCCCCCCTGAGTAGGGGTGGTGGTAATGGTAGGCATCCAGCCCCCCCTGAGTAGGGGTGGTGGTAGTGGTAGGCATCAATTCCCCTATGAGTGGGGATCGTAGTAGTGACAGGCATCTAGCCCCCCATGAGTAGGGGTGGTGGTAGTGGTAGGCATCCAGCCCCCCCTGAGTAGGGGTGGTATTAGTGGTAGGCATCCAGGCCCCTATGGGTGTGTATGGCATTGGTGATAGCCATCCCGCCCCTATGGTTCTGCTGTTGCTAGTGCATCCCTATGTGTGTGTGACATATGTCGGGTACGTGTCGTTTGTTTGTGTAGTGGGTGTTTGACTTACCGTCTGCGCCGTACGCGTCCGTACCGGTTCCGGTAATAGATGTAGAGTATTGGTAGGACCTGCGCGATGGGATTCATGGTTGGTTCATCTCGTTCGGGTTTCTCGTGGCTTCGACTCGTACTCGTAGCTGGCTTGTTCGTCTCATAGCCGTGGATCGTCTTGTGGCGTGAATCGGAGCTTATGTGCGGCTCTCCCGGATGCTCTGACATGCCGGACGTAGCGACCAGTTCGGCGCGTACGGATTGCGCATCGTACTAGTCCGGCCGGAAGGTGCTGTGTATTTACTTCCGTGCGACTCGAATCGGCGTTTCAGGATCCAGCTCGGTCGGGGAACTGGAGATGGAATGGGTACGTACGGCTCGTTCGGAATTTTAGCAGTAATGCGCAGCGTACTTGCTCGCTCGGACGACTGTTCGAATCGTTCGGGAAAAACGCATTCGGCTCGTATTTTTTCCGAACGAATCGTATTCGGTGCGCTTCCGGCCGGGATCGGAATCGACCCCATAATATAGTTTGGAGTGGGAATAGTAAATGATATATGTTTAGTGTCCAGCACCTTCCCAGAGTTAATATAGTTTGGAGTGGGAATAGTAAATTATATATGTTTAGTGTCCAGCACCTTACCTAATTTATTATTAATTGGAGTGGGAATAGTAAATTGTATATGTTTAGTGTCCAGCACCTTCCCAGAGTTAATATAGTTTGGAGTGGGAATAGTAAATTATATTTGTTTAGTGTCCAGCACCTTCCCTGACTTAATATAAATTGGATTAGGAATAGTAAAATATATATGTTTACAGTTTTGTAATTTGTGAGAATTAATGTAGTGTACAGTGGGAATGTTTAAAAATAATAATAGAGCTTGTATTAATAAAAAAACATAATTATAAATATTAACAGAAAAAATTATTTTATAAAGTATATTGATGTAATATTCATATTTTATTATATATACAAAGTTAAAAAAAATGATGAAACTGTGTTTTTATTGGTATCTTTCTTTATTTTCAAACATTTATTTATGAAAATAAATAACATTTTATTTTATTAAAAGTATAATTACTATACATTGTTAAATATAGAGAGAAAAAATACAATCTTTATTTTTCAGATATATATTTTGTACATATGTATACTTTCATATATAATATTTTTGTAAACATAGTTTTAAACATTATTACACTTTTTATTACTGTTATGTACATTTTTTAACATAAAATGATGTAGTTTTACATTGCTGTATAAAAACTTTTTAGAAAGAAAATCATTTTTAATAACAGTTATACATTATTAACATGGGGCCCGATTCACAGAACTAACTTAAGACAAAATCCTAAACTTACTACCATTTTGGTATTCACAGAAGGCACTTACTCATTTTGGTATTCACAGAAGGCACTTACTTACTCATTTTGAGTAACTTACTCATCTTGTGTAACTTACTCATTTTGGTATTCACAGAAGGCACTTACTCATTGATGAGTAAGTGCCTTCTGTGAATACCAAAATGAGTAACTTACTCATTTAGTGTAACTTACTCATTTTGGTATTCACAGAAGGCACTTACTCATTGATGAGTAAGTGCCTTCTGTGAATACAAAATGAGTAACTTACTCATTTTGAGTAACTTACTCATTTTGTGTAACTTACTCATTTTGGTATTCACAGAAGGCACTTACTCATCAATGAGTAAGTGCCTTCTGTGAATACCAAAATGAGTAAGTTACACAAATGAGTAAGTTACTCAAAATGAGTAAGTTACTCAAAATGAGTAAGTAAGTACCTTCTGTGAATACCAAAATGAGTAAGTGCCTTCTGTGAATACCAAAATGGTAGTAAGTTTAGGATTTTGTCTTAAGTTAGTTCTGTGAATCGGGCCCATGTATTGTAAATATTTATTACATTCTTACATATAGGGGTTGATTCCGATCTCGGTCGGAAGGCCTCCGAATCGGATTCGGCTTTACCGGATCCGAGTCGGAGGCTTTGTTGCCGACCGAGTCGTACAGAGGTCCGGACGCCCAAGTACGATGCGAATGAACGCGAAATCGCTGACCGAATCATTTCCGGGTCCGAACCGCTCCGTACGACTCGTTCGCACTCTATTCGTACCGCACAATGGGGACGTTTTACGACCGAGCTAGTACGATGCACGATCCGGACAGCCGGATCGAGTTGGAGCCTCCGACACGTAAATGCTCTGGGAAACGGACTTCGGGGGTCCGTGCCGGACCCCCCTTCACCCGTAGCCTTACGAGTCGGACACAAGGGGGACCCAAGGGTCCCCCCTATACATGCATGTATGGTGCGGATGGCACCAACGCGTACCCACTACAGGGGGCACCCTTTTGCGCAACGTACCCATTCAGTCAATGGGAGCCCATGTACGCGTCGTACGACCGGCTCCCATTGACTTCAATGGGAGTCCGACCGAACCGAGTCCGTCAGCATGCGGCTGCATCGTACTCACTCGCTTGGTGCCAAGGGGCACGAATCGGTCGGAAATCGCTCCGGGAACGTGTCGGTCGGAATCGGCCCCAAAGTGTCATTTTTTATTAATATGTATGTTTTTACAAGTTTTTATTACAAACACTTTTTTTACATGTTTTACATTTTTTAAACATATATTGTTATGTTTTAAGTAATATTATTTATATTTGAAATATAAATAATATTAATTATTACATGTAATTTTTTAATACAAACATTTTTTATTACAGTAATACATTTTTTAACATTCATTTCAAATAGTACTTATTTTTAATATACATTGGATAGGAAATGTATATTTATAGAATTATAATAATAATTATTAAATGTTTAATAATATTTATTATTATAATTTTACATTACAAAAAAATAAGAAAATATTTTTAATACATAAGTATTAATTTGTAGTATTTTTACAAAAATATACAGCAATGTATTTATAATGTTCTATCACTTTATTAAAGAAATAGATAAATCTTTAATGTTTAAAGCAGCCATATTTGTTTCTGAATTGTATTTTGTAACCGCTCGAGTTTGTTGTGGGTCATTTCTGAGGGGAGTAGCTCGCGGTTGGAAGCTGCGTTGCATCGGGTCAGGTAAGTTTAATTTTCTTTATTTAAAGTTTAATTTTACTTTAATTTGAAGGTAGTTAAGTACTAGGGAGTGTGTGTAGTGTTAGGTTTTTAAAGTTTTGGTGAGTTGTATGGTTTAGTTAAGTGTTAGCGATATGTCGTTAGTTTGTTAATCGGTCGATGTTAAAATTATATAGATATGTGAAATTGTGTTTAAACTATGGTGTTAGTAATATCTTTATTAGTATTTTGTTATAATGTATGTGTATATTTGTGTGGGTGTGATTGTTTTGTTTCTTTTCAGGTTTTGGTCGATTGGGAGTTCCGGTTTGGAGAAGATTGCATTTTTTTTAGTTAGGGAAGTGTGTATTAGTTTTAGAAAACTAATAATTATTTTACACTTCCTTAATTTTTCGAGTTTTCATGGAGCGATTCTTTTTTAAATACGTTTTTCTGGATTTTTATGGTTTATCGTCTGAGCATGTATTTCCGGTGGATTACTTTTTAAACAGTTGGATTTTTCAATTTTTTGGGGGGATTTTTAATGCTTATTGGGATTATGACAAACATGGATTTATTTATGGCAGTTGGGATTTCCTTTCTTCAGCTACGGAAACAGTAAGTAATTTTAAATTATTTATTGTGGGTGGGAAATGTTTTAAAAAAGACATTGTTATTGTGATTTATATTTTATGAAATATAATTATTATGTCAATATATTTTTTGTATATTAATTAATATATTTGACAAAATAGTGACATTTTTTAAAATATAAAAATTATATTTATTTATTTATTTCGATTTTGGTAATGAGTTTTAGGGTATTTAGATGTAGTTTTTAGTTAAAGTAGGGATTTGGCTATTAATTCTAGGTATTCTAGGCCTTTAGTTGTTGGATATAGTCTTACTTTGTATTGTAAGTATTCAAACATTTGTTTAGTTAGTTTGGCAAGTTTTGGGCCTCTTTGTGTTACAGACTGCTCCATTCTTAGGGGCCGATTCTGATGCGGGTTGGAAAAGCTTCCCGACCGAATCGGTTGGGAAATGGTGTCCGACCCACTCGGATCGGGAAAGTCCGACCGGCGGAGTAGGATGCATCCGGATGCTTCCAGATACGATTTAGTAGAACTCCCATTGACTTCATTGGGAACATTTGTTCCTAACCGCATCAGAATTGGGCCCTCGGTCGGGAAGACACGTTCCCGATCCGATTTGGAAGGAGCAAATGCCGTTAGGAGGCCTTCCTAACCGCATCAGAATCAGGCCCTCGTTCAGGAAGCTTTTCCAACCCGCATCAGAATCGGGCCCTAAGTTGTTGGTAGCTCTGTTCTTTTTGGATAGATAGTAATAGTTTATGTAGAGTTGGTGGAGTTCTCCCTGTTGTTGCTTGGAAGGCATTATGCCATCCTTCAACAGCATTGTTAGTTTTAGCTTCTTTGTTTAGGGTACTGTTTTATACATTCCACCATGGAATGTGGTATTTAGGTTGCCTTCTGTGCCCAGATCTGTGTAGCCTTCCCAACCAGGTATCCTCAAAGTAGTCAAGTATAGGAATTAGTTTCTGTTCATTTTGTTGGTAGTATGCACTTTCAATTAGTAAATTGTAGTGTTCGGCTACGTCAGTAACTGGGACGTATGCCAGTGCTATAAGTTTTTTAATTTGATATGCAAAGGAGAGCAAAGGAGCTATTTGTTGCATATTCAATACTTTGGGGTCGATTCCGATCTTGCTCGGAATGCCCTCCGAGAGCCGTCCATAGCGTTACCTTCCGACCGACTCGTTCCGGTAGCCGATCCATCCAAACGACGAAGTACGATCCGCAAAAGTCTCCTATTTCCGAGCAACACGTACGCTCCGATTCCAGCACCATTTTCCGGACGACCCGGCTCCGTAAACGCTGAATGGAGTCATCCGGAGCCATTTCCGAAGCAGTTTCCGGCTGGCCAAGTACAATGCGTACTTCCTACGCACCGAACAGGTCGCCACCTCCAGCATGTCACAGCATCCGGAAGAGCTGTATTTCATCGCCGATTCGTGCCACAACACAATCACTGCGTACGAGATGAAGCAGCCATGTATCCGATCGCGCATGCCATCCCTATACTCTACGCTTACGGTCGAATCAACAACCGTAACCGACGCATCCGTCACAGGCGGTAAGTCAGACACCTACCACACACAAAAACGTCACGATCCCGCGAAAGGCAACACACCCATAGGGGGTGGATGCCTAACACTACCAGCATTGCCCACCCCATAGGGGGTGGATGCCTAACACTACCAGCATTGTCCACCCCATAGAGGGTGGATGCCCATCACTACCAGCATTGCCCACCCCATAGAGGGTGGATGCAGAACACTACCAGCATTGCCCACCCCATAGGGGGTGGATGCCTATCACTACCAGCACTGCCCACCCCATAGGGGGTGGATGCCTAACACTACCAGCATTGCCCACCCCATAGGGGGTGGATGCCTATCACTACCAGCATTGCCCATCCCATAGGGGGTGGATGCAGAACACTACCAGCATTGCCCACCCCATAGGGGGTGGATGCCCATCACTACCAGCATTGCCCACCCCATAGGGGGTGGATGCCCATCACTACCAGCATTGCTCACCCCATATGGGGTGGATGCAGAACACTACCAGCATTGCCCACCCCAGAGGGGGTGGATGCCCATCACTACCAGCATTGCCCACCCCATAGGGGGTGGATGCAGAACACTACCAGCATTGCCCACCCCATAGGGGGTGGATGCCCATCACTACCAGCATTGCCCACCCCATAGGGGGTGGATGCAGAACACTACCAGCATTGCCCACCCCATAGGGGGTGGATGCCCATCACTACCAGCATTGCCCACCCCATAGGGGGTGGATGCAGAACATTACCAGCATTGCCCACCCCATAGGGTGTGGATGCCTAACACTACCAGCATTGCCCACCCCATAGGGGGTGGATGCCCATCACTAACATCATTGCCCACCCCATAGGGGGTGGATGCCTAACACTACCAGCACTGCCCACCCCATAGGAGGTGGATGCAGAACACTCCCCCAGTGCTGTCATGCCTAAATTGTGTTTAGTGTGTACAGTGCTTGCAAAATTGACACATTAAGAGATATATTGGACAAACAACCCATATCTGTAGTGTCAAAAAGGTGAGTGTTGGGTTCAATCCCCCATCATTTTCAAGCACATAGGGGTAGTGGGGGATACCCCCCCATCACTGTAGTGACAAAAAGGTGAGTGTGGGGTTCCATCCCCCAGCATTTTCAAGCACATAGGGGTAATGGGGGATAACCCCCCCATCACTGTAGTGACAAAAAGGTGAGTGTGGGGTTCAATCCCCCAGCATTTTCAAGCACATTGGGGTAATGGGGGATAACCCCCCATCACTGTAGTGACAAAAAGGTGAATGTATGTCTCACACACCCAACATGTCCGACCAATCATGTTATTTTTGGGCCTAAAAACACAAGCAATGTAGTGATAAAGTAGTGGTTGTGTGCCAAACAACAACATAACTGTTGAGGCCAACATTGTTGTGTGTGTCAGATACCCTCAGCCATGTGCAGCCAATCAGTGCTCTTGGGGGCTAACACTGCCAGCAATGTTCAATTGGACAATGTAACATGTGACCATCCAAAATGCATAAACACACATTTTTGTCACAAGCAGACACAATTACAAAGGATCCAATCTGAAACAACAGTTTTGATGAGATCCAGTACCACACTGTGGCAGCAAGGTGAAATGCAAAACATAAGGGATGTGCAGAGTGAAGATGAAGGAGTCCCAGGGCAAGTAGAGCAAAAAACTAAACTAAACATCCACTCAATGCCATTGAAACACAGTCGAAATACATGGGAGAAGATGCACAAAGACAACCAACCAGCCACACACTGCAGAACAAACACAACATCTGTGTGAGTGTTGAAGTGTTTCTTGCCTGACACAGTACACACAATGTGGGTCAGAACTCCACTGAGACATATGCGTACTGAGTACAATCTGGAAGTATTCCATAATTTGGGATAGTGAATGTGGGCAATCAGGCATTGTTTGATGAGCGTGTGCACAAGAGTCACATGTGGAACAAGCCTGGTGGAACACCAAACAAAACATCAAGAGACTGACTCTCTTCCGCAGTACCCTCAAGGCCACATCACTGTGGTGACAGTATCATGTCTGCTGACCCTCTGTGATGCTAAATTAGGATGTGTGCCATACTTTAGAGCCCAATCACTTCTGCGCACTGTGTCACGTTCCTTGCAAGAACCACTGTCATCTCACATACCCAAACATTACTCCCACGGCATGGTCTGTAATGTAAGGCCACATAATAGGTAGGGGCCTTGCCAAGAGACAAGTGACATTTGGCCAGTCTAAACACCACACACCTTGATCAGCATCAATGTGCCTCATCTAAGCCTAAATTGACTGGTGACATTGCACAGGCACCCATGACAGTGTGTATCGCTGGCTGCATGACGAGGAACACATTATTGACCACACATCATTGTGATCAAAATACAAACATGGGTCCATGTACTTTTGTGTAAGACCAATGTGTCAATCACTGTATCAGCAAGGTACACCCAGCATGCCACATACTAGGACACACACATTTTATGGTTGAACAAGAGGTGCCAGACACACATATGTATGGGACACAAATTCACAGCATCTGTCAACAACAACACATACTCAAACCCTGCAGCGCAACAGGAGTAAACAAACTCACAGAAGAGCCAGCTGGTTCACCCCGGAACTCCTAGCTTCCAAGCGTACCTGCCGGAAACTAGAGAAGAAATGGCACAGTGATAAGACACCGGACAGCCACGCAGCCCACAAAGACGCCATCCGTAACCACCACCACCTCATCAGGTCCGCCAAGAGAATCTCCTTCAAAGACCGCCTCGACAACAACGCACACAACAGCAAGGAGCTTTTCAACATCGTGAAGGAACTCTCCAACCCCAGCTCCAACACCAACGACATCCCGCCGTCGCAAGCCCTGTGCGATTCCCTCGCCACCTTCTTCCACCGCAAGATCGCCGACATCCACGACAGCTTCAACACCCAGACAGCCCCTACTAAGATAGATACACCAGACCCGCCGCACACCATCGACCATGACCCCTTGCCAGCCTGGGCCAGCGTGAACATCGACGACACCATCAAGACCATGAGCACAATACACTCCGGCTCCCCGTCAGACCCTTTCCCGCACCACATCTTCAACAAAGCCAGCAGCTCCATCGCACCCTACCTGTGCA
Organism: Calotriton arnoldi; assembly: GCA_963921515.1. Classification (NCBI taxonomy): domain Eukaryota; kingdom Metazoa; phylum Chordata; class Amphibia; order Caudata; family Salamandridae; genus Calotriton; species Calotriton arnoldi. Next base: position 3,205,308 of record CAWUFW010000758.1, on the reverse strand, counting down.
ACGTTATCAATCTCTCCTTCGAGACCGCGACCTTCCCAGAGAGCTGGAAAGACGCAGAGATGAACGCCCTACTCAAAAAACCCAAGGCGGACCCGAGAGACCTCAAGAACTTCCGGCCCATCTCCCTGCTTCCGTTCCCAGCCAAGGTCATCGAGAAGATCGTCTACAAACAGCTAACCCGATACCTCGAAGAAAACAGCATCCTGGACCCATCCCAATCAGGGTTCCGCAGCAACCACAGCACTGAGACTGCCCTCATCGCCGCCACCGACGACATCAGGACCCTGCTGGACAACGGTGAGACCGCAGCCCTCATCCTGCTGGACCTCTCCGCCGCCTTCGACACTGTCTGCCACCCCACTCTACGCGCACGCCTCCACGATGCAGGGATCCGAGACAAGGCCCTGGAATGGACCACCTCCTTCCTCGATGGCAGAACCCAGAGAGTCCGCCTCCCACCTTTCCGATCCGAAGCCTCCGAGATCATCTGCGGCGTACCCCAGGGATCTTCCCTCAGCCCAACACTGTTCAACATCTACATGGCCCCGCTCGCACGCATCGCCAGACAGCACGACCTCAACATAATCTCCTACGCCGACGACACTCAACTGATCCTCTCCCTCACCAAGGAGCCCCTCGCCGCCAAATCCAATCTCCATGAAGGAATGAAGGCCGTCGCCGATTGGATGAAGATCAGCCGACTAAAGCTGAACACGGACAAGACAGAGGTCCTCATCCTCGGCTCCAACTCCTCAGCCTGGGACGACTCCTGGTGGCCAACGACACTGGGAGCAGCCCTGACACCCACCGACCACGCACGCAACCTGGGAGTCATCCTCGACTCAACGCTCTCCATGGCCAAGCAAGTCAACGCAGTCTCCTCCTCCTGCTTCAACACCCTCCGCATGCTTCGCAAGATCTACAGGTGGATCCCGACAGATACAAGAAGAACAGTCACCCAGGCCCTCGTCAGTAGCAGACTTGACTATGGGAACGCCCTCTACGCGGGAGCCCCGGCCAAGCTCATCAAGCGACTGCAACGCATACAAAACGCCTCCGCACGCCTGATCCTCGACGTACCACGTCACAGCCACATCACCCCCCACCAGAGGAACCTGCACTGGCTCCCCGTTGACAGGAGAATCTCCTTCAAACTCCTCATCCACACACACAAGGCACTCCACAAGACTGGCCCAGCCTACCTCAACAGACGTCCCCAACCGCCAGCTCCGCTCCGCCGACCTCTCCCTCGCCACCGTCCCTCGCATTCGAAGAACAACCACCGGAGGCAGATCCTTCTCACACCTCGCCGCCAAGACCTGGAACACCCTTCCACTAAGCCTACGACAGACCCAAGACCTGCTGACCTTCAGGAGGCTACTCAAGACCTGGCTGTTCGACCAGTAGCAGCACCCCCCCCCCTTTTTTCTCCCCAGCGCCTTGAGACCCTCGCGGGTAAGTAGTGCGCTCTACAAATTCTGTGATTGATTGATTGATTGAAGAATGACATTTTGATGAGTTATTGTACAATGGAGCACACAGGAGACAGCCCACGACAACACACAACTCCACAGACAATCAAAATACATTCATGATGCTCCCACTGCAACAAACATGAGGTGGTTGTGTCACAGCTGTCAGCGCTACATGTGTAGACCAGATTCCTACTTGAGGTGTGGCAAAGCATGGAACAACAATGTAAAAGACAGTCAACATGTGTTGACTATGTGCGTTGCACACAACTCAAGATCAGACCATTTACAACGTTAACTTTTTGGCATGTCTATCACATCAACTCTGCATCTAGCTATAAAGTCTGCATCATGTGCAGATCATCACTATTGTCAAAATGAATATGCTGACTGTTTACTGCAGAAGACTTGGAAGATACGGGAGACATCCTTTACCACGCAACTTTTACAACGCGATGCTTTTACATCGCGGTTTTCACAATGCAAGTCGTTACAACGACTTGCGCTGGATGGCGCTCTTACCTAAGGAATAGTATGATTTACTATTCCAACACCTTCCCTACTGTACGTAGACTGGAGTTGGAATAGTAAATCATACTATTCCTAAGTCCAGCGCCCTCCAGCGCAAGTCATTGTAACGACTTGCGTTGTAACGAACGCGATGTAAAATACTGCGTTGTAAATGTACGCGTAGTAACGTCATACATTCGGAAGATACATGTCTCACCAGATAGGGCACACAACAACTGTGTCAGTAGGCTCTAATGCACAAGTAAATGTGTAAGCTAATCTCCCTGCGCTGTTGACAACCCCAGGGGTGGTGGTGGGATCTGCGTTTAACAAACACAATACACATAGCTAGGCATTACACATGTTGAAACTTGAAAATCCGTTTAGGATGGAGTACATGTGCATAACGTGATATGTATCGGACACATTTGGAATTTTAAGACTGTCTCAGAATAATGAAACACTCAAGGAGACCTACAAAAAAGACATGTTGCCATCAGGCTATAGGGAAGGGTAGAAACTGCTGAGTGTGAGCAGTCATAGACACATACAAGTGTCAAACTTGCAAAAACAGATGACTGATTAAAAATACGCTGATGTTGCTAGCACAAATGTGACTCGGGGAATTAAAAATGTGTCACATGTGTGTTTGCCCACAGTGCAGGCCCTTGTCTCAACCCAACCAGGGATGTCACCATCATGACTCCATTCTACTGGTGCACCCACATCTCGGACACTCAAAGTCCAATAGGTAGAGAAAGCACTGGACTACTCAGCACAAAGAAAGATTCTCAAACAGGAACATCTGCAGGGACTACAGTCTTGGCAGGAAATGGGGTTTGCAGACAGAGATTAATGCTCACATGACACACACCATGGTCTCAGGATATGTCACAGATTTACACACTGCCATGAGGTGATGTCACTACTGTGTAAGGTCAGCTGTGTCAAGCTTGGTCTTGGCAGGGGTCTACCATGTCCCAATGAAACTCGGACATGGATCCAACAATTCCAACACACAGAATACTTTGTTTCCATCAGCCTGCGTACATGTGTGTCCCCAAAATCACCTGCACGTAGGCAAACTCCATGTTTAACAAGTTGCACTGATGAGACAATGAGACAGATGATGTGTTCATCATCAATGCGCTATTCTGCATGTCCATCATAGATGCTTGTACCGTTGGAAAATTGTACAATGTGTACAAATGTCAGAACAACCTATGTGCAAAAGTGTAAGTCAAAGATGGGATGTTGTCAAAAGCAGGTCACACTCCGTGTCCAAAACCTTGTGGATCATGACAACCTGCAATTGTGGTCAATGATGACTCTGATACGAATATACGACGTTACATCGCGGTGTTTACACCGCGATACCTTTACAACGCAGGCATTACAACGCAAGTCGTTACAACGAATTGCGCTGGAGGGCGCTGGACTTAGGAATAGTATGATTTACTATTCCAACTCCAGCCTACGTTACAGTAGGGAAGGTGTTGGAATAGTAAATCATACTATTCCTTCGCTTAGAGCGCCATCCAGCGCAAGTCATTGTAATGACTTGCGTTGTAATACCCGCGTTGTAAAGGTATTGCGGTGTAAACACTGCGATGTAACCGATGTTTCCCCTCTGATACATACTGTAATAGTACACATATACCATGGACCACATGCAGTCCCTCACATCGCTAAAACATTATTTTCACTAAACAAGATTTCAACAGCAATTTCATTATGACACATTAACAAAATTTGGTACACAAAATGCAAATCTACAAAAGAAAAGGTAATGCTTTATTCAGCCTTTGAAAAAAATATTCTGAACATGAATAACAATATGGCCAATGGACAGTCCATTTTAATTGAGTCCTTTAGGGGGGAAACCTAATGCTTCGGAATCCCTCGCTTGCCTGCACTGCTATAACTAGGGGACATCTCCCCTTGGAGGGGCATCTTTAGGGGCATGCCAGGTACCGCAGGGACAGGATTAGGGTGTACCGGTATGAGTTATGGGAGGGATGGGGGCTACTGGAGTGTCGGGTTCCACTGCAGTGGACAGGTCTGATTGAGGGGGCGGGTGATCCACTGCAGTGGACAGGTCTGATTGAGGGGGCGGGGGCTCCACTGCAGTGGACAGGTCTGATTGAGGGGGCGTGGGCTCCACTGCAGTGGACAAATCTGATTGAGGGGTGGGGGCTCCACTGCAGTGTCCAGGACTGACAAAAGGTGTGGTGTTGTGGGAGGTGAAGTGCTTGTGGTAAGGGGGAGGGCCTAATCATCTTGGGGATGGTGTAATGGTGTGTGGGTGAAACTGGGATGGCTTGTGATGTGTGAACTTTGGGAGGGGTGGCCTGGGCTCGGGATGAAGTTGGTTTTGTGGTGGCAGTGTGGGATGGTGGTGGGGTTTTTGATATCTTTGTTCTGGGGGATGTAGGGGTGGGGGCCTCAGTCTTCCTACTCTTAGGGGAGGGTGTGCGGGCAGGGATGGATCTCCTCTCTGTGCTGGGTGACTTCCTCCTCCCCTTGCGAGTCTGGTCTGATGTATCAGTGGGGAAGAGGCCAAGGTCACAGAGGAAGACCCTCTGGGAAGGGGGGGTTGCAGGAGAGTCAAGGGTATGGGTTTTGGAGGGAGAGGTAGCTGAGGAATGCGTCGTGGTTGTGGATGGGCGTGTGTGTTTTTTGGCACCTATTCCCTGTGTGTGTGATGTCAGTCCCCTGAGTGTGCGTGCGTGTTTTTTTGGACTTTGTTTTAGGTGGCTGTGTGCTGCTTGGGTCTGTTGGGGTGTGTGCATGTGCCTGTGTGAGTGTGCTTTGGTCAGGTAGGTTAGTGGGGACTGTGGATGGGGCAGAGGTAGGAGGGGTGAGGGACTGCTGTAGGAGGGACACTGCTGCCATCAGTGAGGAGGCCATGGACTGACTTGTCCGCTGTAAGGCAGACATGTTTGATGACATGCCCTCCATGTATGACACCAACTGGGTCAAAAGACTGGTATGTGCATGGAGGACACTCAGCATGGATGTCTGCCCCACATGTATCTGTTTGAGCAAATCCACAGACTCCACACTCAGGGCAGCAGGGGTGACAGATGCAGGGGGTGCGGTGCCTGGCCCGAAGGAGACATGCTCCCTAACATGGGAGGGTCCACGGACACTTGGAATGGGAGCAGCTGTGAGGGTGGAGATGGTGGTGGTGGCGGGGGCAGACTCTGATGTTGTGGCCTCTGCTCTGGTAACACCCACCACCACAAGGGAGTCATCACTGGAGCTTGATTGGACTTCTGCAGATGTCGATGTTTCAGACCGGCCCTCAGTGTGGCTCCCCTCACCCTCTGTGCCACTGGGTCCCTCCTTCTCCTCCCATGTGGACCCAATCTGGCTAGCCGCTTCCTCTTGTTCCGTGGAACTGTCTCCTCCAGTAGCCGTAGATGATGCTGTGAAGAAGGATGAGAAACAGATTCACATCAGGTATCTGCATAGACTTAACACATGAGTTTAAGCACAACACATCACAGAGCAAGCCTTTGCATTACGTTAATGTCACTTTTTATAATCATTGCACATATGTGAACATGGCACTTGTCAGTCTGCCAGTGAACCATGGTTCCCAAAAACATGATGGCAATGAAACCATCAGTTAGATGTATTTCAAAGACCACTAAACACATGTCTAACAACGCACTAATTTGCCTGTTGTCTGATCTGTAATGCTCCTGACTGTCATGTGTCATTACGAACATGTCTCATCTCATGCAAGGGAGTCTGGAAGTGACAGAGCAAATGGGATGGACAAATTGATAAGTTGACATGTTGAACATAATGCCATCCCCAGTCATCATGATGGGCTTATATCTTGAACGTCAATGCTATAATGGTCTGCATGCAGGACAACAGACAAGTACAAATACTGCACCATCACAAAATTTCATGTGGCATACTATGCCACTGGCCTGTGTGGCTAAACAGTCTGTATTGACTATTGTTACAGGGGCAATGAATCACAACGTGAAAGTCAGCACTGTGTCACAATCATGTAATCCCTTTTAAAGCAACATCTGTAGTGGTCAAGTATACATGTCCCCTTCGTGCTACACCCAATTTGAAGACTCTGACAAGCTCACGTTGTTCTACTTAGACATTGGAGTATATGAATTAACACATCCGTCTACATGAACTTTCCAATTGCTCTCAGGAAGAAAGTAATGCAGCATACACATACATGTTGAAGCCACCATTATGCAGAGTCAAGGGATGACACACACATGTTCTGTCCTGTGTATGTGAGCCACATTCCAGACATTAGATGTCTGTCCACATTACCTATATTTACTACCAACTGTGTATCATAAAAGTCATGCCTGTATACACTGACAGAGTCAGACACATGATTATCAAATTTACAATGGTAGACGTGTTGCCTGGCACACCAAAATCTGATGTGACAGTGTCTCAGATGGCCTGAGTTGGCACACCTGTCCTTGGTCCATGTGAAACACGTGATTACACAGAGCACTATGCAGGTGACTACACATTTTGAACACTTATCCATTTCATTTGTCTGAGGCGGGAGACATCCTTTACCACGCAACTTTTACAACGCAATGCTTTTACATCGCGGTTTTCACAACGCAAGTCGTTACAACGACTTGCGCTGGATGGCGCTCTAACCTAAGGAATAGTATGATTTACTATTCCAACACCTTCCCTACTGTACGTAGACTGGAGTTGGAATAGTAAATCATACTATTCCTAAGTCCAGCGCCCTCCAGCGCAAGTCGTTGTAACGACTTGCGTTGTAACGAATGCGATGTAAAATACCGCGTTGTAAATGTATGCGTAGTAACATCATACATTCGTCTGAGGCATCAACATTGGTATCACCTGCTGCACAGGTGTGTAGTATATTTCTCACGGACCTGTGTTTACCTAGATCACCATTTAGAACATATATGTATGTTCCACACAGAGTACAGGGCACATTTCAGTCAATGTGCTGACACATGTGAGACAATTACATCACTCATGATGGACAACTCAATGCACCTGTTGTATATGGTGCTGATCACATTAACCTTGGACTACAGCAAATACACGGGGCCTAAGTGACACATGTCACAGACGGAAAGGGACACCCCTGTGTATCAGATGATAATGGGGCATCATTACATTTAGCCACAGAAGTGGTGTCTCAGCAGACAGACGACCTGTGAGAGGGTTACCAGGCTGAGGGAGTGCAACATGCATGTCAAACATAGTTCAGTAACATGGCACATACTCACCCCCTCCTTGCTGCTGTCTGGCCTTCAACTGCCCATCCAGGTCAGGGAAGACCACCGTCAGTACCCAGAGCATGTGGGGGGTCAGGGTCCGTTGTCCACCCCTTTTGCGAGGAGGTGACAGCTTCAGCTGGACTCTTGCAATCCTCCGGGTCCAGCCACGGAGGTCCTGCCACCTTTTCTGGCAGTGGCGGATACGACGTTTGAAGACCCCCACAGATCTTACAGCCCGGACGATGGTCTGCCAAATTTCATGCTTCTGATGGGCGTCGACCTGTAAGGATGACATAGTAACACACCATTACTACACATGCTACATGTTTATTCATCACACACTTGGACATATAGGTCATGGTTAGAATGGCAGATAATGTATAAAGGTTGGACAAGTATCATCAGGGGCAGTTGTCCTGTGTGCAAGGCTGCCTTAACAACATGAGAACAGTGCATGAAAATCAATCCCACAAAATACACTTTTACATCACTGTACCTGTCCAGAACATTAATCTATACACTGTAAGACTTACAATAACTATGTGTGCATACTTGCCCTTGGGGATCACAATGCTAGTAGTGCCTGTTTTGAAAAATGCTCATTTGAAAAGGCAGTGTAATCAACACTCACCTGCTCCCCTGGTTTTCCATACAGCTTTCTGTACTGTGGAAGGAGGCTGTCCAGCAGGGCCTGGTTCTCCCCCTCTGTGAAAACTGGTGCCCTCTCCACAGTACGTGCCATTGTAGATCCCAGAGGATGCAGAGACAGCAGCAGTGGTAGGTAGAGTTTTTGTGAAGTAGCATGTAGTGCAGGCAAGTGAAGTCTCTTGGGAACAGACAGACTTATATCTGTGCAGCAGAGACGGATTCTGTTCCATGCGTCCAAAGCGATAGGTCCTAGTCGTTCGCATTATCCGAATTGGGCCAATCCATGACATTGCACGCATCTGACACGCCTACCGCATCGTTCAAATATTCCGCATCATAACACTATTGAGTTTGATACATTGTAGTTGTAAACCAACAGAATAGGTTACAGCAAACAAATGATGGACGGAATGCTGAAAATGGAAACATTCTCCCCCAGTCAAAAGATCTGGGTTAAATCCATCGTTCTTTTGTCCACTACGCCACCCCAGTTTGGACCCAGCCATATGCAAATCAGTCTTGACCCTGTGCCCCATGGGAACAGTCCAGACCGAACTGCCAGGCCAGGTCCTCCCTGGACCGGAAACAAGCATCCTGGGACCGGTTTCAGGGTATGTCACCCTTCTTCAGCCAGGCTAGCTTGAATCCAGTGGCGCAGTGAGCAAGGGACCCACGTCTGGGCATACCCATCCCACTTAGGGCGAAAAGTGTTACAGCAAACAAATGATGGACGGAATGCTGACAATGCAAACATTCTCCCCCAGTCAAAAGATCTGGGTTAAATCCATCGTTCTTTTGCCCACTACGCCACCCCAGTTTGGACCCAGCCATATGCAAATCAGTCTTGACCCTGTGCCCCATGGGAACAGTCCAGACCGAACTGCCAGGCCAGGTCCTCCCTGGACCGGAAACAAGCATCCTGGGACCGGTTTCAGGGTATGTCACCCTTCTTCAGCCAGGCTAGCTTGAATCCAGTGGCACAGTGAGCAAGGGACCCACGTCTGGGCATACCCATCCCACTTAGGGAGAAAAGTGTTACAGCAAACAAATGATGGACGGAATGCTGACAATGCAAACATTCTCCCCCAGTCAAAAGATCTGGGTTAAATCCATCGTTCTTTTGCCCACTACGCCACCCCAGTTTGGACCCAGCCATATGCAAATCAGTCTTGACCTTGTGCCCCATGGGAACAGTCCAGACCGAACTGCCAGGCCAGGTCCTCCCTGGACCGGAAACAAGCATCCTGGGACCGGTTTCAGGGTATGTCACCCTTCTTCAGCCAGGCTAGCTTGAATCCAGTGGCACAGTGAGAAAGGGACCAAAGTCTGAGCATACCCATCCCACTTAGGGCGAAAAGTGTTACAGCAACATACCCTGAAACCGCTCCCAGGATGCTTGTTTCCGGTCCAGGGAGGACCTGGCCTGGCAGTTCGGTCTGGACTGTTGATATGGCTGGGTCCAAACTGGGGTGGCGTAGTGGACAAAAGAACGATGGATTTAACCCAGATCTTTTGACTGGGGGAGAATGTTTGCATTGTCAGCATTCCGTCCATCATTTGTTTGCTGCAACAGAATAGGTTTGCACGCGATTCACACACGAAGCGAAACTGTGTCTGTCCCCATGACGATCTAGAGCCAATGTGTGTGTCCGCCTCTGTTCGGATGTGTACAACGCGTCTTTTGAATACTCACCAGCGTCTGTCCCCATGACGACCAATAGCCAATGTGTGCGTCCGCCTCTGTTCGGATGTGTACAACGTGTCTTTTGAAAAATCACCCGCTTCTGTCCCCATGACGACCAATAGCCAATGTGTGCACCCGCCTCTGTTCGGATGTGTACAACGCGTCTTTTGAATACTCACCCGCGTCTGTCCCCATGACGACCAATAGCCAATGTGTGCGTCCACCTCTGTTCGGATGTCTACAACGCGTCTTTTGAATACTCACCCGCGCCTGTCCCCATGACGACCAATAGCCAATGTGTGCGTCCGCCTCTGTTCGGATGTGTACATCGCGTCTTTTGAAAAATCACCCGCGTCTGTCACCATTACAGTCAACAGCCAAAGGATGCCAACCACACGTTTTGGTTGAGGCTCAGGTGCCCTACACTAGTCAATCAGCATGTCAGACAGTATATCAAATCATCATGTTCTGCTGTTTTACATGTGTTGTTACAGTGATTCACATGTCATATTGGACAGAGCACTTTATAGCTCACACTCCCATGATGAGCCAACCTTCATATGCACCAAATACATTGTTTGTGAGGAACATCACAACTGTGAGTGACCACTTCACAGATCAGCCTCCTAGGCCTGAACACAGTCCCAGGGTACCATTGTGTTATCACAGGTTACATACACCCATAATAACGGCTTCAATGGACTGTGTGTTCGAATGTGCATTGTGTGAAGTTATTTTGAGTGAATCCCCAGTATCTGAGGCTTGTACAATGCAGACACTCCATTGTTGATGTTGTTGATGATATTTACTTGAGACATCAACTTGTATTTGGCATGTGAGTTGCTGTTGTGTCTTTGTGTCACAGACATACCTGTATGTTTGTCAAACAAAATGTGATGCACATCATGAGGGTTTTATGTATGTGATGGTACATGTATGTCAGACCTTACATCATGACAGTGTCCAGGTGGCATTACATGATCCCTGTGTGTGTACCTTTCCACCACGTGTCAGTTGTTACAAACATCTATCTTTGATAGCTGGTTAGGTGTGTGTTTAGTGTGTAATGTTTGATTAAATGGACTGTGACAGACACCATTGATTATTCACAGCACAGCCTTGCAATTGTGCAGAAACCATTATGAATTGGAATGTTGTATGAGGGTCACATAGCTGGCCTTTGTGTCAATGCTCAACATTACACACCTGACTTCATTGAGTCTTGCTTTGATGTAGCATATGATATTTTGCATGTTACTTACCACATTGGAAAGTTTATTGAGAAACGTTGTATTTGTTACCTATGTACCGCAGGAGACCAGCTGTCCACAGACCCTTCCCCGACCTAGAGACCATGGTAGAACGTGACTGCATCAGACGTTACCGCTTCACCCGACCACTCATTGAGGAGTTGGCAGAGCAGTTGGCACCACATTTGCAGCCTGGATGCCCATATCCTACTGCGCTGACCCCCAAGGTGAAGGTGATGGCAGCCCTACATTTGTTTGCCACGGGAACCTTCCAGTATACTGTGGCTATTGCTGGTGGGATGTCACAGACAATGTTTAGCCGTGTGCTTCGAGATTTATTGGAGGCAATGTTACATTTCCTGAACACGTACATCAAGTTCCCAACACCAGGACAGTTTGCCGACATCAAGAGTGACTTTTATGCTTTGGGCAGAATGCCACATGTCATTGGCTCCATTGATGGTACACATGTGGCTTTGGTCCCACCACATGCCAATGAACAAACATACAGGAATCGTAAGCATTACCACTCTATAAATGCCCTGGTGGTATGTCTGCCTGACATGACAATCTCACATGTCTGTGCGCATTTCCCCGGATCAGCACACGACGCCTACATTATGAGAAACAGTAGGATCTCACAGATGATGTCTCAGCTGCCAAATCAGCGTGCCTGGCTTGTTGGTGGGTAATGTTGTCTGTTTATGTTGTGTGTTGCTTGTATGTCAGGTTGTACCCTGTTTTCAGACACATGAAGTCTTTTCTGTTTTAATTTAGGAGACTCTGGATACCCCAACATGCCATGGTTGCTGACCCCACTCAGGAACCCTGTCACCCCTGCTGAGTTTCGTTTTAATGAGGCACATGGCCAGGCGAGTGATTGAGTGGACATTTGGGCTACTGAAAAGCAGATTTCGCTGCCTGGACCATACAGGAGGAGCCCTCCAATATGCACCAGCGAAGGTGTGTAAGATCATCATCGTGTGTTGCATGCTACACAACATGGCAGTGAGGAATGAGCTACCTCTCATTCAAGATGACGGGGACCAGCAGCCTCCAGCAGGGGAGGATCCAGCCCTGGGGCATGTTGCGAGTGATGAGGAGGAGGAGTAGGATGTTCGGAGACAGCTCATCAACAACTTTTTCTCATGATTGTAAGTATGCAATGATGACTTGACAAAGCACTTTCTTTGCATGATAAGTGTCTGTTGGACAATATCTGTGTATACGTGTGGGTGCATGCTACTTAACATGATCCTGGGAGTTGTTTGGTGTCCATTGAGTTAGTATGTCCACCAGTACAGTGTTGACATGACTCCTAGCTAGTGTTCACAAAATAAACATTTTAAGTATGAAATGTCTCCTGGAGATGTATGCATAAACTTTTGTATTTCAAGACTGTTCTATGTCCCTCCTTCACAGGGTTCTTTGGCTGTTGTATGGAGACATGTGACCTCCCAGACACACAATGCAGTTACAGTGTGCAACTTTTCTTGGGATCAGGAATCTGTGCCACACACTCAATTCTGACATTTTTCAAACGTCTTGTTTAATTTGTGCTTATTGTCACAGTGTGATTTGATTGTATTTGTTGTGGAGGCAACATGTTGTGCCTGTGTAATAAACCTGTGCTCCACATTGAGGTGTGCCTCGTCTGTATACACACATCTGACATTCAATTACATACTTTATATGTGCCCTGATGTTCAGTTTGTCTAACAATGATTAGTGTTTGTGCATTGAAATGTGGTTTCAGTTTACAACAGTGGAAGCAATGAGGATATATGCCATGTACTATTTGTGTTGTGTTGACCGTGGTGTGTATATCTCTTATAATGTCATGTTACATTTACTCACAAAACAGTAGGTAAATAGCTGTACTTGTTTTCCAGCCAAAGCATTTTTTTACAGGACATCATCTCTATATTACAAACAGTGTTTCATTCACAACAGAAGCAAGTATTGTGTGAATAAAGATTTATTGCAGTGCATGTGTGAAATTTAACAAGAAAGTGATAGTGCTGTACCAATTTTTGAAATCCAAAGTTCACAGAGGAGTTGTTGGTGGTAGTAGATGAAATTTTCAGAGCAAAGTCCACAGTCATTTGAGTCATTGATCCAACTTAGACCCTCCATCCCATGTGGAGGAGTTCAGTGACAGTCAACAAAGTGAACGCTTCGCACACCATGGAGGATATCAGGAGCAGGTTGTCACTTCCTGGGGGGATGCATAGCCATCTGTCTCTCATTTGTCCTTCTTCGGACGACCCCTCTTACGTTTTTCTGGGGGACCCTCAGGTGCAGGCTGCCACGGTTCAGGGGACTCTCCGCCAGAGTCCTCATCCCTCCCTGTGGCAGTTGCAGATGTAGTAGCAACAGATGTGGTGGGCACACAGGGAGGTGGGGGTCATGTTGTCAGCAATCCGGCGGAGGCAGGTAAGAATGTCCCTGTGCACCGCAGTCTGGTCATCAATTTTATCCATTTTGAACTCCATTATGGACATGGTTGAATCCATTCTGGACATGTGTGAGTCCATTTTGGCATAATGGGAGGCCTGTTGCATGTCCTTGAGGATCCCAACTACCTGGCCAAAGTCTCCGGTGCATTCTCGATATGCATATAGAATGCATGCCAACTGTGGGTCTGCTTGGTCATCAGCACCAGCTGCCTGACGGGACCTCTCCCCATGGCCCCTCCCACCATCCCTACCCACACGAGCAGGACCTGTTGTTGCAGGCACAGACATCACTGAGCCTCCTTCATCGTTGACACTGGTGTTGTTGTCCGCCAACTCCAGAGTGCCCTGTGTTGCTGTGCTCTCGGTGTTTTCTTGCCTTGGTGTGTCCGTGTTGGTAGAGGTCATCTGGGGGTTGACAGATGTTGCGGGAGTGGTCACAGGAGGTGCTGTTGTTCGAGCTGCTGGTGCCTCATGTTGAGCCACACCGGAGGGGCCAGGTAGTTCATCGTCATCCGTTGAGGGCTGAGAGACATCCACACCGGAGAGCTCAGGGTCACCCAGAGTCTGGGACTGGGATTGCTGTTCTGTTCCTGCAGTGTCCCCAGCTGGCCCTGTGGGAAGATGAGAGACACAATGTTTGTTGTGTTTTTGCACAGTTCATCATATCATACACATTACATTTGCTATTGTACATTATGATGAGTGTTGGTACATTGAATAGTCCTGTATAGTCACAGACCCAGGCCTATTTTTTCTGCTAACATTGTGATTTTAACAAGAAGTGTTTTGCTGAGCATGTCCAGCTCTGTGCATAAATGGGCATGTTTTGATCATTTGATTTGCATGTCGTTTTCAGTCAAATTGGTGTGGCTACCTACACACTCACAGTCCGGAATGTATGTGGCGTTTGGTTTAAGGTATTTTGATGAATGTGTTGCTAGTTCTTATCTCATTGCACACATGTGAATAGCTGTCAGTAGCAAATGGTTTGACTGCTTTGCGCCTGATCACATCATGTATATTGTCCTTGTCCTCTATGGACAGATGAGTTAACCAGGGCTGCTTTCCTGCTTTTTCAGGCTCAGAGCTGTGGGGTACAGAGGTTTGTGTGCTTGGGTTATGCTGCTGGAAGTTGTACCCCTCCTCCCACCCAGTCCAGCTTACTCTTCGTGGACAAAGTATCAGTGAGGGGAGTGTAGTGGCAAGGATGCTGACAACGCTGCATGATGTAGGAGTTGAATGCAAACCCCAACAGTGCTTTGTGTACATGACACCATGCAACAGTGTCAGCCATCTTGTTGTTTTTGTGGCGCTTCCATTCACTGTCAGGTATCCATTGTCACTGATGGACATGTTGCTTTGTGTGTGGGTAGTGATGTGTGCTATGACTGCAACTCACACCATGTCCTGTACTCCACACACCATCCCAGCCAGGCCAGGGAGCACACCTGGGACAATGCATCCCCAGACAGTGAGTGGAAATGTACAGTGAAGATGGCTGAGAGTGGGAACTGGTGTGAGAGGGCCAGGGCCTAGTTGTGACTTGTAGCCAATTCATACCTAAGGCCCATGTGTCAGCCATCTTGCCGGTACATTGCCACTCCCTGTGAGATGGGCATGGTTCAAGGTGGGCTTGTTGGGCCATGTTGGAGGAGGACTGTTTTCTTTTTTTTTTTTTTTAGAGTTTTATATAGCGCAAACTAGACCAGAGACATCGGGTATCAGAGCACCAGTTTCGTTACATGAGGACACATTCCTTTTTCTAGGCACGGGGAGATTAAGTGATTTGCCCAGAATCACAGGATGTTGAGCGTCGTTGCCGAGACTCGAACCCGGTTCCCCAGCTTCGAGGTCCACCGCTCTAGCCGTAAGGCTACATCCTCTCTGTTGGCTGTGACTACAACTCCCATCATGCTTTCAGCTACACCCACCTTCCCAGCAAACCCAACCTTCCTTCCTTTTGACTCAGCTTCCCTGTGAGTGAGTGAAACAGCGATGGCAAGATGGCTGACATTGGTGGCCTGGTGTTTATTTGTGCACAATTCCCAACAGGGTCTTGTGCTCCCCACTTCAGAGCCCAGTGTGAGGCATCTTGGGAGAAGAATTTCCTTAACTCTCATGGAGAGCATAGACCCAGGTGTGTTGTTTGGTGTTGGTGGGAGGGGTGTGTGTGTGACAGGGCCTGCTGGTAGATTTAGTCAGAGCTAACACTCCTCCTCCCCCCAGACCAAATAGGCCACCATGAACCATGATTCCATGACAGTGAGTCAAACTTTACGTTCAAGATGTCTGACAGTGGGCCTGTTGTTTGTTTGAGCACAACTCCCAACATGGCCTTGTGCTTCACACACCAGAGCCCAGCAGCCATCTTGCCAGTACTTTTCCACTCCCTGTGAGATGAGCATGGTTCAAGGTAGGATTGTTGGGCCATGTGGGAGGAGGACTGTTGGCTGTGACTACGACTCCCATCATGCTTTCAGCTACACCCATCTTCCCAGCCATCCCAACCTTCCTTCCTGTGACTCTGCTTTCCTGGTAGTGAATGTGTGCAAACAAGATGGTTGCTGCATGTGACTGGTGTTTGGATCACATTGCCTTGCTGTGGGTTGGTGCTAAGTTAGTACATTTTTGTGAATGGTGAGCTTTCCAGTTACATTGCAGGTATGTTGTTAGTAAACATCTATTTTTGAACACATATCCCAGCATGGACTTGTGCTCCCCACACCAGAGCCCAGTGTGAGGCATCTTTGGAGTAGATTTTCCTTGACTCTCAAGGAGAGCATAGTCCCAGGTGTGTTGTTTGGTGTTGGTGGGAGGGGTGTGTATGTGACAGGGCCTGATGGTAGATGTAGTCAGAGCTAGCGCTCCTCCTCCCCCAGACCAAATAGGCCACCATGAACCATGCTTCCATGACAGTGAGTCAAACTTTACGTTCAAGATGTCTGACAGTGTGGCCTGATGTTTGTTTGAGCACAACTCCCAATAGGGCCTTGTGCTTCACACAACAGAGCCCAGAGTCAGCCATCTTGCCAGTACTTTTCCACTCCCTGTGAGATGAGCATGGTTCAAGGTGGGATTGTTGGGCCATGTGGGAGGAGGACTGTTGGCTGTGACTACGACTCCCATCATGCTTTCAGCTACACCCACCTTCCCAGCCATCCCAACCTTCCTTCCTGTGAATCAGCTTCCCTGTGAGTGAGTGAAACAGTGCTGGCAAGATGGCTGACAGTGGTGGTTGCTGTTTTGAGCCCAAAGCCTTGCTGTGCTTTTTAGTAAGTTGTTACATATCATGAAATAGTTACATATTACTCTGAGATTGCAGGTATTTTGTTTGACTAACTGGCATATACGTCACAGGCTCATTTGCTTAATGTTGTTATGGCTTTGCTGACACTGATTTGTATCACTGTGTCCTTGACAGTGATGTCTGTGGCTGTGTATTTGCTATCAATATTGGCTATTTGAGTCTGTACTCACCAGGCTCTGGTACTCCTGATATTCCATGTATGCCCTCCGGTGGAAGGTTGGCCCACACCTTCTCCTCCCAGGTAGTAAAGTGCACAGGTGTTGCAGGAGGGCCACCGCCAGTCCGCTGACTCAGTTCGTGCTCTTTGTTGATGAGCTTCTTGACCCTCCTTCGCACATCATAGTACCTGTTCTTGATATCGTCCGTTGTGCGCAGGCAAGGTGCTTGAGCGTTCACCTTGTTGACAATCCTCTCCCACATCTTGGTTTTCTGGGACAGAGGGGTCTGTTGGACCAAGGTGCCAAATAAATGTGGCTCTACTCTGAGAATTTCATCTGCCATGACTTCCGACTCACTGTCTGTGAACTTTGGATTCTTCTTTGGGGGCATGGTGATGGGTGGTGGTGGAGATGGATGTGTGGGCGAGTGTGAAGGTGAGGGTGAGTGAGTATGAGTAAAGGTGTGTGTTTGTGAGTGTGGTATTTGACAGGTGCTGGTGGTGTACAGGTTGTATGGTGGGTTGGTTTTGAGTGTATGTATCAGTGCAGTGTAGTGGTGGTATCTGCTGACAGGTCTGTTGAATTTGCAAAGGATCATGGTAAGGATTTTGGCCCTTTATATACGAGTCGGTCACGTCAGGCTCTTTTCCAGAGATTTCGCTCGGACGGATTGATTCCCGTCCGTGTAGGTCGTCCGTATTGTGCTCCATGTGAGTCATTTGTATTTGACACGCGTTGGATCGTACTACGTCGGTCGGACAGCGCGCGTACATGTCGGTCGGAAGCCATTCCCGGTTCGTGTCAGTCGGGAGGGTTTCTGAGCGGGATCGGAATCGGGCCCTTAGTGTGGATTTTTGGAGGTGTCTCCAAATACATTGATTAAAATGATAATAGCAACCCTGAATTGCTGTGTGAGGGTAGGTTTTTAGTATTGCTTGTATCATTGACTGTTCAAAGTCAATGATTATTTTTTGGGGAAATAATTATTGGCTTCTTGTTTAAGTTTTGCTTATTTGGTAATAAAGCATATAGAAAAGGGATGTTTGTGTTTTGATAAAGTGCATGTATAGTATATAACTGATAAAATGGTTTGGGACATATTTTAAAAGTCCCGTCCATCATCCAAGTGTCACAGGTTTGGAGTATTTCGGTTTGATACTTACTTTCTTTGCAATTCGATTTTTCACAGTGTTCTGTAGGTGTTGGAATCTTTTTCGAATTATCTGTAGAGGAGATATACATTTAAAAAACATATATTAATTATTTTGTATCTAAAATAGTGCTTTTAGAAGATTAGCAGTAGATATTGTTTCTAAATATTATTTTACATACTTTGTGGATCAGGAAATAGAGTTTTTTATAATGTAGTCCAGTGTTCTGGTAGCAATCCGGCAGAGTTTCTTCTTTTTCTTTCTTTTTTGTTTGAAGTGTAAAATAATGCTTAATTTTCGTGTGTTTATATAGTGTTTAATTAATTGTTATTTTAATTTCATTGGTTTATTTTAATAGTGTGTGTATTTCATTGGTTGATATTTATTGTTTTAATTGATTTGGTGGTTGGTTTCCATATATGGAAAATGCTAATTAAGTTTCAGTTATTGCATTTTGTTATTTTAAAGTGGTTTATTATATTATATGTGAATTATATTGTTTTCGATTTTTAATATGTGCTTTTTAATTTGGTATAATATTTTAAATAGTAAATAATTGTGTGTATTTAATATATTAAATGGTAATATTTTGAAATGTCTTTAAAACATGTTTTAATTGATTTCTTTTGCATGTTGTGTATGTTTATCAATAATTATATATTATTTGGGGTAAGTTTTGTATGTTTATAAATGTTTTAAACATGTCGATATAATTTTTGTAACGATATTATTAGTGTCTATATTGTGGTCATCGTTATTATTGACGCCTTGTATCTTTTTTAAACATCTTCGATATTTCCTATAACGATATTTTTGTGCTCGATAATACTGATATTGATGTAATTGTATGACGATATTTTGGTCTCGATATTTTGGTATTTTTTTAAGTAAGTATAGTCTGTCGATCTTAGTGTAATGGACATTTTTGGCCCCATATTTTGGTAGGTCGATATAGTGTCTGTCGATATTGTGTCAGTGATCCCCTCTGGCACGTACCAAATAAGAAGGGGGGGCTATTAATGAGATTTAGAGATAAAAGCAGATACCTCCACAAGCTATGCGATGAGCAACTGTTAGGAAGGAGTCTTACAAGCAGAAACTGCTGCCAAGTGAAGCCTGACAATATAAGGGACACAAAAGCCCAGCGACATACATGAATTAAACAAAAAAAAATCACAGTATAAAGCGCTTTACAAATGGCACGTGTGTCTGTATATATATATATTCACTGAAAAAACGATAGGTTTCAGGGACGTTATAGTTAGAAATTAGCATTTAAAAAACCTTTGAAATTCACTGAAAAAACCAAAGGTTTCAGGGACGTTATAGTTAGGACATTTCACTCGTACAAAACCTGAGAAATTCGGCCGTTATAGTTAGTTGAGCTAACTATAACTCGCGCCCCCGCAATGCACTGCTGATGACGTAACATATTACATCATTCATGACATGGTAAGTGACATCACTGATGACATCACTGATGACATCTCAACAAAAAAAAACGGGAAGGGGGCCGCGTGGCCCCCCTCCCGAGGCCAATTTTGGCCCCGGGGACCCCATCCCCCGGGGCATGGGCAGTCTTTTTTTTTTTTAATTTATTTAATTCTTTGGAGGGGGGCCGCGTGGCCCCCCTCCTCATGCCAATTATGGCCCCCGGGACCCCATCCCCCGGGGCCTGCCTTTCCGTTTTTTTAAAGTTTATCTGGGGGGAGGGGGGCCGCGTGGCCCCCCTCCCGGGCCACTTCTGGCCCCGGGGACCCCATCCCCCGGGGCCTGGCCTCACCGTTGGGGACCGTGGGGAGCCCCAATGCCCCCACGGTCCCGCCGGCTCCCCGCGCCCTGCGGGAGCCGGCACTGCTTGCACAAGGGGAGCTGCTGACATGCAGCTCCCCTTGTGCAAAAGCAATTCTGCTTTGGTTTTTGGAAGCGAGAGCAGGTTTCCTGCTCTCGCGTCCAAAAACCAAAGCAGAATTTGGTATGACAGGGCGGGAGCCATGCTCCCGCCCTGCCATAGCAAACAGCAATGTCCTGGGGGTTGGCACCCCGGGACATTGCAGGAGTCGGCCCTGGGGGGTGGCGGTCCCCAGGGCCATCAAGGGCTCCAGGAGGGGGGACGTGCGGCCCCCCTCCCTACATTTCAAAGCCCCGGGGAGGTGGTGGTCCCCGGGGCTTGGGGGGCCCACGAGGCCCCCCCCTGATTAATAACAGAAGCCCCGGGAGGTGGTGGTCCCCGGGGCTTGGGGGGCCCACGAGGCCCCCCCACTAATCAAGGAAGCCCCTGGGAGGTGGTGGTCCCCGGGGCTTGGGGGCCCGCGAGGCCCCCCGCCCCTATTATATAAAAGCCCCGGGGAGTTGGTGGTCACCGGGGCAGGGTTGGGACCCCCCACACATTTATTATTGAAGCCCCGGGGAGGTGGCGGTCCCTGGGGCTGTGGCGGGGCCGCATGCCCCCGCACACTATCAACTAAGCCCCGGGGAGGTGGTGGTCCCCGGGGCTGCAGGGGCCCCTGCGGGCCCCGGCAAATTAATTACACATTGCCCCCGGGACCTGGACCACCCAGGGCGCTTAAGTACAAGGTAGCGTGGGAGCCTGCGCTTCGTTTTTTTTTTTTCTCGGCCGGATTCGCAAACCCAGCGCGAATTCGGCCGTTTTTTGAAGAAAAAAATGCTTTTTTGGGCCCTGGGGGTCCTTGTGGGACATCTGAGCAGGCCTAGGGGGTCAGGGTGTTTCTACCCTGCCCCCTTTTCTTGTTTTTTACCTTTTTTTTTTACCTTTTTCTTGTGACTTGGTTACCCGCTTGACGAATCACCCCGAAACTTTCAAGACAGGAGCTGACCGGAGCGCCCCATTAGTTTTGAAAATTTCGCGAAGATTCGTCAAACGGCGCCAAAGATATTGGAAAATCAATAAACGCTTTTCCTATGGAAACTAGGTTCTAACTATAACTACCTACTGGCGATCGCCAGTAGGTAATATATATATATATATATATATATATATATATATATATATATATATATATATATATATATTGTTGTCCAATGTGCTTTTGCGCATGGGAGGTCACTCGACAGCCCCTAGTGACATGCTGCTCCCCCGTATGCCTTGCATTTAATCATTCTTGCCGACGCGTTTCAGGGCACCAGCCCCTTCTTCTTGGGCAGCAAGGCACGCATTGAAAATTGCATCTGTGTTCACTTACTCACTTTATTCATTAAGTATGACACACCCCCAGTGGGCGTGTAGTAATTGCCTTGTGGGACATTGAGTCCGAGATGCAAAAGAACACCACATTTATATCCTTTAGTAAGGTCAAAAATCATGGCTTGCATTAAAAGTCATTATAAACCTTGGTAGGTAGCGATTCACTAGGCGGAGCTAATTAGCTTATGGCGCTGTACTTGCAGTATTCCAACAGTTCAGAACTGCAGTCACACAAGCTGGTTGTTTAGATCCCTCTCCAGCCTGTGTTGGTGCTCCTCCCCACGGCCAGCCGCCGTGTAAAAATGTTGTTGTCCAATGTGCTTTTGCGCATGGGAGGTCACTCGACAGCCCCTAGTGACATGCTGCTCCCCCGTATGCCTCGCATTTAATCATTCTTGCCGACGCGTTTCAGGGCACCAGCCCCTTCTTCTTGGGCAGCAAGGCACGCATTGAAAATTGCATCTGTGTTCACTTACTCACTTTATTCATTAAGTATGACACACCCCCAGTGGTGTACTTTTGCATCTCGGACTATTGTCCCGCAAGGCAATTACTACACGCCCACTGGGGGTGTGTCATACAACAACCAGCTTGTGTGACTGCAGTTCTGAACTGTTGGAATACTGCAAGTACAGCGCCATATGCTAATTAGCTCCGCCGAGTGAATCGCTACCTACCAAGGTTTATAATGACTTTTAATGCAAGCCATGATTTTTGACCTTACTAAAGGATATAAATGTGGTGTTCTTTTGCATCTCGGACTCAATGTCCCACAAGGCAATTACTACACGCCCACTGGGGGTGTGTCATACTTAATGAATAAAGTGAGTAAGTGAACACAGATGCAATTTTCAATGCGTGCCTTGCTGCCCAAGAAGAAGGGGCTGGTGCCCTGAAACGCGTCGGCAAGAATGATTAAATGCGAGGCATACGGGGGAGCAGCATGTCACTAGGGGCTGTCGAGTGACCTCCCATGCGCAAAAGCACATTGGACAACAATATATATATATATATATATATATATATATATATAGAGAGAGAGAGAGAGAGAGAGAGAGAGATTAGCATATTAGATTTACAGAAACTAACGTCACATTAAATTCGACAGGACTATCAGCACCATCATTGAAATGCGAAAAACATCAACTTTGTAATTAAATAGGCACCAAAAGCTCACTAAGAGTCACATAGCTTTCAAAGGCAGTGGACAGCCTCCTCCCATCAATTGAGTTCGGTCTGTAACGTGAGAGTCCAACCAAAGCTCACAATGCGTGAGTCTCACTCGCAACGAATAAGACATGAGGTGTAAGAATATAAACTCTAGACAAAGTGTTTTACCTGAGGCGGGTACTCTCAGGCTCTGTGCACCTGCACTTATTTATGCAACAGGGAGCGTAAGCCATCACTTCCCAGCAGAATGCAGCTACTCTGCGATACGAACCAGCTGCACTTCTCTCTACCTCCATTCCAGGCAGGTCTAAACGGTAGGGGATCAGTTCCCTTTCCTTTGATATACGAGTTGCAAATATCTCAATTAATACTGAAAAACACCCAAACCTGGCATATAGCTTTGAATTTCTTCATGTCACTAAAGCATTGCTGTAATGAGTTATATTGCACGTCGTTTTAGCTCTGCTGCTTTCTCATACACAAGCCCCACATACCACCTGAAGAGTGTCTCAGTTCTGGAGCCATGTTTTCCTAAAGCCAGACCCGAATATTGCCATATTACATGCCAGAACATTCAGGGCAAAACTACTAGGTGTTCTCTGATCGACCCAGATATTTACATATAATCAGTCGTGGCCGGCACGATGGGCGGGGGGGTCGCGTGGGTTCGCGGAAGGGGCTACGTGGGTTTGCGGGGGGAGCGGGATGGGTTTAATTGATGAAATAGAATTGAAAAAACCTTGGAAATTCACTTAAAAAACAAAAGGTTACAGGGACCTTATAGTTCTAGTTAGGCTAACATTTCACTCATACAAAACTAGAGAAATTCAGCAGTTATAGTTAGCTGTGCTAACTATAACCCGCACCCCCTCAATGCACTGCTTATGACCTCACATATTACATCACTCATGACATGGTCAGTAACATCACTCATGCCATCTCAAATGACATCACTGATGACATCTGAAATGACATCACTGATGACATCATCTAGTGATTGTGAGTGTTTTCTAAACATTACTGAGTGTTAAACATATATACTAAGGTAACTTGTTGTGGAAGTGCCTGTATGGGTAAGTGGGTGGGTGTGCAAGTGGTGTATAGAAGAGTGACTGGGTATATAAGAGACTGTATACATGAGATAGTGGGTGTGTGAGTTTTTGTATAGGTGAGCGAGTGGGTGTGTCAGTGTGTGTATGAGTAAGTGAGTGGCTGTGTGAGTAGCTGTATAGTTGACTGTGTTGGTGTATTAGCAGTTGTAAATGGTGAATGAGAGGGTGCATGAGTGGCTGAATGGGTGTTTAACAGATACATAAGTGTCTGTATGGGCGAGTGACAGGGTACATGAATGGCTGTCTCGGTGCATCAATGGGTGTGTAAGTGGGTGTTTGGGTGAGTGAGTGGGCGTATGAGTGTCTGTATGTGTGAGCGAATGGGTGTTTGAGTGGTTGTATGGGTGAGGAAGTGAGTATGAGAGAGGTTGTATGGGAAAGTATGTGATTCTTTCAGTCACTGTATAAGTGAGTGAGTATATGTATTAGTAGATGTATAAGTAACTGAGAGGCTGTGTAAGTAATTGTATGGGTGAGTTAGTGGCTGTGTGACTGACTGTATGGGTGACTGAGTAGGTGTGTGAGTAGGTGTATGATTAACTCATTTACTGTGTCTGTAGCTGTATGGGTGTATGACTGGATGTGTAAGTGTGTCTATGTCTCTATAACTGGATCTGTGACTTTCTGTATTGGTAAGTGAGTAGGTGCATGAGTGTCTGTATATGTGAGTTAGTGGTTCTGTTAGTGGCTCTATGGGTGAGTTGATGTGTAACTGGCTGTATGGATGAGTGGCAAGATGTGTGAGTGTTTGTATGGGTTCTGTGAATGAGTTTATTAGTGATTGTGTGGGAGTGGTTGTATGACTATGACAAATAAACAATAAATATGACTAACAAAAAACACAGAAATTCACCAGTTATAGTCAGCAGAGCTAACTATAACATGTGCCCTCGCCATTCACCGCTTATGACTCACATATTACATCACTCACGACATGTTCTATTACATCATTTATGACATCACTGATGACATCTCAAATGACATCATTGATGACATCACTGATGGCATCGCTGATGACATCATCCAAGCTTCTTTTGCACACATTACTCTATAAACTAGTATGGGATTAGAGGTCTGAAAGTAAGTGCAAAATAGCTCAGAAAAATATGAAGCATCATTAAGGCCATCACAGATACAACTCCCTTAGGTTTAACAAGCATGTGTTATGTGCAACATTGACTCTATACCATACACTTCAAGTGAAGCCTAGTTCATATTAACAATCAATCACAGATATATTGGAAACCCTCATTGTACAGTGTTGATGATGATGAAAAATATATAGAGCGCAACAAATACCCTGAGGTGCCTAGGTGCTGCCTTTGATATATATAAGTCAGAGCGGACCATGAGGTACAATTATGCTGAAAACAACCACGTTTTTAGGTCTTTTCTAAATTTGAAGAGACTGGGTTCTTTTTTCAGCATGGTGGGTAGAGAGTTCCATTAGCTAGCCGTTGTAGCCGTGAAACTCTTGCCGCCCCATCTAGCCCTGCTGACTCTAGGAACAATTAGGTTTCCCAGATTGGCGGATCTAAGGGTTCTGGCAGGAATATATGGCTTTAGAAATTTTGCCAGTTGTGTTGGCCCCCTGTTGTTAAGGGATTTAAATACGATGCTCAGAGATTTAAATTGAATCCTCTTGGCTACAGGTAGCCAGTGAAGTCGGGCCAGAGACGTAGAGACTGAGTCAAATTTGGAGATGCCCAGCAGTTCTCTTGCTGCAGCATTCTGGACTGTCTGAAGTTTATTAATGCTATGCCTTGGAGCACTGGAAAAGAGGGCATTACAGTAGTCCAATCTTGAGGATATCAGCACTGATACCACCGTCTTCCTTAAGCCCATGGGTATTATCAGGAGGATTTTCCTCAGCATTTTCAGGATGAAGAAACATGCTGAAGTGGCCGAATTGATTTGTGCCTCAAAGGACAGTGTGGTGTCAAAGATAACTCCAAGATTTTTGGCTTTGAGCACTGGTTTGGGCAGGGGGCCAAGTTGGACCAGCCACCAGCTATCTGTCCAAAATGATGGATTGTTCCCCAGCAGCAAAACCTCAGTCTTGGCTGAATTCAACTTCAAGCAGTTATCTGACATTCAGTTGGCTTTATGGCTCATACAATCATGAAACCTAATAGCTGTCTGGCTGGCAGAACTGCTTACCGAGATAATGATCTGAGTGTCGTCCGCATACGACACCAGAGTAAATCCATAGCTTTTTACTAGGCTGGCAAGAGGGGTGACATAAAGGCTAAAGAGCGTTGGGCTCAGGGATGAGCCCTGGGGAACTCCACAAGGCAGCGTAAAGGGAGATGACACAATGTTGCCCAAGGCCACTTCCTGAGATCGCTCTGACAGAAAGGAGCCCAGTAGGGACAGCGCCTTTCCCCTGATCAGTCTGTATACAACTTTTCAAAGAAAGTCAAGTTCCTCAAGATACTCAACTTCTGTTTCAAAATGAATGCCCTACTATGGACAGCTTTTGTCTGTATCAAACCCCTCACAGTCACCAAATCTACACTGAGAAATACATTTGATATGAGGAAAAAAGTGGGTAATGTAAACAGCGTTTACTCTATGGAGAGAGTTTACTCTGTACTACACTGTTTGCAGACAATGAAACTCCCATGAGAAATACACCACAGAGTATTAATTTAGATAGGTATCTACTAAGAACAGTGTACACTCTATGCAACACTTGTAAAAAACACAATTTGCTTAAAATAACGGTCTGAAGGTGCTAAAGATTATACTACCTGCAGCCTTCATACTGTGGTGAACATTTTACAGATAGCCCATCTTCTGAAACAAAACAAGCACATGTTCATAGGTTAGTATGCTGTGTAGAAATTGTCATACTGAGACAATTCGGGTCTAATAACTAAAGGCTGCTTACAATACCTAATATCTACTACTTAGAATCCCTGCCCTGTTGGAAACTTTTTCTGCAGAACCAAAATGCTTGTATGGAACATGCTGAACACAAGCTGTCAACTGTCACCAGCACACAGACTTACTCTTTAATACCAAGATGTATTGCATGTTCAATACCTCTACACACCTATGATGCATTAGGAGCACATGTGTTTTGCAAACACTTACCCCCATTAGCTAGACATAGGAGGTAAAAAATAGGTAGAGAAGTAATATGGTAGTTACCCGCCACTATATAAACTAAAAAATAAATTAGCACACTCCATGGATGATGTCAATAGTGATGTGATTAATGATGGCATTTGAGATGTCATCAGTGATGTCATAAATGACTCAAGGAACATGTCATGAGTGATGTAATATGTGAGGTCATAAGCAGTGCATGAGCGGGCGTAAGTTATAGTTAGCTCTGCTAACTATAACCGGTGCCTTACTGTGTTTTTTTTACTTCAAAAGTTAATGTTGTCACTTACATTTTCACCTAACTATTACGTCACTTTAACTTTTTTTCAATGACTTTCTAAGGTTTCTTAAAACAAAAACAGAACCTTTCATCACACCAAAATTAAACGTTACTTTAATCTTTGTTTTCACATATATATATATATATAATTCAATAAAATTTAAAGCACCAAATATTGGGTCCGCATTCATCTGTTCCTGTGCCAAAGAAGTGTTTTATGGCGAAGTAAGCACTAATATATATATATATATATATATATATATATATATATATATATATATATATATATATATATATATATATATATATATATAATATATATATATATATATATATATATATATATACCAAGCTCCAAAGTACCCAACGTTATCGAGCAGGCCGACTTCGTGGGGCAGCAACGGATTTAGCATATCCACCGGCACACCGAGGCCCATCTGGGGGCTATGAATGTTACAGCAGCAACATTGCGCGCTCCATCTGGAGACAAAGGACACTACAAGGCCCATAATGCTCTGCTAGTCGTGGCAGAGCGTCCCATCCAGGGCATGCATTGGAGCATTTAAATGATGAGGGCGGTGTCCAATGCGCTTTCAATTGCCAAAGCCTCTGAAGAGAAGTGGGGACACTTCAAAAAGCGTCAAGCATCCATGGCAAATTGGACTGCTTAAAGTTATCGTTGTGCCGGCGAATTGTATACCATAAAGGCTCTTCATGAGCATGTTGCCGTTCGAGTGCTCTTTGTACGTTGGGTACTTTGGAGCTTGGATAAATACGCTGCATACCCTGCCACGAAGGAGCACCACCCCAGGATGTGGGGGCCACGCGGTCTGCTATCGAGCAGGCCGACTTTGTGGGGCAGCAACGGATTTAGCATATCCACCGGCACACCGAGGCCCATCTGGGGGCTATGAATGTTACAGCAGCAACATTGCGCACTCCATCTGGAGACAAAGGACACTACAAGGCCCATAATGCTCTGCTAGTCGCGGCAGAGCGTCCCATCCAGGGCATGCATTGGAGCATTTAAATGATGAGGGCGGTGTCCAATGCGCCTTCAATTGCCAAAGCCTCTGAAGAGAAGTGGGGACACTTCAAAACGCGTCAAGCATCCATGGCAAATTGGACTGCTTAAAGTTATCGTTGTGCCGGCGAATTGTATACCATAAAGGCTCTTCATGAGCATGTTGCCGTTCGAGTGCTCCTTGTACGTTAGGTACTTTGGAGCTTGGATAAATACGCGGCATACCCTGCCGCGAAGGAGCACCACCCCAGGATGTGGGGGCCACGCGGTCTGTTATCGAGCAGGCCGACTTCGTGGGGCAGCAACGGATTTAGCATATCCACAGGCACACCGAGGCCCATCTGGGGGCTATGAATGTTACAGCAGCAACATTGCGCGCTCCATCTGGAGACAAAGGACACTACAAGGCCCATAATGCTCTGCTAGTCGCGGCAGAGCGTCCCATCCAGGGCATGCATTGGAGCATTTAAATGATGATGGCGGTGTCCTATGCGCCTTCAATTGCCAAAGCCTCTGAAGAGAAGTGGGGACACTTCGAAACGCGTCAGGCATCCATGGCAAATTGGACTGCTTAAAGTTATCGTTGTGCCGGCAGATTGTATACCATAAAGGCTCTTCATGAGCATGTTGCCGTTCGAGTGCTCCTTGTACGTTGGGTACTTTGGAGCTTGGATAAATACGCGGCATACCCTGCCACGAAGGAGCACCACCCAGGATGTGGGGGCCACGCGGTCTGTTATCGAGCAGGCTGACTTCGTGGGGCAGCAACAGATTTAGCATATCCACCGGCACACCGAGGCCCATCTGGGGGCTATGAATGTTAAAGCAGCAACATTGCGCGCTATATCTGGAGACAAAGGACACTACAAGGCCCATAATGCTCTGCTAGTCGCGGCAGAGCGTCCCATCCAGGGCATGCATTGGAGCAATTAAATGATGAGGGCGGTGTCCTATGCGCCTTCAATTGCCAAAGCCTCTGAAGAGAAGTGGGGACACTTCGAAACGCGTCAGGCATCCATGGCAAATTGGACTGCTTAAAGTTATCGTTGTGCCGGCGGATTGTATACCATAAAGGCTCTTCATTAGCATGTTGCCGTTCGAGTGCTCCTTGTACTTTGGGTACTTTGGAGCTTGGATAAATACGCGGCATACCCTGCCGTGAAGGAGCACCACCCCAGGATGTGGGGGCCACGCGGTCTGTTATCAAGCAGGCCGACTTCGTGGGGCAGCAACGGATTTAGCATATCCACCGGCACACCGAGGCCCATCTGGGGGCTATGAATGTTAAAGCAGCAACATTGCGCGCTCCATCTGGAGACAAAGGACACTACAAGGCCCATAATGCTCTGCTAGTCGCGGCAGAGCGTCCCATCCAGGGCATGCATTGGAGCATTTAAATGATGAGGGCGGTGTCCTATGCGCCTTCAATTGCCAAAGCCTCTGAAGAGAAGTGGGGACACTTCGAAACGAGTCAGGCATCCATGGCAAATTGGACTGCTTAAAGTTATCGTTGTGCCGGTGGATTGTATACCATAAAGGCTCTTCATGAGCATGTTGCCGTTCGAGTGCTCCTTGTACGTTGGGTACTTTGGAGCTTGGATATATATATATATATATATATATATATATATATATATATATATATAGATTTAGGACATATGTGGTGGAGAGCGTCATGGCATGAATTAACATTGAAATTTACAACATAAGATATTCAAACGTGTAATTAATTGCATAGCAGTTCATGGCGCTCCACTACCGGTCCTTAGGGAATCAAGCCCTTCCATTGGCTATGATATCGACCAATCATGTGACTCTCTGGTTTGTTTTAAAAGGACTCTTATCCTGTCTATTTGCATTTGGCTTTTAACCGCACTGAGGAAGTCAAATCACTGAAACGCGTATGCGGAATAAATAAAGCTTTGAATATTCACCTCATGAGTGCAGCATTTTGGGAGTTGTTGTGTAACATGGCGGGTTACCACCCCCGCCGTCTGCATGCACCCGCCGCGAGTTCGGAAAGCGCTCTTCAGGTGGTCAACTGAGCTTGATATATATATATATATATATATATATATATATATATATATATATATTAGCTACTGGCGGTCGCCAGTAGATAGTTATAGTTAGGACCTATTTTCCATAGGAAATTCACAACATTCTATTTCCAATAACTTTGGCGCCGGTTAATGAATCTTCGCGAAATTTTCAAAACTTGTGGGGCACTCCGGTCTGCTCCTATCCTGAAAGTTTCGGGGTGATTCGGCAAGCGGGGGCCGAGAAAAAAGGGGGGTCCCAAAACGTGTTTTCTCCATGTTAATTCCCATAGGAAATTTTAGACACGACTACAGCCCGAACTGCTGAACGGAATTACACCAAATTTGGCAAAAAGGTAGCCCTTGGTTCAGAGTCATGCCTTTTGGTTAAATGGTGTAAATCTGTTCAGTAGTTCCTGAGAAAATCAAAAGTAAAATCACATATATATCTGGGCGGAGCCTAACCACACATGTCATTGTGAGATCTGATTGGCTGTCAGCACTTCATCCTGGAATTGCTGGCAGCCATCTTGGGACCAATATACATGATAGTACCCCATTGAAATGCATTGTAGTGAATCAAAGATTTTGAGGGTTACCAAAAGGAGAACTATAAAGGGTGATAACAGACTTTAGTTACATTAGAATTCATTTGTTGATGGTACCATACTAATTTCAGGAATTGTGGTGTGTTCTAAGGTGATTTTACCCTGTGAAAAACCTTCTGCTGGGATATCATAAATCATGTTTGAGAGAAAACTATTTTCACATGCTTGTCCCATAGAGTTTTGGAAGGTGCTCCAGAAGCTAAAATGAGAGCATATTTTCTGTAAATTCACATTATCTTTCTCAGTCATGTGAGAATGAAGTCTGACATTCTCAGTAAAACATGTACATCCAACAAGGGCAGAGACTGTCAGTTGATTCCTTTGTGTTCTACTGCAGCTTCCCAGAGTGTTCTAAAGAACAACTAGAGTACTAACAGCCTTACTTATACAAAAGTATGGCACACCTGAAGCCATCTTGATTGGAATAAACTGGTAACACTTAAAACATTTAATTTAAAAAGGGAAAAAATGATGGGGTTCATTTTGTCATAGAAATTATGGTTAGTGCTGTAGAAAGAAAAATTAGGACATGTTTCAAGTGTGATCTCAAATATCTTCCTGTTATATTTCAACAGGAGCAGCCTGCCAGTTGATGCCTTTGTGTTCTACTGCAGCTTCCCAGAGTGTTCTAAAGAACAACTAGAGCGCTAACAGCCTTACTTATGACAAAAGTATGGCACACCTGAAGCCATCTTGATTGGAATAAACCGGTAACACTTAAAACATTTAATTTAAAAAGGAACAAAATGAGGGGGTTCTTTTTGAAATAGAAATTATGGTTAGTGCTGCAGAAAGAAAAATTAGGGCATGTTTTAAGTGAGATCTCAAATCCTCTGACATGCAGACTGAAACAATCACTTTCAATACCAGCAGCAGACTTCCAGTTAACTCCCTGGTGAGCAGTAGCTTTACTACAGTGATCTAATGAGCAACTAGAGTGCTAACATTCTGAATTTATGGCAAATGTGAGACACATCTGAATGCCTTCTTGATGGAATCAAAGTAAAAAACTGAAAGCATTTCCTAATGAGGAGACTGCAGTAAATGAGGAAATTAGGAAACTTCATAACAAAGAAGTCTTCCAAGATGGCCACCAGAGAAAAAAGAGCCCAAATGTAGCACAAATATTACCCAGATGTAGCCCACATATAGCCCAATGACAAAAGTGTGCAAAACACTTTTTATTTTTAGTTTTTTTGCAGTTTTATGTAGTGCAGACTGGTCAGGTATTGGAGCGTTGCATCTTAAAACATGACCTCCTACACTACAAAAACACCACTGCACTACCCTAAACCCTAAAACACTACCCCCAGCATGACCCCTACACTACACAAGCACCACTGCACTATCCTAAACCCTAAAACACTACCCCCAGCATGACCCCCTACACTACACAAACACCACTGCACTACCCTAAACCCTAAAACACTACCCCCAGCACGACCCCCTACACTACCCAAACACCACTGCACTAACCTAAATCCTAAAACACTACCCCAGCACGACCCCCTACACTACCCAAACACCACTGCACTACCCTAAACCCTAAAACACTACCCCCAGCATGACCCCCTACACTACACAAGCACCACTGCACTACCCTAAACCCTAAAACACTACCCCCAGCACGACCCCCTACAATACACAAACACCACTGCACTACCCTAAACCCTAAAACACTACCCCCAGCACGACCCCCTACACTACCCAAACACCACTGCACTACCCTAAAACATGACCCCCTATACTACACAAACACCACTGCACTACCCTAAAACACTACCCCCAGCACGACCCCCTATACTACACAAGCACCACTGCATTACCCTAAACCCTAAAACACTACCCCCGGCACGACCCCCTACACTGCCCGAACACCACTGCACTGCCCTAAACCCTGAAACACCCGCCCCTGCACGACCCCCTACACTGCCCGAACACCACTACACTGCCTTAAACCCTGAAACACCACCCCCTTCACGACCCCCTACACTGCCCGAACACCACTGCACTGCCCTAAACCCTGAAACACCACCCCCAGCACGACCCCCTACACTGCCCGAACACCACTGCACTGCCCTAAACCCTGAAACACTCCCCAAGGAAGACCCCCTACACTGCCCGAACACCACTGCACTGCCCTAAACCCTGAAACAACACCCCCAGCAAGACCCCCTACACTGCCCGAACACCACTGCCCTAAACCCTGAAACACCACCCCCAGCACGACCCCCTACACTGCCCGAACACCACTGCACTGCCCTAAACCCCGAAACAACACCCCCAGCACGACCCCCTACACTGCCCGAACACCACTGCTCTGCACAAAACCCTGAAACACCACCCCCAGCACGACCCCCTACACTGCCCGAACACCACTGCACTGCCCTAAACCCTGAAACACCAGCCCCAGCACGACCCCCTACACTGCCCAAGCACCACTGCACTGCTCTAAACCCTGAAACACCAGCCCCAGTGCGACCCCCTACACTGCCCGAACACCACTGCACTGCCCTAAACCATGAAACACCAGTCCCAGCACGACCTCCTACACTGCCCGAACACCACTGCACTGCCCTAAACCCTGAAACACCAGCCCCAGCACGACCCCCTACACTGCCCGAACACCACTGCACTGTCCTAAACCCTGAAACACCACCCCGTGCACGACCCCCTACACTGCCCGAACACCACTGCACTGCCCTAAACCCTGAAACACCACCCGCAGCACGACCCCCTACACTGCCCGAACACCACTGCACTGCCCTAAACCCTGAAACACCACCCCCTGCACGACCCCCTACACTGCACGAACACCACTGCACTGCCCTAAACCCTGAAACACTACCCCCAGCAAGACCCCCTACACTGCCCGAACACCACTGCACTGCCCTAAACCCGGAAACATCACCCCCAGCAAGACCCCCTACACTGCCCGAACACCACTGCCCTAATCCCTGAAACACCACCCCCTGAAACACCAGCCCCAGCACGACCCCCTACACTGCTCGAACACCACTGCACTGCCCTAAACCCTGAAACACCACCCACTGCACGACCCCCTACACTGCCCGAACACCACTGTACTGCCCTAAACCCTGAAACACCACCCCCAGCACGACCCCCTACACTGCCCGAACACCACTGCACTGCCCTAAACCCTGAAACACCACCCCCTGCACGACCCCCTACACTGCCCGAACACCACTGCACTGCACTAAACCCTGAAACACCACCCCCAGCACGACCCCCTAAACTGCACGAACACCACTGCACTGCCCTAAACCCTGAACCACTACCCCCAGCAAGACCCCCTACACTGCCCGAACACCACTGCACTGCCCTAAACCCTGAAACATCACCCCCAGCAAGACCCCCTACACTGCCCAAACATCACTGCCCTAAACCCTGAAACACCACCCCCAGCAAGACCCCCTACACTGCCCAAACACCACTGCACTGCCCTAAACCCTGAAACACCACCCCCAGCCCGACCCCCTACACTGCCCGAACACCACTGCTCTGCCCAAAACCCTGAAACACCAGCCCCAGCACGACCCCCTACACTGCCCGAACACCACTGCACTGCCCTAAACCCTGAAACACCAGCCCCAGCCCGACCCCCTACACTGTCCGAACACCACTGCACTGCCCTAACCCCTGAAACACCACCCCCAGCACGACCCCCTACACTGCCCGAACACCACTGCACTGCCCTAAACCCTGAAACGCCAGCCCCAGCACGACCGCCTACACTGCCCGAAAACCACTGCACTGCCCTAAACCCTGAAACACCAGCCCCAGCACGACCCCCTACACTGCCCGAACACCACTGCACTGCCCTAAACCCTCAAACACCAGCCCCATCACGACCCCCTACACTGCCCGAACACCACTGCACTACCCTAAACCCTGAAACACCAGCCCCAACAAGACCCCCTACACTGCCCGAACACCACTGCACTGCCCTAAACCCTGAAACACCACCCCCAGCACGACACCCTACACTGCCCGAACACCACTGCACTGCCCTAAACCCTGAAACACCACCCCCGGCACGACCCCCTACACTGCCCGAACACCACTGCACTGCCCTAAACCCTGAAACACCAGCCCCAACAAGACCCCCTACACTGCCCGAACACCACTGCACTGCCCTAAACCCTGAAACACCACCCCCCAGCACGACACCCTACACTGCCCGAACACCACTGCACTGCCATAAACCCTGAAACACCACCTCCAGCACAACCCCCTACACTGCCCGAACACCACTGCACTGCCCTAAACCCTGAAACACCACCCCCGGCACGACCCCCTACACTGCCCGAACACCACTGCACTGCCCTAAACCCTGAAACACTACCCCCAGCAAGACCCCCTACACTGCCCGAACACCACTGCACTGCCCTAAACCCTGAAACATCACCCCCAGCAAGACCCCCTACACTGCCTGAACACCACTGCCCTAAACCCTGAAACACCACCCCCAGCAAGACCCCCTACACTGCCCGAACACCACTGCACTGCCATAAACCCTGAAACACCACCTCCAGCACAACCCCCTACACTGCCTGAACACCACTGCACTGCCCTAGACTCTGAAACACCAGCCCCAGCAAGACCCCTACACTGCCTGAACACCACTGCACTGCCCTAAACCCTGAAACACCACCCCCTGCACGACCCCCTACACTGCCCGAACACCACTGCACTGCCCTAAACCCTGAAACACCACCCCCTGCACCACCCCCTACACTGCCCGAACACCACTGCACTGCCCTAAACCCTGAAACACCACCCCTGCACCACCCCCTACACTGCCCGAACACCACTGCACTGCCCTAAACCCTGAAACACCACCCCCAGCACGACCCGCTACACTGCCCGAACACCACTGCACTGCCCTAAATCCTGAAACACCACAACCCTGCACGACCCCCTACACTGCCCGAACACCACTGCACTGCCCTAAACCCTGAAACACCAGCCCCGCACCACCCCCAACAAGGCCCGAACAGCACGGAAGTGCCCAAAACCATGAAACACCACACCCAGCACGACCCCCTTTACTGCCCGAACACCACTGCACTGCCCCAAACCCTGAAACACCACCCCCAGCACGACCCCCTACACTGCCCGAACACCACTGCCCTAAACCCTGAAACACCACCCCCTGCACGACCCCCTACACTTCCCGAACACCACTGCACTGCCCTAAACCCTGAAACACCATCCCCAGCACAACCCCCTACACTGCCCGAACACCACTGCACTGCCCTAAACCCTAAAACACCACCCCCAGCACGACCCCCTACACTGCCCGAACACCACTGCACTGCCCTAAACCCTAAAATACTCCCCCCAGCACGACCCCCTACACTACCCGAACACGACTGCACTGCCCTAAACCCTCAAACACTCCCCCAGCACGACCCCCTACACTACCCGAACACCACTGCACTGCCCTAAAACACTCTCCCCAGCACGACCCCCTACACTACCCGAACACCACTGCACTGCCCTAAACCCTAAAACACCACCCTCAGCACGACCCCCTACACTACCCAAACACCACTGCACTGCCCTAAACCCTAAAACACTACCCCCCGCATGACCCCCTACACTACCCAAACACCAATGCACTACCCTAAATCCTAAAACACTACCCCCCGCACGACCCCTACACTACCCAAAGACCACTGCACTACCCTAAACCCTAAAACACTACCCCCTGCACGACTCCCTACACTACCCAAAGACCACTGCACTACCCTAAACCCTAAAACACGACCCCCTACACTACACAAACACCACTGCACTACCCTAAACCCTACAAATTACCCCCAGCACGAACCCCTACACTACCCAAACACCACTGCACTACCCTAAACCCTAAAACACTACCCCCAGCAGTACCCCTACACTACCCAAACACCACTGCACTACCCTAAACCCTAAAACACTACCCCCAGCAGTACCCCCTACACTACCCAAACACCATTGCACTACCCTAAACCCTAAAAGACTAGCCCCAGCAGTACCCCCTACACTACCCAAACACCACTGCACTACCCTAAACCCTAAACCACTACCCCCAGCACGACCCCTACACTACCCAAACACCACTGCACTACCCTAAACCCTGAAACACTACCCCCAGCACGACCCCCTACACTACCCAAACACCACTGCACTACCCTAAACCCTAAAACACTCCCCCCAGCACGACTCCCTACACTACCCAAATACCCCTGCACTACCCTAAACCCTAAATCTACCCCCAGCATGACCCCCTACACTACACAAACACCACTGCATGACCCTAAACCCTAAAACACTACCCCCAGCACGACCCCCTTCACTACCTAAACACAACTGCACAATTTGTTACAGGCGTTGCAACGCAGGCCTGTGGTGCTTACTGGAAGTACCTGGTGGGCTAGTTGGGCCCCAGGGACCCTCAGGATTCAAGGTGAACTAATCCCCCAACTTAAAACGCGCCATGGGGCGCGTTTGCACAGTGGTGAAGGGAGGGGGCGGGGCCTCAGGTGACATGTGCGCAAACACGCCCTGTGGTGCGTTTTATGTTGGGGAATTAATTCCCCTTGAACCCTGAGGGACCCTGGGGGCCAACTAGCCCACCAGGTACCTTCAGTAAGCACAACAGAGTTGCGTTGCAGAGAGGTGAAAAAAGGTGCGTGGCCTCGGAACGCCTCTCTGCAACTCAGCTCTGTGGTCCTAACTGTAGGTACCTGGGGGCTAGTTGGGCCCCAGGGACCCTCAGGATTCAAGGGGACTTAATCCAGCAACTTAAAACGCGCCACGGGGCGCGTTTGCACACATGTCACCTCAGGCCCCACTCCCTTCACCACTGTGCAATCGCGCCCTGTAGCGCGTTTTAAGAGGTAGTTTTAATCCCCCTTCCCTATTATGTACTAGGGACTTACAGAGGAGGTCATGCTAATCACAGGGGTACCCCAATGCATAGTGTTCCCTAGTGTATGTAGGTGTTTTCACTGTATTCTAAGTGTCTTTTAGCATAGCACTGGCTCTGGTTAGTCAGAGTCAGTTACCACCAGTACCCGTCTGAAAAAGTTGTGGGCACAGGATGATTTTGCAACAAGGCCTCTTTCTGCTCCTCTGTTGGTTCTTTCTGCACATCTTTTGCTTCTTCCTGCACTTTTCTTCGTCTTTGTGGACTTCTGTTGCTTCTTTCTGCATTTCTTTTGCTTCTTTCTGTGCGTTTTTCTTCTTTCTTCACATGTCCTACCTCTGCAGGCATAGTTAGAAACTAGCATTTAAAAAACCTTTGAAATTCACTTAAAAAATCATAGGTTTCAGGCACGTTATAGTTAGAAATTAGCATTTAAAAAACCTTTGAAATTCACTGAAAAAACCATAGGTTTCAGACACGTTATAGTTACAAATTAGCATTTAAAAAACCTTTGAAATTCACTGAAAAAACCATAGGTTTTAGGAACAGTTATAGTTAGTTGGACATTTCACTCGTACAAAACCATAGAAATTCCCCCGTTATAGTTAGTTCAGCTAACTATAACTCGCGCCCGCAATGCACTGCTGATGACGTCACATATTACATCACTCATGACATGGTCAGTGACATCACTGATGACATCTCAAATGACATCACTGATGACATCACTGATGACATCATCCAGTGATGTCATTTGAGATGTCATCAGTGATGTCATCAGTGATGTCACTGACCATGTCATGAGTGATGTAATATGTGACGTCATCAGCAGTGCATTGCGGGAGCGCGAGTTATAGTTAGCTGAACTAACTATAACGGGGAATTTCTATGGTTTTATGCAGTGAAATGTCCAACTAACTATAACTGTCCCTAAAACCTATGGTTTTTTCAGTGAATATATATATATACATATATATATATATCCAATCCAATGCTCACTCCCAGGTAAGAAAGAGCACGGCACAGCTCCGGGTTAAACACAAGTGGATTTATTCAGCTTTTCAGCGCGTGGTTCCTACAGTCCATGAAACGCTTGGCAGACGCGTTTCAGCCAATGTGGCTTTCCTCAGTGCCGGTTTCACAGGCTGGTCCTTTCACCTGGGGGTCATTAGGTGTAAAGATGTTGTGGTGACCACTCCCAGTGAAGAAGTCTCTCGGCCCCTCCTCCTCCTTAAAGGTGTACATCACCTCGCGCTCACACTCCAGGCAGCTGCATGCTGGTAGGTGTAGTCCTGCGTGGAAGCCCATTAAGTAACTGGGGAATTCCAAACACCTAGTGGTGTTTCAATAAAATTGGCTGATGGACCTCACTCCGCCGCAGTCACTGTGAATATGGATATATGGCTTGAACCACTTGTGATCCCCTTTTCCAAAGGCAGTAAATACTGCCTCCTCTCTCCCCATGCAGAAATAGTTACCCTGTGGTGATGAATCTGCCTGGGGGGGCGACGTGTACATTTATATATATATGCGAAATACTCTCACCAATCCCGGTGAGAATGATGAGCGACACCGGATGAAGTGCAATTCAAGTATTTATTCGGCAGAAAACAAACAATACACGCTTCGACCTCACACAGCGTCTTGGTCACATGACCAATGCTTCATTCTCAAGACTTTTCATCACACAGGACGCGCCAATTAAGAAAACAGAGGAAAGACTTTACATTTGTAGTTTGTATATCGTTCAACACTTGTAGTCATTCTGTTGATTGCCACAGAGTTGAATCTATGAACAGATATGCATTTGTATTTCACTCACATGAAAAAAGAATTTATAATATTAACATTTACAGATTGTAATTGATTTCCACTTTGTTAAACTCTTTTCACTAAACTCCTAGGATGGCAGCATCACTCTGTAGTGGCCTTGACAATCAATGAACAGGGAAATGATTCTTTCGTCACAGCCGTGACTCTATGTTATTGTTGGCTAGAAGTTGTAATTGTTATGAATTATTATTCATTTGTCTCATTAATAATTAAAAATATATTGTAAATAAATCAATCCCTTTCGGTATAGTTTGGGAGACAACACTTTCAACAGACCTTTACATTCAGCATTTTATCAAATCTACTGTACATTACAGTCATAACCATGGTATTTCCCCAGGTTTTTCTGTCACAAACAATTCATCATAAGCTTACACTCTAGTAGCAATTTTTGTAGAAGCTGTTTATGCATCAAAAACCATTCACAACCTACTATGGGGTAACAATACTCCTGCCACTTGTTGCTGATCTAAATAAAGGATAGAGATTGTCTCACAAAACATCCTTGTTCTCCAGTACTGTTTAACTGGCTAAGGAATCGATTACGATGTCGTTGGGAAAGGCACCGAACGGCATTCAGTTCGTCCGAATCCGATTCGAAAGCCGCGTTTCCGACTTCGCGATTAGAATGTCGAATTCGACAGCCTTTCTGAATAGGTTGTTCCGACATGGATCGGCTGTCGGAATCTGATTTGGGGGCCCATAGCAGGCCCCTCTTCACCCGGGGGCCTTCGAATTGGGCCCGTGAGGGTACCGATGGGTACCGATGGGTCCCCCCTTTCCAACCATGCACAGTGTGGCAGGCACCTTGGGGTGCCCGCCTGTCGCGATTACCCTCCATAAACATAGGGGAAGGACGGATAGGGTACACACGCGCCATACATTTCTTCCCTGTATGCGTGGGCGCCGGTTTGCCTGTCACAGGAGCCCAATACACTACATGTCCCAGAGGGCAATGGGGCACGGTAAAGAAAAACGGAACCGTCATGGCCAAGAATCGCCCCCTTTGTATATAAGCACCGCCTCTATAGGAGGTAGGTGCTTGACAATCTGACAAGCTCCTTTGAAGCGGAAGGTATTCCCCGCTGGAGGACCGTCCGAGCGGCGTTACCAGGCGCTGCATTATCCCCGAGGATTTCTGAAGACCGTCGGAGCACTCGTGTGCTCATTTCCAGACTCCTAGCTGCCGAGGATTTCTGAAGACCGTCGGAGCACTCGTGTGCTCATTTCCAGACTCTAGCTGACGAGGCTGAATTCTCCGGGGCTTTTCAGGTATCGGGAACTGAGAGGGAGACGCGCTGGTGCGCTCCCTCTCAAACCACTTACTTTTCTTTCTATTACTAAGCTTCTGGTTTCATTTAACCGTGTTTCCGCATATCCTGCTATTGGGGACACAGGAAACCGTTTCCTTTTTGTTTGCATAAGACATTACAGCGACCAGGGCACTCTGGAGATCAGGTCCTTTCCGCTGTGAATGAAACAGCGGTGAATGGCTCTGAATTGATAAGAGGACTTACGTTGCCAGTTGCCTAGGCACTATTGGTGCACGCCGATTTCACTGGAACAATACTGTGGGGACATAGGAGGGCGATTGCCTCGTCTGCTTCTGGAGGATTGCTGTTTTGGGCTCCATGTGAGCGTGTGACATAGTGCTAAAAACCTTAGTTTGTTTTGTATGTTTGTTTTCCTGTGCGATTTCTCATATCTATCTCTCTCTTTGTGTTTATACAGTGCTACCAACAGAGAGAAGGTGTTCAAAGACCTAGGAAGCAGGGGTTATTCCCCACAGTGATTCTTTGTTGTTTTATCCTCTTCCCTTTTCCCCGGGGTGCTCTTTTCCATAGTGCATAAGTGTCGCATTGTGGGGGATAGTGCTCAGGGAAGGAGGGAGGCCACTCTACCATCCATCGTTCCTGCTGGCCGCTACGCAGAGGTCAGTGGCGTTTACCTTTTGATTTCTTTCTTGCGCTACTGACAACCTGACACCGCCACAGGTTGCATGATTTTCCGCAACCACCTCTTTCTTCAATAGGAGCCTGTGCATTCGGTCGGAACACAGGCTCCCATTGAAGTCAATGGGAGTCCGACTGAACGGTGTTTGGAACCATCGTAATCGGTCGGATGGACTCCCCGAATCCGATTCGGTCAGAAACCATTCCGAAACCGATTCGGTCAGAATGCTTTCCGAACGACATCGTAATTGACCCCTAAGAGTGGCAACTCTGGACTTTGCATCTGCTCCACCTTTGTACTCCTGTAATAATATAGACAAAATACCTAGTTAAAATTCTATTCCACTTTGATGATCCATAACAGTTTAACTTGTTCACATGTTCCCTGAACATCTACCCTCCAACTGAATATATTGCCAACTATCCCTTTAGTCACAATTTTCAACAATCAAGACTCCCTACACGTGTCTTTTCCCAACTTAAAAACAATCCCTAACCTACGATAAAATCACTCATGAAATGAGGGTTGGGAGGTTACATATACATTTTGACTACAGATACAAATGTAACTCTTTCTCATTATTCATCCCTTGTGGAAATGTGGACCCAGCCTGCAAAATAAAACGGGACTCGAGTCTACGTAAAGTTGATATATCGTTGCCACCTCTCTGATGTTTGGGAACTGAGTCCAGGCCGAAGTACCTGGCTAACATCCAGTCCCGAATGTGTGCCTCCTGGAAATGTTTTGCAGTGCTGTAGCTGTGATCATTATTGGTGATTGCTCTCCAGTGTTCCAGTATACTTTTCTTTACTGGACAAGTGGTAGAGCCTATGTACCATTTCTCACATGGGCAGACTATGGCATAGATAACAAACTCAGTTTCGGGATACGCCATTTTCTGTTAACTCCCTGCAAGGTAACTTCCTGGGTGTTTTGACTGTGTCTACATGCCTTGTATCGACCACAGCGGCGGAAGCCTTTACCTTGACTTAACCAATTGGTGTTTCGTGGTGTGAGGTGACTGTGCACTAACAGGTCCTTCAGATATAGATTTTTCTGATAGGTAATCGAAGAGATTATACCTATTTTCTCATACAAGATAGGGTCTTGTCTCAAGATGCCCCATCTATTCTTAAGGATTTGCGTGAATTTTCCTGCCTGACTGCAGTATTTGGTTATAATCTTATGGGGCCTTCCTCCCTTTTCCTTCCTTTTTTAGGGTAAGGAGGTTGAAATAGGGCATCCTCCCTCCTGATAGTCTCAGCCTTATGGTTAGCTTTGTGGGGATAATTTCTTGCTTTGAGTCTCCCAATCATTTCACCTTTGGTTTTCGGATACATCTCTTCGGAGCTACAGTTTCTTTTGGCCCTGAGGAACTCACCATAGGGGATGTTTCACATGAAACTAGGAGGGTGGCAACTGGCAGCATGCAGAATAGAATTCCCTGCTGTTGTTTTTCTGAAGAATTCAGAGTTCAATACTCCATCTACTATTGTTAATTTCAAATCAAAAAAACTCTATGGTACTCTGACTGTGTTGCATAGTGAATTTTAAGTTTACATCATTTCTATTCAACTTCATCAAGAATGTTTTAAAGTCCAACTCATTACCTTCCCACACACAAAACACATCGTCAATATAACTGAGCCATATATTGACTTTGTTGGTCCATTGTTCCATCTCTTTACTCCAGAGCACGTGCTCCTCCCACCAGCCAACCACCAAATTGGCATAGTTGTGGGTGAAGCAAGTACCCATGGAAGTCCCCTGTGTCTGTTTGAACCACTCATTTTCAAACATGAAAACATTTTCAGTTAGGCAAATCTCGATCATTTTTAAAATCATGTGCGTATGTTCTAACATTTGTATACTTCTTGCTCTTAAAACTTTTTGCACGCCTTCAAACCATCTACATGTCTGATGCTTATGTACAAACTTTCCACATGCAAGCACACCCTCCAGTATTCTCAACCCAATGCAGATTTTGTATTTTTTGTGAAAATCCTTTGTATCCCTGACATAGGAATTCAGATCCTTTACAAAGGGGCATAAAAAATGATCGACAAATATAGATGTATTTTCAAACAGACTGTTTTTTGATTAAACTAAGTGTCTGTGAGACTTTAGTGAGCGAATAAAATGTTGGGGTCATAGGTGTCTCATTTTTGAGTAATTGTTGTTCATCCCAATATTGGAGCTGATCATCATACCATCCCTATATTCAATCAAAATAACTCTTTTGCAAATCTTTTAGATATGTTTTATCTACTCTCGAATGCGGTGTTATTTAACTGTTTGTGGACTTCTCTGACATATTTAGCTCTATCCATTAAGACCACATTACCTCCCTTATCGGAGGGTTTAATTATCAATTTCACATCTTTCTGTAGGGCTGTAACTGATTCCCATTGTTCTTTTGTCATGTTTTTTCTCTGCCGGGTCTCGCTGCCAAGATTCAGTATATCATGTGCTACTGTCTCACAAAAAATATCTATGTGGTCTTTGGCTATTTGCAGCACATATTTGAACACAGATCTAAATGTAATCTCACTGGTTGCCCTTACGTCTATGCAAAATGCTTCAGATAACTCTGTTAAATGTACTGGATCAAATGGATCACGGATTACCCCGGGGGTAATTTCACAATCAAAGTAATTCATTTCATGCAACACGTGTAATGTTTTATGTCACCAATAGACAGAAGGGATCTTGAACCGTGTTCACTATTGGAACTTCAGGAGATACATTTCTTTTCTGCAGAGTATGCACTTTATATAGCTTTAATTCATGTGGAAATTTGTAAAGGTCAATTTGTACCTGCACATAATCTAATGACATGTCTGGACACAAAGATAAACCCAGTCTCAAAACCTGTTCTTCGGTATCAGAAATTTCCCTAGTCGAGATATGAATTACCGTTAGTTGGGAAGTTGTGTCTGCCATTATTGTTTTTTCAGTCCCTGGCCGCGTGTTCCCATACCAGTGATGTTGTCTTTTTCTGCGTTGCCTTCTTTTCTGGTTTTGTCTTTTCCGCCTATCCCCCTCACTCTCTGTCTTCCTCTGAAGGAGTGTTCGTTGTTCTGTCGTAAGAGGTGGAATTCCTCGTATAAAGACATTGCTTCCATTTGTTTTGATGATGCGCTGTCCAGTGATTCCTGGTCTGAACTTATGTCCATGCT
Source organism: Calotriton arnoldi (assembly GCA_963921515.1). Classification (NCBI taxonomy): domain Eukaryota; kingdom Metazoa; phylum Chordata; class Amphibia; order Caudata; family Salamandridae; genus Calotriton; species Calotriton arnoldi. The sequence continues at coordinate 3,160,948 of CAWUFW010000758.1, read as the reverse complement.
GGATTCTCATCTTCCTCTGTCCATTGCTCCCAACGCTCTCTCTTTTGCTAGTTCCATTCTAGCTTTGTTGAATTTTCTTGCAAATGTTAAGATTCGTCCTACTTTGTAAATCACGTTCACCATGTTACAATTTGCGCTGTTTCCTCTCAAATACTTCTTTCTCGTGGATTTGTATTCTCTCATCCACTGCTTTCTATATCTTCTTGGTCTCATCCTGTTCTGTTTCATTTTTGAGTTCTTCAATTAAGTTTTGAATCTGGCGCATTAGTTCCTTGCATTTGTCCCACGCCTTTCTAATCAAAAACTGCAACATCACTTTGGAGCAAGCATTTGTGTTGTCTGCAGTTGAACTTTAGGACTTGCTATTGTCGGTATAATGAAAATCCTTAGTCCTCTTGGAATGCGATATACTTCAAGATAATTCTGTAAGGAGGGAGCCTTCCACCATCGGCTTACCTCCTTACGTCTTTCTAGCAAATTTCCTTTTTGTTTGATGCTGGTTACACTCCACTGGGGATGGGACGTGCTCTGTGTGTCCATATCTATACCCTCATTTTTCTTGAAAATTAAAGTATCTGAGGCCTTTCGGCCCTTTATAAACTCCTCTGCCATTTTTTCCCCTCTTTCCTATTGTGTGCACACTCAATCTGTGCTTAGGGTAGATTGCCATATCATGCCCAGCGACACCGAAGTTCGTTGTGACTTCTCACATCGGTCTCCCCCTCCGGGGAGTGTTCACAGGCCTTAACACGGACCCAGCACCGTAGCGCATGGCCGCGAGCCTTTCACTAGTATCCGCGTACATCTTTCTTTTTGTGGAAAACCATTCACAACCTACTATGGGGTAACAATACTCCTACCACTTGTTGCTGATCTGAAAAAAGGAGAAGAGATTGTCTCACAGAATATCCTTGTTCTCCAGTGCTGCTTAACTGTCTAAGAGTGGCTACTCTGAATTTTGTGTCTGCCCCACCTTTGCGCTCCTGACATAAAATAGACACAATAACTAGTTAAAATTCTATTCCACTTTGATGATCCATAACAGTTTCCCTTGTTCACTGAACATCTATACTGAATATATTGCTAGTTATCCCTTTAGTCACAATTTTTAACAATAAAGACTCCCCACATGTGTCTTTCCCCAACTTAAAAACAATCCCTAAACTATAATAAAATCACTCATGAGTGGGGAGGTCGCCAGTAGATAGTTATAGTTACGACCATGTTTTCATAAGAAAAACTTTTTTGACTTGCCTATATCTTTGGTGCTGTTTGACGAATCTTCATGAATTTTTCGAAAAAAGTGCCCCGGTGATCCTAGCTGTGTATGGAAAGTTTTGGGGTGATCCGTCAAGCAGGGGACAAGAAAAATGGGGGGGGGGTCAGAAAATGTGCATTTCCCATCTTAATTCCCATAGGAATTTTAGACATGACTATTACATCAAATTTAGCATAAAGCTAGTTTTTGGTCCAGAAAGGGTGCTTTTTGTTATTTAGTGTAAATCTGTTCAGTAGTTTTAGAGATATTAAGGGAAAACCAAATTTGTATATCTAGGGATACGGATCCTCCAAGGATCCGACAGTCTCCGTGCTGAAATCTGATTGGCTGCCAACACTTCAACCAGGAAGTGTTGGCAGTCACCTTGGGGCTCGGCTTCTTCTGAGACCCTGAAGAAATGTTAAAAAAAAAGAAAAAGGGGCCAGTTAGGAATACTCGGACCCCTTAGCTCTGGTCCTGGGGGTTCCAGAGGGACCTCCCCAGAGCAAAAAAGCATTTTTTTGAAAATTTGCCGAAAATTGCGGCAGATGCGCGACTCTGGCAAAAAAATATTCAAGACCAAACATGGGCTCCCACACATTTTGTAAAGAACTCCGGGTGGGCCAGGTCCCGGGGGCCTTTTTTTAAAAAAAATAGGAGGTGGGCCCACGGGGCCCTCCTCCTAAGGCTCTTGTAGCACCGGGGACCACCACCTCCCTGGGTCTTTATTTATGAAAATGGAGGGGGGCTGCACAGACCCCCCTCCTGGCCTTCAGAGAAGCCCTTGGGACCACCACCTCCCCGGAGCTTTTTTGTTTAATAATGGAGGGGGGCCTGGTGGACTGCCCTCCTGGGCTTTCTAGAAACACCGGTGACCACCACTTCGACGGGGCAAATAAAAATGCATTTACGGGGCCCACGCGGACCCCCCAGACCCTGGGAGCCACCACCTCCACGTGGCCTATGAAATACGTAATACTTGGAGGGGGACTGCACGGCCCCCCCTCCCTGGCCATATATGGCCCCAGGGACCACCACCTCCCCGAGGCCGGACCATGCACAGAGAAGGGGGGGGGCATGCAGGCCCTCCTCCTGGAGCCATTAATGGCCTTTGGGACTGCCACCCCAAGTCCCGGCTCCCTGTGTCCCATGGTTCCCACCCCTGGGACATAGCTGTTTGCTCTGACTTTGCGGGAGCTTGCAGCGACATATTCGGGGATATGTGCTCTGCCGTAGGTGCGACCACCGCAGTAGTAGCGGTTGCATTATACTATAGTCCGGGGGAATGTTCCCAGCCTCAGCGGTCGGAAACAGATCGCAACTGCAGCTGTTGGACGGGCGGGCCGACCGGCATTGTAATGAGGCCCTAGGTGCAGATTTTTGGATGTTTCTTCCAAAGCTTTGGTTAACATGGTAATAGCAGTCTTGTATGGCTGTGTTGGGGCAGATTTTCAAAATTGTTTCTATCATTGCTTGTTCAAAGTCTATTATGATTTTTTGAGAAGATATAAATTTTTATTTTATTTTGGCTTAGTAGTTCATAGTATGTAGCCTTTTCTTGTTAGGAAGAAGTGCTTAACTTGGTTCTGCTCTCTAATGTTAATTACAATATCATTTCTAGTTGTAGCCCTCACATGACAAGCATTAGCATGTATTATGTACATTTCCAATGTATATTCTAAGTGCTTGTGCTCTTCTGACTGTATGTATATCCCACGTGCGATAATATTTTTTTGCCTTTCTGGGAGGTGATGCAAGTGGCTTTCTCTGCCATTATATCAACGAAGACTAGAAACTTATACTTATTACTTTACACAAAGCGAAAAATATATTTTTATTTATTGTTAAGATTTTAATCCATATTTTTACTTTTCAAATGTTATACTTACATATTTGCTGTCCTTTTCATATGCTGCTTTTTATTCGACTACTCCTTAATTCTGTCGGGATGTTGGCCAGGTGGTGCCCTTTTCCCGGAAGGTTTGCTTTAATTTAATGTTTAAAATAAAGGTTTGGTTAGCTTTAGGGGCATCTGGGTTTTAGTTTTAACATTTAGGGGTTTTAAGTTATTTAACATTTAATTAGATGTACTTACTTTTAAAATTTCTTTGTTTAGTTTGTCATTTGGGAAGTTGGCGTTTTTGGTGAGCAGGATGGTGTTTTCGTATATAATCTTGTAACAGAAGCTAAAGTTTGGAGATATAAAGAGAATTAATTATTTGAGTGGTTTATTTTAAGTTGACCATTAAGATATTACTTTAGGCTACTTTGAAAATATGGGTTTGTGTTACTAACTTTTGGATTTGGATGGTAGGTTTTGTGAAGGGTTGACCCTGGAATTTCAGCGGAAAATCCAGTAGAGAGTTGCTTTCGTCTTAGTGTTACATTTTTGCTGCGCGATTTAGGGGATTTTGCTGCTCTTTTTATAGTTTTAATTTAGTTAGTTTAAGAGTTCTATTGGTTACTTTGTTTAACATTCACGTTTATTGGTTACTTTGTGTTCAGTTTGAATTTTTTGGGCAGTGTATTCTTTATATAGTGGGCCCTAATTAAGGTTTATGTTTAACTGTTATACATATGTATGCCTATAAATATTTCTTTTAGTGTATATAATTTTATTTGATAATGTATTAGTTATTTTCAATATGGTACTGTTGATCTTTTTAACTGCAATATTTTTGTCACCAATATTTTTGTATTTCGTGTTTGTGTATACTGTGACGATATGTTGGTAAACTGTATCTGTTTGCGATATTATGGTAATTTGATATTGTGGTGGTTGATATTGTGTCATATAACCAGAATTGCAGATTGTGTGGTGCGGCAGCTTCAACCCACATCCCTGCCCTTCACAGGGGCAGCACCTCATTGCAGAGACCTCAGCGGGAGCTTCCATTTGCAACAGGAATCGAGACAAGATCAGCATGCCATGTCTGCATAGCACCATGACATATTTAGCAGTTGCAGACCTCCTAGCTAAGTACAGATGGATACCTAGGCAAAGCAGTTGCGGCCTCAAGACTGATTTGTCACCTGGGATGTGTCTTCAGCTGTTGTGGCCTTCTAGACTGGTTAGGCTCCACAGAAATGCTGCTCTTCTCCTCCGGTGTTGGCAGTGGCTGCATGAGCTTGCGGACCCACAGAACCTGCCAAATGACACAATGATACTTGTGCTTGTAAAGTTTTAGTGAAATTCACAACAGGCGTCACTTCACAATATGGTTTGCTTTTGGCTTCACTGTCTACAGCAGTCAACTTGCTCTGGATGTTCCTCACGCCGGAAACATGTTAGGCTTCTCCTCTTTGTCAGTCTCTGCTCCTGCTGCTCCAAGCACTCTTTTTTCCCTCTCTCACCAGGCAGGAAGACTTTTAGACAGTAGGCAGACCCTCAGATCTTCCAACAAAAAGTGCAGATTTCAAGTAATGTCCTCTCACCTCTGGGAGACTGGCTGTCAGCCCGTCACCATATTTATTCACACAGCAGTCCTTCGAGTTACTCTGCAGAACATTCCCTCTTTTGGCCATGAAGAACTAAGAACTGTAACAAAGTGGGGTGGTCTGGATACAGAGACAGTGTGTGGATCCACTGTCTAAGCTTTCAGAACCCTTTTGGGTTCTTTCTCTTTTAAATTTCATTTTCAGGTTGTTGTCTAGGCACAGTCTTTGTGGAAAGTAATGACTGTTGCATCGGGTAGCAATTGCATTGGCCCAAAGCAGGAGTATAAAAAACATGGCACAACAGAGTTTGTTATCTGCACCTAGATGACATCACCTTCCTGAGGCAGTAATCAGGGATAGTTGAAAGGGCAAGTCTTGCCGAGAAATGCCCTCGCCATAAATGACAGAAACTACAGTCCTACCCCACACCCCTACCATCTACCAAATGGCAGTGGTCAGGAAGAAATAATCAGCATTCCTTTGTTAACAAGGCCATCGTGGAATTTCTAAAAGGTTGCCTGTCTCCATCCTCCTCACTTCAGTGTCTGGGTCTCCACTGTCCTGCCATAGGAGTGCAGGCAATACAGTTGCACTATCTGGGGAAGTGTTCCTCATTCTCAATCTTGAACCATGCTAAAGAAGGGACATCCAAAATGGATACCACTGGCCACAGTACTCAGACTCACACAGCACACAAAGTCCTACTATCATGCATGTGTTACACACACTGCATACACACATACTCTACATACACATGGAATGTCAGTGCAAGATATTGGGATGCATATAACAGCAGAAATGTACACAAGAGGGGTCAGTACACCGTGCTATCCCTACCACTGTTTGGTCACAATACAAATTCACAAAACAATCTACACTGCCAACACTTTTAAATGTGATACACCCATGGCATGGACAGTACTCCACTGCCTACTATAAGGGCATGCTTGGTGCGCCCTTCTAGGTCACAGGACTTTGTTGTGGACCTTGCATTGTTAAGCACAGGCCTAGACCTCTGATTGCGCACACACTGGGTTAGTGTGACACCAAGACCAAAATAAAAGTCAGGATACCAGTTTCACATGCAGCCAGGCACACAGGGCAGAGGTACAAGCCCATTTACCAGGCAAGGGCTATTTCGGTCCCGACATTGGTGCTAAAAAAGGTTGTAGTTGAAAAGTTGCTCTTTCCTTTCTACTTGGCTGGATTCTGAGCGCAAAAAGCCTCATGTAAAGTTTTGTGTAAAAGTTCTCACAGCGCAATTGCCTTATGCACTATGTGATGTTAAAGGTGCTCCAATTACTTAATCGGTGTAAAAAATGATGCATAACACAAATTTTTGTGGGCGTTTCACATGTGCTGTTACTACATTCTCCCCATTGTGCAAATGCAACTATCAGACACTTGCAAAATGTGAGCTCACACTGCACTTAACCTTGAATTGATGTTGGCCCCAAACACAGGTCCAAAAAAAGGAAAAAGAAAAATATGTTTGTGTCCATTTTTTACAGCTTTGCCAACCTCTAATTAAGATACAATGCTTGTTGAATCTGATTGTTCTCCAAAAGGCATCACTTTGTTGTTTAGTACCCTTAGATCTCAGTGCTGGTGAAACAATTTTCACTAGTGCTAATTCATTTGATGGGTGTACTTAAGATAGTGCTTGATGCAAACACCATTTACCACCTGTATTAAGAAATCAGATTTCTGGAGGTGGTAATGTGTTGAAGAATATTTGTGCATGTTTGTTGTGTTCCATTTAGTTGTGGAAGTGACACGTTGAGTTGATTTTTCTGTGCTGTTGTATTTATGTGCTTCATTTTTATTGCATGTTTTTGTTGTGTTGTAATGTGTTTTTTTGTGTTGTGTTGTGCCTTGGTATGTTTTAGTTGTTTTGTTACGCTGATTTGTTACTGGGTTGTGTTGTTTACTTCGAAGATGCCAACAAATTTTGCTATATTTCTACCAAAAGCAGTCCACCCCTTTAAAGCTGCTCCAGTCACAAACAATCATAAACCTCTGTTTAAGGAGGTAAAATACCACTGCTACAGCTCTTCCAATATTTAAGACACCTGGCAGCCAAAAATTGTGGCAGTGACCAGGAACCAGGTTACAAAACATTTTTGACTGGCAATTATTTGAAGTCCCTGGTGGTAAGTTAAGGCAGTGCTTGATGCCACCACTTTTTACCACCGTATTATGAAAGCAGCATCCTGGAAGTGGTAATTTGTAACACTAATGTTGGCACTTTAGGGAGCATTTTATTGTGGTGGTGATGAAGTCTATTCTTGTTTGTGCTGCTGTGTTTTTGTGTTTTATTACTGCATTGAGACTTTGTGTTATATTGTGGTGCTGTATTCCATTTGGACTGTTGTGTTCTGTTGTGCCCTGTTATGTGTTAATTGTAGGTTGTGTTGCTTTGTATATGTTATAGCAATACATTCTGATGTTTATTTTAGAATGTCAACAATAGCAGCTACATTTCTAGCCAAAAAGAGCACATGCCTTGAAAATTCCTATGACAAGCTACCATTTAACACTGTCTAAGGTGGTAAAAATAGCTCTTCCCCATCTCTTCAACTACTTCAGGCACCAGTCAGCCCAAAACGGTGGCATAGACTATGGGGCCGATTCCGATGTCGGACGGACTCAGGTCCGTCCGACGATTGATCCGGAGCCGTAACCGACCGACCTGCTGTCGTCGGTTACGGCCCAGGCAGTACGATGCGACCGAACCCTGTTCGGTCGCACTCGTATCTCCCACAATGGGAGCATGCATTCTGGACGGAATGCATGCTGGCATTGGAGAAAGCAGGGGTGCAGTTCAACCCTGCACCCTGTGGCCGGCACCCCAAGGTGCCTGCCACCGGGTGCAGGGTTCAACAGAGGGGCACCATAGGTGCCTCCAGGCCGCCATTCGGCTACCTTGCACCCATGGGGGTCCCACTGGGGGCCCCCAAAGACAGTGACCGACTGCCTTTTCGTGCCGGAAAGACCGGCACAAAAGGCAGTGGCAACTGCCATCGTACTCCCTCGGTCGCAAAGAGGCAGCCGGGGGAGTACAGAGGGATTTCCGGATGGCTGACGGGCTCTCCGAACCCGTCGTGAGCCATCCGGAAATCCGAGTCGGATTCTTTTCCGACCGAGCCCATCGGAATGGCTCGGTCGGAAAGGAATCCGAGCGGCACGTTCCGATTCGGTCGGAAGGGCTCCAACCATCGTTCGGTGCCCTTCCGGCCGAAATCGGAATCGGCCCCTATGTCTTAACTTAGTGCTGCTAGTGCTCACTTAAAGGGATGTGGCTTGTGTCTTAAATTGCCACTTTGAGGGAGCACTTTATTCAGCAGCAGCTCCTCTGCTATGGTGGAGGAGCGTCGCCCCCCTGCCAGCAGCCAAAAAAATGAAAAAAGAAACGATAATAAACCCTTGTTTATTATTGCTTTCTTTTTGTTCTCGGAGCCGAGGCTTAGGGGCAGGGCCAGGGGTATGACAGGCACTAGGAGGAGTGTTTTGCACTGCTATCAGTGCGCATGACGGTTTGGCCGGCTGTCTCAGGATGGCCAAACCGTCATGCGCACTGAAGCTCTCTCCAATCTGAGCTGCGTTGCCAGGTTGGAGAGAGCAGGCACAGGCTCCCAGTCTAACTGAGAGCGCAAATCGAGGGCGCTCAAGCAAATCCTGAAGCTGCTCTCATGCTGCCAGCAGCATGAAAGCAGCGTCAGGATTGGCCGCAATGGACTCTGGGAGCCTGTGCCTGCAGTGGAGAGGGGCGCGATGCAGGGATGCGGCAGATAAGTGTTTTTTTGTTTTTCTTTATTTATCTCATCATCCATCCATCCCCCTTTTATCCCCCATCCTGTCACTCTATCAAGACACCGCCCCTACTGACTTTATTCACTATATTTATTGTTTCTTGTAATCCATTCGGAAGGATCTGTGTAACTTCTATAAGATTCCAGGTCCACTGGAATTATGTGATTGTGCACCATGGCATTTTCTGTCTAATTATATATTTTCCATATTTTCCTCATAATCCTTCAAATGCTGCATAATTTGCAGATGTTAACCCAAAAATTTATTTTTCATCAAAAATGACTAAAAATGCAGCCACATATGCTGCAGCGCAGTGGCAGACCCTTTGCAGAGGTTGACCTGTTACCTTAATGTTGGTTATTAATATATTTGGGTGCTAAACTGGTACTAATAGGGTGAAACCTTTGCCCAGACAGTGTTACCGTGAAAGAACTACAAAATAATGATGTAATATATCACAAAATGTGCTGCATTACGCTGCATAATTTGCCTTTTCTTACTGCATAATTTAGCCAAACCTGCTGCATAACTTGGTCCTCCCCTGTTGCATAATTCCAGTGGCCCTGTTTGAGTGAACTTATCACACTCTCTGCAACCACCCCCTCCTCATATATTTTAAGGGGCTCTTTACGATGGCGGCCGTGGGCAGGGGATCACCCGAAAAGACGTTGGCGGTCCCACCATCCAATTAAAATGTGCCCGCTGGGCTGGCGAGCAGAAAAGTGCTCTTTAACACTGCGGCTTAAAAAGGGCCGCAGTCTTATTGAGCACTTTGTGCACATTCATGCACCGTGTGCCAGAAACCATGTAGTGCCTGGCACATTGTGCATGAATGTGTGTGGGGGCAGTACATGTGCCCCCAGGGCGCCACATTACAGTGGCCCACGGGGCAGGGACCCTGCTTGATGCCTTCAAAGTCCATTTCCGTGGGACCACCATGAACAGGCACCATCTCTGTTGGACTTGGCCCTTTTTGCAGGGTCATCCCTGAACTTTTTGCCTTCTTCCTAGTATTTTTTCTGACCTGGTGTTGGTGGTTTTAGGACTCTGGGCACTTTATCACTGCTGTCCAGTGTAAAGTGCATGTGCTCTCTATGGTAAAACGTGGTAAGATTGGTCTACACCTGTTTGGCTAATTTCATTTTCCTATCAGTCCCTTGTAAAGCGGTATCCCAAATACCCACGGCCAGTAAATTAAATGCTACTGGTGGACTTGCAGCGTTGATTGCGCCACCCACCAAAGTAGCCTTTCAAACCTGTCTCAGGCCTCTGCCATTGCAGGGCGTGCGCGCGCAGTTTACAGCCGATGTGACGTGGCACATAAAGTGGGTGCCACGTCTGAGACTCCCCTTTTACTACATATCAGTCACCCCTAAGGTAGGCTCTAGCTAGCCCTATGGGCAGGGTGCAATGTAGGTAAAAGGTAGGACATGTGCCTTAACTGTGTGACATGTCCTGGTAGTGACAAACAGCCATTTTGATTTCTCACTACTGTGAGGCTTCCCTCTCATAGGAATGCATTGGGGATTCCCTGATAAGTGTTTCAGTGGTAATTCCTGATCTGAGAGGAGTAGCGGTATCAAGTTTGGTATGTTTGGAATAGTGGTAATAAATGCTGCGTAATGGTGTGTGCAGATTTATTATCACTATTTTAGAAATGCCACTTTTAGAAGTGGGCATTTCTGTGTGCTATGTGTCTTTGTGCCTGCCTGATGTGTATTGCATGTCTGGCTCTGGAGTGACAGGGGCTGGGGAGGTGCAGTGGCTCTAGAGTGGATGGGTGAGCCAGTGCTAGGCTGAATAGGCCCATCTGCATTTAGAGTGGTGGGAGGAGTAGCACCTGGGCCTGAATAGGACAGGGCCTGCCTCACACAATGCTGGCTCCGCCACCCTGTGGTGTGTCTGGGGCCAGGACCTACACTGACAAAGGAGGCTGTTGTGCACATGTGTAGGTGCCCCCAGAACTGGTTTGGACTGGGCTTAGGCCTGTGCCAGGGGGGTAGAACAAAAGACATTTGCACTATAAATATTGGGGCTGTGACCCCATGTCTGCTGATGAACTTTGGGAATTGAGCCTGCGGGGACCAGGGGGATTTTTGGGCTGCCAGGAGGTCGCCATCTGGGCTCTGCCGGTGTGCTGGCCTGAGCCTGCCCCTGCTCAAGGCCCCCAGTCATCCCCTGGGGCTGCGTGGCTTGCCCTGGGTGGTTTAACCCAGCGTGTGGTGAGTGCTTTGGACTTTGCGCTTTGGAGTCTGTTGCCCAAGGAGAAGGCTTGCACAGGACTGAGGGAGGGGCGCTCTCTGCCCTGCACCGTGGACGGCGCTGCACTCTCCGCTGTGGCCTGAGCCCCAGGTGTGGGCTTACACTGCCCTGGAGCGGGTGGAGCACTTCATTGTCTGGCACTCAAAAGCGCTGTGCCCTGCAGCCCGTTTCATTTAAAAATAGCTGCGGAGGCTGGGGCTGGAAGAAACGGCCCACCCCGGAGCGGCCGCTAGTCACCAAGACGTTGCCTGACAACCAGCCCCCAAGGTGGAGGAGTTGGAAGCCAGGCAGAAGTGACAGACCGCGTGGCTGAGCCTGGAAGTGGACGGGCCGAGCAGGAACGCATTATCTGAAGATGAAGAAGCAAGCGGGACCGGTGGAGACTTAGCTCCGTGTCCTGCCCCTTCTCTTCGTTTGAGGGACGGAGTGGCGCCGCCCACCAGTAAAGGAGAGCCCCGCGTGATTGCCTGTGGCAGCGGCCGAAGAAGTAGCGGAAGGGCTTTACCCTGCTGTGGGGTGGCCCGGAGGTCTTTGGCAGAGAGGGGCCGCCTCGCAGCCGAAAGCAGAGAAGCGGGTGAGTGGAGTGTAGAGCCAGCGTGCTCAGGCCCCGAGTCGAGTGGCTGCACGAGACCCAAGTGGGGTCTCGCCACTGGCCGTTACCGTGCTGACCATAGCAGCAGCCCCTTAGTGTGGGTATGAGCCGGGCTCCTGCAATCCCATCCAGGACACGGGGAGGGCCGGATCAAGCCTCCCTGCCGACTTAGCCCAATCTTCGGGACATCACGGGGAGAATCCTCAACGGAGGCTCTGCTTCGTGAACTACGGAGCTTCCCAGCCGTCAGTACAGTATTCCCCAGAGTAGGCGCACCGCACCTTTGGCAGGGCTGGTGTAACCTGCAAATATGTGCTAGTGCGCTAATTGTGTTCCTCGCAATTGCCTAGTAGCAAGGTAATGGTGGACTATGGGGAATGTGGTCTAGGAGTATTATGGGCAGTAATGATGTTTATGCGTACTGCCTGATACATATATGGAGGAGGGGTTACATGGTCCAAGTTTGCACACTATGTACCGTGAGGGTGATTTTATGGACGTGCGCACTCTGAGAAGTATTGACTAAGGTACACTGCTGATCATGATATGTGCTTAATGTGTGCTGTTAGGAACAGTCTTTGCCAGTAGTAACTGAGTTATGCTAATGATTTGGTGCACTGTTGCTAATTAGGAGGTTTGCCTAATATGTGTATGCTGAGTGTACCTTTACCAGTAGTTACTAGTTGTGTTGATCTTTCACTACTTGTGTGATTCTAATGGTGATGACAGTGGCACGATTGGCCCTGTAATGTATATAATCCCCTGTAAAGTAATACCTAGTGCCAGGAGGCACAGTGTATATATGTGATTGTGTGCTAATGTGTGTTATGGATAATACAAAGGCTATTTTTACATAACCTTGTGTGGAGTTTCTTTTGTGGTGTGCCTAGTGTGTCGCTGCTGTGTGTGTGTGTTGCGCAAACGCTTTACACATTGCCTCTGGGATAAGCCTGACTGCTCTGCCAAGCTACCAAGTGGGTGAGCAGGGGTTATCTTCGGTGTGTAACTCCCTTGCCCTGACTAGAGTGGTGGTTTCTGCCTGGCTTAGGCGCATAACCTAGCCAACCAGAAATCCCATTTCTAATATTGGTTGTCAGTGGTGAGGATAGGACTTGCGTTTGCGCAGTAAGACAGTGACGCATGGTTGCACTACAAAACTCTGCATTTTAGACAATCACGTGTTTGGGGATTGTTCCTGATTTTATTATTTCTCCTCGCAAAAGTCATTTTTATTGAGTACTCCTGTTGCAGCTTTTTAAACCTAGGTCTCTTGTGTTGCACTTGTGTCTTAGTGCCTTGCCAAAATAGGAATCTGCCTTAGTGTAGGTGATCTGTTCAAATACAGTATGTTGGAGTTGAGGGGGTTCTGTGAGGAGAGAGATATAGCAGTGAGTGGGTCAGACACCCAGCTAAGCCTCCAGAAAGTCCAGCTCCAATGGCAAGAGGATGAATGGAGACGTGAGTACTATGAGGGGAAGGGTTCCCAGTCCGCACACCAAGAGGGTGGTGGGTCTGAGGGTGGCCCTGAAGAGTCTGCACAGGAGGGAGAAAATGACAGAGCAGGGACACCAGTAGATAGTGAGGACCCTGTAGAGAGGGAGTCCCTTGCTGGGTCCAGTGCCGGGAGCAGTGCCCCATACCTTTCCCTGTTCCCAGAGGAATGGGTGGATAGGAGGGAAGAAAGAGAGCACCAGCTGGCTTTGGAAAGGCTCAGGTTAGAGCATGCCAAGGAGATAGCGCAGCTGGGTGTGGAGGAGAAAAAGGCCTTGTTGGCTCAGGAGTTGAGGCTCAAGGAGTTGGTCCTTGAAGAGAAAAAGCTAGAGACTGAGAGGGTCTTAGCGCAGGAGAGGATGGCGGAGGCAGAGAGGGCCTTCGCCAGAGAAAAGCTAGCTCTTGAGGATATGTCCCTTGAGTGTAGTTTTAGTGGTCTGGATTCACCAGTGAGGGTGGGGTCCAGTGGTGGCAGCAATATGGAGTCCAGTGTAGGAAGTCCCACTACCAGAGCCCAGAGCGTGGTACCTAGTTCCCAGGAAGAGGGTGTCACACCTGAAAGGTATAGGTTGAGGTTCAGGGGCAGTAGGAAACTGTCTCACCAGTCTTGGGGGGAGTTTGTGGATGAATGTTGTGATGCACTGGAAGGTTGGGTGATGGGTAGCACGGCAAACAATTTTGAAGGGCTGTTCAACACCTGTAGGAGTGTGTGTTCTCTGATCCCAGGGAGCTTGCACGGGAGGCAGACCTCTGGGTGAGTGCCAGAGGGTCTGAGGAGGCATTGGGGAGTGAGGAGTGGCGCAGGTATTTCCCATCCCAGGGTGGTGGGCAAGGTTCTTAGTAGCCCAGATAGGTCCCGGTGTAGTGGGAGGGGTGTAGGGACTCACGTCCTATCTCCACGGAGAAGGAGTGAGAATGGGATGCGTACCAAGGTGACCGAAACCCGGTCTCAGGGCCTGGAGGGTTCCCTAAGGGAACACCAGGTGGAGAGCCTAGGCTGTACTGGTAGGCCATCCGTTGAGGGGGATCTCCTAGTGTCAGGAGTACTTGGAGCATCTGTAAGCGGAGCTCCATCAGTTCTGGTGTCTTGCGGTGCCACTCTTAAGTGAAGGGTGCAGAAGTCCAGATGGAGGAGTGAGAGGGGGAGAGAGTCCCCAGTGGGAGAACCAGTGGGTCAGGGGCCAGCCATAAGGGCTGAGCCTCCTAGGAGTGACCATGGTGACACCACTTCTGTTTTGGGGGGTCTTTGCGCACTGTCAGATGGACAGGGGTCAGGAGATCAGCGCTAGGCAGACTGTCAAGCAACACATGAGTTATGTGTTACCCTTGGGGGGGAATGCGTGCTCCCCAGGAAGTCCTGGTGTGCCAGGCAGGTGCTCAGCCGCAGGGTGTAGTCCCTGGGTTGAGAGGCCAGGTTCAGGTTCTGCCTGAGCTGGAGGAAAGGACATCTGTAAGCAGTGTCCTGACCAGTTTGTCTTCTAGGGGTACCACTCCAGGTGGGAGGGTGCAGAACTCTGGAAGGGGGTGCAGAGGGAGGGAGTCCTTGCCTCTGACCCCGGTGCAACCTGAGGGTTTAGACCCTAGGTTGGGAGACCAGTTGCAGGAGAGAGGTCCTGAACTGGTGGGAGAATTGTGTAGGAGGGCTGATTCCAGCATCCTGACAGTTTTTGGTTCTGGGGGTGCTTCTCCTGGGAGGAAAGTGCGGGACCCCAGAAGGAGAGGTAGGGGGAGGAGCGCCTCGCCGGTGACCTCTGGGTCAGGGCCGTTTCTAAATCTTGAGCGGGACGCCTTGCTGAAATGTCGCTACATGGAAGATGTATTTTTTAATCCAGTGACCATCTCTTGGCTGAGCCTTGATAGTTAACGGCCAACGGATGCGGGATGCCGTGCCGAGATGTCGTTCCATGAGGCATTATTTTGAGAGATTATTCGAAAATCAAACGAATGCGCGACTTATACGCCGATGCTGAGTTAGCTCTTCGAGAAGCCCTAAAGGTGTTTTCACAGCAGTTCTACGAGTGAAGATTTCCCTCCTTATGTTGTGTTCTTTGGCTCGACGGCCATTAATGGGGAAAGCATCTTATGCTGTATATCCAATTGGAATTAGAGAGACCGCAACTTTATAACTCCTTGTTCGTTCCCGGCTGTATTTTATCTGAATTTGTGCAGCGGCCCTCGATTTGTATGAGGAGACATCCTTTCATATCGTTTTCCATCTTTATTATGATAGACAGGTCCCATTGCCAATTTTTCCTTTAATCACCATATGCGCCCTGAAGAAGGTGATACACAGAGAAGGGGTGTTTCACTGAAACGTACGTCGGCGCTGTGAATGTGTTCCCTCCATGAACTCATTTGATTCACCTTTCCTGGAAAATCGATGAATATATTTGAAAAGTTTCCTCTAATGTTACATTTTTGACAATAATTTTTTCTTTCCTGACATTATACAAATTGCAAATTAATTCTGCAGATGCTTACTATGATATGATGAAGACCCGTGTCGGTTAAATTTCTATCACATTATTGTCATATGTGTTGAGGGGACTTGGTCCATATCATGTTTTTTGATATATCTGTTATGCCTTTATATGTGGTTTGTGTGAGGATGTTTGAGTATGAAATTGGATGTATGTTGTGAGTGATTGTTGTGCAATGGGATCTGTTCTTTTTATAATCTTTATGATATGATATTTATTTGTGATATATCAATTTATTTATGATGAAAAAATAAAGTAATGTTTAATATATTCTGGTTGTTGTGAAGAATATGGTTTTTGGTCTAGCCAGAGTGGTCAATAAATAGATGACGTATAGCATACTTTAAAATACATAGGTAGAGTATCTTGTTTGTGTATTTCGGGTGACCTCTGGTCAGCCTGAGGGTGCGGACCCTAGGTTGGAGGATCAGCGGCAGTTTAGAACAGCACTAATGAGAGGAAGAGTGAAGAATGGATACTATGTACCAGGGGTTACTGCCCCCCACTCTGTGAGATGGCAAGGACCAGAGACATCTGGATGGCCTAGGGCCTGGTCCTGGCCGCGGACAGCTAGGGAGTCCAGTGGGGTAGCTTAGTAGGTCCTGGGAGCTTTGACAGAGGGAACCACATGGGTTCAGATTGGCGTAGAACTGGAGTGTGCCCCTGCAGTTGCGGGCCCGCGTCCGTGTTCTATCGCCCCAAGCAGGGAAGCCTATCAAGGTATTGATTGGTCTACCCTGGCTTTTGGCTGGAAGGGGGTTGTGTTGGACTTGGCCCATTTTTCAGGGTTATCCCTGAACGTTTTGCCTTCCTCCTAGTATTTTTCTGACCTGGTGTTGGTGGTTTTAGGACTCTGGGCACTTTATCACTGCTGTCCAGTGTAAAGTGCATATGCTCTCTATGGTAAAACGTGGTAAGATTGGTCTACACCTGTTTGGCTAATTTCATTTACCTATCAGCCCCTTGTAAAGCGGTATCCCAGATACCCAGGGCCAGTAAATTAAATGCTACTGGTGGGCTTGCAGCGCTGATTGCGCCACCCACCAAAGTAGTCTTTCAAACCTATCTCAGGCCTCTGCCATTGCAGGGCGTGCACGCGCAGTTTACTGCCGCTGTGACGTGGCACATAAAGTGGGTGCCACGTCTGTGACTCCCCTTTTACTACATATCAGTCACCCCTAAGGTAGGCCCTAGCTAGCCCTATGGGCAGGGTGCAATGTAGGTAAAAGGTAGGACATGTGCCTTAACTGTGTGACATGTCCTGGTAGTGACAAACAGCCATTTTGGTTTCTCACTACTGTGAGGCTGCCCTCTCATAAGAATGCATTGGGGATTCCCTGATAAGTGTTTCAGTGGTAATTCCTGATCTGAGAGGAGTAGCGGTATCAAGTTTGGTATGTTTGGAATAGTGGTAATAAATGCTGCGTAATGGTGTGCGCAGATTTATTATCACTATTTTAGAAATGCCACTTTTAGAAGTGGGCATTTCTGTGTGCTATGTGTCTTTGTGCCTGCCTGATGTGCATTGCATGTCTGGCTCTGGAGTGACAGGGGCTGGGGAGGTGCAGTGACTCCAGAGGGGCTGGGTGAGTCAGCGCTAGGCTGAATAGGCCCATCTGCATTTTGAGTGGTGTTAGGAGGAGTAGCACCTTGCCCTGAATAGGACAGGGCCTGCCTCACACAATGCTGGCTCCGCCCCGCTGTGGTGTGTCTGGCGCCAGGACCTACACTGACAAAGGAGGCTGTTGTGCACATGTGTAGGTGCCCCCAGAATTGGTTTGGACTGGACTTAGGCCTGTGTCAGGGGGGTAGAACAAAAGACATTTGCACTATAAATATTGGGGCTGTGACCCCATGTCTGCTGCTGAACTTTGCTAAGCAAAATATGGGGACCCCCTCTCAGCAGGTTATTTTGAGGTCAGGGAGAAGAGGGGAAAACAACAACACAATCAAAGATAGCTCCCTCGTGAACTATATTTCTTTTATCAAGCTGAAATTGAATTCAACATGGGCTGATCATGAACTAAACAACAACAAAGTCCAAAAAAATAACCATATTTATAAATATTCACATAATTTATTTATTTTCTTTGTTTTATCAAAATTCTTTTTAAATATAAAACCAGTACGTGAAACATGTATAGACAATATTACACAATTGTATCATAAAATTAGCATACAAAACAGTTATTATATCACTAACCCCCAAGTAGCAAAACAGAAAAAAACATTCATACAAATTAGACCAATGCTGCTCAGATCCTGCTATATGCAGTTACTTTAATTGGTTGCGGAGATTATACAATCTCTTGTCTCCCACCGTCCAGATATATGTATTAGTGAATGTGGTATGAGTATAAATGAGTTGGAGTGCATGTGAGGTAATTTGTATGAATGTTTTTTTCTGTTTTGCTACTTGGGGGTTAGTGATATAATAACTGTTTTGTATGCTAATTTTATGATACAATTGTGTAATATTGTCTATACATGTTTCACGTACTGGTTTTATATTTAAAAGAAATGCAAAAGAAAACAAAAAGAATTTTGATAAAACAAAGAAAATATATAAATTATGTGAATATGCCCATGGAGAGGGCTTGCACAGGACTGAGGGAGGGCTCTCTCTGCTCTGCAGCGTGGACAGCGCTGCACTCTCCGTTGTGGCCTGAGCCCCAGGTGTGGGCTTACACTGCCCTGGAGCGGGTGGAGCACTTCGTTGTCTGGCGCTGTGCCCTGCAGCCCGTTTCATTTAAAAATAGCTGCGGCGGCTGGGGCTGGAAGAAACGGCCCGCCCCGGAGCAGCCGCTCGTCACCAAGACGTTGCCTGGCAACCAGCCCCCAAGGTGGAGGAGCCGGAAGCCAGACAGAAGTGACAGACCGCGTGGCCGAGTCTGGAAGTGGGCGTGCTGAGCAGGAATTCGTTCTCCGAAGAAGAAGAAGCCAGCGGGACCAGCGGAGACTTCGCTCCGTGTCCTGCCCCTTCTCTTCATTTGAGGGACAGAGTGGCGCCGCACACCAGTAAAGGAGAGCCCCGCGTGTTGCCTGTGGCAGCGGCCGAAGAAGTAGCGGAAGGACTTTACCCTGCTGTGGGGCGGCCCGGAGGTCTTTGGCAGAGAGGGGCCGCCTCGAAGCCGAAAGCAGAGAAGCGGGTGAGTGGTGTGTAGAGCCAGCGCGCTCAGGCCCCGAGTCGAGTGGCTGCACGAGAACCAGGTGGGCTCTCGCCACTGGCCGTGACTGCGCTGACCGTAGCAGCAGCCCCTTAGTGTGGGTGTGGGCCGGGCTCCTGCAATCCCATCCAGGACGCGGGGAGGGCCGGATCAAGCCTCCCTGCCGACTTAGCCCAATCTCGGGGACATCACGGGGAGAACCCTCGACGGAGGCTCCGCTTCGTGAACTACGGAGCTTCCCAGCCGTCAGTACAGTATTCCCCAGAGTAGGCGCGCCGCGCCTTTGGCAGGACTGGTGTAACCTGCAAATATGCGCTAGTGCGCTAATTGTGTTCCGCGCAATTGCCTAGTAGCAAGGTAATGTTGGACTACGGGGAATGTGGTCTAGGAGTATTATGGGCAGTAATGATGTTTATGCCTACGGCCTGATACATATATGGAGGAGGAGTTACATGGTCCAAGTTGGCACACTATGTATCGTGATGGTGATTTTAAGGACTTGCGCACTCTGAGAAGTATTGACTAAGGTACACGGCTGATCATGATATGTGCTTAATGTGTGCTGTTAGGAACAGTCTTTGCCAGTAGTGACTGAGTTATGCTAATGATTTGGTGCACTGTTGCTAATTAGGAGGTTTGCCTAATATGTGTATGCTGAGTGTGCCTTTACCAGTAGTTACTGGTTGTGTTGATCTTTCACTACTTGTGTGATTCTAATGGTGATGACAGTGGCACGATTGGCCCTGTAATGTATATAATCCCCTATAAAGTAATACCTAGTGCCAGGAGGCACAGTGTATATATGTGATTGCGTGCTAATGTGTGTTATGGATAGTACAAAGGCTATTTTTACATAACCTTGTGTGGAGTTTCTTTTGTAGTGTGCCTAGTGTGTCGCTGCTGTGTGTGTGTGTGTGTGTTGGTCAAACGCTTTACACATTGCCTCTGGGATAAGCCTGACTGCTCTGCCAAGCTACCAAGGGGGTGAGCAGGGGTTATCTTTGGTGTCTAACTTCCTTGCCCTGACTAGAGTGATGGTTTCTGCGTGGCTTTGGCGCATGCCCTAGCCAACCAGAAATCCCATTTCTAACAGCCTCCATTCAGGATCATGATTCCGACCGCCGCCCCGTTAGGATCAGTAGCTCCTGTTGGAGGTGGCGGTCCGTCCCCCAACAGTCAAGGATCCGACCGCCTGCATCGTAATATGGCGATCGGCCCGAAGGGCAGCCTGTCGGTGGGACCGCCACAGAGGGCTTGTCGGTGGCGGTCCAACCGGCATTGTAATGATGCCCTTAGTACATCAAACAACTGCAGACTGTCCTGTGCCCGCAAGGGTGGTATGAAGAAGTATTCTCCTGTTGGAGCCCTAGGCTGAATCACATATCACAGCGTCATAATCTGAAGTGTCGTAAATGCTGTCATTGAAACACAAAAGTCAAAGGGGGGAGAGGGCGAGGATATTTGGGGGGACTATATAATATCTATTACTGGGCTGCTGGAGCATGAACAAAATACACCAATACCCTTCCGCTGGTGAGCAGCAGAGGTAAGACGTCCCTGAGTTACACATTAGCAGCAATGTGAAGAGACAACCTATTAAATAAAAAAAAAATGGTCGCAGCCGCGGAGATGAATGTGTCTGCGTGATTATCAATCACTGCCGCCGTGCGTACAGGCCCCAGAAGAGAATACGTGCAGTCCAGACGTTGCGTTTGATTTGCCTCTTCCAATAACCCGGGCTAATGACCGTGATGATGGAGATAAGGAGCCCCGAGGGGAGAGCACGCGCCCGCCCCGCGCTCGTAGGCTCGGACTGCTGTGCATACGGTGAAGCTCACAAGCGCCCCAGTGATGACAGAGTCAAAGAGGATGGTGAGGGGTGGGGGGGCCTCAGCAGGTGCCCAGGGCTAATCCTCTCACAGCCTGGCCCCGTCTCTTTTCTCCAGAGTACCTTGTGCCAAGCAGCGACAGCGTGCTCTCGGTGCAAGCCCGAGTGTCCGCGTTACCAATCCGACCCTGGCAAGCGGAGCGGCTGTGAGGAATGTACCCACATAAAGTGCCGCGAGTTTTACGAACAGCAACAAGTTTCCAGCGTCGTTTCCAAGCGACCATTCGGTTACCTCAACCGCACACGTGAGGCGTGACACCTCACCCCCGTTTGCACACTCTTTATAATCTGTCATTCTGATCACATAACATAAAGCATCCGTGGCTGTAAATATTTTACAGTCCTATGTGGCCCACCCCCACTCATGGACGCTGAGGTAATTATTAACGCCATCCAGGGCGCCACTTAAGATCGGCGCTGCTGCGAGCAGCCGGTGTGACTTGAGTTAAAGGGACTGGATCTTTTCTCTGCGCAGCACAGATCGCACGGGCGTCCGCTTAGGAGGACTTTGGGGTGCGCGGAGGAGGGTGTCTCAGGGTCCACTGAGCAGGGATCTAATGCGCACAGGCAGCAGCGTCCCGTGAGCCCGGACCTTGCCCGGGTCCCCCCACAGAGAGGCCGGTCCTGCCATCAGGATGTCCCAAAGAGCTCTGCCCTTGCAGGGGCTCCTGCGCTGGCTGCTGCTGCTGTTCACCTCGGTGCACGGGAACCCCGGGGACGGCCGTGGGATCTGGAATAAGTTCGCTGGACTGCCCTACCCGGAGGACGACCTCTTCCTGTACGACACCTTTCCTCCGGGATTCCTGTGGTCAGTGGGCACTGCTGCCTACCAGGTGGAGGGGGGCTGGCGGCAGAACGGCAAGGGCCCGACTGTCTGGGATGCCTTCACCCACGAGCAAGGGCTGCCCAGCGGGGACGTGGCCAGCGACAGCCTGAACAGCCTCTATCGGGACACGGAGGCGCTGCGCACCCTAGGGGTCTCCCACTACCGCTTCTCGCTCTCCTGGGCTCGCCTCTTCCCCAACGGCACGGCGTCCAGCCTGAGCCCGGCGGGGCTGGGCTACTACCGCGGACTGCTGAGGCGGCTGCGTGAGATGGGGGTGCAGCCCGTGGTCACCCTCTACCACTGGGACCTGCCGCAGGCGCTGCAGGAGCAGCACGGGGGCTGGCCCAACGACACCTTGGTGGACATCTTCACGGACTACGCCCACTTCTGCTTCCGGACCTTCGGCGCGGAGGTCAAGTACTGGATCACCATGGACAATCCCTACGTGGTGGCCTGGCACGGCTATGCCACCGGCATGCTGCCCCCCGGGGTGCGCGGGGGCCGGCAGCTGGGCTACCAGGCGGCGCACAACCTCATCAAGGTAGGAGTGGGCGCGCCGGGAGTGAGGACAGGGGCGCAGCTGTCAATTGTGCATCAGGTGAAGTGGCATCGGGGCCCAGGGGTGTGAGGGGCCACTTTACCCCAGTTAGTGTATGTTTTTTAACTTTCAAAACAGAGGGTACACATTGGGGCTCCTGTCGCTCATTCTCCTCCACCGAGCGAGAGGACGTGAGGATAAGTGGCGAGGGACAGGTGAGCGAAGAAGGGCGTTGAGGTGAAGGAGTGAGGAACATTCGTTGGTGAGAGAGGTGAGGACCAGGTGAAGTAAGAATTGTTTTGAGGCAAAGATAAACAAAAGGTACTAGGGAAAAGGCGTGAGGCGCAGGTGAGGTAGGTGTAGGGAGAAGAGCAGAGAAACAGATCATGCACTGTGACAGAGGCACACGGAGAAGAGTTCTAAACAGTTAAGGTTTTTTTAATATAATTTTATTTATTACAGTGTAAATCGCAGAGAGGTCAGGACGATTTACAGGCTACACTATACATTTGTGTAAAGCATCTATCGAAAGATGTAGAGAACAATGAAAAGTGTTAAGAAAAAAAGACGGAGTTACAGCATATCCATAGATGTTTATAAATCCGAGCTATCTTTAACGAGGCTCAAAGAAGTACGAGTTTAATAATAAGAAAGAAGAGGTGCAGGACAGGTGAGGTAAAAAGGGTACTGAGGAGATGAGGCGTGGGACAGGTGGGGTAAGAAGGGTACCGAAGAGATGAGGCGTGGGACATGTGAGGTAAAAAGGGTTCTGAGGAGATGAAGCGTGGGACAGGTGAGGTAAGAAGGGTACTGAAGATATGAGGTGAGGGAGAGGTGAGGCACTGCACTAGAGCCCCTGGTAAGAAGGGGTAGGGGCAGGTGACGTAAGAATGGTACTAAGGAGATGAGGCGAGAAACAGGTGAGGCACATTAGTAAAGGCCCTGGTGAGAAGGGGCAGGGGGACAAGTGAGGTAAGAATGGAATTGAGGAGATGAGGTGTGGGACAGGTGAAGCACTATTACAGAGGCCCTGGGGAGAAGGGGCGGGGGACAGGTGAGGTAAGAAGGGTACTGAAGAGATGAGGCGTGGGACAGGTGAGGTAAGAAGGGTACTGAGGAGATGAGGCGTGGGACAGGTGAGGTAAGAATGGTACTGAGGAGATGAGGTGAGGGAGAGGTGAAGCACTGTAATAGAGCCGATTGGGGGCAAGGGGCGGGAGACAGGCGAGTTAAGAATGGTACTGAGGAGCTGAGGCGAGAAACAGGTGAGGCTCTTTAATAGAGCCCCTGGTGAGAAGGGGCGGGGTAGGTGAGGCACTTTAATAGACGCCCTGCGGAGAAGGGGCGGGGGACAAGTGAGGTAAGAATGGAATTGAGGAGATGTGGTGTGGGACAGGTGAAGCACTATAACAGAGGCCTTGGGGAGAAGGGGCGGGGGACAGGTGAGGTAAGAATGGTGCTGAGAACCTGAGGTGAGGAACAGGTGAGGCACTGTAATAGAGTCCCTGGGGCAAAGGGCGGGGGACAGGTGAGGTAAGAATGGCATTGAGGTGATGAGGCGTGAGACAGGTGAGGTAAGATTGGTACTGAGGAGATGGAGTGAGGGACAGATGAGGCACTGTAGTAGAGTTCCTGGGGAGAAGGGGTGGGGGACAGGTGAGGTAAGAATAGTGCTGAGGACCTGAGGCGAGGAACAGGTGAGGCACTTTTAAACAGCCCCTGGGGAGAAGGGGCGGGGCAGGTGAGGTAAGAATGGAACTGAGGAGATGAGGCGTGGGACATGTGGGGCACTATAACAGAGGTCCTGGGGAGAAGGTGCGGGGGATAGGTGAGGTAAGAATGGTGCTGAGAACCGGAGGCGAAGAATACGCAGGGCACTTTAATAAAAGCCCTGGGGAGATGGGGCAGATGAGGTAAGAATGGAATTGAGGAGATGAGACGTGGGACAGATGAGGCAATATAATAGAGGCCCTGGGGAGAAGGGGCGGGGGACAGGTGAGGTAAGAATGGTGCTAAGAACCTGAGGTGAGGAACAGGTGAGGCACTTTAATAGGGTCCCTGGGGAGAAGGGGCAGGGGACAGGTGAGGTATGAATGGTGGTGAGAATCTGAGGTGAGGAACAGGGGAGTCACTATAACACAGGCCCTGGGTAGAAGGGGCAGGGGACAGGTGAGGTAAGAATGGTGCTGAGGACCTGAGGCAAGGAACAGGTGAGGCACTTTAATAGACGCCCTGCGGAGAAGGGGCGGGGGGCAGGTGAAGTAAGAATGGAATTGAGGAGATGAGACGTGGGACAGATGAGGCACTATAACAGAGGACCTAGGGAGAAGGGGCGGGAGACAGGAGAGGTAAGAACGGTGCTGAGGACCTGAGGCAAGGAACTGGTGAGGCACTTTAATAGAACCCCTGGGGAGAAGGGGCGGGGACAGGTGAGGTAAGAATGGTGCTGAGGAGATGCGGGACAGTAGAGGCACTGTAATAGAGTCCCTGGGGGCAAAGGGCGGGGGACAGGTGAGGTAAGAATGGCATTGAGGAGATGAGGCATGATACAGGTGAGGTAAGATTGGTACTGAAGAGATAGAGTGAGGGACAGGTGAGGCACTGTAGTAGAGCTCATGGGGAGAAGGGGTGGGGGACAGGTGAGGTAAGAATGGTGCTGAGGAGGTGAGGCGAGGAACAGGCGAGGCACTTTAACAGAGGCCCTGGGGAGAAAGAGGCGGGGACAGGCCAGGTAAGAATAGTGCTGAGGCGAGAGACCGGTTAGGCACTTTAATGGAAGCACTGGGAAGAAGGGGTGGGGGACAGGTGAGGTAAGAATGGTGCTGAGGACCTGAGGCGAGGAACAAGTGCGGTAAGAATAGAATTGGGGGGATGAGGCATGGGACAGGTGAAGCACTATAACAGAGATCCTAGGGAGAAGGTGCGGGGGACAGGTGAGGTAAGAATGGTACTGAGGAGATGAGGCGAGAGACAGGTGAGGCACTTTAATGGAAGCCCTGGGAAGAAGGGATGGGGGACAGGTGAGGTAAGAATGGTGCTGAGGACCTGAGGCGAGGAACAGGTGAGGTAAGAATGGAATTGAGGGGATGAGGCATGGGACAGGTGAGGCACTATAACAGAGGCCTTGGGGAGAAGGGACAGGGGACAGGTGAGGTAAGAATGGGACTGAGAACCTGAGGCGGGGAACAGGTGAGGCACTTTAATAGAGCTCCCTGGGAGAAGGGACTGGGGGATAGGTGAGGTAAGAATGGTGCTGAGAACCTGAGGCGAAGAATACGCTGGGCACTTTAATGGAAGCCCTGGGGAGATGGGGCAGGTGAGGTAAGAATGGAATTGAGGAGCTGAGGTGTGGGACAGGTAAGGAACTATAACAGAGGCCCTGGGGAGAAGGTGCGGGGGACAGGTGAGGTAAGAATGGTACTAAGGAGATGAGGCAAGAGACAGGTGAGGCACTTTAATAGGGCCCCTGGGAAGAAGGGGCAGGGGACAGGTGAGGTATGAATGGTACTGAGAATCTGAGATGAGGAACTATAACAGAGGCCCTGGGGAGAAGGTGCGGGGGACAGGTGAGGTAAGAATGGTACTAAGGAGATGAGGCAAGAGACAGGTGAGGCACTTTAATAGGGCCCCTGCGAAGAAGGGGCAGGGGACAGGTGTGGTAAGAATGTTGGTGAGAACCTGAGGCGAGGAATAGGTTGGGCACTTTAATAGAAGCCCTGGGGAGAAGGGTAAGGGGGCAGGTGAAGTAAGAATGGAATTGAGGAGATGAGGCATGGGACAGGTGAGGCACTATGACAGAGGCCCTAGGGAGAAGGGGCGGGAGACAGGTGAGGTAAGAACGGTGCTGAGGACCTGAGGCAATGAACTGTGAGGCACTTTAATGGAGCCACTAGGGAGAAGGGGGGACAGGTGAGGTAAGAATGGTGTTGATAGCCTGAGGCAAGGAATAGGTTGGGCACTTGAATAGAAGCCCTGGGGAGAAGGGGCAGGTGAGGTTAGAATGAAATTGAGGAGATGTGGCGTGGGACAGGTGAGGCACTATAACAGAGACCCTGGGGAGAAGGAGCGGGGGACAGGTCAGGTAAGAATGGTACTCAGGGGACACACCGAGGGGCAGGTGAGGGAACAATGGCACTGAGAAGATTGGGAGATGGAACAGGTGAGGTACAGTAACATAAGCAGTCTGGAGAAGGGATGTGGGAAAAGTAAGATTATGGCAGATTAGAATAGAGCCAGTGCCAGGATTATATAATAAAGAGTACATTAAACACAATATTGCAATATTAGAACCTCGCAACATCACAAAATAAAATGATGGACCGAGTGCTGAAACTTTTTAAACACTCACACCCAGTCACAGATCTGGGTTTAAGAGTCCATCGTTATTTTGCTCACCACATCACCCCAGTTTGGACCCAGCCATATGCAAATCAGTCTTGACCCTGATCACCATGGGAACAGTCCACCCTGAACTGCCAAGCAAGGTCCTCCCTGGACCAGAAACAAACATCCTGGGACCGGTTTCATGGAATCACCCCATATCAGCCAGGCTAGCTTGAAACCAGTGGCGCAGGGAGCAAGGGACCCTCTTCTGGGCAAACCCTTAGCCACTTAGGGCGCACATAGCAACATCACAAAATAAAATGATGGACGGAGTGTTGAAACGTTTCAAGCACTCCCCCGAGTCACAGATCTGGGTTTAATCCATCGTTATTTTGCCCGCCACGTCACCCCAGGATAAGAACCTCAACATTACTCATATGAGTGACTCTGATCATTCAAAGCAAGAATGTAGAATCCCACTGAATAGTTGTAAAATTAGTGAATTTTAAGATAGGCAAAGGATCATTCGCAAATCAAATTGGAATCTGAAATCGTTGCTCACAGTACAGAATATATGCAATTAATTGTAAATAATTGAGCAGCAGGATGAACCAAATATATTTACAGATTGCCTACTGGGGCTGAATGACACACATGACATGGAGAGCAACTAATGGCATATGCTTCTGTGATCAGGGGTCTTCCCGCATAATTATGGGTTTGTCACACTTGTCACTTAATTCACCATCTGCTCATAAAGTACAGATGCAACAATAATATTTTTGACTCAGATAAAAAATTACTAAAAACGGTGCACATGCTCAGTGTGACACAAGGCTTAACACTTAGCATAAGTTAACTGTTCATATTTTACCTGTTGATTGTTATTTTCAGATGTTAAAGAAGTTAAATATTGTCCATACAGTGTCAATAACCCCAGTAAATGGACCAGGAAGAGGGTTTTGTCTGTAGCAGGAACAAAAACCTTACATTTATGAGTTTAATTCAGAGAGGGTGGGAACATTGACTTATTAGTAGGCAAGACAATATTTTGATTTTCTCTTCATTCACAACCAGGGTTATTCACAAAGGTACGCCACACTTGTGTTTGTGGGTAGCTTACAAGTATAATTTTACTCTTACACTTTTGAGTAACTTTACTATTTTTTCTTATTTACAAAGTCCTAGTGTAACGTTACTCTAAAGTGTAGACTTACACAACTCTAAAAAAAGGGATATAGCCACACTTACAAGTGTAAGTTAATACTAAAAAGGCAGTGTCGTCAGTAACAGTAAATCTAGCACCACACATGGCCAACACCTGGTAGTGCAACACCCTCCCGTAGAAATTAATGGAGTTAGTAACTTAAAATAAAATACCATAGGAAATAATGTTAAATCAAATAATTTAAAATAGTTACAAAATATAATTAAATATAGGTAATTTAAAAAAATAATTTAAATAGTACGTTTTAAATTTAATTGTAAAATATGTTAACTGTTTTGCATTTAAAAATATTGTAATAATACACTGTATTAAAATATAATTAAATACTTTTATTGAATTCTATAGATCCATTTAATAATTATTAATTCATAAACATCCTTTTTTTAACTTTAGATGTTAGTTTTTTAAAATTTAAAAATCATAAAAATAATTTCCAATTTATTTATTATATTAACATTAATTAAATATAAATTTAAAATTAAGTTAACAGTGCTGTACCTTTTTTAAATGTTGTTTTATATTTAAAATAAATATATAAATTCAATCAAATTAACATTCAGCAAAAATATATATCTTTTTTTTAGTTTAATAAACTTTTTTCATTTTCCCTATACTTTACCATAGAGATCCTCCACAGCTGGCTTGGAGATCTCCACTTTAAAAATATTTATTTTGTAGTACTACAAAACGTGCTACAAAATGCATTTTGCGAACAGGCCCCATCATGTTTACCTCACAGACATTGCTCACAATGCAGCAGCTTTTACAAAAGTACCCTCTGAATGTGTAAGAATCAAAACCTTTCTGCATCGATTGTAAGGTCTAAAGTCTTGAATTGTATAGATCAGTGATACTCAAATGACGGCCCTGGGGCCGCATGCGGCGCTCTTCACCTTTACATGTGGCACCCTGGTCCACATCAGCAATGGACCACTCAGCAGGAACATTAAAAAGATGTTAAATAAACAGGCAAGCATTTATTTAAAGGTTAATTTAAGTTAAAGAAAGAAAGTAACTAGGGTCTCCTGCACCACTTAACTTCAGAAATACCTTCATTTTTAAAGACATCTTCCAGCAAAAGTGTAAAAGTATGACATGCTGTTCAAAATTCAAAAAGAGTATATAATTAAAATGCAGAACTGCTTCACCTTAGTATTATCAGATCATATCAGTGCATTGGGAAGTATTTCTTTTTTTACAGTGATAGTTTTCAAACGTGAATTTAGAAACTTTCATTATTCCCCAGACAGTGGCAACAATGAAAATAGTGAACTAAGAGGCAAGTCAGTTGTTATGTGCACTCTTTGGGCGGCTTGGGTTTATATTATACATAAACAACATTATCGTTTATTAAATCAAACACAGGAGAAGGTTTTGTACACACACTTCCTGAAGTCATGTATTTCAAGATCTTCATATGTGATTAAGAAAAAAAGAAGGAAAGTGAAATAAAACAATTGCCTAGGATCACACAATTTAGTTATGTGGAGAAGCTGGGATTAATCCCAAACTTTTGGTTTCACATTGTGCAATTCAGATACTAGATGTAAATGTTTCGCTTCCCCTTCACCCACCTTACTGCCAATCCCCCCAACCCCTACCTACCCTCGGTCACATCACAGACAAAACTTTGTGCCACCTTGGAAAATGTTTGCGAGTGCCCATGGTATAGATTCTTCTAAAACACATCTATTAGAAACTTAATGCACTCTATTTCTCTGTGTGATTGTTTCCTAATGGAAATGGGTGCTACCCAAGACCCTGTAGTATGAACACACAAAACTGCAGCTGAAGAGAGGCACTCCTTCTACTGCAAGAAATGTGCCCATGTAGGATAATTCTGCTGAGTGCAGCACTGCACACCTTTACCGCTGACTATTTCACACTCGGAAGAGGAAAGGACTGTGTTAGTAAAATGGTATCCCTGTCATTCCATATAGGGCAAAATTATTAATTGTTTGTGAATGCAGTTTTGAATAGGGTCTGGTGAACGTTTATAGTTTTATTTTTTTAAACGTCTGTGTATTTTGGACATGCCTTGTCTCCCCAGTGTATAAATGTATGGTAAAATGGGAAATAGCTAATAATATAACATAATGCGCCACATGTTTGCATCTAATCAAACAACATGACTCGTAGTTTGCCTTTTGCCTTGTTGAACAATTTGGGGCGAGAAAGCAAAAGACACACAATTGATGGACGGAATGCAGAACAAATCAAAACATTCACCCCCAGTCAAGAGATCTGGGTTAAATCCATCATTCTTTTGCTCACCATGCCACCCCAGTTTAGACCTGGCCATATGCAAATCAGTCTTGACCCTGTGCCTCATGGGAACAGTCCAGCCCGAACTGCCAAGCCAGGTCCTCCCTGGACCGGAAACAAGCATCCTAGGACCGGTTTCAGGGTTTCACCCCTCTTCAGCCAGGATAGCTTGATTCCAGTGGCACAGTGAGCCCAGGACCCACGTCTGGGCGAGAAAGCAAAAGACACACAATTGATGGACGGAATGCCGAACAAATCAAAACATTCACCCCCAGTCAAGAGATCTGGGTTAAATCCATCATTCTTTTGCTCACCATGCCACCCCAGTTTAGACCTGGCCATATGCAAATCAGTCTTGACCCTGTGCCTCATGGGAACAGTCCAGCCCAAACTGCCAAGCCAGGTCCTCCCTGGACCGGAAACAAGCATCCTAGGACCGGTTTCAGGGTTTCACCCCTCTTCAGCCAGGATAGCTTGATTCCAGTAGCACAGTGAGCCCAGGACCCACGTCTGGGCATACCTGGCGCACTTAGGGCGAGAAAACAAAAGACACACAATTGATGGACGGAATGCAGAACAAATCAAAACATTCACCCCCAGTCAAGAGATCTGGGTTAAATCCATCATTCTTTTGCTCACCATGCCACCCCAGTTTAGACCTGGCCATATACAAATCAGTCTTGACCCTGTGCCTCATGGGAACAGTCCAGTCCGAACTGCCAAGCCAGGTCCTCCCTGGACCGGAAACAAGCATCCTAGGACCGGTTTCAGGGTTTCACCCCTCTTCAGCCAGGATAGCTTGATTCCAGTGGCACAGTGAGCCCAGGACCCACGTCTGGGCATACCTGGCGCACTTAAGGCGAGAAAGCAAAAGACACACAATTGATGGACGGAATGCAGAACAAATCAAAACATTCACCCCAGTCAAGAGATCTGGGTTAAATCCATCATTCTTTTGCTCACCATGCCACCCCAGTTTAGACCTGGCCATATGCAAATCAGTCTTGACCCTGTGCCTCATGGGAACAGTCCAGCCCGAACTGCCAAGCCAGGTCCTCCCTGGACCGGAAACAAGCATCCTAGGACCGGTTTCAGGGTTTCACCCCTCTTCAGCCAGGATAGCTTGATTCCAGTGGCACAGTGAGCCCAGGACCCACGTCTGGGCATACCTGGCGCACTTAAGGCGAGAAAGCAAAAGACACACAATTGATGGACGGAATGCAGAACAAATCAAAACATTCACCCCAGTCAAGAGATCTGGGTTAAATCCATCATTCTTTTGCTCACCATGCCACCCCAGTTTAGACCTGGCCATATGCAAATCAGTCTTGACCCTGTGCCTCATGGGAACAGTCCAGCCCGAACTGCCAAGCCAGGTCCTCCCTGGACCGGAAACAAGCATCCTAGGACCGGTTTCAGGGTTTCACCCCTCTTCAGCCAGGATAGCTTAATTCCAGTGTCACAGTGAGCCCAGGACCCACGTCTGGGCATACCTGGCGCACTTAGGGCGAGAAAGCAAAAGACACACAATTGATGGATGGAATGCAGAACAAATCAAAACATTCACCCCCAGTCAAGAGATCTGGGTTAAATCCATCATTCTTTTGCTCACCATGCCACCCCAGTTTAGACCTGGCCATATTCAAATCAGTCTTGACCCTGTGCCTCATGGGAACAGTCCAGCCCGAACTGCCAAGCCAGGTCCTCCCTGGACCAGAAACAAGCATCCTAGGACCGGTTTCAGGGTTTCACCCCTCTTCAGCCAGGATAGCTTGATTCCAGTGGCACAGTGAGCCCAGGACCCACGTCTGGGCATACCTGGCGCACTTAGGGCGAGAAAGCAAAATACACACAATTGATGGACGGAATGCAGAACAAATCAAAACATTCACCCCCAGTCAAGAGATCTGGGTTAAATCCATCATTCTTTTGCTCACCATGCCACCCCAGTTTAGACCTGGCCAAATGCAAATCAGTCTTGACCCTGTGCCTCATGGGAACAGTCCAGCCCGAACTGCCAAGCTAGGTCCTCCCTGGACCGGAAACAAGCATCCTAGGACAGGTTTCAGAGTTTCACCCCTCTTCAGCCAGGATAGCTTGATTCCAGTGGCACAGTGAGCCCAGGACCCACGTCTGGGCATACCTGGCGCACTTAGGGCGAGAAAGCAAAAGACACACAATTGATGGACGGAATGCAGAACAAATCAAAACATTCACCCCCAGTCAAGAGATCTGGGTTAAATCCATCATTCTTTTGCTCACCATGCCACCCCAGTTTAGACCTGGCCATATGCAAATCAGTCTTGAACCTGTGCCTCATGGGAACAGTCCAGCCCGAACTGCCAAGCCAGGTCCTTTCTGGACCGGAAACAAGCATCCTAGGACCGGTTTCAGGGCTCACCCCTCTTCAGCCAGGATAGCTTAATTCCAGTGGCACAGTGAGCCCAGGACCCACGTCTGGGCATACCTGGCGCACTTAGGGCGAGAAAGCAAAAGACACAATTGATGGACGGAATGCAGAACAAATCAAAACATTCACCCACGGTCAAGAGATCTGGGTTAAATCCATCATTCTTTTGCTCACCATGCCACCTCAGTTTAGACCTGGCCATATGCAAATCAGTCTTGACCCTGTGCCTCATGGGAACAGTCCAGCCCGAACTGCCAAGCCAGGTCCTCCCTGGACCGGAAACAAGCATCCTAGGACCGGTTTCAGGGTTTAACCCCTCTTCAGCCAGGATAGCTTGATTCCAGTGGCACAGTGAGCCCAGGACCCACGTCTGGGCATACCTGGCGCACTTAGGGCGAGAAAACAAAAGACACACAATTGATGGACGGAATGCAGAACAAATCAAAACATTCACCCCCAGTCAAGAGATCTGGGTTAAATCCATCATTCTTTTGCTCACCATGCCACCCCAGTTTAGACCTGGCCATATGCAAATCAGTCTTGACCCTGTGCCTCATGGGAACAGTCCAGCCCGAACTGCCAAGCCAGGTCCTCCCTGGACCGGAAACAAGCATCCTAGGACCGGTTTCAGGGTTTCACCCCTCTTCAGCCAGGATAGCTTGATTCCAGTGGCACAGTGAGCCCAGGACCCACGTCTGGGCATACCTGGCGCACTTAGGGCGAGAAAGCAAAAGTCACACAATTGATGGACGGAATGCAGAACAAATCAAAACATTCACCCCAGTCAAGAGATCTGGGTTAAATCCATCATTCTTTTGCTCACCGTGCCACCCCAGTTTAGACCTGGCCATATGCAAATCAGTCTTGACCCTGTGCCTCATGGGAACAGTCCAGCCCGAACTGCCAAGCCAGGTCCTCCCTGGACCGGAAACAAGCATCCTAGGACCGGTTTCAGGGTTTAACCCCTCTTCCGTCAGGATAGCTTGATTCCAGTGGCACAGTGAGCCCAGGACCCACGTCTGGGCATACCTCGCGCACTTAGGGCGAGAAAGCAAAAGACACACAATTGATGGACGGAATGCAGAACAAATCAAAACATTCACCCCCAGTCAAGAGATCTGGGTTAAATCCATCATTCTTTTGCTCACCATGCCACCCCAGTTTAGACCTGGCCATATGCAAATCAGTCTTGACCCTGTGCCTCATGGGAACAGTCCAGCCCGAACTGCCAAGCCAGGTCCTCCCTGGACCGGAAACAAGCATCCTGGGCCGGTTTCAGGATTAAACCCAGATCAGTTGACTGGGGGTGAGTGCTTGCAATGTTCAACACTCCGTCCATCATCCCCTTTGGTTTTGCTATGTTTGCCCTAAGTTGGCAGGGTATGCCCAGACGTGGGTCCCTTGCTCACTTTGCCACTGGATTCAAGATAGCCTGGCTGATGACGGCTGTAAGCCAGAAACCGGTCTCAGGATGCTTGTTTCCGGTCCAGGGAAGACATGGCTTGGCAGTTCGGGCTGGACTGTTCCCATGAGGCAAAGGGTCAGACTGATTTGCATATGGCCATGTCTGAATTGGGGTGGCGGAGTGAGCTAAAGAATGATGATGGATTAAACCCAGATCAGTTGACTGGGGGTGAGTGCTTGCAATGTTCAACACTCCGTCCATCATCCCCTTTGGTTTTGCTATTGTTGAACAATTTGCCCTTCATATTTCACATAATTTACTGAACACTACTACATAATCACCCCGCCCCCGCGTAATTCTGGGCATGATTCATTCCAAGTGACGTGACTCAATCCTTGAGAGAGTGACACTGCACATGTGTTTCCCCCATCCCCAACCCCCAGCACCTCGGTGAGGTGACCAGGCTTATAAAACGCATCAGTCAGTATGATGAAATGTGAGGACATTCAATCCCGTGACTGTCCGGCCCGGGAAGACGGCGAGCGGCTCTCAGTGCAGGCCCGGTTGAATGATAGCACATTTCTTGGGGTGTTAGCTCATCCTCTTTCCGTATCGGGGTTAGCCAAGTCCGGGCGGGTCGCTCAGGAGAGCCCTGGTCCAGTCCGTGAGACTGGGTTCAAGTCGTGACTGAGGTGTCCCATCTGAAGTGGTCCGGACTGAGGCACGCGGACCTTTCATGGGATGGTCCCACTAGGGCACCGTTGGGGATGGCGGCCGCTGGCTCAGCAAGGATGCCGTGGGCTTTAACGCAACTAATCATGTTCTTTCGCCTCTTGGTGGGTCATAAAGGGAAGTCACAAACGGGATGCAGCTGGACATTCACATCTGCGGGCACTGGCGCCGCTGCACTAGCGATGGCTGCACCGCTGATAGGTGCTGCTGATCAACAGTCGTTCTAATGAACAGCCCTATTCCTGCGGGTTGCCAGTTCCAGCGTCATCACTAGGGGGCACCAGAGCGGCCTCGTTAAGCCTCAAGCCCTGAGTTAATGGATGTGCATAATTAGAAGACTGTACAGTGGAGTGATTGAAGTCAGAGCTCCCCCCCCCCAAAAAAAAAAGCGCAGCAAGGGAGTCCTAGTGCAAAGGAAAATGAGCCCCCGTTCAGCACTGGTTGCGTAGTAAAGCAATCTAATATTCAGGGTTCCGTGGTCCCGAGGACTCAGTCGCGGTGCCACTGCACCCGCTGCATCATTGATAGTTGCGTCCCTTCCCCCTCCGCCCCTCACAAACGACAGTACGGCCAGTGATGGACGTGTCCCTGTACCTGTCCGTGTACCTGTAATGACATTCTGAGGGGGGGGGTGCAGAGCTAGCCCACCCCTACGCTAGGACTGGGGGGGGCGGGGTGAGAAACTCCCTTGTGTTCCGCAGCAAACGTAGTGAGTAGTATCCTGGTAAGTGGTAATCACAGACCGCGATCACACGTGGATTTGTGTAGCGCAGATCGACGGCGCTGCTTCCTAATACCGTGAGCACAGCAGCAGCTCTTCCCTCAGAGGGACAGCAGCACACGCCGTCAGAGAGAGCTCGGAGTGCTGGACAGCTCCCTCCAAGGACGCTGATTTAGTCACACGGCCGTTTGTAACGATCAGGAACTGTAACATTACTTTAATTCGGGATCGCAGGCGGGGAGAGCAAAGCTGAAATTCTAGCCCACGTTACACACGCATCTCAGCAGCAGCGAGCGCTCCACTGAGTGAACTATTGTCGTGAAGCAGCGGGCGTCCAGCAAGAAGAAGGTGTTAGCGATTCATAGGACACGTTAGAGGGCCTGGAATTAAAACGAAAGCGAAAGAAGCGAGGAGCAGTAAAGAAAAACGTGGGGACTCACTGGGGAGAGTATGTGGCACTACGTCTAGAGCTACCGACTCTGGAGCTGGGAACCAGGCTCGAGTCTCGGCGTCGGCTCAACGCATGTGATTCTCGGCAAATCACTTAATCCCACCGACCCCACCGCCCCCCCCCCCCCCGCCTAAGAAAGAAAAACTCCCTTGTGTAATGTAACTGGTGCTCATGGTAACCGCATCAGTGCCTTCAGGTCGAGTTCGCGCCATATAAAACTGCTAAAAAAGGGAGAATCATTAAGTTAAACAAAAACAAGGGAAAGGGGCCAATGCGGAAACCCACTAAAGAAACACTCCCAAAAACAACAGCGTTTAGCCGTGAACGGCGCTCCTCTGAGGAGTGGTTCTCAGTGTGATCTAAAGCAGAGGATACTGAAAACAGCTCACAACTTCACACCGTTTGTAAGCACCCTCTGACCGGCAAGGCGGGCAATCGACCACCGGCCGATGGGTCCATGGTTGAGGCCCATTGGTGCCCGTCAGGGTCTCAGTCTCCACCACAAGGGCACAGCATCAAAGGCCTTTGCATACATCCTCATCATATCATCATATTTATCTTTATTCGGTCAATCTTGACCATAAAAGCACAATAAGCAACATATACAGAGATCTCACGCTTCAATAAAAACGGAATGGAATACAATTTAAGCAAAAATATTTTCTCTCCTTACAATCGTAAGTTGAATCAATACAAAGCCCTACGGAGTTGATCGTGCACAAATTTCACTTTAATTATAGGAATCCCTTAAAACCAACCAAATCCATACTAAGCAATCAATCGGAACCTGCATCAAAGTGACAATGCATAATTCTTCCTTAATCCCAGCACTTGAGTAAGACAATTCAGAACTGCAAAACAGATCGAAGAAGACTCAAGGCGCTCTAAATAATGCAAACCCTCATAACGTGTATTAAAAGATCGTCTGCTGAATATGGGGCAGAGGAATCGTTTTCTAAAAGAGGTGTACAAGGTGCAAAATAGCATAAAGTGCTTCGTTGACTGAAGTGACTTCCCATTGCATGGACAACACGGTACTGACACAAATCAGGTGCAAACAATAGGGAAGGCCATTAAGTAATGAATTGTGTTCACTCTTAATCGTGTAAGATAAAACCTGAGTTTTTAACATGGTTAAAGTAAGTATGGCTCCATGTCTTGGGTGATTGAGAGCGGGACGTATTACTGAATGGTCACCATATCAAGTGCTTTTATGATCTTAGCATCCTCTTTTTTATAAGTACTGTTTCTTGATCTGGACCTTATAGTGTGTATTTATGATACCCGGATTTTCAAAAAGATTACTCAAACCCATCTCCTAAAAATTGTTTTTAACATATTTAACCCTTGGCACGGCTGTCCACTTCTTTTGCACTAGCCAGTCCTCTACTATTCTGCGTGAAAAGCCAACTCAGGAGTGGACCAAATGTTGATCCATAATAATATAGGGAACAGGCCTACCCTATCTTCTAGGAAGCTTACCCCCAATTTATTGCATGCTATGAAGCTTGGAGTGGATTTTAGAGTTCCCAGTCGCCTATTTAAAAATGTTTTCTGCACCACCTGTAAGGGTTTAGCTGCCGAGTACTCCTAAACTCCAGCCCAGTATGTGCCAATACTTCTATAAAGCATGGTCATTTCCTTTGGGGGCTTATGTCCTAGTTTCTTGGCAAACCTAAAAATGATTCACACGATGCCTCCATGGACTGAGCCTTCTGGGTCAATAATCTTTCCACTTCATGTTGTCATTGAATAAAATGCCTAGGTAACAAAAAGTTTTGTCTTTAAAATTGGAGTCCCCCAATAAAAATTTTTTTTTCCACCTGGTATTTATTGGGCCACAGGTCATAACATAGGATTTAGTATGGTTGACTTTCAGCTTCAATTCCTGCATAAAAGTATTAAAACCATCTAAAAGTGCTTGTAATCCGTTTGCTGTACGGGCTATTAAACCTGCATCGTCCGCCTACAAAAGCACGGTGACTAGGCATGAACACATTTTTGGGGACATCTAGGTATCCAGGGTATTAATATCAAATGAAAATAAGAAAGGAGCCAATATACAACCCTGTTTGACACGCCGAATGACTTGAATAGGGGGCGTGAGATCTCCATTTCGGGTGCAACATACCCCCATGTAAGTATCACAGTGAAGGCTTTTTCAAACATGCAAAATGGCTGGATCAACCCCTGTTCACCCCATGATAACCCATAGGGTATCTCAGTCCACTAGATCGAAGGTTCAGGAGAGGTCCATAAAGGCCATGTGTATGGCTCCTGTCCTGGCCTTCACATATTTACCTAAGATTAGGGACAGGCTTAGGGGTTGCTCGGTAGTGCCCAAGCTCGGACGGCACCCATATTGGGCTTCTGAAAAAAAAAAGATATTTCTTCTGCCCAGGCTTCCAATTTTGCCAGAATTACCCTTCCAAATATTTTCCCTGAGGCATCAAGCAACGAGATGGGCCTGTAATTTGATGGGGAGATTCTCGCTCTTTTTTTAAAGATAGGGACTATTATGGAGTTCTTCCATGACTCTACCAAGTTTCCCATTGACTGCGGCTCTGAAGACGTTCTTGACAAGGGGGGCCCAAAAGTCTGAATTAGATTTAAAAAGCTGAGCTGGGACTCCAACTGGTCCCGGGGCCTTACCTGTCGCAGATCTCAGGATGGCCTTACGCACTTCACCGACCGTGAGTGATTCACTAAACTCTAAGAGAGCCCAGGGTGGGATAGGGGGATCAGCTGTTTCTAAGATAGTTATTTCACTGCGGATTGGATTGAAAATTTGTGTGAAGTGCTCAACCTATTCTTGTTCCAATATATGACATTCTATCCCTGAAGGGGTTATGTCAGAAAAAAAGGGGCGATTCACTAGCTTCCAAAAGGCCCTCTTGTCTTTTCGACCAGCCGCACACTCCAAATCGTCCCAAGTTTTTTTTCTGATGTCAGCCTTTCTAGTCTCTATAGCTTTCTTATAATCTCTTCTTGCTGCTCTAACCACTACTGGGTCTCGTGGTATTACATTGGTAACCTTTTTTAAGGTTTTGCAAGCATTTGTGCATTCGGAGTTGAACCAGGATTGGGCAGGGCGATCCTTCCGGGCTTTTTCTATTAATAATTTTTCAGAGACCATTTTGCATATCTTGGTAAAACTATTGCATATGCAAACTGGTTCCGTGGCATCCGCAAGACAGCATGAGATCTCGGTCTGATTACTAGTTTGTAAATCTAAAAACACTTTGTTAGGGTCCACATATTTCCATTTTCATCATACCACCCTGTTGGGAGCGTAATTTGAAAGGGAATTAGGAGTTGGAAAAGCACGCTGTGGGAAAGAGAGGTTAATGATAATTGGGTAGTGGTCCCTAAATGGCGATGGGTATACCTCATATTATTTTAACAAAGACACCAGGTCATTGGACAGAAGAATGTGGTCAATAATACTGCCTTTCCTCTCCCAACAAAAGTCAGATCGTTCATGTGGCTACCGCCACTTACATCTGATGCGAAGGACAAATTGTTAATTAGAAGAATTCTAGTCAATGCTTCGCCATATACTGAATGGTGAAAATGGCTAACATTTTCTCTTCGGCCGTCTTTAATATTTAATATCACACACCTGCTTCCCACCATATATACATTTAATAATTTTAAAATCTCCCACTCAAATAAGGGAAGTACAAGTCGGGTATTTATTCATTACTTCGGTGATTGAAGATTCTAAATCCTCAATGATCCCGACTGGCTGTGTTGTGAAATAATTATAACAAAAATGAATCAGAATAATATTAAAAACTCCCAGCTGAGACAATTCTAGTATCAGGTAACAAGGATTAGTGAACAGTGTATTGACAATCAAATTCCTTATTGAGCTAGAGACCATAACTAACAATACCCCTTACCCCTGCCTGCGATGGATTGGACAGCAGGGGAGCAAAAGGATCTAAAACCATCAATCGAGATGCAATCAAAGGCCCAAGTCTCCTGACAACAAATAACATCAACATTTCCAATAAAGGATAACCAGTGATTGTTGTCTTTTTTTAGAACCTAGCCCTGCCATGTTCCATGAAAGAAACTGTTAATTCCTTACAACCTGTACTGATTACTTTTTATTTCCTGATATCGGGTCCTCTTGTGTAAGTCTAGAAGGGACCGGAGTATAATGAGGGGCTGGCGTCACTTCCGGAACCCAGTAAATCAAATAGACCCCCAGGTGCAGGCCTATTTGGTGCATCAGGCTTTATCGGGAGAGATTGGTTAAGGCATTTGCATACATATAATGAGCATGACCTGATGAACATTAAAGTCAGGTTGCCGCACTTGAAGAGGCAGAAGGACAATGGGATGCTCTGGCTGTCACAGCATGAGCCGTGTCTGCCCTCTGGCTCTCTTCAGACAGTGGCCTCAAGGAGCTGCCGATGGGAAGCCATTAGCACCTGCTTTTCAGGCTGGTGCAGGGGAGAGGACTAGAGCTGTTGGCGATGGCCAGCAAGGGGGCCTCTTCATTTATTTTTGTCTCCCTCCCCTGCATGGAACAGGCATTTCCATGCAAATTAGTCTCTGCTGTTCTCCTTTGCCTGCCATAAAACTGGGTTTGAGTCCCAGTCTCACCTCAACATCCCGTGATTCTGGGCAAGTCACTAATCAACACGAGCCAAAAAACATGAGTCTGATAAGCGCGAGATCTCGGCGAGCGTGCCCTTAGGGCCCGGCCCCCTGGACCCACGCCACACCCCCATAGTCCGGTCCAGTAGCCCGATTGGCTACTGGCCGGAGGAAGTACTTCCGGGTCACCCATGACGCGTGTCCGGCCGGAGCAGGGTGCATTGGGGGCGGAGCCAGGGGGGGGCTATTTAGGCCCTGGGTCCACTTCCCACTTCCTCTTTTTCCCGCTCTTGACCCCTGGATCAGTGGAGCGAAATCGATCTCCCACCCACCCGTCCCTGAGATTAGTGGTTTGGGGTAGGTTATGAGGGGGAATGGCGGAAAAGAGGCCACAGAACATTGATTTTCAGGGTTAACGGGAGGCCTGCTTACATACTCCCGAGGCCAGCACTGAGGGGAGAGACGGTAAGCTCTCCGCAGGGAGAATGGGGACACCGGCTGGGGAGGCAAGGGCGCCAGGTCACACGAGCCTCCTTGGCAGCCTGGTGGTAGAGGGGTGGGCCCCCGGAAATGATGGACAAGGACCGAGGGCTGAGGCTCACCGCTCAAGGACGCAGGTGGGTTGCGCCTTGCGTGGTTCTCAGATAGGGGATGCGAGCCAGAGGGCCCCTTGGTGCTGGAGTAAGTAGATATTGCATAACCGGTGGTTATGATCAGTTATAATACTTGTAAATATTAAAAGTGTGAATATTGAATTTTAAATGTGAATTTTATAAATGCTTTTGTCATGTTTATGAATGTTTTGATGGTTATTAAACATGGCCGTTTTACCCACACTCTTGGACTGGCTAGTTTTGATTGTGGGATTGCATGAGGTTGGGGCGGGGGTCATCCTGGGGGGTCCGGGCTCTATGACCGTCTGCAATGTTATCTGGTGCTCGTGTAAAGCCCTCCAATGCCTCTGGGCCAATTTCATGCTATATAAAACTGCATGTATTTGAGGAAAATGACACTATTTTTTTTAATGTATTTTTGCATTTACACACTAGCATAATTCCCTTTATTGGAAATTACATGTGGTGTTAGCAGTAAAAAAATGAGATACACCTTTCACCAGTCTCTGCGCATTGGAGGACCTCTCTTAAGTACTGTAAACATCAACATCTAAATGCTCAGGGTGAATGCAAAGGCATACGAGGTCTGTGCCATTTCCTGTTTCCCAGCAGACATTAATAAAAACACCCACAGCAAACTTATAGATAGAAAAGAAATTTAACAGAAGTTCCTAGTATTTTTCATAATTCTGAGCTTCCAGCATATATTTTTTCCATTGGAATATTAATTTACAATTTAAGTACTGGTCCTATAAGCCTTACAATACTTTAATTACCGCATATGATTGCCAACACTTAGCTCCAGGATCGTAACCAAGTAGTTTATTGCAAAAAGTTGCGATCTGCGAATGAGGCGCCACTTTTTTTTTGTCTGCCCGCACCTAATTGTTGCCCCAATCCAGCCCTGTTCGTAAGCAGCAGTTTAAAACAACTCTATCCAGTGCAAACATGGGGAGTTTTGATACATTCTATTTCGAGCCTAGAAGACACTGCCCCCTGCTGGCGTTGCCAGTCAGATGCAGTCTCTAGATCTGGATATTTGCTCCTGTACCAAGGCAGCCCTGGCACCGTAGGCTTCCAGAAATTCCCCAGCTGCCCTGCCAAGCTGACACAGCAGCTTTGAAGGGATCACTTGCAGGCCGTAGTCCCCTTTTAATTACCTGGCAGGTATTGTACGCCGATCATTCTCGGGGTCACAGTGAGGCAGTGGGGGCTGTACGAGAGAGGGAACCCTGGTCTGACTTGCAGCTGAATAAACTACGAAGGTGCTATAGAAAGAAAGGGGATTTATTTAAATGGCAAATAGTTGTGCACCAAGACACACAGGAGTGGATCAAGCTCTAACATGCAGTGTTGGGTTTGACAGTGCTGGGATTTCAGGACTGATTTTCAATGTTAGTCCTGGTGTGTAGCTTCCTTTGGTGCAGCAGGTGCAGTGGTACCTGGGCCAATTGGCCAGAGGATCCTCCTGAACCCTCATTATTGCTGTGTTTTATATCATTCAAACAGCGGCCATGGGGCCATGCCTTTCCCTGCACTAGGGCCCATGACACAAATAGCAAACTACTGCGTTAGCCCACTGAATTCTAATGGCAAAACTAACTCAGGCGATCAAACAAAATTCACGACCCTCCTTTGTCGAGGCACACAGGATTATATCTACAAATGGGTACCATAAAACACTGTGTTATGGTAGTGATGCAATGCGGAAGAGAAAGCACCTCACCTGTTCCCAGCTGTTTCCGGTTGGAAAGATGGTCCATCTTTCCAACCGGAAAAGCGAAATCATGACAAGGTCAAGGTACCACTTCAGCAGAGGAAAGCGGATAAACTGTAAGCAAAAACCACTTGCATGATCATACCTGCGACCTCCTCTTTCTGAAAGCTTTGCTCCAACACCCAGACACAGCTGAAGATAAAACAACTTGTATGTTATAGCGCATCATAAGCTTGAGTGCTGTTTCTAAGCGCTTCAAACAGCAGATGATCTTTTACCCAATTTACTGGTATTCAGTTCACTGACATTGGAAGGATGGAGTCAAACTACATTATAACTAATCCTGTAGCAAGTGCACCACCTGTTTAAACTGTAATGATCAGAATAACCTACATTTTGTCATCACTCAGAGCTGCCTTCACAATGACTTTCATATGTTTGTGAATGCAGCTAAACACGTTATTTTCCATCCTTTCAAATGAGTGAGCACAGGTAGAACCTACTCAGTGTAATTTTGCTTGTTCCGCAGTAATATGCATATGTAAGAAACTGGGTTACTGGTTGAGGGGGTTGAGAGCGGTGAAACCCTACTTAGGCAGGAACCAGAATCCTTGTCAGGGTGAAGTGAAGGGTGAAGCAAACCCTAAATTAACCTGTGCTCAACCCTCGGGTAGCTTGGCACAGAGGCAATGTGTAAAGTGTTTGTGCAACACTTCAAA
Source organism: Calotriton arnoldi (assembly GCA_963921515.1). Classification (NCBI taxonomy): domain Eukaryota; kingdom Metazoa; phylum Chordata; class Amphibia; order Caudata; family Salamandridae; genus Calotriton; species Calotriton arnoldi. The sequence goes on along the minus strand of CAWUFW010000758.1, from coordinate 3,117,999 downwards.
CAGTAACACAGTGAAAACACACCAGAAAAGTATCCCACAACAGATTTAGAAACATAGGGGCATATCTCAAGGAGCTATCGCCGAGTTATCGGCACTTTAACGCATCCAAAGTCGCGCTAAATTTACCGCCCCATTCACAAGCTGGTGCTAACAGCCCATAACACCAGTTTTCCTGCGAAAGCAGTCGCAAAAAACATCGCCACAGATGACCCCGGCAACTAACGCTAATGAGATGCAGAGTAGGCGTTCCCGTGCAAAAAGCCGCGACAACACCACAACGCAACATTTTCAACAACCAGCCACATTGGCGATAGGAACACAAAACAGGCGATACAGCGCGTTACCAGCAGGAAATTAACACCTGCTCTGACCTGGTGCAAAGTCTGACGTCAACCTGCACAAGAAAAGGGAGCCCAGCCCACAGCCACACCTGAAGAACAACAGATGCCATGGAGCCACTCACCATGCACCCCGGAGCCCCCAGAGGGCAACAACGCCCACCGCCACCACCCCCAGGACCGCCACCCACCCAACGGACCCCCCCCCGCATCTCCCCCGGACCACCACAGAGGCAGCGCAGACAAAGGCAGCGGACCTTCAGGAAATGCACCAGCCCCACAGACCTAACACCAGACAATGCCAATGCCCACTACAGGCCCAAAAGGACAATCATCCTCCGCATCCTGAACATTATTGCCCACAGGCTGACGGTACCAACACAGCGGACAACTAACATCCCTCCGCAGACAAAGCTGCTGGCTGTGCTGCATCTGTTGGCCTCTGGTATCCTCCCAAACAACAACCGCCCGAGTCGGAGGAGTGTCACAGCCAGCCCCATCCAAGTCCCTCACACCTGTCCTGGATGCCCTCACCAGCTAGGGACCCCAGCACCCATACGTCCCCCACAATGCGCAGGAACAGCTGGAGACCAAGCAAGGACTATACGCGATAGCTGGATCCCCGAACGTGTCGGGGGCAATCGACTGCACACTTGTCCCACTTGTGCCCCCTGCCACCACCGCACACAATACCTCAACAGAAAGCACATGCATCCCATCAACGTGCAGGCAATAGTGGACCACAGGGGACTCCTCACCAATGTCATGGCCAACTACCCAGGCAGTGTGCATGATCCCTTCATCTTCCGACAGTCCAACATCAACCAGCGCTTCCAGGATGGCACCCATGAGAATGCACTGCCCGTTGGCAAGTACCAAATGAACACACCACACACCTCAACCCCACAATCATGCAACTCACAACTCTGGCACTGCACACATCACAAAGTCACATACAACATGCCAAACAACATGCCCCCCCACCAGACACGACAGCACAACTTACTGTGGCAACCTTGGTCAGCCATGTACATGAGCCATCGACGGCATGGCACCTCAGCCACACAATACCGGAATGTGGGGAGAGGTGGGAACCAGGCATGTGCGAAGGAGGCAAGTGACCCATGAATGAGTATGTACACAATGCCAAGTGTGGCGGAGATGTGCTGGACAGACTGCAGTATGCAGACCACAGACACAGCCATGTCTACATGCACTGCTGGTGTTTGGAGTGTCGTGGACAGTGGACGCAACCATGTCACCCCAGCCAGTGGGGAAGACCGCGGAAATGCAGCTTGTGACGTCCCCATCTGTAAGTGTGTGCGGAGTGGGCTGGCCCGGCGTACGCCAGGCCAGCGCAGGGGTGTAAATAAAAAGCACGTAGCACTGGGCGTGGTTCTCTTCCGGAATGCCCAACGCGTCTGCCAGGGCGGCGCCTCCCACCCCGCCACGAGGCCGATGCCGTCGCCGTGAGCGGTGTGGCCTGCGATCCCGTGCACCTGCTGCACCCCGGGCCGCTGTTCCCCGGACCCGTCATGCCCGCCCCTGCGCAGCCAGGCCTCACTGCTCACCTGCCGACACCGGCGTGTGTCAAAGAGGGCCCACCACGTGCCGGCGCAAGCTCCAAGCCCGAGGCCCACGACCTTCGCAGCCTCCTCAGACCATCACGGCCTCCGCGACACAGGCCCGCTTTATTCCTTTTTCGTTGACGTACTCCACCGCTGCCTCGGGCCTACACTACGCTCAAGTAGGTCACACATTTGGAACTGAGTCTTGATTATGCTATGGCAGAGTACACACTTCATGGCTGAGTTTATATCACTATACTCCCTTCAATGTGGTGACACAAAGTATGTGCATGTCATCCCAACCACACGTGTCTGTGGGCCCTTGATGACTATGCCTTCGGACTACACTGCGGTCCTGCAGGCCCCACACAAATCCATGCCAGTCCGTACCAGGCAGGGCACGGCATCGTCGCTGGCCAAACACCCGCTCAGCTCTGTCACCACTGCCTCGGTCAACCACGAGTCATCCCCACATGCCATTTCAACGCCGTGTGTCAGTGTTCCAGGAGGAGCTTGCTGAACAGCGGTTGGCCCGCGCTGGCCGCTGCCTCCGGACTACACATCGGTCGAGTAGGGCACACATTGGGAACTCAGTCATGATTCAGTTATGGCAGACCTGATATCATTGTACTGGCCTCGTCGCAGACTGCATCCCCTTTCAGCTCCGGTGCCACTAAGCCACTTCACACGATGCCTCCATGAACTGAGCCTTCTGGGTAAATAATCTTTCCACTTCATGTTGTCATTGAATAAAATACCTAGGTAACAAAAAATGTTGTCTTTAAAATTGGAGTCCCCTAATACATTTTTTTTTTCCACCTGGTATTTATTGGGCCACAGGTCATAACATAGGATTTAGTATGGTTAACTTTCAGCTTCAATTCCTGCAAAAAATTATTAAAACCATCTAAAAGTGCTTGTAATCCGTTTGCTGTACGGGTTATTAAACCTGCATCGTCCGCCTACAAAAGCACGGGGACTAGGCATGAACAAATTTTGGGGACATCTAGGTATCCAGGGCATTAACATCAAATGAAAATGAGAAAGGAGCCAATATACAACCCTGTTTGACATGCCTAATGACTTGAATAGGGGGCGTGAGATCTCCATTTCGGGTGCAACATACCCGCATGTAAGTATCACAGTGAAGGCTTTTTAAAACATGCAAAATGGCTTGATCAACCCCTGGTCATCCCATGATAACCCATAGGGTATCTCTGTCCACTAGATCGAAGGTTCAGGAAAGGTCCATAAAGGCCATGTGTATGGCTCCTGTCCTGGCCTTCACATATTTACCTAAGATTAGGGACAGGCTTAGGGGTTGCTCGGTGGTGCCAAGTTCGGACGGCACCCATATTGGGCTTCTGAAAAAAAAAGATATTTCTTCTGCCCAGGCTTCCAATTTTGCCAGAATTACCCTTCCAAATATTTTCCCTGACTCATCAAGCAACGAGATGGGCCTGTAATTTGATGGGGAGATTCTCGCTCTTTTTTTAAAGATAGGAACTATTATGGAGTTCTTCCATGACTCTACCAAGTTTCTCGTTGACTGCGGGTCTGAAGACGTTCGTGACGAGGGGGGCCCAAAAGTCTAAATTCGATTTAAAAAGCTGAGCTGGGACTCCGACTGGTCCCGGGGCCTTATCTGTCGAAGTTCTCCGGATGGCCCTACGCACTTCACCGACCGTGATTGATTCACTAAACTCTAAGAGAGCCCAGGCTGGGATAGGGGGATCAGCTGTTTCTAAGATAGTTATTTCACTGAGGTTTGGATTGAAAATTTGTATGAAGTGCTCAACCCATTCTTGTTCCAATATATGACATTCTATCCCTGAAGGGGTTTTGTCAGAAAAAAGGGGCGATTCACTAGCTTCCAAAAGGCCCTCTTGTCTTTTCGACCAGCCGCACACTCCAAATCGCCCCAAGTTTGTTTTCTGATGTCTGCCTTTCTAGTCTCTATAGCTTTCTTATAATCTCTTCTTGCTGCTCTAACCACTACTGGGTCTCGTGGTATTACATTGGTAAACTTTTTTAAGGTTTTGTAAGCATTTGTACGTTCGGAGTTGAACCAGGATCCTTCCGGGGTTTTTCTATTAATAATTTTTCAGAGACCGGTTTGCATATCTTGGTAAAACTATTGCATATGCAAACTGGTTCCGTGGCATCCGCAAGACACCATGAGATCTCGGTCTGATTACTAGTTTGTAAATCTAAAAACACTTTGTTAGGGTCCACATATTTCCATTTTTTCATACCCCCCTGTTGGGCGCGTAATTTGAAAGGGAATTGGACGCTGTGGGAAAGAGAGGTTAATGATAATTGGGTAGTGGTCACTAAATGACGATGGGTATACTTCATATTATTTTAGCAAAGACACCAGGCCATTGGACAGAAGAATCTGGTCAATAATACTGCTTTTCCTCTCCCAACAAAAGTCGGATCGTTCATGTGGCTACCGCCACTTACATCTGATGCGAAGGACAAATTGTTAATTAGAAGAATTCTAGTCAATGCTTCGCCATATACTGAATGGTGAAAATGGCTAACATTTTCTCTTCGGCCGTCTTTAATATCACACACCTGCTTCCCACCATATATACATTTAAGAATTTTAAAATCTCCCACTCAAATAAGGGAAGTACAAGTCGGGTATTTATTCATTACTTCGGGGATTGAAGATTCTAAATCCTCAATGATCCCGACTGGCTGTGTTATGAAATAATTATAACAAAAAAGAATCAGAATAATATTAAAAACTCCCAGCTGAGACAATTCTAGTATCAGGTAACAAGGATTAGTGAACAGTGCATTGACAATCAAATTCCTTATTGAGCTAGAGTCCATAACTAACAATCCCCCCTTACCCCTGCCTGCGATGGATGGGACAGCAGGGGAGCAAAAGGATCTAAAACCATCAATCGAGATGCAATCAAAGGCCCAAGTCTCCTGACAACAAATAGCATCATTTCCAATAAAGGATAACCAGTCATTGTTGTCTTTTTTAGAACCTAGCCCTGCCACGTTCCTTGAAAGAAACTGTTAATTCCTTGCAACCTGTACTGATTACTTTTTAATTCCTGATATCGGGTCCTCTTGTGTAAGTCTAGAATGGACCGGGGTATAATGAGGGGCTGGCGTCACTTCCGGAACCCAGTAAATCAAATAGACCCCCAGGTGCAGGCCTATTTGGTGCATCAGGCTTTATCGGGAGAGATTGGTTAAGGCATTTGCATACATATAATGAGCATGACCTGATGAACATTAAAGTCAGGTTGCCGCACTTGAAGAGGCAGAAGGACAATGGGCTGCTCTGGCTGTCACAGCATGAGCCGTGTCTGCCCTCTGGCTCTCTTCAGACAGTGGCCTCAAGGAGCTGCCGATGGGAAGCCATTAGCACCTGCTTTTCAGGACTAGAGGTCTAGAGCTGTTGGCGATGGCCAGCAAGGGGGCCTCTTCATTTATTTTTGTCTCCCTCCCCTGCATGGAACAGGCATTTCCATACAAATTAGTCTCTGCTGTTCTCCTTTGCCTGCGATAAAACTGGGTTTGAGTCCCAGTCTCACCTCAACATCCCGTGATTCTGGGCAAGTCACTAATCGACACGAGCCAAAAAACATGAGTCTGACCGTCTGCAATGTTATCTGGTGCTCGTGTAAAGCCCTCCAATGCCTCTGGCCAATTTCATGCTATATAAAACTGCATGTATTTGAGGAAAATGACACTATTTTTTTTAATGTATTTTTGCATTTACACACTAGCATAATTCCCTTTATTGGAAATTACATGTGGTGTTAGCAGTAAAAAAATGAGATACACCTTTCACCAGTCTCTGAGCATTGGAGGACCTCTCTTAAGTACTGCTAACATCAACATCTAAATGCTCAGGGTGAATGCAAAGGCATACGAGGTCTGTGCCATTTCCTGTTTCCCAGCAGACATTAATAAAAACACCCACAGCAAACTTAGATAGAAAAGAAATTTAACAGAAGTTCCTAGTATTTTTCATAATTCTGAGCTTCCAGCATATATTTTTTCCATTGGAATATTAATTTACAATTCAAGTACTGGTCCTATAAGCCTTACAATACTTTAATTACCGCATATGATTGCCAACACTTAGCTCCAGGATCGTAACCAAGTAGTTTATTGCAAAAAGTTGCGATCTGCGAATGAGGCGCCACTTTTTTTTTGTCTGCCCACACCTAATTGTTGCCCCAATCCAGCCCTGTTCGTAAGCAGCAGTTTAAAACAACTCTATCCAGTGCAAACATGGGGAGTTTTGATACATTCTATTTCGAGCCTAGAAGACACTGCCCCCTGCTGGCGTTGCCGGTCAGATGGAGTCTCTAGATCTGGATATTTGCTCCTGTACCAAGGCAGCCCTGGCACCGTAGGCTTCCAGAAATTCCCCAGCTGCCCTGCCAAGCTGACACAGCAGCTTTGAAGGGATCACTTGCAGGCCGTAGTCCGCTTTTAATTACCTGGCAGGTATTGTACGCCGATCATTCTCGGGGTCAGAGTGAGGCAGTGGGGGCTGTACGAGAGAGGGAACCCTGGTCTGACTTGCAGCTGAATAAACTACGAAGGTGCTATAGAAAGAAAGGGGATTTATTTAAATGGCAAATAGTTGTGCACCAAGACACACAGGAGTGGATCAAGCTCTAACATGCAGTGTTGGGTTTGACAGTGCTGGGATTTCAGGACTGATTTTCAATGTTAGTCCTGGTGTGTAGCTTCCTTTGGTGCAGCAGGTGCAGTGGTACCTGGGCCAATTGGCCAGAGGATCCTCCTGAACCCTCATTATTGCTGTGTTTTATATCATTCAAACAGCGGCCATGGGGCCATGCCTTTCCCTGCACTAGGGCCCATGACACAAATAGCAAACTACTGCGTTAGCCCACTGAATTCTAATGGCAAAACTAACTCAGGCGATCAAACAAAATTCACGACCCTCCTTTGTCGAGGCACACAGGATTATATCTACAAATGGGTACCATAAAAAACTGTGTTATGGTAGTGATGCAATGCGGAAGAGAAAGCACCTCACCTGTTCCCAGCTGTTTCCGGTTGGAAAGATGGTCCATCTTTCCAACCGGAAACGCGAAATCATGACAAGGTCAAGGTACCACTTCAGCAGAGGAAAGCGGATAAACCGTAAGCAAAAACCACTTGCATGATCACACCTGCGACCTCCTCTTTCTGAAAGCTTTGCTCCAACACCCAGACACAGCTGAAGATAAAACAACTTGTATGTTATAGCGCATCATAAGCTTGAGTGCTGTTTCTAAGCGCTTCAAACAGCAGATGATCTTTTACCCAATTTACTGGTATTCAGTTCACTGACATTGGAAGGATGGAGTCAAACTACATTATAACTAATCCTGTAGCAAGTGCACCACCTGTTTAAACTGTAATGATCAGAATAACCTACATTTTGTCATCACTCAGAGCTGCCTTCACAATGACTTTCATATGTTTGTAGCTAAACACGTTATTTTTCATCCTTTCAAATGAGTGAGCACAGGTAGAACCTACGCAGTGTAATTTTGCTTGTTCCGCAGTAATATGCATATGTAAGAAACTGGGTTACTGGTTGAGGGGGTTGAGAGCGGTGAAACCCTACTTAGGCAGGAACCAGAATCCTTGTCAGGGTGAAGTGAAGGGTGAAGCAAACCCTAAATTAACCTGTGCTCAACCCTCGGGTAGCTTGGCACAGAGGCAATGTGTAAAGTGTTTGTGCAACACTTCAAACAGTAACACAGTGAAAACACACCAGAAAAGTATCCCACAACAGATTTAGAAACATAGGGGCATATCTCAAGGAGCTATCGCCGAGTTATCGGCACTTTAACGCATCCAAAGTCGCGCTAAATTTACCGCCCCGTTCACAAGCTGGTGCTAACAGCCCATAACACCAGTTTTCCTGCGAAAGCAGTCGCAAAAACATCGCCACAGATGACCCCGGCAACTAACGCTAATGAGATGCAGAGTAGGCGTTCCCGAGCAAAAAGCTGCGACAACACCACAACGCAACATTCTCAACGACCAGCCACATCGGCGATAGGAACACAAAACAGGCGATACAGCGCGTTACCAGCAGGAAATTAACACCTGCTCTGACCTGGTGCAAAGTCTGACGTCAACCTGCACAAGAAAAGGGAGCCCAGCCCACAGCCACACCTGAAGAACAACAGATGCCATGGAGCCACTCACCATGCACCCCGGAGCCCCCAGAGGGCAACAACGCCCACCGCCACCACCCCCAGGACCGCCACCCACCCAACGGACCCCCCCCCGCATCTCCCCCGGACCACCACAGAGGCAGCGCAGACAAAGGCAGCGGACCTTCAGGAAATGCACCAGCCCCACAGACCTAACACCAGACAATGCCAATGCCCACTACAGGCCCAAAAGGACAACCATCCTCCGCATCCTGAACATTATTGCCCACAGGCTGACGGTACCAACACAGCGGACAACCAACATTCCTCCGCAGACAAAGCTGCTGGCTGTGCTGCACCTGTTGGCCTCTGTTATCCTCCCAAACAACAACCGCCCGAGTCGGAGGAGTCTCAAACCCAGCCCCATCCAAGTCCCTCACACCTGTCCTAGATGCCCTCACCAGCTAGGGACCCCAGCACCCATACGTCCCCCACAATGCGCAGGAACAGCTGGAGACCAAGCAAGGACTATACGCCATAGCTGGATCCCCGCACATGTCGAGGGCAATCGACTGCACACTTGTCCCACTTGTGCCCCCTGCCAACACCGCACACAATACCCCAACAGAAAGCACACGCATCCCATCAACGTGCAGGCAATAGTGGACCACAGGGGACTCCTCACCAATGTCATGGCCAACTACCCAGGCAGTGTGCATGATCCCTTCATCTTCTGACAGTCCAACATCAACCAGCGCTTCCAGGATGGCACCCATGGGAATGCACTGCCCGTTGGCAAGTTCCAAATGAACACACCACACACCTCAACCCCACAATCATGCAACTCACAACTCTGGCACTGCACACGTCACAAAGTCACATACAACATGCCAAACAACATGCCCCCCCACCAGACACGACAGCACAACTTACTGTGGCAACCTTGGTCAGCCATGTACATGAGCCATCGACGGCATGGCACCTCAGCCACACAATACCGGAATGTGGGGAGAGGTGGGAACCAGGCATGTGCGAAGGAGGCAAGTGACCCATGAATGAGTATGTACACAATGCCAAATGTGGCGGAGATGTGCTGGACAGACTGCAGTATGCAGACCACAGACACATCCATGTCTACATGCACTGCTGGTGTTTGGAGTGTCGTGGACAGTGGACGCAACCATGTCACCCCAGCCAGTGGGGAAGATCGCGGAAATGCAGCTTGTGACGTCCCCCTCTGTAAGCGTGTGCGGAGTGGGCTGGCCCGCGTACGCCAGGCAAGTGCAGGGGTGTAAATAAAAAGCACGTAGCACTGGGCGTGGTTCGCTTCCGGAATGCCCAACGTGTCTGCCAGGGCGGCGCCTCCCACCCCGCCACGAGGCCGATGCCGTGAGCGGTGTGGCCTGCGATCCTGTGCACCTGCTGCACCCCGGGCCGCTGTTCCCCGGACCCGTCATGCCCGCCCCTGCGCAGCCAGGCCTCACTGCTCACCTGCCGACACCGGCGTGTGTCAAAGAGGGCCCACCACGTGCCGGCGCAAGCTCCAAGCCCGAGGCCCGCGACCTTCGCAGCCTCCTCAGACCATCACGGCCTCCGCGACACAGGCCCGCTTTATTCCTTTTTCGTTTACGTACTCCACCGCTGCCTCGGGCCTACACTACGCTCAAGTAGGTCACACATTTGGAACTGAGTCTTGATTATGCTATGGCAGAGTACACACTTCATGGCTGAGTTTATATCACTATACTCCCTTCGATGTGGTGACACAAAGTATGTGCATGTCATCCCAACCACAAGTGTCTGTGGGCGCTTGATGACTACGCCTTCGGACTACACTGCGGTCCTGCAGGCCCCACACAAATCCATGCCAGTCCGTACCAGGCAGGACACGGCATCGTCGCTGGCCAAACACCCGCTCAGCTCTGTCACCACTGCCTCGGTCAACCACGAGTCATCCCCACATGCCATTTCAACGCCGTGTGTCAGTGTTCCAGGAAGAGCTTGCTGAACAGCGGTTGGCCCGCGCTGGCCGCTGCCTCCGGACTACACATTGGTCGAGTAGGGCACACATTGAGAACTCAGTCATGATTCAGTTATGGCAGACCTGATATCATTGTACTGGCCTCGTCGCAGACTGCATCCCCTTTCAGCTCCGGTGCCACTAAGTCTGTTCCCTGACAACCATGGACACTTTCTTCTTGAGATTTGTTGGTGACTGAGTCCATGGACTGGGGGTTGTCTTCATCATCATGTCGGTGATACTGACCATGTGGCCAAAACGAGGCTGTAGCATTCCACTCCTCCATTTGCCGCTTCCGGCCGGCTCCTGCCCTCTGCATCATGCCCTGGAGGACACCTTCCACTGTCCCCCGCAAACCTCCGCTACATTCACCTTCGACATCGACGAGGACCCGCTCACCTCGCGTGGCCCTATCTCACTGCACCGCAAGTCACCGTCATGTGGCGGTGTGCCTGTGCCGGCCGCAGTGCATCCGGGGCCACTAACTCTGTGCAGCTCAAACCATGGCCCCAGTCTGATGGCATGTTGGATGGCCTCTGGGTCGATGGTCTGGGGGTCATCAACGCCATGTGTCTGTGGCCCTGCGCTGTCCGCTGCCTCCGGCCTCAACTGCGGTCCACCTTGGCTCACACATCAAATCGAGTCCTGACCTGCCCAGACGTCACATCACCGCAGGATGCACACGCCACCACCGCCAGGACCAACTCCAAACGACAGGTGCCAGAGTCGGAAGTGTCTTACTGCCAGACTGTCAGAGTTGCTCACACCTGTCGTGGGGGCCATCATCAGCTTGATACCCTGCTCAGCTCTTCAGGTGCCACTAACTCAGTGCACCACAAATCAAGGAACATTCTGCTTGCATGTTGGGTGAACACTGTACTCCCTCCGGCTACCACCATGATGCTTCACAGTTGTTTCTGTTGTGCTGGTGTTTTATGTTTCTGCTTCAATTGTGATCACTGTTCAAGTTGTTGCCAGCACCAACGACTCCATGAGGGCTGGCTTACACTCACCCCACACACATGCAGCACATGCGTCACTGTACATGTGACCATGCCAATAAAGGTGTCGAGCGCACGTGCCCGTGGCCAGTTCAACGAACTATCTGTGTGTGTCCGTGTGCTCATGATGTATGCATTTGTGCCCCGGGCACTACAGCATTACATTGTGCCGTGTACAGAGGACGCAGCCATGTCACCGCAGGCAGCGGGTGGGACATTACACATGTAGCTTTGTCGTCCCCCACTCAATATGTAAAAGGAGTGAACTGGGCCGGCGTACGCCAGTCTGGCGTGGGGGTGTGGATGATCATCCCGTGGCTCTGGGTGTGGTTCAGTACTGGAAATGTGCAAAGGCATGTGTCTCTGTCGCAGTGTGGGTCTCCGTTGGGGAGTGTTGGTGGGCCCTGATGGGACTTAGACACCCACGTATGTGATCTGGTTCGGCTTCCATGAGGTAGTACCCCACTCGCACATGTTCGGCCACCCCCTTCTGGCAGTCTGACACCTGGACTTGGAATGCGATGTGTGCTTGGGTGGGCTGCTGGGAGCCAGCCGGGGTGGTGGGTGCGTCCTGCTGTGTTGTCTGTGCAGGGAGTGGGGTGTCCTCGATGCAGCGGTTCTGCCCTGCTCCTGGAGGTCGATTGCCTTAGATGTCCATGGACTGTTGTGGGGCGTAGGAAGTGTGGTGGTCCTCTTCAGCATCACTGTAGAGTTGTCTGGTCTGCTATGCTCGGGGTGTTGTTTGTCCCTCTGCAATGTGAATGGGAGTGCTTGTTGACATTGTGTTGGCATGTATGTTGCCGCATTGTTCAACTTTACATTCAGACTTCATGACAATGTACATTGTGACTGTTTGGCAGGGGCGGACTATTTGATGCGGGACAGTGGACATTTGGACTACATGACGTAGGTGAGGTTGTACACGTACATTTGCACCTCACAGTTTCCTGCTATGTCAGGTGTGATTGGCCATTTTCTACGCACAGGTGGACCCAGTTGTGTCCTCTGTTCTGCAGTGTAGGTGTTGGGTTGTGTACCACATTGTCGTCCATGTGGGTGTGCTGTAATTGCTATGTGTGTGTGCTGCTTTGTGTGGGAGTCGCACCTGCAGCTGTGATTTTGCTGCCCCTTATCCCTTGGAGACGGTGTGCCTTTGGCTTTTGTGCTTTTGAGGTGCTGTGATGTTGGCGACTTGGGTCATTTGTGCTCTTGGACGGTTTTTGTACTCTTGTGCATTGTTTGTCTGCAGATGTGTTGTTGACGTCAGTGGTTGTTTGTGCAGGTGGATGTGTCAGAGTGTGACCTGCTCCTTTCCGGATGTGGTCCACACTCAGCCACCTCAGTCTAGTGGCGTGCACAGTGTCATGGTGATTGTACTCCAGCCATGCTGCTGGTCATGTGGTGTCACTTGCATTATCAGTGTGGCTCTCACCGACGCATCTTTGCTGTATTTCTCACGGGTGCATGTGTGTGTTGTGTAATTGGTGATGTGTGGGGTGGGACCCCTTTGGGCACATGGTGAACGGGGGCCTACTTGATGTTTGTATGTGTGCTGCAGTGTGCCACGGGGATCAGGGACATGACCCAGGGTTATTGTGGGTGTGCGGTGTGCTACACGTTGTTGTGCACATGTGTGCCATTGTGCCCGTCCCCACAGTGCCTGTTCGTTACGCACCCTGTTGCTGTTGTGTCAGGTCATGTTGAGCAGTGTCCGGACTCCCGACTCCTTGCACCGTCTCCACACTGATGACTGTGGGCGCCATTTGCTCCAGCTCCTGCTGTGGCGCAGGACTCCCACCTCCATTCGCCGTTGCTGCCTTCCTGTTGGCAGGGGGTTTCTGCTTGGTTTGGCTTTTGACATCGTGCCAGCGCATCTTGGCCTCCTCTGCACTCCGACTGCATTCACGATGGGATGCCATTTTTCCGTCTGTATTGCCAATGACACCGTGGTGGTGACGGACAGTTGTTGTTGGTGCTCTGTCACCTCCGTGACGACGATCGGGTCTTCCTGCGGACTGTACCCAGTCTTCCTCTTCCTCTTCTCCTTGGCCTTCCCCGACCCCGAGGTTCATTGCTGGTGGTCTGTGGGGCTTGTGGGGTTCGCGTTGACCTGGGCACTCGTTCCGGGTGCATCCATGTTGCTATGCAGTTTGATTTGTTTATGGTGTGTTTTTCTTGTTCAGCTTTTATGGTGCTTTTTCCCGCCAGACGCGTGGGAATTGCAGGCCTATCGCTGGTTGTCGCTGTTTTTTTTGTCGTGGTTGGCCTCATCGCAACTTTATTCGCGTTGGTGTTTCGCATTTTTTCGGTGTCGCGTTGTTTTTAATGCGGTCATTTGACGCGTTATCGTGGGACTATCGCATGGTGACGCCAGGTTGAGAATGCTACGTTAACACGGCGTTGTTTTCCCGCGATGGACTGCGATGTGAGAAGTTGCGTTAAGCTAAACTTGCAGTGGTTATCACACGTTCTTGTGAATTTGCCCCATAGATTAATCTTTAATAAATAAAAGAAGACTAAAACGACAAAAAGCCAATGAGTCGATCTGGAGATATGCAACTTTAAAGATTTCAGTGAGAATAGCGCCAAAAAGCCTAAAACGCCACTCACGGCTATCTAGTTCTCGTAGACCAAGAGAAAGTCACAAGTTCAGGCCGACCACAATAGAGTGCAGGTCGGATAAAGGGACCAGGTTAGTCCAGCTGAAAAGTTACCTTCCCAGTCCAGCTCAAAATGTCCCTGTCGCGGTGGAGGAGGCCGCTAGGAGCAGGGAAGTGTTGCGGATGGTCGTCGATGTAGCACAAAGATCCTGTTGTCATTTTGAATGGTCCAACTGGAGCTTATCGATGGCGCTCTCTGCGAATTGTGGATGCTGTCACGTGAAGCATTGGGCTGACAGAACTTCGCTTTGGTGGGCTGTGCATGTGCCAAGGCCTGTTTGGAGTTGCAAAGAGCCTAAAAACTTCAATTCAGCCTCTCTGAGGCCACACCAAGGGCCCAGGACCCGAGGGGCACCACTTGAGGGTCAGGGGCTTGCTCCAGCGTGTTCCAGCTGGATTTGGGTGCTGGTTCAGTTGGTTGCAAGCCTGTTATGTTTATGTGGCTCTGAACAGGAGGCTAGCAGACTAGCCCTTGGAGTCACTCTGTGAGTCCTACATTCAGGTGCAGGTCCAATCCCCCTGGCACAGGCAGGAAGGCAGCAGGGCAGAAATCCAGCAATGCAGCAGTTCAGCAAGGCAGCAGTTCAGCAAGGCAGTAGTCCAGCAGGGCAGCAGAGTGGCAGTCCTTTCAGCAGCACAGCAATCCTCTCCTGGCAGAGTGTCCACAGGTTCAGGGGTGTACTGAAGAGTTGGTGTCTGAGGTCCAATATTTATACCCAGTGCCTTTCCTCTGGAAAGTGGGAGAAGCTACTAGAGGTTTCACTTTAAATCCTCCTGGCATCCAACCTCCCCTGTCCTGGCTCCAGACTAGCTACAGGGTCGCAGAAGCCCTTTGTGTGGAGGCAGGACACAGCCTATTCAAGTGCAAGTATTGTTGTGCCCAGCTCTGCCCTCTCATCCTGCCAGTGATGACCCATGCAGGCACACCTCAGCTCTCTATTGTGTGTCACTGTCTAGGAGGAATACACAAAGCCCAACTGTCAGCTACACCCAGTCATGTGACCCATAGATAGGCTACAGACACTAAATAGCCAAGACAAGAACATTTGAACTTTCTAAAAGTGCCATTTTCAAAATTGTAATCTAAAATCCGATGTTATCATGAAAGAGGAATTTTCATTACAATTCCTAAAACACTAAACATGAACTGGTTACCTGCTCCCATTTGGAAATTACAGCTTATTAAATGAAATAAGGTAATTCCGCTGTTGCCTTATTACATTTAATAATAAACATTTTGCAAGGCCCAAACCTTCCTTTTTATACATGTCACCCCAAGGGTAAGCCCTAAACAGCCCATATGGCAGGGTGCAATGTATTTAAAAAGTAGGGCAGGTAATTTTAAGTTTTATATGTCCTAGTAGTGAAAAACTCTTAAATTTGTTTTTCACTACTGCATGGCCTACCTCTCACGTGTTATCCTATGTGCAAGTGTGCCTGCGTTGGCACTAGACTGCCTAAACGGCCAGCACAGGGGGAAAGGACAGGAATCCACTGTATTACATAAATATGGTGCATTTCTGCTACCCTACGCCAAATCCCCGTAAATGAGGGCCTTAGTGATTTTGAGGGAATGGGATGGCACTCTGTTCACTGGTGTAAGTGGTGTTCGTTGATGCCAGTAAAACCAACAGGTTGTCTGCATGATTTAGGGGCTAGTGATCTGTGCTGCAAAGTTGGTGGGTGGGGGCGGCCTGCTAGAGATCCCTCGGTAAGGGTTTTCAAAAATATACAATTGGACCGTTTGGGTCATTAATCCCCTCCTCCACATCTTTGAGCAGCCTTGTTAGGCAAATCACATCATCAAGGCTATCTTCAAATGATCCAACCGTCCCCACGCTCGGATGTCACAGCGAAGGATCCAAATGCGTCCTGTGCTGCTCGCAATAAGCTGCAGGATAAGGGAATCACAAAACACATGCTAAACAGCACTTCACCAATCTACCACTTTAGAATTCCTTACGTAGCCCAGGTGAAGACTCAACACTGTTACAATCCAGTCTTTATTCTTCAGAGTTCCTTCAGTTCAAAACAGTGTTTGTGTGGGACTTCACTTATAAAATATATACATTTCATATTCCCCCTGGGGGATGACAATTGCTGTTTTTAATTGAAGGTACTTTGAAGAATAAGAATGGATTTTGTCCTGTTTTGTGTCCAAAGAGTGACCCTAAATCTTCAGGTGTGTGATGTAAACAGTTCTGAACTATAGTAGTTAGAGTGGTGAAGTATTTTTGTAGACCACCAAAGTTCACAAATGGAGGAAGAGGCCTCAGTTTAGGAACAACTTTTCCAGCGTTATTTTAAGAGGAAAATACTTTTCGATTGTTTAATAAGTACACTGATGCCTTCAGATTTGTCTCTACAAAATACAAGGGGAACTTTTAATACTTCTCACAAACTGGCAGTCAAGCACCACCAGAAGCACTTTCACACGTCTCACAGAGTACCTGTCACACACTGAATGAATAATTCATACACACTGCATGCTAGCAGTCTTGCACTACGGTCGGCACACCCACACCCTTCAAACTAGTAGTCGCACTACTAGAAGCATTCTCACATCCCTTAAAGATTAGCAGTCACACACTACAGACAGCACTCACACTCCCTCACAGAGTATCCATCCGACGTTACAGATAGCACTCTCACACCCCTCACAATAGCAGTTGCACACTACCACAGACTAGCAGTCACACACTACCAGCAACAGTGTCACACTCCTCACAGAGTAGCTGTCTCATGCCACCCACAGCACTCTCACACCCCTCGCAGACTGGCATTCACACAATCTACCTAAAGCACTCCCATACCCCAGACAAACTAGCATCAAATCAATAGGTCTGACAGATAATAGAAAGTGTCTCTTAGTTGACTGGTGATTGTGCATGTGTGTGGGTGGTCAACTGTTTGAATGCAAGAATGAGTCAATGGGTGGATGAAGAGATGCACGAGTGCAAGGATTAGTGATTGATTGCATGGTTTGATGAGCGAGTGACTGCATAAATGGAATCATCCTGACACTCACTTTTGAGCCAGAACTATTCACTTTGCAAATGGTTGTCTCGATGTTTGTGAATGAGGAGGTGATACTTACAATAACAGCAATATTACTAGAAAAATTGTATTGTGAACAAAAAATGAAGGTTCCAAAATGTTCTAACTCTATTGATCACATGCATGATCGAAAAAATGGGCTACTGTTTTATGTGAATGCCATAAATATATGTACAAAGTCAAAATAACTTTATTTGGTTCCAAAAAAAAAAAACATAAAAGTTTGAAAACCAACATTACAAATTAGTATTCCCATGGCCTATTTACAAAACAGCATAAGTAACTATTAAGAAGAAATTCATAAGATTCAATCATTTAAAAAGGATATAATCCTTAAAATTCAATCATTTAAAAGAGATATAACCCACAGTACAAAGCACTTAACACCAAAACAAAATATGGCCCCCATCTTACAATTTCATGGGTACCTAAATTGTGTATAAAGAATACAGCGTTTGTGTTCATCTGCTATGACTCATAATGTTTCCTAATAGCCATTGCGACTTTAATGTAATTAGTAACCATAATGCATATAGCTGGGGTAGCCAGAGAGTGCAGATAATTAAAACCTTCGATATAAGAACATGGCCTGATTTCTCTTAAAAGTGGGG
Source organism: Calotriton arnoldi (assembly GCA_963921515.1). NCBI lineage: Eukaryota > Metazoa > Chordata > Amphibia > Caudata > Salamandridae > Calotriton > Calotriton arnoldi. The sequence goes on along the minus strand of CAWUFW010000758.1, from coordinate 3,100,583 downwards.
CTAAAATGTTTTCCCCCAGCTCTTTATAAAGGGGGCAAAATAGCATAAAGTGCAAAGTTCTCTGAGCTGCCAAATTATCGCAAGGGCAAGGCGTAAGTTTATCGGTCCATCCCGATTGTCTCGGGAAGGCCACTAAAAATGCAGAGTATATTAACGGAATCTAGTTAGATAAAATTGTGCCTGTACATTTATGGTGAATGTTAGATAAAGTTGCTGTTGGGCAGGGAATAAGCATGGGAGACCTGCCACCTCGGGTTGTGAGCGGCGCATATTTACCCCTGAATAATGTGCCTCTTTTATGATGGCTTTTGCATTTTTATGGATACCAGCTGGGTTGTCAAAGTAATGCCCCAGGCCTAACTTGTGGATTTTGTCTCTTACAAATTGGAGCCAAGGGATCGCTAATGCTCCGTCTAGGTTAATACAATCTTTAATAACCTCCCTTGAGAACCTTAACTCCTCAGACAACCACATTTTTGCCCATAAGAGCAGGGGGGCCGTGTCTATGCGATCCTCTACGAATTCCAGCCCCAACTCGCGATGACAGAAGAGTGTAGGGGCACTATTTGGGGTAATTAATAGCCTTTTTATAAATTTGTTCTCCATGACCTGTAGGTGTCGACTTTTATGGTAACCCCAAACTCCTGCCCCATATGTTGCGGCAGACAAACATTTGGCTTTATAAAGTGTAACCAGGTCGGTCACTGGCTTATGGCCCAGCTTGCAGGCAAAGCGAAAAAGCCCCTCCACAACACTGCTCACATGTTGCACCCTTGCGGTAACAAGTGGTTCCCAATTCATCTTATTACTAAAAATATTCCCTAAATAGTTAAAATTATTCAATTTATCAATTCTCTTATCCCTTACAGCAAGAACGATGATGGATTCAACCCAGATCTGTGACTGGGGGTTAGTGTCTGAAAAGTTTCAGCGCTCCGTTCATCATCTCCTTGTGTTTGCTTTGTTCGCTCTAAGTTGGTAGGGTATGCCCAGACGTGGGTCCCTTGCTCACTTTGCCACTGGATTCAAGCTAGCCTGGCTGATGAGGGGTGTTACCCCGAAACCGGTCCTAGGATGCTTGTTTCCGGTCCAGGGAAGACCTGGCTTGGCAGTTCGGGCTGGACTCTTCCCATGAGGAACAGGGTCAAGACTGATTTGCATATGGCTGGGTCTGAACTGGGGTGGCAAAGTGAGCTAAAGAACGATGATGGATTCAACCCAGATTTGTGACTGGGGGTGAGTGTCTGAAAAGTTTCAGCGCTCCATCCATCATCTCCTTGCGTTTGCTTTTATTTAGAGAGGACCACAACAACAGTTGATTATTAATTCAATATACATTAAAAATGACTATTACCTGTTGTAAACCATTCTTAAAGCTTTGAGGACCTGGAATAGTCCGAATTGTCACACTTGTAGGAGTGTGATGGTATGTAGTTGTGTTGTTACTATCATTGGCAGCGTAGCAGGGGCAACGTGTGGTGCAAGCTACAGTGGTCTTCTGACAAGAGCCCTGGCACTTATTGTTTTATAAATTAAGCACTCGATAAAATTGCGCTGTGAAACTCTCAGTTGTTAAAAAATAGTTGAAGTTTCTCTGTACAGGCTGTCCTCATTAGAAAGTCACAATTGGTTTCTAAAAATTGGACCTTAAGTCAAAGATTTGCAATTTGAAACTTCAGTCATCTCTCATTCTTACCCCATCACTCTTTTTAAACACTGTTTTTTTTGGACGCATCAGTTCTTTTCGCACTATTGTAAAGTCCAAGTAAGATTTGGAGCGCCTGGATATGCTCACGGTTGACAAGAAGCGCTATACAAATCTACTGATTGATTGAGGGTTGTAAGGGCGAATCATAGGTGACAATGTGGGAAAGTTGTCTTATTAAGTGCCTTAACGCTCATGACTGCTGAGATGGTTTTACTGCAAAGGTATTTTTCTGAAACTTGTATCTGTACATATCTTACTTTAAAGGTTTTTTCTTTCAGGTTGATAGTTGTAATGATATAGTTCAGTGTTCTAGGGGCTAAATTGTCCACTGTACAACCGGAAGCCCTGCGTGCTAGCTAGAATTTCGCTTGTGCCTAAATTGATTAACCTAGTGCTTAATTTGTGAAAAAAATAAGTGCCAGGGCTCTCTTCAGGAGGCCACTGCAGCCTACACCACACCATTGCCCCAGCTATGCTGCCAATGATAATAACAACACAACTACTAACCATCACACTCCTACAAGTGTGACAATTTGGACGATTTCAGGCCCCCAAAGCTATAAGAATGGCTTGGGCGGCAGGCAATAGTCATTTTTAATTTATATTGAATTAATAATTAATAGTTGTTTTGGTCATCTCTAAATTAGCCAGAGAATGGCAACTTGTGTGTCGCAAGCACTGGTGTTGACAATTAAGTGCGGCTGCCAAGCACAGGAATTCACCGGCACAAATTAATCACTGGATTTACCCTAGTCAAACTGCTTGACAACCCTGTGTCTTACTTTAGTTAACTGCCAATACTCTGAGTACTGAAGAACCGTCTAAAGGTTTGTGCTAATTGTTGTAAAGTTGGCGCTGGACAGTTAGCATGTATAGTGGGCTTCTCTCAGAAGAGTTGTGTGACAAGCAGTTGTCCCCTTTGACGAGGCAGAGTTTCACTCTTGCCAATTCAAATGCCATTGTGCGAGCATGTACTGTAGCAGAGGGCAACACCCAGACAGGGTTGGACTGGCCTTTCATTCCATCGGGCATTTACCGAGTGGGCCGGAGCATGTGGAGGTCGGTTTTGACAGCCTGGGGTCGCTGCCTCAGTCACTTTCCTCAGCTATCCGAGGTTAATTACAGGAGGCAAGGGGGCTTCACGAGAGAGAGTGAGGTAGGGAGGCAGAGAAAGAGCCATCACAGGGAAAGAAGAGAAAGAGAGAACGAGAAGAGAAAGGATGGATGAAAAGAGAGAGCCAGAGTGAGGCGAGGAAGGGGGCGGGGCTGGTTTGTACATCTTTGTCAGGGCTGCTTTTGCTTCCCCAGTCCAGCTCTGAACCCAGCCAGAAAATGAGGAAGGCTACCTATGTATGGCACAGAGGTATGTCGATAGATGCACTAAAGTACCTAAGTGAAGGGCAAAAAGTGGAAACTACAGAACATAAACAGGGTTGTTTACTTTCTGTTCCTATCACTTCTTTCATCACTTTTGAGACTAGGGCAGTGTCAGATGTGCCAAAGGGTAAGCCCGGGTAGTAGCTCAACCACTGACTCTAAATGATGTTCATGGTAGGCCTCTCCCTCTTCGTCCTTCCCTTCTCTTTCCCTTCCCTTTCTCCCCTTCCCTTCCCTTCCCTTCCCTTTCCTTGACTAGCAGGAGTCGTGTCTAAAGTCTCATCATCCTGCAAATATATTGACTCACAATATTGACTAAAGCTATATCATCAACCTAAACATATATAGACCAGTATAGATTTACAATACTAACGCCACATTGACTAATGTTGACAACATAGTGGTGGTCAACATAGTGGAGGTGATAAACGAGCAGATCGATAATAAGATTTTCATACTCTGATTGCCCACCCCCATGGAAGCTCAAACAATGAACAGGTGATAAAGATGTGACACATGTTTCGCTGGGTCTAGCATGTGTGCTTACACACCACCCACCAGCTCCTGCCTAGCGACACGTGCTGAACTCTACAACCACGAACCACCATATTTCACCACTTGTGTTAGGTGCAGTGCACTCATGTTACTGCTGACATTGTTTTGCCTCCTCTTGCTGAAAGCACTGTGGACCCGAACTCATGCAAGTCAATAGGAAACCTGGAACCAAGAAGCACACAACCTGCCAAGCACTTCTCAGCTGATATGTTGAGGTTTATCAGTCTGTTTCTGATTAAAGTTGCCAACAACCAGCCATTTGGCTTTTTATTGCACTCCGCTATAAATCATTTTCATTGTACTCGTCCTTCACCTTGGAAGTATTAAAAGCCGAGTCGACTCACGAAACTATTTGACCAGTTTGTTATCTGGCCTTATAAGCTGATTTTTCCACTAATAAATGAAATGACAATATCTAATGGCTCCTAGAGCCCTGGTCGCATTGAACAAACCCTCCAGCCTTTGGACTCTTCTCCTAGATTGGTATCACTTCAGTGCAATTAATCTGCAAGATTGTGTACAGCATAACAGGGCTGGTGACATTTTGATATTGATATTTGCTTGTGACCCAGAACAAAACTACTTGATAAGGGTAATACAAGTTACAGTTTACCCAAAATACAGTTTTGTATTAAGTTATTTAATTATTCGATCAATGACATGTAGTGTCAACATTATACGCAGGGCAACTTTGGACAGAGTTCTCAGGGACAGATCTCTGTGTGCCGACATGAGGTAGGAACATTGTAAGGCAGAGACACATCTGGGTAAACTCAGGGTGCTGTTATATTAGGGAAGAGGTGTGGCGCAGCGGCCAGGGCGACTGACTCCGGATCCTGGGGCTCACGGTTCGATCGGCGGCGGCAGGTCAGCCCAGCACCATGTGACTCTGGGCAATAGCTCGCTTAATCTTCCTGACGGCCCCCAGCGCCGGGACACCTCTCCGGAGGTAGCTGTGCGCTTTACAAATACTGGACATTTATATCTATATATATATATATATATATGGTCATGTGATCAAGGCCGCTTGCACGGCCGAAACGCGTTATGGCAGGAGACTGAAAATAAAAAATACTTGCACCATTGGAGGTCTGCACTCGTCTTTGTTCCGCTAGCAGCAGGATGTATCACGAGGAAAAGTGATATATATATATTATCTACTGGCGGTCGCCAGTAGATAGTTATAGTTACAACCTATTATCCATAGGAAATCCGCGACATTCTATTTGCAATAACGTTGGCGTCGGTTGACGAATCTTCGCGAAAGCTTCCAACTTGTTGGGGCGCTCCGGTCCGCTCCTACCCTGAAAGTCTCGGGGTGATACGTCAAGCGGGGGCCGAGAAAAAGGGGGTCCCAAAACGCGTTTTCCCCATTCATTTTTCCATAGGAACCTTTAGTCGCAGCTACAGCCCGAACTGCTGAACGGAATTACCCCAAATTTGGCAAAGAGGTAGCCCTTGGTTCAGACTGGTGCCTTTTGCTAAAATGGTGTAAATCCGTTCAGTAGTTCCTGAGAAATTCACAATTAAAATCACATATATATCTATGGGCGCGTCGGATCCGCGTACCCTCCCGATCACGAGCTGCATGCTAATTGGCTGTCAACACTCCAAATCAAGAAGTGTTGGCAGCCATTTTGTCCCTCGGTAGAACCGAGGGACAGAAACAAGTGCGCAAAGCGCAAAAGGGGGCAGGGTAGAAACACCCTGACCCCCTAGGTCTGCTCAGGGGGTCCCACAAGGACCCCTGGGCAGAAAAAGATTTTTTTTTTTTAAATCGGCGGGATGCGCTTAGGGTGCGCGTATCCCGCCGAGAAAAAAAAGAAACAAGTGCGCAAAACGCACAAAGGGGGCAGGGTAGAAACACCCTAACCCCTAGGCCTGCTCAGGGGTCCCACAAGGACCCCCTTGGCAAAAAGCATTTTTTTTTTTTTGTAAATCGGCGAATCCTGCCGAAAAAAAAAAATCGAAGCGCGGTCTCTCGCGCTTCGATGTTAATTGGCCCCCGGGTGGGCCAAGTCCCGGGGGCATGCTGGGGGGGTTAATTTTATGTGTGGGGGCCTCTAGGGCCCCCAAGCCCCGGGGACCACCACCCCTGGGGCTTTATGCATAATGGTTGCGGGAGGGCTCTGAGCCCTCCCGCAGCCCCGGGGACCACCACCTCCCCGGGGCTTCTTTTTTTAAATGAAAACCTGTGTGGGGGGCTCCAGCCCCCACACGCCCCGGGACCGCCACCTCCCGGGGCACTAAACATTTAAATATGGGGGTCCGTTACGGACCTCCAGAGCCCCGGGGACCACCACCTCCCCGGGGCTGTGCACACGATGGGAGGGGGCCGCGCGGCCCCCTCCTGGAGCCCTTGATGGCCCTGGGGACCGCCACCCCCAGGGCCAGCTCCTGCAGTGTCCCGGGTGCCTACCCCGGGACACTGCTGTTTGCAATGACAGGACGGGAGCCTCGCGGCTCCCGTCCTGTCATTGCAAACTTGCTTTGGATATTGGAAGAGAGCAGGAAACCTGCTCTCTCTTCCAATATCCAAAGCCGATTGCTTTTCCACATGGGGAGCAGCATGTCAGCTGCTCCCCATGTGGAACAGCAATGCCGGCTCCCAAGGGACGTGGGGAGCCGGCGGGACTGTGGGGGCCAAGTCCCGAGTGGCCCCGGGGAGGGTCGGAGGGGCCACGCGGCCCCCCTCCCCAAAGTTTTCAAAAATAATAAAAAAAAAAAAAGGGGTATGGCCGGCCCGGGGATGGGGTCCCCGGGCCTTAAAATGGCCAGAGGAGGGGGCCACGCAGCCCCCTCAAAATATTAAAAATAAAAATAGAGGCCATGCCCCGGGAGATGGGGTCCCCGGGGCCAATACAGGCCCGGGGAAGGGGGCCACGCGGCCCCCTTCCCGTTCTTTTTTTATTTTGAAATTTTAAAAAGGGGTAAGGCCCTGGGGGATGGGGTCCCCAGGGCCCAAAAACAGAAAAAGGAAGGGGGCTACACAGCCCCCTTCAGGGGACAAAAAGAAAACAAAAAAAAAACGATCGGGCCCGCAGGCCCCGCCCCTTCCTTCACCACTCTGCAAACGCGCCCCTGGCGCGTTTGCAGAGGGGAACGAATTCCCTTGAATACTGGGGGTCCCTGGGGCCAACTAGCCCACCAGGAACCTCCAGTATGCGCCAGGGGCTGCCTTGCAGAGAGGTGTACAGAGGCCACGCCCCTTTTTACACCTCTCTGCAACGCAGCTCTGTGGTGCTTTTTGGAGGTATATGGTGGGCTAGTTGGACTCCGGGGACCCTCAGGATTCAAGGGGACTTAATCCCCCAACTTAAAACGCGCCACGGGCGCGTTTGCACAGTGGTGAAGGGAGGGGCGGGGCTTCAGGTGACATGTGTGTAAACAGGCCCCGTGGCGCGTTTTAAGATGGGGAATTAAATCCCTTCAATCCTGAGGGTCCCTGGGGGCCAACTAGCCCAACAGGTACATCCAGAAAGCGCCACAGAGCTGCGTTGCAGAGAGGTGTAAAAGGGGTGTGGCCTCTCTACACGTCTCTGCAACGCAGCCCCCTGGCGCATATTGGAGGTTCCTGGTGGGCTAGTTGGCCCCTAGGGACCCTCAGGATTCAAGGGGACTTAATCCCCCAACTTAAAACGCGCCACGGGGCGCGTTTGCACAGATGTAACCTCAGGCCCCGCCCCTCCCTTCACCATTGTGCAAATATTCCTCTAAAATCAGCCGAAATACGAATTCCGATTTACTCACCTGTTATCAGGAGAGACCTCAGTGCTGTATCTTTCAGCCCAGTACTGGTCCTGAAAAGTAATTCTAACCATACTTACCAGTAACTTGAATTTCCTTCCATAGGCTAACATTGACTGGTTTCACTTGGAAATTCTTCTAAGTGTGGAGTTTTGGAACTTTAAAATATTCCTCTAAAATCAGCCGAAATACGAATTCCGATTTACTCACCTGTTATCAGGAGAGACCTCAGTGCTGCATCTTTCAGCCCAGTACTGGTCCTGAAAAGTAATTTTAGCCGTACTTACCGGTAACTTGAATTTCCTTCATAGGCTAACATTGACTGGTTTCACTTGGAAATTCTTCTAAGTGTGGAGTTTTGGAACTTTAAAATATTCCTCTAAAATCAGCCGAAATACGAATTCCGATTTACTCACCTGTTATAAGGAGAGACCTCAGTGCTGTATCTTTCAGCCCAGTACTGGTCCTGAAAAGTAATTTTAACCGTACTTACCAGTAACTTGAATTTCCTTCCATAGGCTAACATTGACTGGTTTCACTTGGAAATTCTTCTAAGTGTGGAGTTTTGGAACTTTAAAATATTCCTCTAAAATCAGCCGAAATACGAATTCCGATTTACTCACCTGTTATCAGGAGAGACCTCAGTGCTGCATCTTTCAGACCAGTACTGGTCCTGAAAAGTAATTTTAACCGTACTTACCGGTAACTTGAATTTCCTTCATAGGCTAACATTGACTGGTTTCACTTGGAAATTCTTCTAAGTGTGGAGTTTTGGAACTTTAAAATATTCCTCTAAAATCAGCCGAAATACGAATTCCGATTTACTCACCTGTTATCAGGAGAGACCTCAGTGCTGCATCTTTCAGCCCAGTACTGATCCTGAAAAGTAATTTTAACCGTACTTACCGGTAACTTGAATTTCCTTCATAGGCTAACATTGACTGGTTTCACTTGGAAATTCTTCTAAGTGTGGAGTTTTGGAACTTTAAAATATTCCTCTAAAATCAGCCGAAATACGAATTCCGATTTACTCACCTGTTATCAGGAGAGACCTCAGTGCTGCATCTTTCAGCCCAGTACTGATCCTCAAAAGTAATTTTAACCGTACTTACCAGTAACTTGAATTTCCTTCCATAGGATATCATTGCCTGCTTTTTGCAGAAAAAGTTTCTAAGTGTTGATTTTTGAAACATACAAATATTCCTCTAAAATCAGCCGAAATCCAAATTCTGATTTACTCACCTGTTATCAGGAGAGACCTCAGTGCTGCATCTTTCAGCCCAGTACTGGTCCTGAAAAGTAATTTTAACCGTACTTACCAGTAACTTGAATTTCCTTCCATAGGCTAACATTGACTGGTTTCACTTGGAAATTCTTCTAAGTGTGGAGTTTTGGAACTTTAAAATATTCCTCTAAAATCAGCCGAAATACGAATTCCGATTTACTCACCTGTTATCAGGAGAGACCTCAGTGCTGCATCTTTCAGCCCAGTACTGATCCTCAAAAGTAATTTTAACCGTACTTACCGGTAACTTGAATTTCCTTCATAGGCTAAGATTGACTGGTTTTCAGCAAAAAAGTTTCAAAGTGTTGATTTTCACAAACTACAAATATTCCTTAAAAATCGCCTGTATGACTTAAACGCATTTTTTCAACTGTTTACAGGAGATGCACCAGTGCTGGATCCAGGATCCAACACTGAGTAAGAAAAAGTAACGATAACAGTTTTTACCTGCTAAGTGAATTTCCTTCCATAGGATAACATTGGTGATTCTATGAGAAAAAGTTTCTAGTGTCAACTTTTAAAATACAATAATATTCCTTAAAAATCACGACTGTAACCAAAACGCTTTTACTCAACTGTTTACAGGAGATGTACCAGGACTGAATCTAGGATCCAGTCCTGTGGTTACAAAAGTAATCCATAAAGTAACTAATTGCATTTAACTAGAAATTCACATTGAGCTGAATGTTGCATTGTGTTTGAAAATGTGTTGCCCATTGCAACAACTGTAACTACTGTACTTAAAAGTCTATTGCCTATCTGCAAAGTATTTAAACTAAAGTAATTCATTCTGAGAAAGTATTTTTTGTAATGTAATGTATAATGTAATTACAATGTAATTTAAAAAATAAAATATGTAAAAAAAAATTGTTTCTAAAAATGTAGTAAATCAGTATGAAAAAAATTAATATAACAATTAATACATTTAAAAATTGTCATTTACAAAACCTTTGAAATTCACTGAAAAAACCGTAGGTTTCAGGCACGTTATAGTTAGAAATTAGCATTTAAAAAACCTTTGAAATTCACTGAAAAAACCATAGGTTTCAGACACGTTATAGTTACAAATTAGCATTTAAAAAACCTTTGAAATTCACTGAAAAAACCATAGGTTTCAGACACGTTATAGTTACAAATTAGCATTTAAAAACCTTTGAAATTCACTGAAAAAACCATAGGTTTTAGGGACAGTTTTAGTTACTTGGACATTGCACTCGTACAAAACCCGTGAAATTCCCCGTTATAGTTAGTTCAGCTAACTATAACTCGCGCCCCGCAATGCACTGCTGATGACGTCACATATTACATCACTCATGACATGGTCAGTGACATCACTGATGACATCACTGATGACATCTCAAATGACATCACTGATGACATCATCCACGTGATAATCTGATGCACCTCCTCACACCCTAATATAACCTTTGATACACCCACTCTAAATTACAGACTGCCATTCGCAAAACCATAGACACTCCAACACCAATAACTACATACCCACTCACTGATTCTTAGGTCTACACACACACATCCACTCACTCACCCGTACAGTCACTCATACTTACGGTCACTCAGTACAGGACTATCATATGCACTCTTACTCCTATATAGACACTCAAACAACGCCACTCATCCATAGAGATACTCACACACCTAGTCAGTCATGCAAATAATTAAACACACTGCCATTTACTCACCTATACAGTTATACACACACCAGCTCACTTACTCATACAAATAGTAGCACATTGTTACGCTCTTATACAATCACAGATACAAGCACACACTCATCCATACAGCCACTATCACAATCACTCACTCTTGCTTATAGCTATTTATATACTCCAACACACATATATACTGCCTTTCACATATGTAGTTACTCACACATGTACCACTGGGACATACATTCACTCACTAACACACTCTTACACACACTTACCCACCCATACAGTCTATCACAGATGCACTCTTGAAACCATCCACCCAGTGAATCACCCACTCACACATCTATGCACAGAGTTGCACACACCCCTCCCACACAAACACTCAGGCACCCATACAGATACTCAGACAAGCATTCAATAACTCATATAGACACTCATTTAGCTATTCACAAACACATGCAGCCACTTACACAGCAACAGACAGACGGATACAGACATTCACCCAGTTTAGTCACTAACCCATGCATTCAGTAAGATACGTTAAATCACTCACTTATAGAGTCAGTCACGCACCTACTAAATCATCCATACAGACACTTACACACCCACTCATTCTTCAATACGTCTTTTCCTATATATATTAAAAATATTTAAACTTTACAGAAACACACAGTCACTGGATGATGTCATCAGTGATGTCATTTGAGATGTCATCAGTGATGTCATCAGTGATGTCACTGACCATGTCATGAGTGATGTAATATGTGACGTCATCAGCAGTGCATTGCGGGCGCGAGTTATAGTTAGCTGAACTAACTATAACGGGGGAATTTCACGGGTTTTGTACGAGTGCAATGTCCAAGTAACTAAAACTGTCCCTAAAACCTATGGTTTTTTCAGTGAATTTCAAAGGTTTTTTAAATGCTAATTTGTAACTATAACGTGTCTGAAACCTATGGTTTTTTCAGTGAATATATATATATATATATCCAACCAAACTCCTGCTCCACACTGGAAGAAGGCACGCACTCCGGACGCCAGGTTTAAGGCTTCTTTATTATCTTGGGTCACCCTCGACCCCACGACTGGAGAGACGCGTTTCGGCTGTCAAGCAGCGTTTCTCAATCTTATATATATATTTAGCACAAAAGAGTGGACTTTTGGTCAGCACCCTTCTGCCATTGGCTGCTAACATTTTTATTTTTTAAAGTAGCTGTAAGCTGGTTGGGCTGTCCTTAAGGCCATAGAATTTCATGGAAGATTTCATGGGGCTTTAGTCTTTTGGGTGCTATTGACATGACCTACCTGGAAAAGAGCGCTCTCAGACAAGGAGGTCACCTTAAAGCACCCACGGCAAGGGAATCACTCTGGTACTGGCATCAGAGAGATTTACTTTTTTATTTTCTGGTCAGACTGCTAGACAAGAGTTTCTCAGGAGCGCAAGGCTTTTTTTTGCTTTTTAAATGACATTCAGCACGCATGCCACACTGTTATCATTACCTTGAAAGTGAAAGTAAAATGGGTCAATCAGTTCCCTTTACTTTCACTTGCTTCAGTGCTCGGGGCATATCTCAGCCCCTCAAGCACCAATTTCAATGGAAGAGGTATCATTGTAAAGGGGAGAATTTCCACTTTCCAATGGTATTCGTCTCTCATGGATCCCTGCTTGGGGATCGCCGCAGGAGGGCAATCTCCAAGCAGGGATCCTCCCCATAGACACCAAAGATTACTTTTATGGGGGGAGTTCCTCCCCCGCAGTGGGCTAATGCTCCTCCACCTCTAGGCACAACAGTATTTCAGCCCCCCACCCAGGCAGATAGGTGATCTTTACCCCGAAGCTGCCTCCGGGGAGGGGCCAGAAAACCCACTGGACACCAGGGAGATAATTGGTACCATTGCGGAAAGGGTTGGGGTGGTGGCCCGCCATGATAAAGGACTGAATCTCCACCCCAAAATGGACCTTTCAGTCTTTCTATGATCTCTGGGGGTGGATCAGAGGTTTTATTCCCATCTGCATCTCGTGGTAGTGGGGGGCAGAATGCTTACTAGACACAAGGCAATGTTTTTGGGGGCAGCCCCCCTGAGCATGGGCTATGCCCCCACCCCTGGACCCAACAGTCTCTCTACCCCCTTGGGGCACATGGGTGTATTTAAAGTTCTCCATTATCACAGACTCAACTTGACTTGCGTTAAATGTTTTTAATTGTCAGCACACCACTTCGTAGTTAACCATTTATTCTGCAAAGAACAGTCACAAAAAGACTAATGTAAAAAACAAATAACAGAACAGAAGCTGGTATACAACATTTTGCAGTAAAGACAGAAATGGTTTTGAGTTAGTAGAGTCTGTGTGTTGCAGCATGTGGTGTAATTGGCCTACCACATGGGAATGGCACTTATATTAGCACCTGTTACTTATGTGCTCTCGTACATTTGGTTTGCAGCAGTTGTAGTGAGATGAATACATTTTAGTGCAGATTCCCCAAAGCCTTTATGGGTACGGGGAGTAGTACTACAGGAATACCCCAGAGCGCTCTTCCATACCTTTGTGAATCAGACCTCAAACGTTAAACTTCCTATTAGTAAATGTGCATAGTTATAAATGTATATTCCCTGAATGTTCCCATTTATTCCCATATTAGTAATTTTGGTGCCATTAAACCAAGGCACATAAGAGTACTTAAAAGAGTAGTACAGGACTACTACGTTAGAACTCTATAAATGCCTTTGTGATTAGGGCCAAGGTGTTATGATTCATTTGGCATTTTAACATTTTCATGTTACGTGTTCAGATGCTGTGCTCATTCCTGGATACTGAGATTGGTTTTGATAGTCCCTATCAATAAGTATTGATAGTTTGAGTTGTGTGATTGTCACTGTATCTAATCGAATATGGGGATACATTTCAGTTATCAGTAAGGAAGAGGAACTGGATTGTCCAGTGGAAGTCACCTGCCTATCATTTGACTGGTTTCAGTCCTTTCTAGATCTATTGCCATCACACAGCACACACTATACAACACACAACGTGTATATATACATACAGATACATAGCAACAAACATTGGCAAAGCCAGTATGTCTTACCTTTAAGACCTAGTGGCTTTGCCAGCCCATTTTGGCAATGCTGTACAGTGTGCAGCATTGAAAAACCCCAAAATAAATAAAAAAGGTGCTCTGACACGACTGCTGCTAGTGGTTATGTCATTCTGTTGGTATGCACACATGTGATGATTGTTAGGAATGGGTTTTGTAGCTGGCTAGGGTATGCACCTAAGCCATGCAGAATCCATCACTCTAGTCAGGATAAGGGGATTACACGTCTAAAATAATCCCTGCTCACCCCCTTGGTACCTTGGCACGATCAGTCAGGCTTATCTCATGGGCAGTGTGTAAAGCATTTGCACATAACAAACAGTAATACAGTGAAAACGCTACAAAAGGACACCACACCAGTTTTAGAAAAATATCCAATATTTATCTGTGTAAAACAAGACCAAAACAATAAAAATCCAATATACAGCAATCAAATTCCGAATAATGCAAAAATAGGCTTTATAAACAGTTCCTTGAAGTCAATAGCTCCGTCCGGGGCTATCACGGCGTTGTGAACAAATAAATCCAACAGTTCCAGCCGGTGGCGGTGTCACAGGCTAGCTACGGTGTGAGGAAGACCCTTAAAACAGTACCTTTGGAGATGCAGGGTGCTGGACCTTGCGGTGAGCGGCGTCGGCAGGCGGCGGTAGCCGGAAGTCGGTGCAGGAGTGGTCAGGCCCTTGAAGTCACACGTGTTGCAGGTCGAACTCCATGAGTTTGACTTTAGGAGCGCCGTCAGGCGTCGGGGCTGTGGTGTGAAACAGAGCGGTGTGACATGCGGTGCCCTCAAGTTGCGGTGCAGGCAGCGGCTCGGTGACGGTTGTCCAGCAGTGTCGGTGAGACCAGGGCAGCGGTGCGAAGCAGGGCGGTGCTCGTTGTGGTGTTGAAAGGTGACGGTGCAAGCAGCGCCGTCGTTGTTGTTGAAGCACTGCCATCGATAGACCCAAGGCTGCGGTGCAAGATGGGGCAATGCGGTGTGTGGGGTCCACAGGTCGCGGTTCAGGCAGCGGCATCAGTTGACAAACTGGAGTTAATGGCGCTGGCGTTGGTGGTCCAAGGGTGCAGTGTGGGACGGGGCGGTGAGTATAGTAACCTACGAGGGGTACCCCCAAACCACAGTGCAGGCATCAGCGTCAATGTCAGCTTGGAGCGGTGGCATTGGTGAGACCAGGGCTGCGGTGCGAAGTGGGACGGTGCTCCGTGTTCTCCGCGAGCAGTCTCCACAGGTCACAGTGCGGGCAGCGGCATTGATGACGGCATCATCAGGGATACCAGGGTGGCGGTGTGAAGCGAGGCAGTGCGGAGTGTGGTGCCCACAGGTCAAGGTGCAAGCTGCGGCTCAGTGGCTGCATCAGACGGCGGCGTCGGTGAAACCAGGGTTGCGGTGGGAAGTGCGGCAGTGCCCTCTGCGGTGCCTTCAGGTCACGGAGCCGGCAGCGACGTCATTGATGGCATTGGGTTACCTTTTCTCCTCTGGGCAGCTGAAACATCCAGTTCTAGAAGCCGGTACCCAGAAGATGTTAAATCTTTGATTTTCCTGAGACTTCCAACAGAAGGCAAGCTCTACATCAAGTCCTTGGAGATACTTAGGATGCAGAAAGCATAGTCCAGTCCTTTCCCTGCCCAAGACAGAAGCAGCAACTGCAGGCCAACACAGCAAAGCAAACAGCGTTGCATCATTCAAACAAAAATGTGTTAAAATTGAATTTTCATTTAGATTAGTTTATAATTTTCCCTATGTGGTGTCTGTGTTATTCTTGGCCTCCACTGATTTCTCTGAGTATATTGTGCTTCCAGTGATTCGCCAAATGTGTGCTTGTTGTACTCTAATCCTGGGTTGGAGTAGATTTGAGCCTGCTTTTTCAGTAGTAGATGTTCGTGTAACATTTGTGAATTCAATTGTTTTACTGATTTGTGGGTGTGTTTTAGGATTTGCATGGCCTCACTAAACCCATTCTTAAATTTCCCTTTACCCTCTTTTATTTTGTAATGAATGTTTTTCATTTTCATCTTGTACCCCCTTGTCCCTCCTACATTTCCTGCTAAGACGGAGACCTCCATGTATGGAGATCTACGCACACCTCTCCGCACAGAGGAGAGACGTGAAGCGGAGATCTGTGACAAGAATTTGTGAGTACAGGAAGCAGAAGAACTGAAGTACTATTTCCCGTGCTCAAAATGCTTTTGAGACTATTTCAGTTTGTGTTTTGCTTGGCACACTGTAAGAGGATGCCCACATCTTAGGTTTCTGATGGGCATGTGATGAGAGGGTGATGACTGATTTTGGAGCTTTTTTTTAGTCTTTTGCTGAAATACAGATCTTATCCTGGATGCTCAGTGTATCTGCAGACATTTTAGGTTTACCAAAATATAATTTAAAAACATTCTGCTAGAACAGGTGAGGTACATGGATGGATTTCTAACTTCTGATTCTGAATGCAGGATCCAGAAGAAATGTCAAGTAAACCGATGTGCACAGATGGTATAAAAACCACGTGTAGCAGGGTTTGCATATATCTCGGGCGTTAAAGGTACACCTCTTTGCCATTTGTATCCTTACTCTACATTAAATTTCCATTTATAGTTCTTTTATTTGCTTACTTTCATACCAGTGAGAAATAATGTGTTTATACTGGGCAATAAACAATGTAACAGCGCGCAATTGTATGCAATAAAGAGACCATTCTAAAGGAGATAGGGCAAGATTTTTTTCCAAACACGGAAGACAGTGTTAGAAAACAATGGGTGCTATTTCCAAGCCCATTGCGCCGCCGGTACGTCACTTTCTCCCATATTAAAAGTGACGCACTGGCGGCGCAAGTGGCTTGTAAATAAGCCCCCATATCTGCTCAGCATTGGTCGCGTGTTGGAGTCTGTACCATACACAAGTCCCAGTTTATTTATCAAACAAACGAACTATCAAAAACACATATCTCTCCAACTATTGACTAATATCCTTCTAATCCAAATGAATCATCTCACAATTACTTAATTAATTATGTCTTTTGTAATCTAGTGAGTGCTCTCAACTTCATAAGTTCGAACATTATGAGCAACACAACCCTCCAGGCACAACCTCACCCATTTTAATTTAGGGTAAGTGCATAGAGTGTGCAAAACCATCTCTTGTTCAAAGTAGCAAAACTGAAGGGCCTCATTTACGAGGAACTGATGCAGCACGGCGACGCAAGCCATTTTGCTGCACCGAGCTGCATCATTTTAAAAGCACAGGGATGCGCTGTATTTATAGCAATACGTGCATCCCTGTGACCTCCCTTGCGCCAGCGCTAAAACAGCAGCTATGCGCCAACGCAGGCACCCTTGCACCGTTGTGCAAGGGTGCCTGCGTTGCAGGGATGATTGTTGTTATGCAGGAAGGGACACCTTCCCGCAGAAAAACAATCTGATGGCATTTTCCTCTTTTTATGTGTGTTGCAGAATTCAGCACACATAGAAAGAAGAAAAAACAAGGAGAAATAAAAGTATTTCTCCTCGTTGCGCCACTCTTACGCCTCCCTTGAGGAGGCGTATGATTCTGACACATTCCCAGATTTACGAAACTTAAATCTGGGAATGCGGCAGAATCCATGGGTGTTGCGTGGGAACACCCAGAGCAACACTCATGGCACGCCCCTTTCACGCGAAGTAATATGTGAAAAGGGGCCATATTTCCATACCCATGAAAAGCCATGCAGGGTGGCCTTGTAAACATGGAAACATGGGCCAGCACATTGCCCCGCCGGTGCCTAAATAAAAGTGACTCATGGGCAGTGCAAGGGGCTTGTAAATAAGCCCCGAAAAATCTTCCCTTCTGCATGACATTGACCCATTCTTCTGCAAGTCTCCACAGAGGCACATATGTGACAGAAAAATCAGAGGACCTCATTTACAATATTCTGACACAAGGCAGCGTAGCAAGCCTTCCTGCTGCACTGCTGTGCGTCAAAAGAAAAGGGCAGGATTTCACTGTATCTATAAGATACAGTGCATTATTGTCCTTTTCCCAGGCGCACAATGGGCTGCCATGCGCCAATGCAGGCACCGTTGTGCCATGGTGCAAAGGTGTCTGCGTTGTAGGGGTGATTGTTTTTGTGCAGGAAGGGACGCCTTCTTGAACAAAAACAATCATGAGAGGTGTTTTCCTCTTTCTATGTGTGCTGCAGAATTCAGCACACATAGAAAAACGAAAAACGAGGAGAAATAAAGGTATTCCTCCTCTTTGAGCCTCCCTTATGCCTCGCCAGGGGAGGCATAGGAATCTGATGCATTCCCAGGTTTACAAAACCTTTTTAAATCTGGGAATGTATCAGGTTCCATGAATGTTGCTTGGGAACACCCACAGCAACACTAATGGAACGCCCTTTTACACAGGGTAATGTGTGAAAGGGACCATATTTACAAGGCCAGGAAAAGCCATGCAGGGCGGCTTTACGTGGCCTTGTAAATATGGGCAGGCATTGTGCCCCCGGTGTGTCAAAAAAAGTGATGCATCGGTGATGCAATGGGCTCGTAAATAAGCCCCAGAATTTCTTTTACCTATATTGGCATGGAAATAGCTTTGAGATTCACTCAGTTCTGTATGCTCACAATATTGAAGCCATATTTTTATACAAAGTAAGTAATGGGAATCTTCCTTAACACTGTCATATTGCACAAGTGCCTTTTCACAAGACACTACTGAATTGGGTGTATAGGTCCACAGGCGCTCATATGGATATCACAAAAATAATAGAGTGCCTCTATTTAGTCTCTAGTGGTGCCTTCAGAATGGGGAGATACACCCTACTTCCCCAATTATCAATCAAAGATTGAAAAACAATTTACAAGATTCGAAGCACATGCTCTCAAATCAAATTATAGCATGATACACTATATACAAAAGTATCATGACACAACACAAAGACTTCTGTATCTTTTCATGCGCTTTTTATTTCATCCACTTCTTTTAGCCAACACGTTTCGTCACAATAGGGCAGTACCCCTACGACTTCCTCAGGTCTAAAAGTAATACAAATACCAATGTTGTAATGCACACATGGTATATAATATGAGTACATGAAGTATACATTCCCTGTGCAGAATAAAAAGATATATAAGGTGTTGTGAATAACCAGTGTAATGGTAGACACCTTTGCAAACACTTAAAGAGATTAATTACAGTCAAAAGCATATTATTCATGCACTTGTTCTAGTAAGCAAGTATCAGCCAACCATATTATCAAAGCAACTGGTGACAAGCATCGTGACACACCTAGAAGTTTTAGGTAAATCAAAGATAAAATATAAATGTAAAAAATATATATATTTGTGTAATGTGACGCCCCTATCTAGAAGTGATTCTTTAATTCTAAACCAATCATGTGATGCACGCAGCATTATAATGCAACGGTATACACCTCCTTATAAACAGTAACAAGGAGGCATGCTGTACCTTACATTTCAATAACATCCAGCAATTTGTACCTGTGTGAGCCAGAAAAAACACATAACATAGAATAAAGACCACATTTTGGTCAAGAATTGCAATACAGAAGAAAATAAATAAAGCCCTATGGAGGGCTTACCTCCTAAAATCATGTTCGATTTCAGAGGTCAATTCCAACATTCCTTCATAAAATCAATGTCCTCGTTTTGGCAAGAGGCTTTTAAGTATTATGCCTAAATGTAAAGTTTCGATTTAAAGCCTATTCTGATTAAAGTATCGAAACTAAGTAACGATTAATGGAAAAGCATTTGGGAACTTACCCAATATAAAGAGTTGTTTGTCTCACAATTACATTCAGGTCCCAGATCGGGGTTACCTAAGAATGAGAGAGACACAAGTGCTACCATCATTACAATGAACTGCCTACGCCCATGCTAGAAAGTAAATAACCCCAAGATGTTTCCACAGCCTTACCTGTCTCCATGCGGCTGCTGGCGGTCGCGTTGCACCGTTACCTGAATACAGGGGACGCGCACGCCGGCTCTCAGCTCACTTTTAGATGGAGTACCAAAAAGCGAGATAGGAGTCGCTGCGCGTGTATTTAGTATGAGCGCCATCTTAGAGGGGTATATAATGCTCATACAATTATTAATTTTGGTCAAGTGCCGACATTTGTATTGATGTTTATGCCCTCCTACATGTCAACAGTGCATACTTATGTCATGGGGTGGCCAAGGCGAGATAAAAACTTGCCGCAAGTATAGGACTAACGAGCGCCATCTTGACAGAGTAAAACGCTCGTAAATAATTTCATTCGCGATCAACAGCATATATCTATGCCTTCCTGAATGGAACCGAAATATAACCCTTTGAAACCATATTGTTTGATTATTGCTGATCGCATAAACAATGACAAAGGTGAAGTTCTGCTATAAAGCTATAGCAGCAATTACCAAAACCAAGGTAGGACTCCCTAGATAAGAGCACCATTTTGGAAAGGTAAACACCATTAGTTAAACAACATTATCCAATTGCTATACATTCAAATGACCAGTAACATAAAACCTGAGGCATTCGGAAATAGATGACTTAAGGTCAATCAAGTAAAGACCTCTAATAAAATAATTAAAAGTAGTTCAACCATAATAGGGGCTCAAAAGGACTAACAACAACAAAATATATCTAAGGCTCACTGATAGTGTAATCCAGTAATTGCTTTCTGCTCAGAAAGACATTATGTAAAAAAAGAAAAAGAAAAAACCTTGAATACTGATAGTAAGAGGGTCTCACTACTTGAATATAACCCTCCCAGTCATTGATTGCTATAAATACTCAACAGAATGACAGTATTGTCCCAAAAAGGCAATCTCATGAATCTCCCATGATTAGTCACCTAAAAAATATTGTAACTCATGATCAAAATTAAGGTCGTCCTCTAATGCCTTAAGACGCATTATTCATTTTGTTTCATGTCTGCGCAATTTGAGCTCTCTGTTACCACCGCGTGGGTCTCTTGGAACTTGTTCGATACAGTAAAATGCAAAAGTTTTGTTAATTCCTTGTTTATCACAGTTATGTACATGCTCAGCAATTGGGTATCTAACATCATTTTGTTTAATGGCCCTCATGTGCTCACTAATCTAAACTCTTAATGGCCTAATCGTGCTACCCACGTAAATTTTCCCACATTTACATGCAATAACATAAATAACAAATTTTGTGTTACAATTGATATTAGTAAGGATCGTATACATCTTGTTTGACAGTGCAAAATTGTTTCATTTTATCCTGTGCCCACCTGCACATCTCGCAGTGGCCACATTTATAAAACCCTTTAGACAATAGTGTTAACCATTGCTCTTGTTGTATTTCCACTGGATAACTGTGGCTTAAAATAGAACCCAATGTTTTGCCCCTGCGGTAGGTAACCTGCGGTCTATTGGTAATAAACCCCTCCAATGTCCTATCTGCTTGCAAGATATGCCAATGTTTATTAAGGCTCTTACGCAGGGCAGTGCACAAATGTGTGTAATCTGTGACCATTCTAATCAATGTAGGGGATTGCTGTTTATCAGTCATAGGTTTTAATGTAGTTGTACGTTTGGTCTTCAAGGCTCTTCCCTTGGCCCTCAATACATCATGTCTAGGGTAGCCCCTTTGGGAAAAACGTCTCTCCATGTCATATATACAAGTCAAGAAGTGAGGCTCCTCACTGCAATTTCTTCTGGCTCTGACCATCTCCCCATAGGGGATCGCTTTGATTTGATGGCGAGGATGAGCACTCATGGCATGCAGAAGGGAGTTACAGGATGTAGGTTTACGATACATCTTGCTGTGTATCTGATTGTCCTTGATATATAGCTCCACATCCAGAAATACCACACTAGTAGTACTAGAATGGGTTGTAAATCTGATATTAACATCATTATCATTGAGGTAGTTACAAAATTCTTGTAGTTTAAGTTTAGAGCCTGTCCAGATCCTAAAACAATCATCAATGAAACGACCGGAGTAGAGGATATATTCATTCCAATGGCAGCCACCTGGGCCCCAGATCATCACCTCCTCAAGCCAGCCCATAAAAAGATTAGCATAAGCAGGCGAAAACCTGCAGCCCATGGCCACTCCTTGAACCAGTCTTCTTTAAATAAAAAGAAGTTATTTTGCAATATTAACTCAGTCATGGCAAGTAACATCTGTGTATGTTCCCATAGACTGGCTGACCTCTTTGCTAAAAAATGACTCATCGCCTTCATGCCCAACTCATTACGAATACTTGTGTACAATGACACAACATCCAATGTCACCATGGTCATTCCTGGGTCCCACACTCTATCACTCAGTATATTGAGTATATGTCCAGTATCTCTAATATATGAGGGTAAATTCACCACTATAGGTTGGAGAAAAATATCTACAAATTGGGACAACCTCTCAGTCGGACCCCAATGCCTGATACAATAGGCCTCCCTGGTGGGAATGGGAGGTCCTTGTGAATCTTAGGTAATGTGTGCAAGCACGGGTATCTTGGGCTGTCCACCTTGAGATACAAGTACTCATCATCATCTAATAAGCAGTTATCATGCCATCCTTTTAGTAACCCATTTATTGTGGTCACCAATGAACACATTGGATTATTAGATATTCTTTCATAGCACTGACTATCATTCAGTTGGGAATAAATCTCATGTTCGTAGTCTAGTCTGTTCATGACTATGTTCCCCCCTTTGTCAGCCTTAATTATCAGGTCATTATTAGTCTGTAAGATTTTAAGGGCATTGCATTCACTGGGAGTAAAATTGTCCTTTCTGATCCCCACAGAAGAACTGTATTTGTCAATGTGTTTATCCAAATCCTTATTAACTAGCCTATGGAAAATCTCTATATTGTTGCCACTTAATAAGTTAGATGGCCAGCGGGACTTGGTCTTCAGACCGCTGGTAACTGTCAGGTCTGCTCTAATGTCCAAATGTTCTAACACCTTAGCCACTGTGATGGGATCTTCCTCCAGCTCTGTAATTGAAAGTAAAGTAACAGTATCATGTATCTCTTGTATCGTCGATGTACTAGACACCACACTGTTTGCTAACACAGTTCAATATTTATTCTGTTGTGGATACAGTGCAAAGTGTTTCTGCAGCTTAAGTCTTCTTATGAATTTAAATAAATCAATCTTCATGTCACAAATGTTACCTCTGTAGTCTGGACAGAAACCCTATCCCTTTTTAAGTAAAGAAATCATATCCTCTGTAAGTGTCTGGTTGGACAGATTAACCACCTCAACATCATTATTATCATGCTCCATTAGTTCTTTTTGTCCCATGCTCTGGTCTTCATCTCAAGTCTGTCTCCTTCTGCTGCCCCCTCTTTTGCCCCGCCTGTTCTTCTTGTATTTACCACTCTCCTTGTTTGCTCCCTGTTTCCCCTCTTGATTCGATTTACTTCTTGTAAGAAGGATGAGTTCCCCAAAGGGTGCAGCTGCCTTGCCAATATTCCCAATCCACCTTCATTTTCACTCTCACTAGTAGGTATCATACTTAGTGAAGTACTACTAGAGCTAGCCGATACAGGCTCAGTCATCTCTTTATTTTTGTCACTTTGGACTAAGTGATCGTATTTTTGGGAGAAAGTGAATACTCTCCCACTATTATAGTCCAATTTGTCCCTCTTAAGTTTGCAAGCCTTTCTTTGTTTAATATCATTCTGATGATTGGACAACACTGTCTTCAAAATCTCATAGTGCTTAGTGGTAGCCTCCGGTAAAGTTAAGGCTACAATTTCGCTCTCCAATTTTTGAATTTCTGCCTGGAGTCTTGTCACCTTTCTGTCTGCGTTTTTTGATTAAAATATCTATCAACTTAAATGAGCTAGATATCAATTCTTTCTCCCAAAGACTCAAGAGATCCTCCTCTAGATCGTCGTACGTGGGGATGATCTGAGATCTGAGACCCCTTGGGATTCTGTTCAGCTTCATATATTGTCTAAATGTGGCCCCATCCCACCACTTAAACATTTCATTACGCTTCAATTTCTCCAATCTTATGAACTTCTCTCGAAGTCCCTCATTTTTTGGTGGGTTTACACTCCTAACTGCCTCTGTTACCGTACTACCCTTGCACAGGTTCGCAAATAGTTCTTCTGTAAGTCTGTCTCGATCCAAGTTATCACTCATTTTAAAGTATGTATCGATAATGTGCCTATACAGCTGCCTGCCCTTCTATGACACTACTGAATTGGGTGTATAGGTCCACAGGTGCTCGTATGGCTATCACAAAAATAATAGAGTGCCAATTTTAGTCTCTAGCGGTGCCTTCAGAATGGGGAGATACACCCTACTTCCCCCAATTATCAATCAAAGATTGAAAAAACAATTTACAAGATTCGAAGCACACGTTCTCAAATCAAATTACAGTATGAAACACTATATACAAAAGTATCATGACACAACACAAAGACTTCTGTATCTTCTCATGCGCTTTTTATTTCATCCACTTCTTTTGGCCAAAGCGTTTCGTCGCAATAGGGCAGTACCCCTACGACTTCCTCAGGGCTAAAAGTAATACAAATACCAATGTTGTAATACACACATGGTATATAATATGAGTACATGAAGTATACATTCCCTGTGCAGAATTAAAAAATATATAAGGTGTTATGAATAACCAGTGGAATGGTAGACACCTTTGCAAACACTTAAAGAGATTAATTACAGTCACAAACATATTATTCATGCACTTGTTCTAGTAAGCAAGTATCAGCCAACCATATTATCAAAGCAACTGGTGAAAAAGCATCGTGACACACCTAGAAGTTTTAGGTAAATCAAAGATAAGATATATATGTAAAAAATATATATATTTGTGTAATGTGACGCCCCTATCTAGAAGTGATTGTTTAATTCTAAACCAATCATGTGATTCACGCAGCAATATAATGCAACGGTATACACCTCGTTATAAACAGTAACAAATAGGCATGCTGTACCTTAAATTTCAATAACATCCAGCAATTTGTACCTGTGAGAGCCAGAAAAAACACATAACATAGAATAAAGACCACATTTTGGTCAAGAATTGCAATACAGAAGAAAACAAATAAAACCTTATGTAGGGCTTACCTCCTAAAATCGTGTTCGATTTCAGAGGTCAATTCCAACTTTCCTTCATAAAATCAATGTCCTTGTTTTGGCAAGAGGCTTTCAAGTATTATGCCTAAATGTAAAGTCTCGATTTAAAGCCAATTCTGATAAAAGTATCGAAACTAAGAAACGATTAAAGGAAAAGCAATTGGGAATTTACCAAATATAAAGAGTTGTTTGTCTCACAATTACAGTCAGGTCCCAGATCGGGGTTACCTAAGAATGAGAGAGACACAAGTGCTACCATCATTACAATGGCCTGCCTACGCCCATGCTAGAAAGTAATTAACCCCAAGATGTTTCCACAGCCTTACCTGTCTCCATGCGGCTGCTGGCGGTCGCGTTGCACCGTTACCTGAATACAGGGGACGCGCACGCCGGCTCTCAGCTCACTTTTACATGGAGTACCAAAAAGCGAGATAGGAGTCGCCGCGCGTGTATTTAGTATGAGCGCCATCTTAGAGGGGTATATAACGCTCATACAATTATTAATTTCGGTCAAGTGCCGACATTTGTATTGATGTTTATGCTCTCCTACATGTCAACAGTGCATACTTATGTCATGGGGTGGCCAAGGCGAGATAAAAACTCGCTGCAAGTATATGACTAACGAGCACCATCTTGACAGAGTATAAACGCTCGTAAATAATTTCATTCGCGATCAACAGCATATATCTATGCCTTCCTGAATGGAACCAAAATATAACCCTTTGAAACCATACTGTTTGATTATTGCTGATCGCATAAACAATGACAAAGGTGAAGTACTGCTATAAAGATATAGCAGCAATTACCAAAACCAAGGTAGGACTCCCTAGATAAGAGCACCATTTTGGAGAGGTAAACACCACAGCCCATCACAGCGCTGACCTTGTGAACCCACCTCAACTGTGACAAAGTGTCACACATCGATAAGAAAACCGAAACAGCAACTAAAAAACTCAAAATGAATGTGGAGTAATGATGCTATTGCCTCGGTATCCAAAAACTCATCACTGTCGGAAGGCATCTGACAGACGAAGACAAAGAACAGCGAGAGAGAGGTAAACACCATTAGTTAAGCAACATTATCCAATTGCTATACATTCAAATGCCCAGTAACATAAAACCTGAGGCATTCGGAAATAGATAACTTAAGGTCAATCAAGTAAAGACCTCTAATAAAATAATTAAAATTAGATCCATCAATAATAGGGCCAGGGGAGACATAGGAATCTGATGCATTCCCAGGTTTACAAAACCTTGTAAATCTGGGAATGTATCAAGTTCCATGAAAATTGCATGGGAATACCCACAGCAACACTAATGGAATGGCCCTTTCACACAGAGTAATGTGTGAAAGGGGCCATATTTACAAGGCCAGGAAAAGCCATGCAGGGTGGCTTTACATGGTCTTGTAAATATGGGCAGGCACATTGTGCCCCCGGTGTGTAAAAAAAAATTACGCATCAGCGATGCAATGGACTTGTGAATAAGCCGCAGAATTTCTTTTACCTATATTGGCATGGAAATAACTTTGACATTCACTCAGTTCTGTATACTCACAATATTGAAGCCATATTTTTATACAAAGTAAGTAATGGTAATCTTCCTTAACACTGTCATTTTGCACAAGTGCCTTTTTACAAGCCAGTTAAGAATCACACACTTCAAGCCCTGTGCCCGGTTATCCGTCAGTGGTGACCAGTGAACAGTGATAATGGTATGAAGTTAAGTACTTACCGGAGTGGTGCTAACAAACCTGAATTTCTCCTGAGGAGTTTGAAAACCGTTCTACCCTGAATATTTTGTGGGCTACCAGCCTTTTGGCTTTGTCAATGCTTGTCTTATTTACGTTCTATGATTGTTTTGTAGTTTTAAGGCTGAGAGATGGCTTAAAAGATCTGGTGGTCGATGGTGAAAGTAGCAGATAGGTCCATGAGTATAACCATTTCTGAGCTTCCGCTGTCAACAGTCCATCTCAGATCATCAATGGTAGAGGTGGTAGCATGATCAGTGCAATGACTAGGCCTAAACTGGCTTGTGAGGTATATGAGATGTTATTTTGCTCATCAAGGCTATTTAATGACCACCTTTTCCATTAACTTGGCTATGTAAGGGAGGAGAGAGATGGATATGAATTTGGCCTGATTTGACAGGGTAGATTGTTTTTCTTCGGAATTGGTTTTCTAATGCCTTCTTTTTTTTAAATGAGGGAGGATCCCGTACGTCCGTGCAAGAGGAATTGATGAATTGACAGATGTAGTGGGTGATGGTATAGCAAAAAAATGTTATATGTGCTACAGGTCAGCAGTCCATTGGGTATCCTGAGGCCCTTGCTGGAGTTAATGAGGGCAAGGCATTCATCTTCTGTGATAGGAGTGAATTTATTAAGAACCTTCATGTTGCTTACTGTGTTAGAGAGTGGTTCAGACATACTAGTTCTTGTTTTGTTGGGGTAAGGATTACTGGTAGACTGGTTTAAATGTGGTTGTGTAAGTCTGCGCTTTTTTCCTTAACTTTGTCGTAGAAATCTTTTTATATGGATTCAACTAATTCCTGAGAGGGTATATTTTTGCTGGCTACCCCGGCTGCGCTGAAAAGGGTCTCTATTATTTTAAATAATATGCTGTTGTGTAGTTCCTATAAATCTCTATAGGATCTGCGTGTTTAGACAACGTAAACTATGGGATTGGTATCCAGACTGATTCCAGATACCCCCACAGGATAGGTTAATCTGTAGTCCTGCTAGGTCACAGTGCCCTTATGCAACCCTCTTACCATGGAGTGAATAGTTTCTGGCAACTATCGAACATGACAACCCTGATCCCTCAGAATCATGGAAACAGTACAGTACTTTTTGCTCAGTCACTCGTGCTTACTTTGTCTCAGAGGAATACACAGAATAAACGGTGGGGACATTTTTCAATAAGCATTTATTGAATCAGCGTCATTCTAATGTA
Source organism: Calotriton arnoldi (assembly GCA_963921515.1). Classification (NCBI taxonomy): domain Eukaryota; kingdom Metazoa; phylum Chordata; class Amphibia; order Caudata; family Salamandridae; genus Calotriton; species Calotriton arnoldi. The sequence goes on along the minus strand of CAWUFW010000758.1, from coordinate 3,073,141 downwards.
AAATAAGTGCGCTGAAACAACCATAAGACAAAAACAGATATAAATGATTGTTAGCACCAATGGAGTAAAAGGATGGTAGATTCCTACCATACTGCTAGAACAGTGAATACAGGCAAGTATATAAAATACATGACAGTAATAAATGCCTACTCCTACGATGCAACCCTATGTAGATGTACCTACGTGTACCTAACATGTATGTAGGTGTAGAGCCAAGAATCCCCCTCGAATAAAGCCAACCCCATTACCTGAATTGAGAGACTGTGGGACCCCGTCTTGGTCTCGAGATGGACACCCCGCGAGGGATGTTAGACCACTGCCAGCTGGAGTGTCTGTGTGCAGGAACCTCAGCGTCTCGCGTCAGTGTGTCAGCATGGAAGTCGTTTTCTCCTCCCTCTGCCTCAGCAAAGATATGGTGTTTATATACCCAAAGTGGTACCCTCAGGGGATCTACCTTGCTGTGTCATGTCGGACTAGGATGACGGAGGAATGACCCTTGTACATAGTTATTATGCAGGAGATGGTAGTCCTGCTGACATTCCAAAAATCCAAGAATCCTCATGCATAATGAATGAGGCTAGTTTTCAAAGAAAACCCCACGTCCTTTAGGCAGTACCGTAACTGTTATGTAGTGTAATGGCAGGGGAAATATAGGTGAAAGGTTTAGTTACTACCTGAGCCTATATCGGGGTACCTGTTTGAAACATAACACCCACTCCTCATCCGACTGGACGACATACTAAAAGACTAAATGTACTTCTAAAAATAAGCAAACAACTAATAAGTCCATAAAAATGCCTAAAAAATGCTAGAATTCTAGTGTAAGCTGTAGAAGTCCATTAAAATATGTTCGTATATATGGTCTGAACAACTATGAGTGCCTGAATACCATGCTGTTCAGCAAGAGAACCATAAAAAAGAGTGTTTTTGTTTTAAAATTTCAAGTTAGGTTGTTTTTGAAAAAGGCCAAATTTTTCCCAGCACACGATGAGCCAAATGTTTATGTGTCCTGTGTGGGAGACGTAACATCACTGCTGCTTGCCATCGCAGACGACGATCCCTACAACAGCTCACAGATCAGGTCAATCAAGCACAGATGATCTTCTGTAGCGCCCACAACCGATGCTGGGGAAGCCTGTACGATATCCAAGGCCTGGATGCCTCTAGAGGAGCCGGTCTCTGTTCCAACAGGTGGCTCTAAGAATGCAGACATCAACATGGGAATACGCTGAGGACACAACAGTACATGGGCCTTTAACGGGTCCAGTAAAGCATCCACATCCGGTGGCGCAACCGATGGAAGTGTTAGACAGAGATCCAACACGCATTCTTGTCCGCAGAACAGGCATCGGAGGACAGGCAGAACACAGTCAATCCAGACTGGTTGAAATGATAGGAACCAAGACTCACTTAGTTCCCGAAGGCGGGGTGTGCCCAGATGCAGTACCATGCGAACATTGGTTTCAGTGCTCCAAGAGCGTTATTTCCATCTCCTTGGTGACTGGCACGTCCATTGCATAGCAGAAAAATTACAATCAGGATTCCTGCTATTAGTAGCAGGACTAGCGGAAGTCCTCCAAAAAGGCTTCCGAATAAGGAGTGTATGAAGTCTGGAATCACTCCAAAGACTGCCTGAAAGGTGCCTAACAGTCCAGAACCTATGGTCTTAAATAGGTGTACTATACCCTTCATATCAGACATGTTAAAGATATGTTGTACCATTTCTGTGAAATGGAAAGGGCAGTTCGTTCGTACCAGTGCCTGTATCTCAGTTGAGGACCTTGCGAGCTGAAGATCTAAAGTCTCTCGGGCGGAGGTTAAGGACACGGTTTTCTGTAAAAGCATGGCTTTCATTCGGCTCAGAGTATCAAACCGTATAAAGGAAACATTCAAAGAAGGCCATAACGACGCCTCCCTGTCTGTGTGGGTCGGTGGAAACAACTTGCATACAACAAGTAACCCTGGAGCTTACAGTGACAAGATATGCGATGCCCGGAAGCATTCCACAACAACCTTGATCATTCAGCATCAGGTAACTCCCATTCAAGAGCAACTTGAACACTGGATTAATCACGGCAGCTGAGGAACCTTTCAGATGACAGCATAAGTGTGCAACTGAACTATTACAGGCCTGCGAAGCATGATTTCCTGGCAAATGAGTGATCCACTTAAAGAGTTCTCGCAGTCTGTACCGCTTAGAAACACTTCCATGTCCCCACTTCTGCATCGAAATCTATACGGCAATTACCAAGACTCCTTGATGAATTCCTTACCCATCCCTTCATATCTGCCCGCCTGTTGTTGTTCTAGGCAATACTGAAACTGGAAAGTTGTGACCGGTAACGTTATATGGCCATGAATTAACCATTCTGTGGATGGTGAGTCTGCCACAGTGAAAGGTAATTGGTCCAGTTTTTCAATTCGCAGGATAGTATATTTTGCACCTCTTTGTGCCATTTTTATCTGCTTTTTAGTTAGATTGTATGCAGAGAACAGGGACGTACTGTTGATAATCGCGAAGGCACATAACCCGAGCGCAATGTTCGTAGTGTCCAACTTAACAACATAATAGAACGTAATTAAGACTTACCGTGCTGTAGTATGGACAGATCCTGTTCTAGTATATCTATAGCAGAAGATACAATGTTGCCCAGTGAATAAATCCTGGATGTTAATGTGGTCATACCATTATCAACCACCGCTAAGGCCTTTTCTAGGTTAATTCTGTCAATTTCACAAAGTCTCTCCGCAGCTTCCTGTTGAGAGATTTTCCAAATTTAATTATAAACAGCGTATAAGAAACGTTTCTGTTGTGGATTTTGGGGACCCAAAAAAATAATCCCTTAAATCCATGTCTTCTGATAGTAAGGATTAGTGTTGTTTCACCTGAGATAGTGTTGAGGTTTTCAGCCAATCGAGGCATAACTTCCCAACACTGTATAATGTCACCACCCCCTGATGTTCTCGTTGTACATAGCGTTGGTCCGGCCTATGGATACTAAACAATTTGGTGGTACCTCTGAATCTTGTTTGACACCTATTTGTGTCTGTAGGCCAAACTAACCATCCCTTCCAATCGGGGTCCGAAGTATTGTACTGTATGATGTCATCTATTGTATCCCCTCCATGTGATGTAAAATTCATATGAATTGTATGACACTGTATGTAGGATGTCATCCACTGTATCCCCACCATGTGTTGTAAAGTTTTGCCATTCCTCAATGTGTGATGGTGAGGGAATCCGAGGTGTGTTCAAGTCTTTGTTCTTGGCTAGTCCAAGACATGAAGCCTGTTGCACAGTGTCATTCAGAAAGATGGTTTGCTGTGGAATGAGGCATGCTCGAAGTAGTGCCTCTGTTCCCTGAACTTGCCATTCCTTTGAACCCCATACTGATTTTATGTCTATAGTGTCCTTCCATAAGTCGAAACCCTGTTCAGACAATTCTGTAATGAAGGATGCAGAGTAAATCTGTTTGGTGTTTGCTAGCATATTTTTCTGTGCAGTTGTAGGTGCAACCTTATAGTAATATGAGGTCGGGTCTAAAGTTTTAAACCCTGAAAAATAGGAGAACTTCTGTGCGAACGTTCGTTAACTACCTTTCGGTGGTGTTGGGCAATGTTCCCATTGGTGGTATGTAAAGACATTACGTGGGATACTGGATTTGTGCAAAAAGTGATGACCAAAATGTTGATAACAGTACATTTTGTCGTAATCAGTTGTGTCCTCTAACATCTCAATGCTTGAAAATTCAGCGGATTGTTTTAAATCAGACAACATGTTATTTACAGTTTCATAATCCCAATCATCAGAAAATGTACTGGAGGTAATGATATCATTTAAAGAAATTTTAAATACATGAGGTATTTTAAAAAGTTCTGTAGGACCAAATACATCATTTGAAACTCTGTCCCAAACTATACCATCAGGAATTGGAACAGATGAAATGTTCACGAAGGACAGGTCTCTTTGTTCACGATGGGAAGATGTTTGAGGTTTCAGGGCCAAGTTCGCATTTGATACTGCAGAGCGTTCTGAGAGATAGTTCCCATTCATGAGTAAGCAAAAGACAGTCACTAGGCCAATCCAGAACAGAAAAAACAATATTCCAGTTATTATCCAGAGCTGTAGCCAAGGTGATACTAGGTAAGTCTTTTTCGGAAAACTGTAGAATTCATGAAGTTGTTGTTTACGGTAAACTGGAGCTGGCGTTGATTCAGGTTCACTGGGATCAAGAGAGAAGTTATCAAAATCGATGAAGTAGCCAGATGCAGTTCGATCTATCTTTGGGAGCTCAGCAGGTTTTGTTGAACTGGCAGACGTCTCTTTTAGAGGCATATTGATGTAGATATCGGAGGTAGGCCGAATTGATATTTGTCTTTCATTTGTGGTTTGATGTTCTGTTTCAACAGGAACAAGTTCTATTTCATTGTTGGTAAGTCCATTACTTTGTATTGTTGACTCTTCAAATGTTATGAGTCTTTCCGTCTGAACTTCCTGTATGGTAGCGAGAGGAGAGCGGCGGCTACCCAGGAGCCCATGAGGCTTACTATTCAGTATCGGCCACATAGTGTGGTTTGATCAGATCGATGGAGACACATCTCTTTTCTTTTTTGTCGGCAAGAGGCAGAAGAAGTACTGTTCTTGTTCCTTCGACAGCCAGGACAGGTACAGGCTTTCTGTATGATGGCCCAAATTCTTTCTTGTCCACAATCTTATCTCTGAACAGATTCCCGACTTTTGGGATCCAGGCAGGTCTTGCCCTGACTGATTTGACTTCCCCAGTGGCGGTGCGTCTTACTTGCAGTTTGCTTTGTAGTGCCCGGAATTCATTGAGATCCTGTGAAACAGCCAAACGTTTATTGATGTCAAATGTTTTTCATCCGCCACTGTGCTTTCATAATCGAGATAAGGTACCCACATTCTCGTCCCAAATAGGACTTCGTAAGGAGGGACACCTCCCAGGGACCTTCTTGGGATATTGTTGAGAGCTCTCTGTACCCCATACAAGTGATTGACCCAACTACCACCCGTACCTAATACCCTTGCTGTTAAAGTTTGCTTTAAATCCCGGTTTTTCCTCTCCACGACCAAATTTCCCTCGGGATGGTATGGAGAGGAGTACCGCAGTGCAACACCCAAACTTCCCATGGCTTCCTTGTAAGCCCTGGAGCTAAACGCGGGGCAGCGGTCAGAATGTAATGTGCCAACTGCCCATGTCCCTATGAAGACTTGCAAATCTTTTATAACAGTTCGAGCGTCAGCCGAGCGCTCAGGCCAAACCCACAGGAATCGAGAACATGAATCCACTGCCACCAAGCTATACTTGTAAACCCGATCTGATTGAGGGGGGGCGCAGTGCTCCAAATAGACACAAGCGAGTGGCCTGTCTGATATCAATAATGGTGTCTGCGCTGGACATGCTATGGTGGAACCCTTCATCTGCTGACAGATGTGCTATTTTGAGACTGTAAAAGTTTACACAGTGTATTAATTTTTTTTCTCCAAAAAGGCTGATGATGCTTGCATATTTGTCTGAGATAGATTTGCTTCTCTGCCAGATTATAAGTTCTGCACCATTTATTTTTTTGTTGTTTGAGTAAGTTCTTCTCAGCTTTGAGGGGCTCATTGAATCAGGGGCTGGTTACATATTTTGTTTTAACTTGTTTAGTCTCGAGGGGCCAAAGAGTCAAGGGTATTATTTAAGGTGACCTGAAAAGACTGAAGATGGTTGTCAACAACCTTGTTAGTGTTGTTGGGATAGCAGCTTTCAGGAGTTTTCATTAAAGGCTTTTCAAATGTGCCTGTGAATACCAAATACTAGTTCCAAGGACTAATCATGCATGTTGCAAGATCTGGGGGGCTTTCTGAACCCAAACAATGTCAAATTGTACCAGAAGGTGATCAGACCGTAGAAGGTCATTGGCGGAGAAGAAGAGAATGTCCTTTGATGTGGACAAGAGGAAGCACAAGGTGTGGCCTGCTTTATGAATAGGGTCAGCCAAGTAATTGAGTTAGGCATAGTGATGTGAGGGTTTTTATATATCTAGCATCTGGGATTCTGGAGGTGGCATCTGTCCAAATGTTGAGCTCGCCTAATACTACTGATGTAGTGCTTTGCTTTGTGCAAATTCTGGTGAAAATTCAGGTTCATGAAGCACTCTCTGATGGATCTTTTGTTCTGACTGAGGCTAGACATCAAATTTCAATACATTTCATTAACGTGAAGCACATTAGGCTCCACAAGGAAGACAGACAGTGGTTAAATTACAAAACCCAGAAAGGGCTATCAAAGGATTAGAAAGGTTACAAACGCCAAATCATCAAATTGGTTATAAATCAATGTTAGAAATGGGGGTCTCTAGTTGACAAGGGTTTGCACCTCTGTCCAAGTAGGGACCCTTCCTTCTAGTCAGGATAAGGGAGTTACACTCCTAAAATAACCCCTGCTCACCCCCTTGGTAGCTTGGCACGAGCAGTCAGGCTTATCTTAGAGGCAGTGTTTAAAGCATTTGTACATAACCAACAGTAACACAGTGAAAGCACTACAAAAGGACACCACACCAGTTTAGAAAAATATCCAATATTTTTATATACTTAAGACAAGACCAAAAACGATAAAAATCCACAATACAGTACTTAGAAATCTTCAGTTATCAAAATAGACTTGAAATATAGGGGCATATTAGCAAGGGCACTATCGCCGCTTTAGCGGCACTTTTTGCCGCTAAAGCGGCGATATTTATATCGCCCTATCAGCAAACTGTCTCTAACAGCAGTTAGAGACAGTTTGCGGGCATTAGCACCCGTTTTTTTACCGCTTTGCATGTCAGCGATATTTATCGCTAATGACATGCAAAGTGGGCGTTCCCGACGAACAAACCTGGGAAACACTCGCTAACAGGCCTATCGCCTATTAGCAAGGTGGCCATGGCCCCAGTTAGCGACGTGAAAAGTCGCGCTAACCGGGGTCATCGCCATTTATTTAACACCTGCAATTAGCAGGTGTTAGCCATACCTAACATGGGGGGTGGATTATGCTGATACGACCACAGGGTCGTATCAGCAAGGTGTTCTCCCTTCTCCATGCAACATCGCTGGTTTTTCAGCGATGTTGGCCCATTTCCTCGCTATCGCTGGAATATTCATCGCCATAGCGCTAATCGTTGCTAATACAGCGTTAGCGTGGCGATATATTCCAGCGATAGCCGGCGATAAAAAAAATCACGCTAAGCAGGGTTAGCGATGATTATCGCCTCTTCTTGCTAATATGCCCCATAGTTCCTTGAAGTCAATAGCTCCATCTGAGGCTATCACGGCATCGTGAACAACAAATCCAAACAGTTCTGGCTGACCGCGGGAAGACCAGCAAAACAGTACCTTTAGAAATGCAGGGCGTCGGCGACCTCTCGATGAGCCCCAAAAGGCCGGCATCCACAGGTGTCGGTTCCGGAGGTCGGTGCAGGAGTCGTCAGGCCCTTGAAGTCACACGCGTAGTAGATCGAACTCCTTGCGGTTTAAGTTGGGAGCACTGGCGTCAGCAGGCATCCGGGCTGCGGTGCGACGTGCAGCGGTGCGGCGTGCGGTGCCCTCAGGTCACGGTGCAGGCAGCGGCTCGGTGACGGTCCTCCAGCGGCGTCGGTGAGACCAGGGCTATGGTGCAAAGTGATGCGGTGCTCGTCGCGGTGATGGCAGGTAACGGTGCAAGCAGTGTCGTCGCAGTTGCTGAAGCGCTGTCGTCAGCTGACGAACTGGAGTCGATGGCGCCGGCATCGGTAGGCCAAGGCTGCGGTGCGGAATGAGGACAGTGCATCATGTAACTTATGAGTGGTGCCCTCGAACCACGGTGCAAGCAGCGGCGTCGATTTCGGCATGGAGCAGCGTCATCGGGGATACCAAGGCAACGGTGTGAAGCGAGGCGGTGCGGAGTGCGGTGCCCACAGGTCACGGTGCAAGCAGCGGCTCGGTGGTGGCGTCAGGTGACGCTGTCGGTGAGACCAGGGTTGCAGTGCAGCGTTGCAGTGGTGCCCACTGCGATGCCTTCAGGACACAGAGTCGGCAGCGGCGTTGTAGATGGCGTCGGGTTGCTTTTTCTTCTGTTGCAGCACAAAACACACAGTCCCCAGTACTGAGGGCAGAAGAACTTGAAGTCTTTGCTGTTCCTGAGACTTCTTGAATGGGGGGCGAGCTCTACCTCAAGCCCTTGGAGAAACTCACAAAAAGAAATTGCAGAAAGTTCAGTCCAGTTCTTTCACTGCCCAAGACAGAAGCAGCCACTGCAGGCCAACACAGCAAAGTGGTAGTCCCTCCTCACAGCTTCTCCAGCTCTTCTTCTTGGCAGTCTTCTTGATTCCAAAAGAGTTCTAAAGTTCTGGGGCCTGGGCCCAAATATTTATACCCCAAAATCCTTTGTCCTCTCAGGCAGAGAGTGTCTGTGCTTAGTCCAAACCAGTTTGGTCCTCTCTGGCCCAGCTTCCCAGCAGGAGGCAAAGACAGCATTGTCCAAGGCAGACAGGGCCTATTCAGGTGCAAGGGAAATCTCCTCCCACCACTCTAAATGCCGACCGGGCCTAATCAGGTGCTAGTGACAACTCCTCCCACTACTCTGAATGCAGCCCAGGTCTATTCAGCCCAGCCCTGACCCATCTAGACTCTCTGGAGCCACGGCACATCCCCAGCCCCTGTCACTCCAAAGCCAGACAGTCAATACACATCATAGCAGAGGCACACTGGATGGCTAAGCAAGAAAATACCTACTTTCTAAAAATGGTATTTCCAAACACATTACGTAAAAATCACCCTCACTAAAAGATGCATTTTAACATTCTGAGTCCAGGCATACTTTATTTTCCTACCTTGTTCCCAGGGGTAGTTATGTTTATAAAATGTTCTAAGCAAACTCCCCATTCTACCATATGGGAACAGGTAGCCTTGCAATAGTGAAAAACGAAATTGGCAGTTTTTCACTATCAGGACATGCCACACACATCAGAGCATGTCCTACCTTTCACATACACTGCACCCTGCCCACAGGGGTACCTTGGGCCTACCTTAGGGGTGAGTCCCGTGCAAGAAGAGGGAAGGTTAGGGCCTGGCAAGTGAGTGCACTTGCCAAGTCGACATGACAGTTACAAACTGCGTGCAGACTCTGCAGTGGCAGGTCTGAGTTACCTTTTCAGGGCTACTCAAGTGGGTGGCACAATCAGTGCTGCAGGCCCACTAGTAGCATTTGATTTACAGGCCCTGGCACACTCAGTGCACTTTACTAGGGGCTGACTAGTAAATCAAATATGACAAACATGGAAACACCAATCTATAACACAATTTACACAGAGCGCATATGCACTCTAGCACTGAATAGCAGTGGTAAAGTGCCCAGAGTCCTAAAACCAACAACAGCAGGTCAGGAAAAAATAGGAGGAAGAAGCAAAAAGTTTGGGGATAACCCTGCATAAAGGGCCATTTCCAACAATCTATAATCAATACATAAATGCGATAGTTAATGTATAGTTCAATGCAATTCAAAGTAATAAAAGCAAAGAGAAACTATTATAAGGTTGTCTCAAAAGGAAAGGTAGGTAAAATCAGTCCTCCCATACAGAGCACCCTACTCTGCTAAGTCGGGAAAAGGGTTCACTAGCAAGTCAGGAGAGAGGAGTTCACAAAGGTATCAGAAAGGCTCCTAAAAGGCATCTTCCTAGACAATAATTCTGGTTAGGTGTTGAAGGCGTGCCCAGTTAATCAATTTTAGAAAAACCCGAACACCATATTTGCTGGATACTCTAGTTCAAGAATATAAAATATTCTGGAAAATAACATGATCTAAGTAATGTTTCTTACCCTTGCTTTTGCCAGCTTCCAGTTCCCCGTACATGTTTTGTGAGTATAGTTCTATTACATGCCATAAAATCTTTCTCAGAATATGTGTCTAGAAAAAAGAATGAAAAAACACATTGTGCCTAGAAATAAACACACAAGTGAGAAGTGTTTCAGTATTACTTTGATTTTTTTAATTGAGACTTAAAGTAGGAGAAATTTGCTGCAAATTCAGTATCACTTTCCATAATGTGAACTGGGCAATGGTCGCACTGTTGATATTGACATATTGTTCTTGTTGCATTTGATATATGCAGATACCAATCAGCATACCATGTGTAGCTGAATATTTGTGTTTGCAGTTCTCTGTGAGTAGATTCACCACAGTGTCTCTGTTGTACTCATCAGAAACAGAACCTTGAGGGAAGATATCACCTAAATCAAGACCAAATGTATGTGAGACTCTGTAGGACCTAGAACTTGATACTTGAATCTCTTCTAAAAGGTATCATCTTGCAGCGGAGTGGATGTCATACCTTCAACAAGAGATAACCTTGGTGTGTTTGTGTACTGCACTTTGTTTGTTTAGTATTTTAAATGTTGCAACTTGATTTTCTACATCTGGATTCTATCCTCCATGCACCATCCTTTCATGGAGTACCACGAATATGATCCAAATTTGCAGTGAAATTAATGTTGCATAGTCCAGATATAAGTCAAGGGTGGTTTCACATGTTTCTCTGTGCTACATTTAAATTTAATCTATTTTCGTTGCAATTAAGTCTTTTTGGAAACTTTTCTCACTTTTTAGTAAATGTTCTATTACTGTATTATTTAAATATTTCATTCAGTGGAATAGACTCACATTCTACATCAGAATCTTGTGCGGTACAAATACGTGAGTATTGGAAGTTTTCCTTTGATTCACTTTCAAGTTTTAAAGATGGTGCAAGTGGCAGTGTTTCATCATCAACACTTGTTTCAATGCTTACTGCTTGTTAATCTGTGCTTAGGGCTGATTGCTCTTCATTTTCATGAGGGGTATTCAACTAAGATACACCATGTAGCCTTATCGCACAGTCAATTGCAGAGTCAACAGTGGTTTCCGGAATTGTACTAGTCTGCTATATATTATGGGCCACATGATATGGCTTTACTGTGTATGCAGACACCAATTTCCCTCTTTCTCCTGGGTAAGAGTGGTAGTAGCACCGTTCATGTTCCTTTTGTCCATAGTGCCAGCACAAGATCTTGATAGGCTGGACTGAACTCTTTCTTTAATCCAATCCCTCTACCACCAGTTCACCAACCTTCGATAGCCAGTGAACCACCAGCTAAAATATTGGAGCTGTAACCTAGCTTAGACTATTTTGAGTAAGTTGCAAATCCTGCAATAGAGTAAGACATTATTTGTTGTGTAGATTCCTCCAGCCTGGAAGGTCCTGCACATACATTTTACCACTGAATAGCATTTCACAAAGAGTATGGCTCAACAGCATGCATCTTAGCACATTATTTAAAGATCTCTCTGTACGAGAGAGGTTTTGGACCCAAAATGCACCATTATCTAGAACCCTCGAAGTCAAGGCTTGTGTAATTTACTGTTCACTTTCTTGGTGACCTCAATTGGACTGAGTCTAAAGTTGTGTGAGATTTTGAGATTTAGCGCCAGATGGATGACCATTGGCATTAGCGACTCGCAAATTGCGAAAAATTGCGAGTCACAATTTGCGAGTCGCTAATGTCAATGTACAACAGTGTCAGAGACACTGTTTGCGACTCCCAATGGGGTCGCAAACTGCATGCCTCATGAATATTCATGAGGCACTCGCAATTTGCGACCCCATTGGGACTGGCTGGCCCTCCCAGGTATGGTGGCCTGCTGGGCTCAGCAGACCTCCATGTCTGGGACTGTTTTTAAATAAAGCAGCTTTTTTTTTTTTTTTAATGCAGCCGTTTTCCTTAAAGGAAAACGGGATGCATTTTAAAAAAGAAAAATGAAATGTTTTCGTTTCATTTTTTAAGGGCAGGTAGTGGTCCCTGGGACGACTGTCTGCCCTTAAAAAATATTTTTAGAGCCAGTCACAAAGGGCAAATAAATTGCAACTCGCTAAATAGGGTTTGTACATGGCCCGGTAGGTTTTTGCATGCGCAAACGGGTCGCAAACCTGTTTGCGCATGCAAAAACGGGTCGTACATCTGGCCCTTACTTCCACTTGATCAAGTTCCGCTGCTAATATTTTAAAAGTAAATGCAGTCTCTTGATCAGAGTGAAATGTATGAAGTCCACCTTTAGCTAATAAGTTTAACAAGCCTTTGTGACTGCACAGTCCATGACCTGGTGCTGTGGCCATACCCACATAACACGTGCATGAGTTAACCACTACTAATATATTTACATTTATATGCAGTCTAAAATGGGACAACATGGTCCTCGTATCTGATTTTGAAAGGATTTTTTGCTTTTCCCAATACAGCCTGTGGGGGTCTCAGAGTTGTAAGCAGTTTTGTTTTTAGAAAAATTTCACTTTCTAGTACATTTTGTTTTGTTTGTTTAGTATAAAAAGCCACCAGTAACACTCCTGTAGGATGTATAACTTTGTGGACACCCCAGCATGTGCAGACCCTATCCCTTCATGAGCTACGTTTATTAGGTGAAATTGATGAGTCATTTGGTATGCAGCATTCTTCTACTACAGGGATACCGAGTTTAGATAGCCAAAGTGACCCAGGGAGTAGTTATAGTTCTCTGGAAAGCCAGATTGTGGGTCTTCTTCACTGTGTGATAAGTGCACAACTAAGTTTATATCCATGTCAATGCTGGTTTTCAGCCGGGTCATTGCTGCTACTTTACATACTTGCACAGCAGATTCCACAACTTGATCAGTGAAAGAATTGCCTTTAGCATGAGCTCCCTCACTCTGGTGTGCCAGCATGCTGTCTCTAGAGAGCAGCTATTTGAGTCTTTGTAATCATTGGTTTCCCAGCGTTTAAAATCAACATTGTATTCCTGTACACAAAAAGATGAATCAGATGTAATCAAAGTAGAAACCAATTAATCAGCTTTCTGCAAGGCTAAAAGGAGTGCATTCAGTTCTACAATATGTGTGGGTGAGTCATTTAATAGTTTCAGATGTCTGTGCTTGGTTTTGAATTTGGAACTAACAAATCACCCCTAAAAAGCTGTGTAGGAAGCTGGCTCTGTATATACTACACCTAAATGAGGTATAGTCGACACAAAGTCCAGTGGATCCCCAGAGGCTTTACGGAGGCTCAAGTAGATAATACCAATGCTCTCTTTTGTGGTAGTGTGGGCAAGCAGTTAGGCTTATCAGAGGGCAGTACTAAGCAATTGTTGTACACACACAGGCAATAAATGATACAAACACCCAATGACTAAATCCGAGACCAATGGTTTGTAAAAATAATACTTTTAGTATATTTATTTTATAGAACCAAAGATACTTGTTTGCATGTAAATGCATTTTGCAGTATCAATGCTTTTCAAAGTAAAAAGTGGACACCGCATTTTTCAACAATGCGATGTTATCCTATGGGGGAAACACAATCTGCAATATGCAGGCAAGTAAACGATTTACGATATTGAGTTTCTGGATAAAGGATCAGAACCAGGTAAGGTTCAGGTAAGTGACAAAACTGCACCACCAGCGGCACTGGGTGCGGCCGGGTGCAGAGGTCAAACTCATTATCTGGGTCCAATGTTATCCAATGGAGAAAGGGGGCAATCAAAGTGGCACTACTTACAGGTGAGTAGCACGGTAAGCACAAAGGGGGCTTCAAGGCAGCACTAAACATACACCTCTAGTGGCAAAGGGGCGGCTGGGTGCAGAGTGCCAACACAGCGTTGGGCACCCAACACAAACCAATGGGGACTCTTGCAGTTGGAAAAAGGCTAGGAGGCCTATCGAAGGAGACCTACAGCTGCACAGGTACGTTGGGATGTGCTGGAGAGTTGGGACACCGTCTGTTGAGCTACCCAAGGTCCAGGGGCACCGGGTGCAGGGGTGTCCTTTGGAGTCAAAAGCAGCTTACCTATGCATGTCGTGGTTGGGGGGGTCGTTGTGCAGAGGCTGCAGGCGTCAACGTGGAGTCCGGCAGGGGTCAGCCCATGGTGGACTCTTACTCAGAAATGCTGGGGAACCTTTGCTGGACAGGTGGACCACTAGGACTCAGGCCGTTGGTGTCGGTGGAGAGGTAGTCGGTTTCACGGTTTCACAGGCAGAGCTTTGGAAGTTGGTTTTCTTTTAGACAGGTCCGATGTCCACGGGAGATCAGGAGTCTTTATGAAAGTCAGGCAGTCATCCCGAGGTTTTGGAGGTCGTTGGTCCACGGGACGAGTCGTGGAAGCTTGCAAAGTTCAAAGTTTGCAGATAGGCTGGTAGCGATTGGGGCTAAGTCAGTGGTTGGAGCTTCTTGTCATGCATAGATTGGCTCTACTTTGTCCTCTTCTTCATAGGTCATCAGTAATCTGAGGATTAAGGTTCAGGGGTGTCCCTAAATACTAACTTCAGGGGTGTTCCAGGGGTTAGAAGGTGGTACCTAATGGGCTACTTACCTTTAGGGTGCCTACACCCTTTGCATGTCCACTCCTTCTGGGGAGGGGGCATATCCCTAACCCTATTGGCTAGAGTCCTCTAAAACAATATGGAGGATTCTGAAAGGAGGGGGTCACTTCAGCTCAGGGCACCTTAGGGAGGTCCCTGGCCGAGAGGGGGACACCACTCTTGCTTACTAATTTTCCCGCTGACCTTGCCGCCAAAAAGGGGCTTGGTCAGGGGGCCGGGCATCTCCACTAGCTGAAGAGGCCCTAGTCAGCATAACAAAGGACGGGAAGCCTTTGAGGCTCACCGCCTTTCTATGCTGTTCCTGCCAATTGTGGAAACAAAGGTACGGTTTTGGGAAAGAACACAGACACTGGTAACCTGGTTAGCAGGAACCCAGTGCACACTCAGTCAAAGATGCATCAGAATCAGGCAAAAAGCCGGGGGTAACCATGCCAAACAGGGTACTTTTCTGCAAGCTGCCTGTGCTGCTGGACACTACTGTTTTGTACTGTGCTGTGCTGATCCGTAAGTATAAAAACATCATGGTATAAAGCAGACACATTAACAGTCATTGCCTGTAGACACTGCAAGAATTCCTTTGTTTTTAGTGAAATTGCACATCTGTTCTGGCCCGAATTGTAACCTATTGCACTCAGCTCACATGTAGCTCTTCAGCAGTCAGAATACATACTTTAGTAGCAGCTTCCAGTGAAGGTATAGGTGTTATCACTATTAGTTTCTTTACCCTGTGCTATGAGTAATTCTTTAATTGTGGAGGTGTGCGCTGCAGTATTTTCCTCTACTGGCGCAAAACACTCCTCTGCTGAAGAATATAAATGTAATTTCCATGCAGTTGGTATGGTATGTATTTCAATATATAAAAAGGAAAAGTAGTAAATTATGATTAACTAGGAGCTATCCTAATCATTACATTGCCTTATGTTTTTAAATGTACAGCCACTTTCATTTAGATCAGGAAGTCCTTAAGGGTTTGAGCGGCATCTCCTTCCATCCTTTCTCTGTGAATGTAGGAGTGATCAGTCCTTAAACTGGCCTCACTTTCACTGCTTAGTATGGGAGATACATGTTACCCAAGTTCAGGAATCCCATCAATGCTTGTAGATTCTTAAGAGCATTAGGGTCTCTGGCATCCCACATTTTCCTAAGGAGTTGGATGCAAGCCCCTTTTCTTCACTGGATTACTTATGTCCTAGGAAGATTACATTTAAGAAACATATTTTGGGTTTCTTGACGTTCACTTTGTAACCTACTTCAGCAAGCATTGTAACCTTTTTGATTACATACTGTAAGAATTCACATATATTATGATGGGTGAACTATTTGTTATGAATAAAAGAGACTACACTCAAATCTTTGTGCAGTAACTCAATTATTTGTGCACCAAATACTCACGTGTCACTCTTTTTTTTAAAAAACACATTGTATTTTATTTTATTAGCATCAACCATAAGGTCATCACAGTGCATTATACACGTGGGAGCAGCATCTAACACAGTTACAAATTCAGCTTATTCTGTACTACTTTGGTGCATACATTATCCACTGTGCATTTCTTCATTATTCTAAGCCCTGTAATGCTGTTTCAATTTCAATTTTGACCATCAGACTTGGGACCTAGTATAGTTTCCTCATCAAAGAGTCTAATGGACATGTCTTGCTAACAACCACTTGCATACATCCTTGTTCAATAGTTTTAATGAAGGGCCTGTGGCTCTATCCAGTGTGTCACATAATCAGTCTCTTTACTAATAACAGTATTAATGCCTCAAACATTTACCCATTCTTTCTTTTTTTGTTTTTGGGTGCAGGCCTAGTATGCATTGAGCCAGTGAATGCGTCACTGATGTCGCTATCACCCTCATTAGGGCTGACACCACCTGATTCCAGTAGTCATCCATTACAGGACATAACCACAGCATATGTAAGACGTCTACCTGATTGGTACAGTAGCAAAGAAACTCCCCATTCTAGCAGGGTATATTGTTTGTAATATTTGTGGTGCAAGCTAAGCCCTTTGCAATCTTCTAAACTAGGTAAGTGAATCCATGCATTGCTAGACATTTGCCTGTGTTATGTCAATATTTTGGGTCAATCCATATCCGCTAATGGCTTCTATTATCCTATTCCTATTTTGCCCTAATTCTCAGGAGACACTATGCACAATCTTACAGTTCTCTATAGATAGTAGATATAGGTCATCCTCCCCGAGCAAGGTTGGTCAGATTTACCATAATCATAGATTCCAGGGTCATTCTGGGAATCCCTCCCATGTATGCCTCACAGCAGCAGTCAGGTTAGCAAACATCAGAACGGGTCCTGTATCCACCAGAAACCTATGCCTGGCACCCTCAAAGGTGGAGGTGTCAATCTTATAAAGCTCCCCCTATTATGAAGAAAGTCCGTTAATATTCAGCGGTTCTACTTTGAGTGAAAAACCCTTTGCTATATCGTGGTGTTGTATTTCTTATATGTCAATTGAATCATTAATTCAGTAGTGTTAGCATTTTTGTACAGCATAGGTTTTAAATATTGATTCCAGATGTAATAGTCCAACTAATCTCCTAGACTTATTTGATTTTAAAACCAGATACTTAATTCATTTATGATTTGTTTGAGATCTCTCTGAGCCTCCACTTTAATTGGATATTGTTTTTATCCCAACCTGCTTGGTGATTTGTATAACGCTGGAGTCATCTGTAGCACCTCTTTCATGGCATACCGACCCTTTAGTGCTGGGGTACCAATGAAGTAAATGTTACCATTATAATTTCTTCTCCTAATGAAGCTTCACTTATGACTTGTGGGGGGCAGCCTTCTTCTGCAAGTATTATGTCATAGAAATCAGCGAATGGAGCCCAAAAAATGATTGACATTATCAGCTCAACATCCCCTTCAATCTGGCTTGTAACTGGGGAAGGATGAACATCTTTGCTTGCCATTGATTTCTTATCCACACAGTACTGTGAAAAATAAAACTGCTCATCATAGGACTGAATAATCAAGAGAGGGACAAGGAGCTGTTTGAGAAGGTCCAGCACCCACACTCTTAGGGACAATCTAACAAGAAAGAGGGGGAAGAGAATGAACGCTCGTGGATGTATCTGGAGAAATGATCAGTAGGGCCCTAGGGGAATGGGGACCCTGGTGATCAGATCTGAATGCCCTAATACATACACAAGGGTGCCATGCTTCATCATAGGGTGCCCCTCGTTGAGTCGGCGCTGCAATGCTCGATGGGCCCCTCATTGTGGGCTCCTTAGCCAAGAGCTATCTGTCGCAATAATGTACTAAGATAGCTAAAAGGTCAACATGTTTCATGCCTAGGTGCCAGAAGGGTCATTGGCATTTTTTCAGGACCAGGTAACTGTACCTATACTACTACGGATTGGAACCAAGGGATACTTACAGGTATCCAATCCAGAACAGTTCACCTGCACTAGCTGCGGTGCAGGAAGGAAGATCAAACCCTTCAGTAGAGTTACCCCCTAGGTAAGGCAGAGGGCCACGCCTTGCTGTGGGAAGACAAAGGAACCACACAGTGTATTAGCCTGGACCTTCCCTCCTCCTAGGAGATCCCTAGGCTCCAATCCATAGTAGGGTAGGTACGTTTACCTTGCAAAAAAAACAAGCATGTCTCCCATGCTTGTTTACAGTTTAGCCCCTAGGTGGGCCAGGTCCCGGCGGCATGTGAAATGTAAAAAGGTTGGGAGGGGGCACACAATGCCCCCCTCCTGAGGCAATGAAGAGCCCCGGGGACCACCACTTCCCTAGGACTTTATTTAGAAAATGGAGGGGGGCACACAGACCCCCTCCTCAGGCTCATTAGAGCCCCAGGGACTACCACCTCCCCGGGGCTTTACCTAGAAAATGGAGGGTGGCCATAGAGCCCCCCTGCCACCAGGCTCCAATTTTTCAATTAAGCCCTGAGGAGGTGGTGGTCCACCCTCCTGAGGCTCTTAAGAGCCCCAGTGCCCACCACCTACCCAGGGCACAGCCACCCCCCAGTGCCAGCTCCCTATAGCAGTTTGCTGTCACTTGGTGGGAGCTTTGACAGCTTACGCCAAGCAAGAGAAAATAGTAGCAGTCAAGCAGGCAGGAAAACAGATGAAACCAAGTGCCCTTCTCCAGAGTTTTCCATTCAAAACACGGCTCGCACCATCCATTTACCAGCAAGCCCCTGGCCCACCCTCTGTTCCAGCCCACTAGGTATAGGAACACTGGACATAGCAACAACAAAATGCTCCAATTTGTCAGGTAGAGGGGAAATAATGAATAAACAGGGTTGGCGTCAGCATCACTTAATCTCCATGCACCTAAAAACAAAAAAATAACCTGATTGTGTGTAATATAACTTGCACTTTTGTAAAGTTCTTTAATACCTTTGGGACAGTCAAGTTCGTGTTCTATAAAAATGCCCCCAAAATTAATCTGACATTGTGTAATGTATAATTAGCGCTCATGTAAAGTGCTCCAACATCTTCGGGTCACTCGAGTTCACATTATATACACAAGCCTCAGAGAAAATGTGACAGGAGTTGCCCCAGCCTTGCCCTTAACTGTGCTGCAAGGTTGGGCTGCTGAAGGTCAGGTGAACGAGGCTCGCTAAAGCAACAAACAGCAAAGAGAGAGGGGTTTGGGGATAATCCTCACACTTCGAGGTCAGAGAAAATTACAGAGGCACCATTAAAAACAGCATCTGAAGCGTCTGACATTTCATCTCGGTATTTCAACGGGACAGGGAGTTTAAGTGATGGGTGCCAAAACTGAACCACCGAAGATGGGAAAACAGTGACACGAGCAGGAATCAAAGAAAAAAATAGTCCCCCAAATGAACACATAAACACAAAAGCGTAATGTTAATAGCAACTGGGCGGTGCTCTGTGGTAAGAAACCAAGCACAAAAAGAAGGGACAAAGAGGAAGGATTAACCACTAGCAAGCAAGCATTTTTAAACGACAATTGAAGGGACAAATAAAAATCAATGGGCGGGCTGTAAGCCCACAGAGTGACTAGAGCATGTTTTGAAGAGACAGCACATGCGCTGCCTAGGCTTGACCTAAAAATTGCTCCCACACGTAGGGAGCAGCATTTTTGGCTGGTCCCTGCGTGAGGGAGCAATGCTGGCTCATGCTGGAGGCAGGGAGCCGGCAGGGACCACAGAGCATTGAGGCCTTGTCCGCGGTCCCCTACACTGCACACTGGGTGCCCTGCGTGGGCTCCAGGGCACCCAGCATCAAGGGATGGGGGACCCCAGGACAAAAATCAGACCAGGGTGGGGGGCCGCATGGACCCCCTCCCCTTGAAATCCTTATTAGACGTGAATGCATCATTGATCTATTGGAGCGCAATCTGATCTGTAGTGACTGTGACAAGCGGTTTCTTTCTTGTCACCTCCTGGTGAGAACAGAGTCAATGGTTCTCCCTTTTATTTACCCTGAGCATGCAAATGCCCAAAATCATCTGCAAGCTCTGCCTGTTTGACCCCACCCCATTTCCCAAAGTAGTATGCAAATGTCTTCCCGCCTTTTCCCGCGTTGATGGACAGCTTACCATAAGGCCCCCCTGCGCGTTTCCTGACGATCTTCGTGACACGTTGTTGATGCAGAGGAATACGAGCTCATTTCCACCTATCAAGGAAGCACTTACTTCATAAAGTTAAGAGGAAGTACCCTTGTTTGGTTGAGATTCTCCTCTTTGTAGTCTTGTCATCTTCTCTAGCAAGGATTCATGTTATCACAGATTTGTAGATCAAGACCTCGAAGAACAATTACATTTCCAAACTTTAATGCACACAAGGTCACTGGAGACATTCCTCGTGGTCCATTATGCAGCTGTAGTGTAGATTATGCACTAGACATTTACCTAACGAGGTAGCAATTACTAATTAGCCAGTACAAAGTACTTCAGTTGGGTAGACATTTTATGCAAAACCGTGGACTCTTGTTGGATATAGGGGTAGGTGAGGTTCAGTTCTTGCCCAGCCACTCACACATACACTTATACACCCACTAACATACCCATTCAGCCACTCTCACATACACTCACAGACCCATACAGTCACTCACTCACACACCCAAAAACCACTCACATGCCTATTCACAAGCCCATACAGTGACTTATACCCACTCACATACCCACATAACACTCACACACCCACTCACAAACTGATACAGTCACTCATACACTCACTCACTCACCCATATAGTCACTGATACATTCACTCAGAGGCCCAGAGAACCACTCACATACCCACTCACACGCCCTCACAGCCACTCACACACCCACTCACAGACACTCACAACCCTACCCACACAGGCACTCACAAACCCAATCACACACCCACACACCCACACAGCTACTCACACACCCACTCACAGACACTCACAAACCCACTTACACACCCACACAGGCACTCACAAAACCAATCACATACCTACACAGCTACTCACATACCCACTCACAGACTCATACAGCCACTCACATACCCTTAAACCCACTCATAAAGCCATACCTACAGTTACACACCCATTCACCGACCCATACAGCCACCCACAGACCCAGTCACTGACCCATAAAGCCACTCACACACCCACTCACACACCCACAAAACCACTCACACGCCAATAAAAGACCCATACAGCCACTCACAGACCCACTCACCAACCCATACAGTCACTCACACACCCACAAACCCACTCACACACCAACTCACAGACCCATACAGCCACTCACACACCCACTCACAGACCCATACAGCCACTCACACACTCACTCACAGACTCATACAGCTACTCACATACCCAGTTTCAAAGGTTACATTAAAAACCAAAGGTTCCAGGGACGTTATAGTTAGGAAATACAATTTAAAAAAACCATAGAAATTCACTGAAAAAGCAAAAGTTATAGGGATGTTATAGTTAGGAAATAGAATTTTAAAAAAACCTTTAAAATGTACTGGAAAAAAACAAAGGTTACAGGAATGTTATAGTTAGGCTCAGATTTCACTCATACAAAACCATTGAAAGTCATCAGTGATGTAATTTGAGACATCATCAATGATGTAATCAGTGATGTCTCTGACCATGTCATGAGTAATATAATTTGTGAGGTCATAAGCAGTGCCTTGCGGGGGCGTAAGTTATAGTTAGCTCACGTAACTAACTATAACTGCTGAATTTCAATGGTTTTGTACAAGTGAAATCTGAGCTATAACGTCCTTGTAACCTTTGTTTTTTTCAGTGAATATAAACACAGATAGATATTTTCATAAAAATAAAACTTAAACAAATAGTATAATGTAAAATATTTTTTAATTATGCTGCAGTATCTGTGTGTGTGTGTGTATACATATAACCACATATGTGTGCATGTTTATATAAATATATATTCATATATATATAGTTATAAATATTAGTGGACTTTATTTAATTTACATTATATTAAAGGTATATAGTAAAACATTTGACATGCATCACTTTAAACTCTATTTATATTTTTTTAAATCTATATTTTTGTCTGTTTTTTGATGATATTAGTGTCAATGATATTTTTTTCTGATACTTTTGCACTTACCATTATAAGTATAAGATCACAATATTATAGTAAACAATATTTTTTTCCTGATATTTTTGACAACGATATTCCTTACAACAATATTGTGTCAGTGATCCCCACAAACTAAGACAAAAAGCACACATACACACTCTCACACACATGCACTTGTGCCTACATGCAAACATAAACTCACTCACACATGTTTGCACCCCCTTATTCCGAGATCCCTTAAAAAAAGAAAACTTATATTGCTTGGCAGGTGCATACTGCTTTTCATACAAAACAATCTCCTGCTAAGCTCCGGTTTAGTGTAGCAACCTAGCAAGTAGGAACAATGAGCTCGACAAACCGGCTTATCGTTTTCTCAGAAGTCAAAATGTGGTTGAGGTATGACTTTTCTGATCTTAATTGTACTTTCACTGCTTTTTGATTTATTCCGGCTTTTAATGGGGAACTGGGTGAAAGATCACAAGCATTCAAGTACACTCCTTTAACTGCAGTACCCGAGGCATGCAGGACATTTTGGCTATGAATTATTCCTGTGCTAAATGTACAAGGCCATACACTTTAACTTCCACTTTATCGCATGAAAATTCAAACTGTTCAGAAATCCAGTAGCCAAAAAATTTGTACAACATGACTTCTCATAAGACTCCACCCTTAAACATACTTTCTGGGGAATCCATCCAGAATTTGGAATGCCTTACCCATTCATATAAGACTTCCCAATTATTGCACATTTTCAAATCTAAGCTAACCATACTCAAGCTGGTTTAATAGATCATACTTCATGTCCAGGTCTGCTGAGACCCTGCTGAGGTCTCTTTTGATTGCTTTCAACCTATGAAAGTAAAAGATGGTGTTTTGCTATTCATCCTGTGTATATATCTCCATAGGGCTACCGTGTATCCCAAGAGGGAGCCAGATGAAGAATTAAGAAAAGACAATTTCACCTTTAGACTTATTAACTGTAAACATTGGTACCTCTAAGAGGAAAATAGTTGCTCATTGACAGTCAATGTTTCAGTTAGAAATAGGAAAATATGCCAAAAAGAACTGTAATGTACAATCATGATAAAAATTATTTATTCACAATTAAACATAAGAAATGATTGGATAATGGGGTGAAGACAGTGATCTTTGTGCACAAGTGAATAAACAGTGTCAAAGTTAATAAAGTAATTAATAACACATATTTAGATGGGCGCTTTATAGTTGCATCAACAGTTAGTTTTTGTTTCAGTTCAATAACTGTACCGACAATGGCGTTTTTACTCCCTATCCGGAAATGGGTGCTATTTCCTTCAGGACAAAAACAAAATCGAACCCAACATTCTATTCCATGGTTAAAACAGGTCAAACCAATATTATATCTACATATGTGCAACTAAGTATACAAATTAGAAACAAGGTTGCTGTCAAAGCCCAATAGAGTAGTAAATCCAACATGAACCCTACCCTCCCATCATTGTCATACGTGTGGTTGATATACCTCTAAACACAGTGGACAGCAATGGAAGAATGAGGAGCGGTAGTGGAAAGCCACAGCTTGAATTACGCACCTTCTTGTGCAGCTGGACCACAGCTGACCCGGAAGCAGGAATTAAACTGATAGGAAACCTTTTCTAAGCTGTTGGAACAATAGACCACCAACCTTTCACCCTAGCTGCCATTATCCTGTTCTTCATAATCTCTAGCATCTCTGGCTGTGTCATAGTCCCTGCACCTTGATATTTCTCACATTCTTGCTAGATACTTTAATTTAACAACTAAAGATGTGTGCACTAATCACTTAAACAACTAATAGTCAATGTGCATTTGTGACAAATATAGGGATGAAAGAAGTAGAAAATTCACTGCAAACCATATATAGCTTCTCAACATGCTAGATCAAGTATAAATAAGTATTGTAACAGACAAACATGTCATGGACGAGTGAAGAATTCCCAAAAAACAGCACCATCACCAACGACGACCCCACGCCTCTCATGGAACACCTCAACTTCCAACTACAATCTGACGCGAAGACCATGATAAGAGGCACCCTTGCCTATAGACCCCCAGGACCCCGAGCAACATTCTGCGAGGCCATCCTCAACCTCATCGCCCCCCTAGATATCGACTCTCACCACTACGTCCTACCCGGTGACCTCAAATTTCACATCGATGACCCAAACGAAGCCAACTTCATCGCCCTCCTGGAGAACCTGAACAACATCGGCTCAACGATCTGGTCACCGAACCCGCGCACAAAGCCGGACACACACTCGACCCCATCTTCACCTCCAGCGACAGAATCAAATTCAACCACACCACTGAACTCACCTGGGCGGATCACACCATCGTACACTTCACCATCACCGACGGCCAGCACACCATCACCAGGTGTCAGCTTCTCCCCCACCACAGCTGGAGCAAGGTCACCAAAACTCAGTGGTCACAGGCCCTCACCACTTCCCAACTCGAGGCCTCAACAGACCACAACCAGGCCGTCCAGAACTTCGCTGCCTGGATCACTGACAGCGCAGACAGAGTTGCCCCACTGAAACCTTCAAAATCCAACAAAATCTCAAAACATGCCAGCTGGTACAGCCCAAAACTCAGAACCACCAAGCGCAACTGCCACCAGCTGGAGAAACAATGGCGTGCCACTAAGAACCCCGCCGACAGAGCAGCTCACTAAACAGCCCTCAGCAAATATCACTGGCACATTAAGCAAGCCAAGAAAGCAGCCATCACCACCCGCATCCACTCTGCGGCCAGCCACACAAAGGAACTCTTCGAAATAGTCAAAGAAGTCTCCAACCCAACATTTCATTTCATTTCATTTTTCATTTATAACGCGCGACGAATCATCCCCACAGGGATCTCTCGGCGCTTTTGGCTACACAGTGCTAAAGGCTAGGACAAAATTGCGGATTTAGAACAGCCAGGTTTTTAACTGCTTCTTGAACTGCCCCAAGCTTGCGCAGGCGCGTAGCTCATCCGGCAGGCGGTTCCAATGGAGCGGGGCTAGATGTGAAAAGCGCGCCCTCCCATTTTGACTTTTCTGATTTTACAGGGACGTAGTAGATTACGATTGCTAGATCTCAATAAACGGGCAGGTATATAGGGAACCAACTTCTTCCTTAGGTAGACCGGGCCGATGCCCTGCTGTGCTTTAAACACCGACGTCAAGAGCTTAAACACTGCTCTCTTCCTCATGGGCAGCCAGTGTAGTTGTTGCAAAAGAGGACGGGAGGGGGTACGTACTGGTTTGTTGAGGACCAGTCGGGCTGCCGTATTTTGCACTACCTGTAGCCTAGACGCAAGGTCCTCCCTAATTCCTACTAGTAGTGCGTTCCCATAGTCCAGTCTACTAACTAGTAGTGCCTGTACTAGGGTCTTTCTGGCCTCCAAAGGGATCCAAGGAAAAATCTTCCTCAGCATCCGCATGATGCCAAAGCATGTGCCCGATACTGACTTCACGTGTTCCTCCATCGAAAGTTTATTATCAAACAGGATGCCCAAATTCCGTGCCTGAGTGGTTGGATTGGGTGCCTCCCCAATTCCTCCGGCCACCAGTCCGACGACCATAATTCCGTCACCTTTCCAAACAGAAGGATCTCCGTCTTATTGGAGTTGAGCTGCAGAAAATTCTCGCTCATCCAAGCGGCAATTTTCAGCATGCAGGATTTAAACTTTGCTCTGGCATTTGCTGGGTCTGTCTCGATGGGGATTATCACCTGCGTGTCATCCGCATACGAGATTGTCTCAAAACCGCAAGATCTTATGATGGAGGCCAGCGGTGCCACATAGATGTTGAATAATGTGGGGCTTAAGATGGAGCCCTGCGGGACCCCCTTGTCTACTGCGGTGGTCTGAGAGACGAATGTGTCTAATTGGACACATTGTGCTCTATTGTTAAGAAAGCTCTGCAGCCACATCCAAGCCAAGCCTTCGACACCAACCTCCCGCAGCCACAGAGAACACAATCCACCCCTCCCAAGAACTCTGCGAAACACTCTCAGACTACTTCCACAGCAAGATCACCAACATCTACAACAATTTCAACCTCCAACCCACCACCCTCAACCCCAATGCCCTCTACCAACCAGGGGACATCAGCCAAACTATTACCACCTGGTCTCCACTCACCACCCTGAGCACCTCAGCCATCATGTCTTCCATCAACTCTGGGGTACCCATCAACCCCTACCCCCACCACCTCTACAACCTCGCAATGAACCCAATCAGAACAAAGGCTAACCAGCATCCTCAACACCTCCATCTCCACAGCAACCTTCCCGTACAGATAAGAACACACAGACGTCAGACCCCTCCTAAAGAAAGCCGCCGCCGAACCCCAGCGATCTAAAAAAATATCGTCTGATCTCCCTGCTACTCTACCCGGACAAAGTACTTGAGAAAGCCATCAACCAGCAGCTCACCGAATTCCTGGAACAAAAACACCTTCTGGATGCTTCACAATCAGGATTGCGTGCCAACCACAGCACTGAACCTGTCATCCACCAGCTGCTCATTGAATTTCTGGAACAAAAGCACCTACTGGATGCCTCACAATCAGGATTGCATGCCAACCACAGCACTGAGACTGCGGTGATTACAGCCACAGACATCAGAACCCTCCTTCACCACAGAGAAACTGTGGCCCTGATCCTCCTCGATCTCTCTGTTGCGTTCGACACTGTCTTCCACCACACTCCCATCGACAGACTCTACCACATTGGCATACAGCAAAACACCCTCAAGTAGATTGCCTCCTTCCTTACAGGATGCACACAGAGCATCTGACTACCTCCCTTCACCTCCGCACCCAAGGACATCATATGAGGCATACCTCAAGGATCATCCCTCAGCCCCACCGTGTTCAACATCAGATCCCACAGACTCAACATAATCTCTTACACAGACGACACTCAGCTGATCCTCTCACTCACTAAGGACCCCTCCAAAGCCAAAGCAAACTTTTGCAACATCATGACCAATGAAGCCAAATGGATGCCTCCAACTCAACTCCAACAAAACTGAAGTACTAATCTTCAGGAAGATCACCTCCGCATGGGACCACAGCTGGTGGCCTGCAGAACTCGGACCTACACCCACACCAACCGACCATGCACGCAACCTTGGCATCATCCTTGACAGCCAACTGACCATGGAATGACAAGTCAATGCAGTCGCCTCCTCCTGCTTCCACACACTTCGCATGCTCCGCAGAATCTTCAGATGGATCCCAACCAACACCAGAAAGATCATCACTCAAGCCCTCATCACCAGCTACCTTGACTATGGCAATGCCCTCTAAGCCGGCATCTCCACCCAGCGCCTTAGAAGACTCCAGACCATACAGAACTCTGCAGTCAGACTCATCCTGAACCTTCCCAAACGAATCCACATCGCCCCCTACCTGAGAGACCTCCACTGGCTCCCCATCCAGAAGAGATGTTAGTTCAAGATTCTCAGACATGCCTACAAAGCCATTCACAACGTAGGACCTGCCTACATCAACCATTGACTGAACTTCTGCCTACCTTGTAGACACTTGCGCTCCTCTTCACTCACCCTCGCACACACCTCCCGCATCCGTCACAGCCGTGGCTGCTCCTTCTCCTACATCACTTCCAAGACCTGGAACGACCTTCCCCTATAGCTCCGTACAGCCCACTCGCTGACAGACTTCAGAAAGAGACTCAAGACCTGGCTCTTCGACGGAGACACAGCACCCAGATACCCCTAGGGGTGACAGTGTTGCGCTTTACAAATGCTGATTGATTGATTGATTAATACTAGAAAAGAATATACTTCTCAAAGATTATTTACGCATGTGCCAGGGAGTGATAACATTGGTTCACAGAGTGCTGCAGCTGACAATACTTACAAGTATTACGACTAGGGATCTAACAGGCTAGTTAGAAATAAAAGATGAGAATGAACAAGGTAATGAAATAGCTACCCCAAAGTTAAAAAAAATGTGGTGGCAACAAACCAAACTGTAACCAAAAAGGTCTTACCCCTTGAATTGCTGAGGAAAGCAGCAAAAAATATTAAAGTTCTGATGAGGAAAGAATCCATAAGAGTGGAGCAGTACTCGCTGAGAAGTTGTTGAGTGTGAGGATGCATGATATGTGCATCATCTAGTGTTTTGGCACTGAAGGAGGACCAATCAGGCCCCACAAGAATACATAGAAATTAGAGGAAAATCAGAATCAATGCGGGTACTTGGAGAAAAATTGCATTTCACAGTTTGAAGTACATTTATTTAAATATCTATGTTTATAGAAAAAATAAAACAAGGCATTAGTGGGCCATAGCCATATGAGACATCATATGGCAGTGCAGCACTCTAAAACTATTGGGTCCAATTCACAAAGATACATTTACATTAGTAGATCTACTCACATGTAGATCTACTCCATTACCTAGATGTAACTCTATACATTTTTGCCATTCACTATTTTTGAATTTAGATTTATACCTATGTGTAGACCTACATGTCTCTACCTCCTCAGATCTGGTGTGGAGCTTCCTATAAATTAATTTATGATTGTAAATGTACTGCAAGTAACTTTTAACTTATAGATGGAGATCTCTGTCACCGCAATGGAGTTCGCCCAATGGGAAAGTATAGGGTAATTTAATAAAGTGCTGTTATAGTCCCATGTTGTTCTTTTTGGGGTGAGGAAATTGCTGGTGGTTGCTTGGCAGTGGGAGACGGGCGTAAGCATGGTCGGTTTCCTGAAGATATTTTCTGTACAAGATTATCATGTGACACCAAAATATTTAGAGACCCCCACCTAGGGGACTTGATTTGTGTAACTTAGAATTTGATGTCTTTAACTTACATGTTTCATGATATTGTGTTACAATGTATTTTATTTAGGTTTTAAGTTTTTTAGACCAAGAAAAAAATTATTAATTATCCCCACTTCTGATTATTGAATACAAACTCCTCTTTGATTGAATGTCAAGATGAAAGCCAGGCTTACCAAAAGTATCTCAGTTAAACTTAGCTGCCCATTCAACGGGCGCTGAGGAGGTGGGGTGTGGGAGTGGATCTATGAATGCCTAGAGGGGTTTCTGTCCTTGTTGAGCTGAAGCAGATTGGCTCTGTGTGGATCTGAAACTGAAATTATCTTGCTGGATGTTTGCACCATCTCTACTCCCATTCACAACTGGGTTTTGATGCACCTCTGCTAACAACACGGGTAGTCCAAAATCTGGTGGTCTATTTTGAGCAAGACCTCTTGATAATTAAACAGATCACTGAGGTGTTCCTGAATTGTAACTTATATCTTAAGCTATCTTCTAGTCCATTTCCTTGACACCTCACAATTGATAACTATGAATAAAACAATTGCCTTGTCCAGGTTGGCCAATGCAGCTCCAATTTAAGAAAGAGTTGAAGAAACACCCCTTTAAAGAACATTACATCACAATGCCTTAATAGCTCACGAACCAGCTATCCCTCTTATCACTCATTGACTTTATGCTTGTCTTTGACCCTGTAAAGCATTTTGGCTAGGTTTGCACTATAGAAGTACCACATACATGCCTACATGACAACATATTGATGAATATACATTTTTTTAGTTCACAAAGTAAAGAAATGTTTGAATATAGGCTTTCTTAAAGATGCACAAATAATTCTTCCCTTTACTGTATGTTCCACTGCTCTTGCCACTTCACAATGTCGCACACATAGGGGCCGATTCCGATCTCGGCCGGTAGTGCTCCGAATCGGATTCGGATTTACCGGATCCGATTCGGAGCCCTGTTTCCCGACCGAATCGTACGCGGGTCCGGCCGAGCGAGTACGATGCAGGCACCCGCGAAATCCCCGACCGACTCGAACGCAGCTTCAACACGCTCCGACCGACTTGCATGGACACGACTCGCACCGCGCTATGGAGACGTTTCCCGGCCGGGTAAGTACGATGCGCACCGCGACCACTCCGATTGACTCGCGCCGTCCGGCTCGAAAAAGCTGTCGGAGCCGGACTTTGGGGGTCCGCGTCGGACCCCCCTGTACGCGTAGGCGCGCGAGTCGCACACGGGGGACCCATGGGTCCCCCCTACCTGTGCATGTACGCCGCGATGCGCATGGACGCGTACACGCTGTAGGGGCGCCCTTGACCGCCTCGCACCCATTGAGTCAATGGGAGCCCGCGTACGCTGTCGTACGACCGGCTCCCATTGACTTCAATGGGAGTCCGACCGAATCGAGTCCGATGGCATGCGAACGCATCGTACTCGTTCGGTCGGACTGCTAGGGTCCGATTCGGTCGGAATTCTCTCTGGGTCCGGCTCGGTCGGAGAGAATTCCGGCCCGAATCGGAATCGGCCCCTCAGTCTGTTGTAAAAATGCAACAAAAACAACTGATTTTGCCAGATTGTTATTAAACAACTCACACATTTCTTTTGCTTTTAAAAACAACTAAATACTATTTACTAACAAATGCCCTGCCTTCAATAATTTGCTTTTCACACATACCATGCACTTTCCGCTAACAATATCCTTCCTTAAACCTACTGACAGCGTTACCTACCTAAGTTCTATTGCACAAACACTATTACAACAAAATATTACCATTCTATTATAACTAATACCATTCTACTCCTCTCTTAAATACCTTAGTATTTTTAGACCACTTTCAAATTGTGAAAAGTCCCTCTTTTAAATATATATTTACATGCAAACATATTTGCTTTATTGAATACTGATTCTGTATCTGAACTGAATATACCAGTAAATGAGTTCAATGTTTACCTCTGGAACAAATAGGTGATCTGCAGGTCATGGGTTCCAATCCCGGCAAGGGATCCATCCTTTCATCTTCCCGAAGGATGGTAAAGTGAGTACCATCAGTTGGATAATAGTAACATTTGTTATTTACAGAGCTTAGAAATGGCAGAAGTGGGGTATGATGCACTATACTAAATATGGAATATTAGCTTACAGCTCTTTCGTTCATAAGAGTTTTGCATTACCTTTTAAAAACTCACCATTGTGGTTCTAAATGTTTTAACTCCAAGAACAATGCACACCACTTTATTCCAAATTAAATTACATAACACTGTCAAAATAAAAGAAACAAAGCAACATGCTTATTTTTAAAAACTCTGGGGCATATTAGCAAGGGCACTATCGCCGCTTTAGCGGCATTTTTTGCCGCTAAAGCGGCGATATTCATATCGCCCTATCAGCAAACTGTCTCTAACAGCAGTTAGAGACAGTTTGCGGGCATTAGCGCCCGTTTTTTTACCGCTTTGCATGTTAGCGATATTTATCGCTAATGACATGCAAAGTGGGCGTTCCCGATGAACAAACCTGGGAAACACCCGCTAACAGGCCTATCGCCTATTAGCAAGGTGGCCATGGCCCCAGTTAGCGACGTGAAAAGTCGCGCTAACCGGGGTCATCGCCATTTATTTAACACCTGCAATTAGCAGGTGTTAACCATACCTAACATGGGGGGGTGGATTATGCTGATACGACCACAGGGTCGTATCAGCAAGGTGTTCTCCCTTCTCCATGCAACATCGCTGGTTTTTCAGCGATGTTGGCCCATTTCCCCCGCTATCGCTGGAATATTCATCGCCATAGCGCTAATCGTTGCTAATACAGCGTTAGCGTGGCGATATATTCCAGCGATAGCCGGCGATAAAAAAATCACGCTAAGCAGGGTTAGCGATGATTATCGCCTCTTCTTGCTAATATGCCCCTCTATCTATAGGATGTTCACAATTTCTTAACGCTGCAACTGCACTGGATAACCGGTTAAGCAAATCATGTTTAATTTCACTACTTGCAATACAAACATCTGACTCCTTTTCATAACAGTGTTTTGTGAAGATACAATTCCAGTGCTGCTTATTTCTAGAACTAGATGCATTACAGGGGGGGATTATGTTAATTCATTTATTGACATACTTATTTATGTATTTATTTAGTTATTTATTTTTAGACTTTTGTCTACATATAATAATCAAACATCTTCTAGCAGCAAGAAAGTAAAACAAATGCAAGTGCCTGATTCTATACCCATGACTCACTTGCAGGCACGGCATGTGTTGGACAGTGAGACAAGCACTGGGCTCTGTCGGTCCCCTACAAATTCAAAAGGAAAGTACAAAAAAGTTGTAAACTAGTATGAGCAATCAATACGAATCACTCAAAAGCATTAACAGCAGTAGTGAGAAGTGGTACAAAAGAGTAAAGATGGTAAGAAGTTCTTGGAAAGGTTGATGATGTCTCGGAAGCCGAATGGGAGAAGAGATGTTGTTTCAACAAGGAAATCATCACCTGGCGTTTGAAGGATAGTTGTGTAGGTGGAACTCTACTAAGCTGAGCTCAGCACTAATCAAGGGAGCTTGATCAGAACAAGAATTTGTGGTGAAGGACTTTGGACAAGGGAACAAGAAGGGGTGAGGGACTTTAGATTTAATCATTTTGGAACCTCCAGACAGAGAACGGCCTTTTGCTTCTTCTTTCCTGTATTTCATGTGATATAGATGTGAGGACTGTAAGAAGTGATTACTCTGGTCAGAGAGGGATCATGACGTGAAAGAGGTGACCTTCTTCAAGTGGAGACCATGATGCAAATGCTGGGTTAGGGAACCTGGTGGCAATACTGCCTGCTTCTTAGTTCTATCAATAAGATGCTAAGAGGCTCAACAGATTAATTCAAAATAAAAATTATCTGGTGACTCATTCTCTAGACACCCCTACTTGCACTATCATTTCTTAATTTGTAGGTTACCACTGTGCTGGAATATAGTTTAGCAGAATCACTGACATAATCTCGACAGACACAATATCGACCTACATTTTTATAGACACAAAAATATCGACGACACTAATATCGATACCCTATACTTAATTAACAAAATACACTAATATCGACCCCAAAATATCGTCAAACATTATTATTGATTACAGTAATATCGAACACATAAATATCGTTGTTCAAAATAGCGAACATCCTTTAAAAAATACATGTCCAAAATATCGATCACAATAATATAGACAATATTATCATTTTTGTAAAAATATTGACAATTTAAAAATAGATAAAACAAACAAAATTAAACACCATAAATATATTCAAATAAATAAACATACACTGCATATAAAATATAATATATATAATAATTTTAGCAAATACTAAAACATATTTTAATACATTAAATAATAAATACACTATTAATAACAATTTAATTTTATATTTAGATTATGTACACACATTATTTAACATCCCATATAAGATGATACACATTTAAATAATTCAAAATGTGAGAAAAAATAAAAATAAAAAGAACTGACTCTTAATTAGCGCTTTCCATATATGGAAAACAACTACCAAAATGAGTAAAACAATAAAGATTAACCAATAAAAACACACAATATTAAAATAAACCAATAAGGTTAACCAAACAATTAATACAAACACTATATAAAGAAGGAAAACTTATTTTTATTTTACACCTTAAACCAAAAACAATAAATAAGCCGAAACTCTGCCGGATTTCTACCAGAAACAAGGACTTCATCAAAGAAAAAGATATTACATTCTTCAAAAAGTAAGTACATTACCATCTGTAAAATAACTGTAATACTAATCCTCTAAAACTACTATCTGTCATACTCAAATAATTAATATATATCTTTTTCAATTTATGTCTCCTCTACAGATAATTCTCAAACCATCCACAAAATTACAGATCCCTTCAAAAATCATCTAACTAATAAAGTTAGTATTCAGCAAACAGCTTTGTAAAAAATTGTAAAACACCCAACCAAACCCCAAATCCATCCCAAACACCCACCCCACCCCATATACATATTTTACAAAATAAGTAAAAATATGTTTTACTCTTCCACAGAAATATCAACTACTTGACAGAATTCAACCAACAAAGAAAAAGCATCTCTACTGGAAAGCAGCTCAAAACAAACATTGTAAGTATATTAATAACAATATATATTTATTAAGAAAAAAACATGTACAATATTAATTTTAATAATTTTGATATACATTTTTGGTAGAATTTAACACATCACAATGACAGAAGACGCCCAATTTATCTCATCCCAAAAAGGAAAATTTTTGCTATGTTACATGGGGTATGTTTTTACCCAGGAAAAGCAAAGTGGACTAAAAGTAAATTGAAAATGTAGCAAGTACTATTCAAATAAGTGTTATGGTCGGGCAACAACTAGAGAAACAACTGTTTTGTATACAAGGAAGCATAACCACCCTCCAAATGTTACTGAGATAGAAGTTAGGAATGCCCTTGAGAACATTAAAGAAGCTAGCACTAGCTCACAGACACCTACGACTCAAATACTTAAAGAATTTATGCCTACAGTACCCAAACATGCTACTGGGCAAATGCCCTCTATTTCTTCATTAAAAAGAACTATAGCTCGCACAAAAAAAGCCACAACAACTGCAACACCTGCTCCAAAAACATTTGAAGAGGTGGTAATTCCCCCAGAACTATCTATAACTCATAATGAAGAACCCTTTGTTCTCTATGACAACAAATGCAAAGAAAAAAGAATAATTATTATTAACATTCAGAAACATGGATGATGGACAGGACTTTTAAAATCTGTCCCAAACCATTCTATCAATTATACACTGTCCATGCACTATATCAGAACACCAACATCCCCTTTATCTATGCCTTGCTACCCAATAAACAGAACTCCACATATATGGAAGTACTAAGTAAAATTAAACAGGAAACAAATAATTATTTTCCACAGAAAATAATAATAGATTTTGATCAGGCTATGATAAGTGCAATTCTAAAGTCCTACCCACAGACATCAATTCAGAGTTGTTACTATCATTTCAATCAGTGTCTATGGAGACACCTTCAGAAATCAACACTAAGGGGCTCATTGCAATGGCGGGCGGTAGCAGATCCGCGGTGCTGGCGGAAAATGCCCTTTTCCGCACTTCATCGGCGGTCCTTGCATCCGCCGTATTACGATGGGCAAAGATAGCCCATTTCCCGTCCACTGCGGTGTTCCGGGAACCGCCAGAAATCCCCCTCCGCAGCGGTGGTGGACGGAGCCAAAAGGGAGGGACCGCCGCGTGGAATGCGGTTACGACCGCCGGTTGTATTACGATGCCACAAACAGCCCACAACACCGCTGCGGAGAATCCGGCCAATCGAGGATGGCGGTGGCAATACTGCGGATAGCTCCATGTGTTCCTGGCCGCTGGGGAAACGGCGGTCTTTGGCCTTTCCGCAGAAAATACGACCGCCACGGACGGATTTTCAGGTTTTCCGCCGCTGAATCCTGGAATCCGACCGCCGCGGTAGGGAGTTTCTGGCGGTGCATCCTAATCTGGCCAGTGGTTTTGCCGCGGTACCTGCGGGTGGCAATTTCCCGCTAGCACAGCGGTCGGAGTGCTTTTCCGTCCGCCATCGTAATGAGCCCCTAAGTGTTGAATATGCGACAAACAGTTCATTCGCATACCAAATAAAAAAACGTATTGCATTGGCCTACATCCTAGTTACTGACGTGGCCGAACATTACAATCTTTTAATAGAAAGTCCTTACTACCACAAACACGAACAAAAATTAAGTCCCCTCCTAGACTATTTTGAAGATACCTGGGTGGGAAGACTCCATAGATCAGGACATAGGAGACAACCAAAATACCAAATTCCATGGTGGAATGTCTACCTTAGCACACTAAATCAAGAGGCAAAAACAGACAATGCTGTTGAAGGTTGGCATAATGCCTTCCAAGAAACAACAGGACGAGGTACACCTACTCTACACAAACTCCTACTCTCCCTCCAAAAAGAGCAGAGCTACCAACAGCTAAGAATGGAGCAATCTGTCACACAAATAAAGCCTAAACTATCCAAACAAACTAAACAAATGTTTGAATACCTACAACAACAAGTCAGACTATACCCTACAACAAGAGGCCTAGAATACTTAGCAATAATTGCCAAAAGCCTACTCTAAACTCTCAAACCAGTGTAAAATATATAATACTTTTCTGTTAAAATTATTAAAATGCATACAAACTAATTTAATTTTTTTTAAAAACTAAGGGGCCTATTCACATGGCGGGCGGATCGCCACCGCCCGACCGGCGGTGGCCATCCGCCTGCCAAAACACCCCACCGGACGGCCTTTTACCCCCACCACATTAGCATGGCGGGGGGTACCGCGGCAGACGGAAAGACCGTCCGCCGCTTTTCCGCCGGTAGGCAATCGGGACGATTGCCTACCGGGCGGAAAAGGCCCATAATATGGTGGCGGTGCCTTGCAGGCACCGCCATCCATATTAGCATGTGGCATTTTCAATGCCTTTCCATGGCGGAGACTCTGCCATTGAAAGGCATGCAGAGTTCACTTTGGGGGCCCGTTGCGGGCCCCCGGGGGTGGTGGGGGGATGGGGGGCTGCACTTGGGGGGTACCCATGGTACCCCCCTACATTGGCATGGACAAGGTGGCAGGCACCGCGCGGTGCCTGTCACGTTGTGCATGCTAATGCACGACATGCATTTTCAACATTGTGGCGGGTGCTGCTTACAGCACCGCCCGCCACAATGTTGAATATGCGGAATGCGACAGCCAGGGTGGCGGTCGCATCCTAATGGGCCCAGCGGGACCGACGCACCTCTGGCGGTCGGTCCCGTTTACCGGTACGGTGGCGGGCGGACTTTGTCCGCCCGCCATTGTAATGATGCCCTAAATAATTTCTCTAATATATTTTTATTAATGAATAAATATATATATAGACATATTAATTAGATATTTGAAAAAATAAACAACAATAACAGTAAATATTATAGCATTTCCCTCCCACAATAAATAATTAAATTAACTTACCGTTTCCGTAGCTGTAGACAGAAAATCCCACATCTTGTAAAACAATGATGGTAGCTCATAATCCAAATAGAATAAAAATTACCCCCAAAAAAATGAAAAAATCCAACTGTTCGAAAAACTAATCCTCGATCCGTAAATCCACAATCCATAAACCATAAAAAACCCGAAAAACTGTTTTAAAAAGAAACGCTCCATGAAAACCCGAAAAATTAAGAAAGTGTAAAAACATTATTAGTTACTTAAACTAATATACACTTGCTTAATTTTAAAAAACGCAATCTTCTAGTAACCACAACTTTGATCGAACAAAACCTGTAAAAAACACACAAACATTCCCACCCACACAAATATACACATAATATACAATATAACAGTATTACAAACATTATACACACCATAATAACACATATCCTACCAAACTTTAACATTTCTAAACTAGGCCTCAAAAAATAACGATATATAAATCGTCAAAACCTAACTAACGCATAAAAAACAACAAAACTCCAAAAACCTAACTCTACACACACTAACTACAACTTAACTACCTTGAAATTAAATTAAAAATGTAGTTTAAATAAAGAAAAGTAATCTTACCTTCCTCGACGCGAAGCAGCTCCCAACCGCAACCTTCTCCCCTTCGAAATAACCCAAAACAACCGCGA
Source organism: Calotriton arnoldi (assembly GCA_963921515.1). Classification (NCBI taxonomy): domain Eukaryota; kingdom Metazoa; phylum Chordata; class Amphibia; order Caudata; family Salamandridae; genus Calotriton; species Calotriton arnoldi. The sequence goes on along the minus strand of CAWUFW010000758.1, from coordinate 3,035,653 downwards.
GCGGTTACAAAATACAAGCCCCAAACAAATATGGCAGCTTCAAACATATAAAATAAATCTAATTTAATTAAATAAATGTCATTACATTATATATAAATTACTTACATGTTTAATTAAAATACCACAATTTTTATCTTATTTGTTTAAATGTATTTTTCATTTTTATATCATTGTAAAATTATAATAATAAATATTATTAAACACATATTTAATATTATAATTCCATATATTTACAAGTTACATACAACTTTTATAAAAAACTTGTAATAATTTGTTTTATATTTAAAAAATGTCTACCTTTTAAAAAAATGTTTATAAATTAAACCATGTAATAATTAATAAGATTAATATTTTATATATTAATATTATTAATTAAAATGTATTATTATTTATTTGGAAAATGTAACTAAGTTTATACTTAAAAAATGTTTTTAAAAAATGTGAAAATTGTTATATAATTAATATGTTACCAATATATGTAACTAAATAAAAAATGTTCACAATACCAAACTGAAATTAACCAGTTATAAATAAATATATTGTTTTTCAAATGTATGTAAAAAAATGGTAACCTACATTATCTGTTATTACAAAATTTACACAACAGTTTAAAAAAATGTACCAATGTTATAATAAAATGTTTTCTTTAATTATTAAATGTAAAAATATTCATATGTACAGAACATTTTGTATTGGTAAAATAAATATGATTTCCTATCTCTATGTCTTTATTTATCTTACATATTTTTAATAAAAAAATTATTTCTTCATGATTTTTAAATAATTTACAATAAATAAAGATCTTTAAAAAATTAAAATGTCAAATTTTTTGTCTACCATTTTATTAATGTTATATTCAATTTTAGATATTAAGTTTATTTTTATTAAATATTGTATTTAAAATAATATGTTTTAATTAAGTATATATAAAATGTTTATGTTTTTATTTACAACTATCTTATAATTAAAATATTATACTACTTTAAACTATATGTTTTTTTAAGATTATAAATGAATACACATATAGCTAAATTACTATTCCCACTCCAGTTAGCATAAATACAGGATAGGTGCTGGACACTAAACTTAATTAATTTATTATTCCCACACCAGTTAGTATGAATTCAGGGTAGGTGCTGGACACTAAACTTAATTAATTTACTATTCCCACTCCAGTTAGTATTAATTTAGGGTAGGTGCTGGACACTAAACTTAATTAATTTACTATTCCCACTCCAGTTAGTATTAATTAGGGGTAGGTGCTGGACACTAAACTTAATTAATTTACTATTCCCACTCCAGTTAGTATTAATTAGGGGTAGGTGCTGGACAGTAAACTTAATTAATTTACTATTCCCAATACAGTTAGTATTAATTAGGGGTAGGTGCTGGACACTAAACTTAATTAATTTACTTTTCCCACTCCAGTTAGTATTAATTAGGGGTAGGTGCTGGACATTAAACTTAATTAATTTACTATTCCTACTCCAGTTAGTATTAATTCAAGGTAGGTGCTGAACACTAAACTAAATTAATTTACTATTCCCACTCCAGTTAGTATTAATTAGGGGTAGGTGCTGGACACTAAACTTAATTAATTTACTATTCCCAATACAGTTAGTATTAATTAGGGGTAGGTGCTGGACACTAAATCTAATTAATTTAATATTCCCACTGCAGTTATGATTAATTCAGGGTAGGTGCTGCACACTAAACTTAATTAATTTACTATTCCTACTCCAGTTAGTATTAATTAGGGGTAGCTGCTGGACACTAAAAATTAATTTACTATTCCTACTCTAGTTAGCATTAATTATGGGTAGTTGCTGGAAACTAAACTTAATTAATTTACTATTCCCACTCCAGTTAGTATTAATTAGGGGTAGCTGCTGGACACTAAACTTAATTAATTTACTATTCCCACTCTAGTTAGTATTAATTAGGGGTAGGTGCTGGACAGTAAACTTAATTAATTTACTATTCCCAATACAGTTAGTATTAATTAGGGGTAGGTGCTGGACATTAAACTTAATTAATTTACTATTCCCACTCCAGTTAGTATAAATTAGGGGTAGGTGCTGGACAGTAAACTTAATTAATTTACTATTCCCAATACAGTTATTATTAATTAGGGGTAGGTGCTGGACACTAAACTTAATTAATTTACTATTCCCACTCCAGTTAGTATTAATTAGGGGTAGGTGCTGGACAGTAACCTTAATTAATTTACTATTCCCAATCCAGTTAGTATTAATTAGGGGTAGGTGCTGGATACTAAACTTAATTAATGTAATATTCCCACTACAGTTATTATTAATTCAGATTAGGTGATGGACACTAAACTTAATTAATTTACTATTCCTACTCCAGTTAGTATTAATTAGGGGTAGCTGCTGGACATTAAACTTAATTAATTTACTATTCCCACTCCAGTTAGTATAAATTAGGGGTAGGTGCTGGACAGTAAACTTAATTAATTTACTATTCCCAATACAGTTATTATTAATTAGGGGTAGGTGCTGGACACTAAACTTAATTAATTTACTATTCCCACTCCAGTTAGTATTAATTAGGGGTAGGTGCTGGACAGTAAACTTAATTAATTTACTATTCCCAATCCAGTTAGTATTAATTAGGGGTAGGTGCTGGATACTAAACTTAATTAATGTAATATTCCCACTACAGTTATTATTAATTCAGATTAGGTGCTGGACATTAAACTTAATTAATTTACTATTCCCACTCCAGTTAGTATTAATTAGGGGTAGGTGGTGGACACTAAACCTAATTAATTTACTATTCCCACTGCAGTTAGTATTAATTAGGAGTAGGTGCTGGACACTAAATTTAATTAATTTACTATTCCCACTCCAGTTAGTATTAATTAGGGATAGTTGCTGGACACTAAACTTAATTAATTTACTATTCCCACTCCAGTTAGTATTAATTAGGGGAGGTGCTGGACACTAAACTTAATTAATTTACTATTCCCACTCCAGTTAGTATTAATTAGTGGTAGATGCTGGACACTAAATTTAATTAATTTACTATTTCCACTCCAGTTAGTATTAATTAGGGGTAGGTGCTGGACACTAAACTTAATTAATTTACTATTCCCACTCCAGGTAGTATTAATTAATGATAGATGCTGAACAGTAAACTTTATTAATTTACTATACCCACTGTAATTACAGTAAAATAAAAACAATTGCCAGACCTTTAACATATATATTTTTCTTTTCCTATTTAAATTAATGTAATATAACTAACTACACTATACATTAAATTTTTATTATTTGACAATACCTATCATAATTTAGTACAATATTTAATATAATTAATTTCAATATTTTTATAATTTCAAAAATATATTTTCTAATTTATAATTTTAAATTTCTAATTTCTTAAATTTTTTAATTAATTATTTTTAAACACTCCCCACCCTTATCCCCTATAAACCCAACATCCCGCTCCTAAAAAATATTATTCTAAATTCTAAATTATATTTTCAAAATTATAATTTAAAATGTCGAAATTTTTATAAATTAAAATCAATTATTTTAAAACACTCCCCACCCTTATCCCCTATAAACCCAACATCCCGCTCCTAAAAAATATTAGACAAACTAATTTTTTTATAACATTAACTTACTACTATTATGGGGGGCGTGGCTAAGCGCCGTACATGGCGGCCGCGTTGCAGCAGAGCTCCCGGACGGGACCCGAATTATCCTGCTCTCACTGCTGAACCTGGGCACTACCCTGTCCAGTTCTTTCCAGTACTTGCCTGTGAACCCACCGGGGTCGATGGCCAGAAACAGCAATGCCGCGATACCCTGTGGCGGCCGAGATATCCCGGATCGGACTGCATCGGCGCTCCCGGGCCTTGTGACACTGTGGGGAACGGCCTGCCGGGAGACGACATCCGGAGGCCTCTTGCTATCGCGACTTGCTGTGGCTTTATCCGGAGGCAACGAGGACCCAGAACACGTCTGGAGCCAGACCGGGGGTGCGGGCGGCGCGGGCCGGTGCCTGAGCCGAGGCCCCTAGAGTCGTGGGGTCCGGGCCTGTGCACCATGGTCGCCTGCGGCACAGCGCGCTATCATCCCTGAGTGGGGGCCGCCCCCGAGGACTGCGGTTTGCATGCGGGGCCCCTCCGGTGTGGACTTTCAGTGTCTTATGCCTGCCCAGGAGTGCTGTATTCCGGAGCTGGAGCCGGCGTGCGGCCTAGTGTGACACCCCTGCTTCACCGATCTAACTGCGTCATTGGACCCGGCGCATTGGCGGTGATTCCTACCCTGCGACCGGTGCTGGGGCTTCTGCGCCTGCACGGCTGGTGCCCCCACCTTCCTTGGGCTGCCCGGTCCATCGTCCCGAAGCAGGAGAAGATCCCGTCGGACATGTGTGGGCCAGCGGTGGGTTGCCTGCGTATGTGACCAGATCGCCACTCAGGCGTCAGCTGCCACTTTGAAAGATGCCTGGACCTTGCGGTTGCATCTTGGGGGAGATGCATTGAGGATTTAGCATAACATTGCCGATTGCATGGGGTTGGACGGCGTGCATACTGACTGTGCCCCTGACTTTTGACTATATCCCTGATCGTTGCGCCTCTCTTGCCCCAGCTTTCTGGTTGCGGCCTGCAGTGGGGTGATCCTGTCTCACGGCCCGTTGCACTACCCACGTGGATCGAACAATACCTACCTCATATATCACTTCTCGTGCACAGGCTACCTTCTTGCCTGGCAGTGCCTGGGATTCGCGGAGGCGGGGCAGTGCTCTCCTTGGATGCTGGGCAGATCTATGGCGTTTTCTTTGGAGTTTTCTTTTTGAGGCTGCCAACAGTGAATTATCGCTCTTCCTTTCCTAGCGAGAGTACCACCCTGTCTTCGACCGGGTCACGCTCCCATGGTTTCTATCTCCTTGGCACGTGTCGTATGGACGTCAACCCCACACCAGTCTCAGCGACTGTTGACGACACCTGGGTGCCTCCTCTCTTACCCAACTCGACACCACGCACGTTGCAATGGGGCACCCGAAGGAGAAACACCTTGACGGGCCGTCCACCGATGCTCCACCTCAGGGGGACGCTGACTCGGCCTCCCAGGCATCTTCAATCAGCTGCGTTCCGCCGACGGCCCTGTTGCCCCCTCCCGACAAACTGGACCAGATTCTTCAGGAGATCAGAGATTCACGCCAAGCGATTGAACATCAGATTGGCACACTTACTACTGGCCTCACTCTTCTGCGTGCGGATCATGGTAAACTCGCAGATACTGTCAAAGACCACACTCAAACGCTGAATGATCTCGTACCTCAACATAAGGAACACTCTGACCAGTTGGCACAAATGAATAAGCAATTGACTACCCTGCTGGACAGGGCAGAAGATGCGGAGGGAAAAGCGCGACGCAATAATGTCTGCATTATTGGAATGCCGGTACGTTCTGAAGGTACTAACGCAACTCAATTTGTTGAGCAGTGGCTTAGAGAACTGGTAGCCCCGGAGGGACTTTCCACCTTCTTCTGTGTGGAGCGTGCACACCGTATCCCTACGGGCAGGCCAACTGCAGGTAGACCACCCAGGCCACTCATAGCCCGTATTCTCAACTACAGAGACTGTGATATTTTATTACAAAAAGCACGTGAAAATGCCCCAATACAATTTGAAAACACCCGAATCTCCCTGTACCAAGACTATACAGTGCAGGTGCAACACCAGAAAGCCTCTTACCAGCCACTCAAAAGGAAGCTCCAAGTCCTCAATTTGAAATACGCCTTGTTGTTCCAGCACGCTTAAAAATTATTCACAACCAGAAAACCCACTTTTTTGACTGCCCTGAAGCAGCGAATGACTGGCTTGAAAACAACCTACCCTCCCATTCCTTGGACAGCATAGATCAACGGGTGCGAGGTATGCAGATGCAAACTCCGTCCCAATAGAACTCTGCGACCACTATCAACTAAAAAGAAACCATCCCCTGAACAGGCCGTGCTGGAACAGGAATTGGCACTGGTGGTGGCCGCCTCCATGCGAGACCCCACACAAGTCTCCTCCCCGGAACAATCTGATGACAATGCAATTCCGTCGGACTCTGAAAGTAATGACATCCTGTTCCCCTCGATCACCCCACAGATAGTCAAAGACTTATTTGGCTGACATTGTGGCTCGATCTCTGTGGATCTCCCGTAATTATGGACCTAATCTACTTTGCTGGAGGGCAGTAAGACATTGCCAAAATATGCATAACATGTGTTTTTTTTCCTCCCCAGGTTTCAGCATAATCTCAATATCCTACATGGTCCCGGCATGAGTGTAGCTCTGTTTATAGCTGTACAGTAATGCTCAGTGTAGGGCCCACCCCCCCTGCAGTTACTGCATGGTATGACCGTTTGGAATTAGTGTATATTAGTATATGTTTGGACCAGCATAGTTCGATTGTTGGCCCTAGTATTGGGGGTTGTATTTTTTGGGGAGATTCTCGGTTCCTGGTCCACCTTACACTTTTTATTGTATTGTATTCACAGCGCTTCCCTAGGGCGCCCTTTTCTTCATGGTTGTTGAAATATGGCTGTATTAGCTAAATATAAAATACTAACATGGAATGTGAGGGGCATGGGGTCAGTTCACAAACGACATAGAATCCATGCTCAGCTGAATAGGCGTAAAGTCCACATAGCTCTTTTTCAAGAAACACATATGACGGATTCGGAAGTCGCCAAACTGCAGAGAAAATGGAAAGGACAAATTTTTAACACATCTTACTCTGCCTTTGCAAGGGGGTCACTCATTTGGATTAGGAGTGGGGTACCCTTTGTGTTGCTGGAACAGAGGATAGACACAGCGGGGCGATGTGTCCTCTTGCGGGGTAAACTTGATGGTGTCCCGATTGTCCTTGGTAGCGTGTATGCCCCAAATTATGAACAGAATACTTATCTCACTAGCCTTAACACGGTGTTAATGGATTGGGTAGTACTTCCCTGGGTTATTGGCGGGGTCTTTAATTCTGTTTTAGATGTGCATCTGGATCGCTCCCACCCCCCCGGTTCAAGGCGCAGTGACTACCAAGACTACAGACTTCTTACATGCTTGGGCTATGGGCTGGACGATCAGTGATGTATGGCGGTTACAACATCCCGATAGTCGGGAATATTCATTCTACTCCCCTCCACATCAGCTACACACAAGAATAGACAGAATATTTTGCACAACGTCCTTGTTACCCCAAATAGCTGAATCCACGTACCTCGGGAAAACGTTATCTGACCACAACCCACTTGAAGTGCTACTTGAATGGGGGAGGGTTCCCGCCCCGGTCCCGACTTGGCGATTATGGCCACATACACTTGAAGACGGGGTATTCCGCAATACCTTAGGCACAGCCATTACTAATTATTTCACAGAAAATGTCGGTTCTGCATCCTCACGCTTATTTGAGTGGGACGCGTTTAAATCAGTGATCAGGGGGACAGCTATAGGGGTTACTGTTGGGGCTCGACAGGAAATACACAAGAACCTCATCTCGGTGGAGAACTCACTGAATAAACTAGAAAATGAGGCTATCACCAACCCTTCCCGACAAGCACAGTTACAAGAAGCCAGAATTCAACATGCGGAATTACTCGAACGACTCCGCTTGATAGACTACAGTACATACACTCAATATAGTCATAAGGAGGCAGACAAATCAGGGACCCTTCTAGCTCGTCTCATTCGTGATACTCCTCCCCCGGTCCCGATAACAGAAATATCCCTCCCGGATGGTACAGTCGTTTCCACCCAGGCTGATATCAACGCGGCATTCTATACCTATTACAAGACCCTCTACACTGCGCCGGCTGTTATATCCCATGACTACATAACAACTTTCCTGGACGACCTTGCATTCCCTACACTGTCAGCGGATGCACAGTCGGGCTTGGAGGCCCCTATTACCAAGTCTGACATACTAGAAGCCCTTAAAGACCTCCCTAGAAATAAGACCCCGGGTCTGGATGGATTACCGACAGAGTTTTACTTGACCTATGCCGAGCAACTGGCTCCACATCTAGTGCACCTTTATAAGACGGCACTGGATAAGCGTGCACTACCCACCACTACTATGCAGGCCCTGGTTGTTTCCCTCCCCAAACCTAATAGGGATACCCGTGATATATCAGGCTATCGTCCCCTCTCCATGTTAGCTACTGAGAATAAAATACTCAGCAAAATAGTGGCTCAGCGCCTTCTCCCTTATCTTCCAAAACTTATTCATATTGATCAGTACGGCTTCGTACCAGGCCGCAGCACATCCCTAAATATTAGACGCCTTCATTACCTTATGGAAACTACAGCAGCCCTTTCCAACTCCGCTTGGTGTATCTCTCTTGACATGCAACAGGCCTTCGACACACTTGACTGGACCTACATGCTGTCTTCCCTTAAACAATTCGGCATCCCAAAGGGCTACCTGAAATGGGTCGAGCTACTATACACCTCCCCCACGGCTCGGGCCCGGATGGGCTCATACATATCGGCTGCATACTCTGTGACCAGGGGTACCCGGCAGGGATGCCCCCTGTCGCCAATATTTGTTTTGGCGCTGGAACCCCGACTCATCAAGCTCCGTAAAGAGGCCATAGACTTGGGGATCCCAATGAATAACATAACACATGTAGCGTCTGCATATGCCGATGACATTATTCTTTACTTGAAGGACCTTACAGCAAACCTAGAACCCATTCCGTCCATATTTAGATACTTTGGGCAGATATCGGGCCTTGTCATTAACCCAAATAAGTCACACGCCTTTTATATGCGACATAGGGATGCCCCAGACCCGATAGCTTTCGGAGATCTCCTACTGACGACTGCCCCAGACACTTTTAAGTACTTGGGTATACAAATCTATAGAACTCCCCAGGACTTAATTGATGGCAACCTGCAGAAGGCAATACGGTCCCTCCGGAAGCAGGTCTCTTTTTGGACCTCATTGCCATTGTCTGTGATGGGTAGGATAGCCATCTCTAAAATGGTGATGCTCCCCCGCCTCCTCTATTTTTTCGCCAACTTACCGGTTATAATCCCATCTCAAATTTTTAGTACACTAGATACCCTACTGTTGGAACTTGTTTGGGGAAAGGGACGTAGGAGAGTGGGCCTGGCAAAACTACAGCTCCGACCTGAGGAGGGCGGTCTTGGAGCACCGGACTTTCGTGCATATTGTATGGCCAGTCAACTACAATGGCTGTCCTATTGGCTAGCGGGCCGACACATCCAAGAAATTGGTTATACTACACGACTTCTTAGTCAGGGTACTCTTCTACCACGGGCTAAGATTCCACCTACGGCTCCCCCCTTACTTAAGATAGCATTGATGTACTGGAAGAAGACTCTTCAATACACAAAGAAAGCCCTCCCATACTCTCCCAATATTCCCTTACTTGGGATCCCTGTCGCACACGGGTCAATCTCGAAAAGGATCATGTCCCCCTGGGAACGGGAGGGGGTGTCCACTGTTGGGGCACTGTTCATAGAGGGTGCACTAGCAGACCATGATAATTTCACTCGTACTCAAGGGGTCCCCTCGACACTGTTTCTTCTTCATGCTACCATCACCCACTATGTCAAACGCCATTGGTCCCCTGCTGGGATCGAACCCCCAAAGCATGAACTAGTATATGCAATATATCTGATGGGCACAGGTCGTCATCTCACCTGGTCGCTCTATAGGGGTATTCGAATACACTCAGGAACGCCGCTGACTCCACTTCGGACTAAGTGGTCACTGGATTTGGGGAGGGAGTTAACGGATAGAGAATGGGCCTCTATTTTAGAATTTCCCAAGAAAGTCTCCCGCAATGCTAAATTTAAATACATACAATACATGATACTACACAGGGCATATCTTACACCGTCTTAATTGCATCTACCCTGGTGCTCAGCTCTCTTGCCCCAGGTGTCAGGAAGCGGACGCGGACCTGCTTCACATGCTATGGGATTGCCCTCGCTTGCGGGTATACTGGCAAACAATCAGTTATAGAGTCCGGGAGGTCACTGGTACGGCTGTTTGGTCAGCTGTGGACAGCTGTCTACTGGGCCTGCATAAATGCCTCAAGAAACAAAAAGTTCAGTATAGATTTGCAGACCTGGCTGTGCTTGTGGCGAAATGAGCCATCACAATGAGGTGGAAATCCTCCCATCCCCCTACAGCACTGGCCTGGCAGACGGAAATGATCAGGTGGGGCACCGCAGAACACGTAATCATTAGGCAAGAAGAATTCCGAGGCCAGCGCAAGATTCCTATTTCTATGGAATGGGACCAAATACTAGAAACATTCAAAGCCCTTGACTCACTTACCCCTCCGGTGTCCCCGGTTGGACCCGCGCCACTTACGTCTCCCACATCCCCTGCAGTCAACTTGCCCGAATTTGAGTAACGCCATGCTATTTTCTGTCTTTTATTGCCTAGGGATGTATATATATGTATGTACAAATGTATATGTTTTGTGTTTCCTTATAGCCAAACCAGTGACTACAACTTTCTATTGTGTTACACTACACCATGTGGGCCAGAGGACCAGGGGGGAGAGGGGTAACTTCAATTGTAATTTTTTCATCTTTTCCTTTTTTAGTGTTGAAATGTTTAGATAAATAGAAAATCACGAGTTTCTTCTAATGACTGGATATCCATGTAGACGAAATGCTCCGACCATTCCTGATCCATGATGGATAATGTTGTCTTCCTTTTGACAATTGTACCTTATGTCAAATGGGCATGTATTATTACCTATGGAAACTCAATAAAAAATATGTCTAAAAAAAAAAACGTACTATTATTATACTACAAACAAACTCTATATACATTACAATATACTACAATAACGATATTTTAACAGTCGATATTACAAACTTCGATATTTTTAACATTACTTAAAATCGATATTTTTAACATCGATATACATAACATCGATATTTAATACTATCAATATACTAAACTCAATATTTATGTATATCGATATTAAAAGTTCGATATTATGTCTACTTACCAGTTTAGCACTCTTTCTCGGCTGCCATTTGGGTGCTCACTAGAATCCGCCTACTGTTGATATTTCCCATTAATTGTTAGTAGCTCAGCGTGTGCATGCAGTAGCACAATATTACAGAAACTCACAAACGTTTCCCTAAAGCTGTTTTGATTTATATGCTATCACAATCAACAGAAATGATAATACTGGCATTTTGTTTTCTTATGGGAAGTATCCTTCTCATACATAGCAATGTAGTTGACATGACATTTCACAGTATTTTGGAAAGCAATCATGAATGAATGATAAAGTTAACATAGCATACTCTAAGTGGTTACCAGTGACGAGGCACTGCTCATTTTACCTGTTAGATGTCAGCAGAAAGCATTTCAAGATGTTTCAGTTTGTTTGGTATAGGGGCTGAAGATACTTATGACCTAATTTAGAGTTCATCAGGCGGGTTACTCCAACACAAATGTGACCGATTATTCAGTCCACCGTATTTCAAGTGCATTTTATCCAATAGCACTTGTAATGCCGTGGATATCCGTCACATTTGTGATGGAGTAACCAGTCTCCCAAATTCCAGTTCAGGCCTTTAGTAACATGCAAATAGTAATGACAGCCTCTGGATTGGAATGCATTCAAAAGATTGATTTAATTTTTCTCCTCATTTAGTTGAGCCAACAGCTTTTCTTCCAGTTTTGTATCTTGAGATGCAGTATCTCTATATTTTTACCATGCTAGTGTGGAGTATCCCTATGGATTAAGTATTGGGAAAAGTTAAAAAAAGTTTATTTAACTCCCAAAAAATAGTAAAAACAATTTAATGTTAAATATTAATGTAAATTAATTGTATATACTTATTGTAAATGTAGAGAAAATTAAAAAATACCACAGCACTATTAATTTAAATTTGAAATATTTTTGAATTAATCTAAATATATAAAATTATATTTAAAAAAAAATTAGGTTAAAAAATTAAACATTAAATTGCCACCGAAGGTAAAAAATAGATTTTTATTCTGTACCAATAAATATTGAAAGTGATGTAGAGAATTAACTAAAAGTAATTTAATTATATTCTAATAAAAATTATTAACATACATACATATATTTATTAATTAAAAATTATTAACATACCTACATACATTTATAAATTAAAAAGTTGTTTAAATATGTTATAATTAAATAATGATGTTTTATTTTCCGTTTTTTAACATTAATCTATTTTTATTTATATTCATAACTATTTTCAATAATGTAATACAATGTACATAATATCTAATGAGGTTTTATTTTTAATGTCCACCTCCATTATTTTCTATGGAAGGGTGCTGCAGTACCAGTAGTTGGTCATGTGTGGTGCTGGGCTTAGTCCAGTTCTGAGCTGTAGCAATTTACTACCAATGTGGGTCTCTTTTTGGCCGTAGTATCTTAAGAAGTGCAGTTTATGAATAGCCATGGGCTTACTCTTTTGTGGGTAGGTGTGGGCATGTCCCTTCCTAAGTCCCTCCCCAACCCTCCCTATACCCCTTCTTACTCCTACTAAACCCCTCCTTACTCCTCCTAAACCCCTCCAATTTAAAAGTAAGTATGCCCCTTTTCCAGCCACTTCCCCTGGTCCCTCCCACAATTACTACTAAGGGCCCGATTCCGATCTCGCTCGGAAAGCCTTACGTCCGACTCGGTCCCGTAAAGCTTTCCGACCGACTTGTGCTCCTGGGCTCCGAACGCCTGAGTATGATGCAAGTACGCACTGACGGACTCGGGTTGCTCGGAGCCCTAGTGAAGTCAATGGGAGCCTGATGTACGTTGTGTACATAGGCTTCCATTGCGAAAAAAGTATGTCGCGGAAAAGGGCGCCCCCTGTCGTGGGGACGCGTCGGTGCCCCCCGCACCGTACATGCATGTGTAGGGGGGACCTGACCGAGTCGTAGGGCTACGGGTGAAGGGGGGCCCGCTACGGCCCCCCCGAAGTCCACTTCCCGGAGCTTTTTCATGTCAGAGGTTCCGAGTCGATCCGGCTGCTCGATGCGCGCATCGTATTTGGACGCTCGGAAATCGGACCCATTGCGTGGTGCGCGTCGGTGAAGTCGGAGTCGTCCGGACGGCATCGCTGACGGGTACAAGTCGGTCGGAGCGCGAGGCTATCCCCGCATCGTACTTGCTCGCTCATAAAGCGGTAGGAGTCGTCCGGAAATCGCGTGTACGAGACGGAGTCACTCCTGACGGATGCCGTCAGGAGCCCCTCCGAGCAAGATCGGGCCCTAAGTAGTAAACTTACATGTGTGAGGATCTCCCAATAGAAAAGATAGAAGAGGAGGAGGTGGGGTTTTACACTTGTAGGTTTGTGATTGGCATTTTGTAGCACTTTAGTAGTACTGTTGTAGTACTACTAAAGTATAGTTTGTGAATAGGGCCCTACATCTTTATGCCCACATTCACTCTGGAACTGCATAGAGCAGGGGAAAACATTTCTTTTTTTACTTTATCACACAGATAAGATGGTAGAAAAGAACAAGAGAGGGACAGCAAAAGGGTCGACTGCAGTTTGAAAGGTTTTAGACTAGTGGATGTTGCACACATCTTAAAAAGAATACTAGATAAATGGACTAAAAACAAGATATTTTATGTTTTTGTCACACCACTCTCCAACACTACTAACAATCACCCAGTTCAATTGTAGTTTAATTATACCTAGTACCTCTGAGTCCATCCAATTTAAAAGTCTTAGTAGTAGGAGCTCTTGTCAGTCTTAGTCTAGATTATAACATTGTCTTCTTCTTGGAAATGACAAAGAAATTGATATGTAGGCTTCTGGCAGCTCAGAATACACTGCATACCTGCTTCAGCCAGTGGCAGCCACAGAGTACTGCTTCTCATCTTTCTGTATTTGGTCTCCTCGCACCCATTCCTGAGGCATAGGATATTACTCCTTGTTGCTCCACGCTGCCAGGGTATTAGAACGCACACTTCCAAACTGTTTGCAGTACAAATGCAGCATTTTCTCATTATACTACAGCCTACAGTCACAGCTAATGGCCTGCTACCCTGGTATTGCACACACGCATTTTTGGCTGCCCAATCTTTGTTTTCTAGCACCACTGAATTTTTGATAGTTTTTTCTTTTTTCCCTGCCCCAGTTACACTCCAGTCTAACTTTCTAATGAGTTTTATTCTTGTGATCAACTAATGAGTTTGCTTCCAGCACATTTGCAATGAAGACTGGAGGTTTGCTGGTAGTCTTAGCACATTGTATTCCAAATACAGAAATAGTGGTGTCTAGTTTGATATGCAGAAAGGAAGAGCCCAGGATAAACCACACCATACTTGGATCATAAACATCTCAAAGTGCACAAACTAATAGAGAAACACAAAACTCAGACATTCCTAATCAATTCCTTGTGTTCAAGGGAGACCGTGAAATTAGGATAAAAGAGGCTTATCAAAAGATCCTCGAGAGAGAGGGAATAGGGGATCCAGGATGTGCGCGCCCACTTTTTCCCCCTGGGCACTTTGTTTTGACAGACAGAGTGGCAGGTGCTTGAGCGTCCCCGTCTGTAATACTGATCGTGCCAGCCCAAATGTAGTGCCGGTGTGTTCTCAAAGTGTTGTGGCCCCAATTGCAAATGAGATTCACTTTGCCTTTGTGCCATAATATAGGCAAGGGCACAGAGGCAACAAGGCAGTCAGGTGGTGCACTGACTGTGGGTCACAATGAGGTCACCGCTTGGAAGGGGCCGTATGGAATTAGATATCCCTGCAGGTGAGTCTCTGCCCCTCTTTCAGAAGCAAGCCAGGTGAAAGGTAAACTGCTGGCTTAAAGCAGCCGGTCTGCTTTACACTAGTCCTTTCACTAATGCGCTGCTCCCAGCGGGGTCATTAGTTAATGGCTGCACTGGACATTCATTCTGACAGGGCTCACTGACCCAGTTTGAGTCAAGCTCACCCAGTTAAAGATGAGCTGTGGAGCAGACCAGGGCAGTGCACCCTATTTTTAAGATGCTTTGCAAGATGGCTAGGACCCCCCCTTGTGGAGAAGCAAGTAGCATTTGTGGCAAGCATCTTGGCCAAAAGTCTAGGTAATCAGTAATCTCTCACGCTCGCTGTGCCTGGGCTCTTAGTTTCACAGAGTATCAAAAGAAGTGAAGAAACAGCATGAACACAGTTTTCAGCATTTATAAACTGTGACATGATTTTCAATTCTTATCAAACACTTTTTGTGGAAAGCAGGGTACTTTTAGCAATAGATAGACGTATGCATAAATATGTTTTCTTAAAGGGAATGAATTTGGTTATGTAACATTTCAGTCTGGACATCTTTTTATTCTGTTTAATTCTGTTTTCGGTTACACATTAACAACATTAAAGTTCAAAGGATAACTTATCACAAATATTAAGCCTAGTTGAGCACATTCAAATCATCTATTTTGCTTATGTAGACAAATAGTACTTGGGGGGGATGATTGTGTAGAACTTCAACCACAAGGTATCCAAGTGCTTGAAAAGGATGAATGTGGTTTAAAGTTTGCACTAAACTAGAAAAGCACACTCTAGTGTAAAAATAGATCCCTGCCATGAACGATTCTGCATTTAAATGTGCTGTGGATTATTTTCAATGAGATGTTGCAAGGAGTGGGGGCAGGGCAGACCTTTCAGAGGTGGCTGGACCTATGCTAAGTGTATCCTATGGTGTTTCTATTGGTGAAATACCCTGGCCACCTAGGTGATTGGCTGGGTGTGGAAGAGCCAGTTTCCATCACCCATGGATTGTTCATGTACTTGCTCATTGACCCTGTTGTAGAATGTGTAGTAAGCTGGACTTCTTTGCAGATGTCCCTTCAAATGTTGTCCCTTTTTGGACTGCTAGATGCTGGTTTTTCGACTCTGACAATGCACTGGAGCCTTCTAACTAGGCTCCAGTGTCAGTGTTCTTTCCGTTAAAAACTAAATGTCTAATTGTAATCCATTTGGCTAGGACTTCAGCACCCTTGTAAGTCCCTAGTAAATGATACCTCTGGTACCTAGGGCCTGGGCACTAAAGAGGGTTCCTAAGGGCTGCAGCATGTCTTATGCCACTCTGAGAGACCCATACAAAAATCACATGCAGACTGCCACTGCAGAATGCGTGACAGGGTGCAAGCCCTTCTAAAAACACAACATTGCATACTGCCTGTGTGCAATGCCCATACACTGCATGTACTATATGTAAGTCACCCCTACAGCAGGCCTTAGGAGCTCTTAGGTAGGGTGTTTTGTATTACAGGTGAGGACATATCTGCACAAGCAGATATGCCCATGTGATGTCTAATTATAATTCTATTATTAGATATTGCAAGTGATCAGGGAAGCCATTTTAAGTATATGTACTGGGCACTGGTCACCACGACTTCCCCAGCTACATAATGCCTTCACTGAAAATAATGGTGTTTGTAAAGCAATTGTTCTTTTTGCGTTTGGTATAGAACACCTCGTCTTAATAAAGCCACACTGATTCCAGTGTTGGATTTATTATGACATGCACCTAGAGGGCACCTTCCAAGTGCCCCCTGAAAACCTACCAGCCACATAATGTTCTGGCTGATTGGATCCTTCCAGGCTGCCACCACAGATGTGTTTCTGACCCCCTCCAGGTGAGAGCCCACGCTCTTAGGAGGTCAGGAACAGTGCCTGCTCTGGCAGAAGGTGTTATCACCTCCTCCAGGAGGACGGCTAGTGGATCTGAATACCAAGACCAAGAGCTTCAAAGTCCCTGCCACCTGTGATATGTGACCTAAGCTTCCCCCAGACCTGAGAGATGCCACCCCCTGCCCTGAGGCCCATTTGGCACCAGGACAGCTGGGAAAGTAGCTGTGCAAGGAGGCGTGTTGCACCTCCAGGCTAGTCACACCCCTAAGGTTGGGTGCCTGAAGTGAACACGGAAATTAGGATTTCACCATCTTGGTTGTGTTGAAATTTGGAACTCTGGGACAGGGTTATGCCCACTCCCCACAGAAATGGTCACATAGGGGGGTGTAGTGACCCTAAGGGTATGTAGCCATTGGCTACTACCCTTCATTCCCCTGAACGCTCCTAAATTGAGTATTTAGGTGGCCCCCTGATACCAGGAACTCAGATTCAGCTGACTCCAAAAGAAGAAGGACCACGAAAAGCCGGAGAAGCAAGAACTGTGGACCAGAACCAGATTTGGCACCAAGCCCTAACTGCTGTCCCAACAATTGCAAGAAGATGACTGCCAGAACTTCGTAAACCAGCATCTCCCTTGGAGTAGAGGAGCTACTCACCTGTGTCCTGCAGGCACCGATCGCAAGCGCTGGTTCACCGAACTGCTGACCACCGGACTCACTGATGCAGCAGCCACCCAGGATGAGGTGTTCCATGCTCCCATAGGTCAGCCCTGTCTCCCCAGTGATTAACGAGACACTAGACCCTCCATGAGCCCTCCAGCACTAAGACCCGGATTACTGGACCCCTTTCAGCAGCCAAGACTTGTTGGTGGTCCAATCTGGACATCAACCCTACAGTGACTGACCAGCCAATGAGGGACGTCAGCACCACAGAAGCCAGAACCGAAAGTGGCCCAGCTGTCCTGTTGTGTCCCCATCTCCAGGTCGTCACCTGACCGCCGCAACCCACTGGGCAAAAGATCACTGCACCTGAGCCCCATAGCCCGAGTTCAGCTGTGAGTTCCATCAGACTGGTCCCCCAGACCCCGCCTGCAGCCTCTTTCTGCAAGCCCTCTGAAACCAAGTGCCTCGGACCGCCACGAGCTGCCAGACCAAAGACCACTGCACACAAGCCCCACAGCCATAGTCCAGTTTGACCAATGATGCATTATGGCTCCAGAGACCCTAAAGAACTGTGTCCCCCTTTAGGTTCAACCGGACTGGTCCCCCAGGCCCCACTTTTAGCTTCTTTTTACAGGTAGCATTCCCCATTGACTTCAACAGGGCTCCCAACACCAAAAAGCACCTCTGCAACCGCACGCCCCAGAGCTGACCGAGGTGACCTGTTGGTACTGCCTCGTACCTTGGACCCTGCTTTGCTGAAGTCCAGAAGAACAGTCCTTCGTTGGCAGTATGGTCATTGACAAGTGACCTTTTGCAGTAAAGGTTTTTCTCCAAAGGATTACATTACCATGTTACTCTGCAAATACAGTGCATTTTCTATTTCTTGTAAAATCACTATCTTGAAAAGTATTTACCTAAGATTGAAGTTCTTGGTGTTAGAAAATATATAAAAATAAGTGTTATTTTTCTGAGTTGGTTTTGAGTTTCTTTTTGAGTATGTGACTCATTTATTAACTCTGTGTGTGTTCAACAAATGCTTAACACTACCCTCTGATAGGCCGAAACTGCTCGCCCACACTACCACAAAAGAGAGCATTTGGGATTATTAATTTAAACTCTGTAAACCAATAGGGGCCGCCTGGACATTTTGGTACACTACATAAAAAGCCAGCTTGCTACACAATGATCCCTGATCTAGTTATTTGGACTGCTGTCTCTGCGTTGGTCAACCTGGGCTGCTGGAAGCCCTGGAGGTTCCTGACTGACAGATCTGCCAATGTGCATCAGATGCCAGTGCTAACAGTTGGCTGCACGCACCCAATCTGTCCCCAAAATAACTTCCTGCCCTGTGCCAAAATTGCAAATATGACAGTGTTTTTTGTAATGGTAGGTTCATGGTGTTTCAATGAAGAAGATATGCTCAGATCCAGGGATGGGATAATGTGAAGGTGTGGGATATGAACTAGTCTCCAATGTGGAGTCTATAATTCTCATGGCCAACTCATCTGTACTCTTCTGGAATATCAGAGAATTAAATAACATTATGAACACTAGGAAAATCCTTGTTCTTCCACTCCAAAATACTATGCCTAGACTAACTTTATAACACATTTCCCACTTTGGATGTGTGCTGTACATTGCAGCATGCATCCAAAGTGGTATAAGGTTCGAGAAATAAAAACATTGCTTTAAAGTGGTGTTACTTTTTGGTGGCAACCCCTTTCTATTATTGTTAGTAGATAGTATTTTGCATCAAAAACCACCGGTGATTGCATGGGAATGCCTTTGTACACCCATGGAATGCCCTTTTGATGCAGAGTAACACAAAGCAGCTCTGTGCTGCTTGGTGTTACTTTGAGACAACTTTCCAGCAGAAACAAGTTTTGTGCTGGAATGTAAACCCCCCCCCCCCTAAAAAAAGCATGTTGGGAAAAATGTTTGTAAATCTGGGCCTATATATCTTGTCGCACACATTCAAGAATGGGTTATATGCAAAGGGTTATATGAGCCCCGCACAGTACAGATATATAATAGCTGCTGGTTTCATTTTGCCCTATAAACTGGCCATCCCTAACATTTGTTGCCAGAATTATAATGTCCCTGGCTTCCAAGACCAGGATCTTCTATGGAATATGGAAGAGGGAGTTTAATGTAATACATGGTTCTGACAAAAAGCCTGATGCCCTAGATGACCTTGTGTTGAGATTTTGATATATGGAACAGACTACAAAATGTCAAACAAAATATGGATTCTTTTGCCTCTTCTAGGGTGCTGTGAGAGACCTATGAGCTCTCCAATGGGAAGAATTCCATATTCAAAGGACATTGGCAATAGGCTAGGAACTGTTACTACTTTCGCGGCCCACCGGGATCAACAGCTCGGTTGGCTTTCTACTCGAACCTCGAGTGTGGGCAAGCAAATTCTGCAATTTGCATTGTGAGGTAGCAACCACCTTCCCATCTTCTCCACCACATTAAGGGGTGAAGTCTGGGATTTGGAATTGTTATGTGGGTCTTGGGTACCCTCCTCGCCCATCCAAAAAATAAACTCACCGGTGGGGTGAGTTGGAGTGTGCCAAAATGTCTGCCGCCCCTGGGTAGCAGTAAAAGAGAGAAACTGCAAAGCGTCAAGCATCCCCTCTGGATGCCCCTCGAATAGCCTGAGCTGGATGTTCCTGGAGCAGTCCTCAACACTGTGAACATGAGCTGTGAAGAGGTGGACCCGTAAGTAGTAACAGTTGCTAGGTGTAGTCAGGGACTGGCTCCACTCTTGTAGGGGCCTCCATGCCCTAGAGTAATCCTAAGGTCCAAGCAACAGCAGGGCCACTGAGCACAGGCATGGTGCATGCTAGGATTGACCCGGTGACTCCTATAACCCCCACACTGTGCCCACTCCAGAGTACATGCACTCTCCCATCCTTGTATTCCTTAGAATAAGCAGCCAACATGTGTAGTGGTTATAGTGGTCATTGTTGGCCGCAGTTTTATTATGAATACATGCATATACTTTGGTCATAACTTGTATGACCCTGGTCATAATCATCATTTGTGAACTGTCATACTTTGTGCCATAAATCATATATTTTTCTTGTCATACACCTTATTTGCCCTAAATCATATGTACATCACCAATTCGCAAATTGCACCGACAGTTCGTTGGTTAGTTCTTTTGCAGGCTTATCTCCTTTCTTGTCCCTTCTGGGTCATACAGTTGTTCGGTTGGGTTTCCACACTCTTTGCGTGTGGGGGGTAGCTTCTCCCCGGAGTTAGGCTCCAACTCGCTACCTTGTTAGTCTCATTTGTGCCCTGCCGTCCGGCGGGGTCTGGGCTGCGAGTGCCGTCTCTGTTTGCTACCCCCTTTTTGTTAGGCCAACTCACCCTGCCGTGAGGCATCCCAAAGTGAGTGGCCCTACTCCTACCCACCGCCCTGTCGGTGTGTCTCCATAACCAACCATTGTACCCTTACTTCTCCGCTATCCACTTGCCCGCTGTCCAGCACTGCAACACTGCTGTTCCGTAGGTGAGGGTGGGTGGAACAAAAATGTCATTCTGCACCGCTTCCCTGCTCCACGATGATAGGAGCTACCTAGGGTGAGCGGCGACTTATATCCCCCCACATTTTCCCGCCTTGCTGGCAGTGTCCCCCCATTGGGGGGTTTGTACCTCGCCAGGCCCCCCCCATTGGTCGGGGGCCTGGCGCCTCTCTGGCACCCGTGGGGGGGGGCACGGGGCTACACAATTCCGTTTCTAGGTGCTTTAGGGCACCCAGAACCGGATCTTTCCGGGGCTCGGCGACGGTTATGGCGCCGGCCCTCGAGGTCCCCTATGGGGGCAGCCTCTGCGATAACCCCCACACTGTGCCCACTCCAGAGTACATGCACTCTCCCATCCTTGTATTCCTTAGAATAAACAGCCAACATGTGTAGTGGTTATAGTGGTCATTGTTGGCCGCAGTTTTATTATGAATACATGCATATACTTTGGTCATAACTTGTATGACCCTGGTCATAATCATCATTTGTGAACTGTCATACTTTGTGCCATGAATCATATATTTTTCTTGTCTTACACCTTATTTGCCGTAAATCATATGTACATCACTAATTCGCAAATTGCACCGAAAGTTCGTTGGTTAGTTCTTTTGCAGGCTTATCTCCTTTCTTGTCTCTTCTGGGTCATACAATTGTTTGGTTGGTTTTCCACACTCTTTGCATGTGGGGGGTAGCTTCTCCCCGGAGTTAGGCCCCAACTCGCTACCTTGTTAGTCTCATTTGTGCCCTGCTGTCCGGCGATGTCTGGGCTGCGAGTGCCGTCTCCGTTTGCTACCCCCTTTTTGTTAGACCAACTCACCCTGCCGTGAGGCATCCCAAAGTGAGTGACCCTACTCCTACACACCGCCCTGTTGGTGTGTCTCCATAACCAACCATTGTACCCTTACTTCTCCACCACGCCCTCAGGGAGGCTAATGTCTTCCTGCGGCTCCCCCTCGCACTCTTGTTTTTAAAAAAAAATTTATTTGCAGCCTGCCAGAGTCATGGCGCCTCACAGGTTGTCCCAGAATACACGCATCCCGTCTTCCGACAGGTGGACACCGTCCCGCCCATAGAGCTCTGGGCGGCCTGGGTGGATGAGCCCATGCCTGATGCTTTCCAATTCGTTGGTTCTGCAGAATTTGTTAACTGCAATGTTTCTCCTCGAGTTCTCAACTGCCTTGTGTGACTTGGCTCCCCGCCACTCCATTTTGCTGATCAGCTCGGACCAAATGATGGCTGTACTACCAAAATACCTCACTGCCTCCGTGAGGTCCATCTGAATGTCTTGGAGGAGTGCCTTCCTCCCCCTTTGGGCCAGGTCGTTAACTCCCAGGTGGATTATCAAGACATACGGGTGCCATGCTGTGTCTGCTTGCAGGTCCCTGAGGGTCGCTGGCAGCTGATTCCATCTCATCCCTGGTTGCCCCAGCCATCGGATGCATGTGTTGACCGGTCTGCCTGTTCGCTTCTGGCCCCCCCGCTGCCACCAAGACTGCATCCTGGATACGAATGAGTGGCCCACCACCCACACCAGGCGGGGTCGCCCTCCTGCTGAAGCAATGATCAGCTTCTCGTGCTGGAGGCGGCACACCCTCCCCCAATTCGGCAGCCCTTGTGTCTTTACCGGGCGATTCTACAGTAATTGGGGTCTCACGTAGGTCCTGTATGCTCGGGACCGCTATCTGCCTATTGCTTGAATCCCTGCCTCGGTCATCCCGTGTTGTGCTGCTGAAGTTGCCACCCGATCCTGAATGAGTGGGAGCTAAAAGCCGCTGGGGGAAGCCCTGTTTTGGCGAGGGTCTGGCACATCACTGCTGTGAACTGAAATTTTCTTAGGTGGCTCCCATCTCCATGCTTGAACAGAGGACCCTCCCCTGCTGGTCGCAACGCCATGTATGTAAGGAGGCAGCATACCGCGCAGTATTTCTGGTCCTTGATGCATTGCAAACGCACTACCACCCCCTTGCCGGCCTGATCTGTTTTTGACCGCCTCAGGAGTAACTCGACCTCTGCTGATTTGGGTTTGACATCGGCTGGCTGTAAGCACTGCCCCACTGGCCCCCCCCCTCCTGGATGCTACTAGCTCGCTGAGGCGAAATGCCTCAAAAAATGCGGTGGAGAATGCCGCCTTAAAAAGGTAGATCTCAAAGATGTCCCTTGTTATAGCCCCAAGTGTGTCCATGAGCTGACCCAATCTTGTGAAGTCGATGGGTCGCCTGCTGTCTGTTCTTCCACCCTCTGCGCTCTTCCACCCTCTCATTGCTGCTCTGATGTAGTGGGAGGCCGTGGGGT
Source organism: Calotriton arnoldi (assembly GCA_963921515.1). Classification (NCBI taxonomy): domain Eukaryota; kingdom Metazoa; phylum Chordata; class Amphibia; order Caudata; family Salamandridae; genus Calotriton; species Calotriton arnoldi. The sequence goes on along the minus strand of CAWUFW010000758.1, from coordinate 3,012,531 downwards.
CCTGGCCTACCCCAATCTTAGTATAGTGAGCCACCGCGGAGAGGTGGGCCTGTGCCCATGATCTGGAGTTTTTGCAGGTGAATGCCCACTGGATGAACCTCTTGACTGCTCTTTTTGTGTTGCCCTTGTTTCCCAGTGTCTGGTATCCTCCTATTTGCATCACCGTCCCTGCATATTTTTTGTAGCACCTGGCCGTTACCGGGGCGAGGGATTGGTTCACTAGCGCTGACAAGTCTATCCCGCCAGGCCCCACAGCTGAACTGGAAAGGGGGTCATTACCTGCTCCGTCCCCGGGGCCAATTCCCTGAATCTGCTCATCTGGGCTCGTGAAAGGGCGTCCGCCACTGCGTTCTCCACCCCCGGTACGTGCCATGCCTTCAGGTCTATGTTCCCCTCCAACTGCAATTTAACCAATTGACGCATTAATCTCAGTATGTCTGGGCACCTGGCTGAGCCTCTATTGATTGCTTGCACCACCCCTTTGTTGTCTGACCACAGCGTCAGCTTCATGTTCCTCAGTTCCTGTTTCCAGACTGTTAGGGCTACCACAATGGGGAACAGTTCAAGAAATGTAATGTTGTTGGTGATTCCCTGTTTGTGCCATCTGCTGTGCCATTGGCCTGCGCGCCATTTGTTGCCCAGGATTGCCCCGAAACCGGCGCTGCCCTCTGCATCTGTGAACAGGGCTATCTGTCTGTTTGTCACCCAGCCTTCTCTCCAGATCAAGACCCCGTTAAAATCAGCAAGGAATGTGTCCCACATTAGCAGGTCAATGGTGGGGTTTGTGGGTGAGTCCTGCAGTTAGCTGAGTTAAATGCCTGGCAAAAACCCTGCCCGCGGGGATGACCCTGGCTGTGAAATTGAGTTTGCCAATCAACTGCTGGAGGTCACGGAGCGTCGCCTTTTCGCGGCCGCAGAGGCCCCTTATCTCTTCTCTGAACTCCCTCACTTTTTCCTCGGGTAGTCTGGATGTTCCTGCCACTGAGTCTAGTTCTATTCCCAGGAATGTGATTTTTGTCGCAGGACCCACTGTCTTTTCTGCCACCAGCGGGATCCCTAGTTCCCCTGCAAACTTTTGGAATGCCGCCAGAGTGTCACCGCACTCTGCAGTCTCAGGGGGGCCTGTGAACAGAAAGTCATCCAGGTAGTGGAGTTTGCTCCCCGCAGGGTGCCTGTCATGCAGGGCCCATTCTAGAAAGGTGCTAAATTGTTCAAAGTATGCGCAGGATACCGCGCACCCCATGGGCATAGCTTTATCAATGTATAGGTCCCCCTCTGTTAGAAATGGGATTTCTGGTTGGCTAGGGCTTGCGCCTAAGCCAGGCAGAAACCACCACTCTAGTCAGGGCAAGGGAGTTACACGTTGAAGATAACCCCTGCTCACCCCCTTGGTAGCTTGGCACGAGCAGTCAGGCATATCCCAGAGGCAATGTGTAAAGCGTTTGTGCAACACACACACAGCAGCAACACACTAGGCACACCACAAAAGGAACTCCACACAAGGTTGTATATAAAAATAGCCTTTGTTTTATCATAAACACATTAGAATAGTAATCACACAATATACACTGTGCCAACTGGCACTAGGCAATATTTACAGGGGATTATATACACATGACAGGGCCAATTGGGCCACTGTCAGAACCATCACAAGCACAAATAGTAAATGTAGAACACAACCAGTAATTACTGGCAAAACACTGTACTCAGCATTATATCCTGCAACATAAATCATATTATGCAATCAGTATCACATCAGGCGTAAAATACATTATGCGCCAACCTCATAAACCTAAACACATTAGACAATAACCTCACAAGCATAAACCACATTATGCAATGACCTCATAAGCAGAAATCACATTAGGCAATAACCTCATAAGCCTAAACCTCAGATTAGAGGCATAAGTCACAGTAGAGAATAACCTCACAAGCATAAACCTCAGATTAGGGAATAACCTCCTAAACATAAACATCAGAGGCATAAATCACGGTGCATAAATCACATTTCCTAGGCACCACATAAATCACATTAGGGCCTGGCGCCCTATCAACCTAACACTGTCCCCCTGGCAAACTGGCCTTCTAAGAGGGCTCAAATGCCCTATGTCCATAATGTCAGGGCGTGCTGCCAATGCAGCAGAATCCCAAAAGTGCGCAATTGCGCTGGCCTAAACGTTGCAGCTGCCAATCAATCAATCAATCAATCAATCAATCATGTCACTTATAAAGCGCACTACATACCCGCGAGGGTCTCAAGGCGCTGGGGGAAGAGGGGGGTGGTGCTGCTACTGATCGAAGAGCCAGGTCTTGAGGAGTCTTCTGAAGGCCAGTAGGTCTTGGGTCTGTCGGAGGTTGGTGGGGAGGGTGTTCCAGGTCTTGGCGGCGAGGTGGGAGAAGGATCTGCCGCCGGCGGTCGTTTTCCGGATGCGGGGGACTGTGGCGAGGGCGAGGCTGGTCGAGCGGAGCTGGCGGGTGGGGGTGTAGGAGCTGAGTCGTCTGTTGAGGTAGGCTGGTCCGGAGTTGTGGAGTGCTTTGTGTGCGTGGGTGAGGAGCTTGAAGGTTATCCTCTTGTTGACAGGGAGCCAGTGCAGGTCTCTCAGGTGGGGTGTGATGTGGCTGCGTCGGGGGATGTCGAGGATAAGACGTGCAGAGGCGTTCTGGATGCGTTGCAGCCGTTTCAGGAGCTTAGCCGTCGTTCCTGCGTAGAGGGCGTTTCCGTAGTCCAGCCTGCTGGTGACGAGGGCCTGGGTGACTGTTTTTCTTGTTTCGGTGGGGATCCACTTGAAGATCCTGCGGAGCATTCGGAGGATGTTGAAGCAGGATGAGGAAACGGCGTTGACCTGCTTAGTCATGGAGAGGGTGGGGTCGAGGATGACCCCTAGGTTGCGTACATGGTCGGTGGGTGGCGGGGCTGTTCCCAGTGATGTTGGCCACCAGGAGTCGTCCCAGGCTGAAGGGTTGGAACCAAGGATGAGGACCTCCGTCTTGTCCGAGTTCAGCTTCAGGCGGCTGGTCCTCATCCATTCGGCGACGGCCTTCATTCCTTCGTGGAGTTGGGCTTTGGCGGTGTGAGGGTCTTTGGTGAGGGAGAGGATCAGCTGGGTGTCGTCGGCGTAGGAGATGATGTTGAGGTTGTGCTGTCGGGCGACGTGGGCGAGGGGTGACACTAATTGCTGTGCAGCTGTGAAGCAAAACGTGGGCACTGGCACTCACTGTGCCCTCTGGGTGGGTCCCCACTGGGACTCTGTAAACAAATTTAGCAAAACGTTGTCGCTGCCCGCGCTGGTGCGGCGCAGCTGTGAATAAACAGGGAGGCCTGGCACCACTGTGCCTCTCCTGTCCCACTCAGGGACTTCTATAACAAAATGCTGCCAAACGATGCAGCTGCCCGCGCAGCTGTGAATAAAGTAAAGAGGCCCTGGCACGACTGTGCCCTCGGGGCCCCCACTGGGGCTCTGGAAAGGAATTTGACCCCCATTGCAGCTGCCCGCTACGGCGGCGCAGCTGTGGAAAATAAAGCAGTGCCTCTGGAGCCCTGCTCTGGGGCTCTCTAAATCAAACTGCCCCCATCAAGAAAAATAGGCGCAGGCACTACACGTGCCTTGGGAGCCCAAGATCGGCTCTGGTCTGCCCCACTCACCGGGCTCTCTGCTGGGGACTCCTCCGGTCCCGGGCGGCATGCTCAGGAGAGCTCCCACTCCTCTGGGACTCTCTCTCCTTCGTGCCCTCGCTCTCCTCTCGCGCTCCTCTGTGCAGCGGGCGGAAGGGGCGGAAATGGAGCCTTCGAGGCTCCGAGACGTAAGCAGGCCCCGCCCACAGTCAGGCACTAAGGTTGCCTGGCTTCTGCGTTGCACCTGAGGTGCGGGGCTTCTCCTCTCCTGGCGGTACAATGCGGGGTGGGCACCCGCGAGCATTAACAGCATAAGCGGGGTGGGCACCTACGAAAAGGCATCATAATGCGGGGTGGGCACCCGCTGCTTGGAATATTCATAAAGCGGGGTAGGCTCCCGCTAAGCACCACAATGCGGGGTGGGCTTCCGCTAGAAAGCGGCAAATGCGGGGGAATCCCCACGTCGGGATTCCCTCTGACAGGGCTGCAGCTCCGTGCTGCAAAGCCCACGCGCTCTTCTTCAGGGAAAATCAAAATATAGTGCTCACGAGGCGCTAAGTCCTGGAAAACACAAGGCAAAGTTCTAGGGGCATAGCTGGGCCCAGGGAGGCCAGCACACAGGGCCCTCCAGCAGGGAGGCAAGCCCCTGTGGCGGCTCCTCCTGGACCCCCAGCAGCAGCAAGCCCCCAACCGGTCCAGGAACAGCGCAAAATTCATGGGGTCACAGCCCCTACATTTATACTCATTTTCTCCTTTGTCTGTAGTACAGGGCTTGGGGGAACCAGCAAAAACTGGTTCAGGGGGGAATTGGAGCACTCTGTTTACCAGGCTCCTCTTCCCCTTTGTCAGGTGGGGGCTCGGTGATCAGACACACCACAGGGGGCGGAGCCAGCATTGTACAGGCTAGGCACAGGCCTATTCAGGGTCAGGGGATTACTCCTCCCACTACTCCCAATGCAGAGTCCCATTCAGCCTAGTGCTGACTCACCCTGCCCCTCCTGGAGCCACACACACCTCCCAGCCCCTGTCACTCAAAAGCCAGACATGCAATTCACATCAGGCAGGCAGACACACAGCACACAGAAATGCAAACTTCTAAAAGTGGCATTTCTAAAATAGTTATAATAAATCTGCGCACACCATTGCGCAGCATTTATTATGACAATTCCAAATATACTAAACTTGACCACACTGCTCCTCTCATATCAGGAATTACCACTGAAACACTTATCAGGGAATCCCCAATGCATTCCTATGGGAGGGCAGCCCCACAGTAGTGAGAAACCAAAATGGCTGTTTGTCACTACCAGGACATGTCACACACTTAAGGTACATGTCCTATCTTTTACCTAAAATGCACCCTGCCCATAGGGCTAACTAGGGCCTACCTTAGGGGTGACTGACATGTAGTAAAAGGGGGGTCACAGACATGGCACACACTTTAGGTGTCACGTCACAGCGGCAGTAACACTGCACGCACAGGCCCTGCAATGGCAGAGGCCTGAGATAGGTTTGAAAGGCTACTTTGGTGGGTGGCGCAATCAGCGCTGCAAGCCCACCAGTAGCATTTAATTTACCAGCCCTGGGTGTACGAGATACCACTTTACAAGGGACTGACAGGTAAATTAAATAGGCCAAACAGGTGTAGACCAATCTTACCATAAGTAACACAGAGAGCACACGCACTTTACACTGGACAGCAGTGCTAAAGTGCCCAGAGGCCTAAAACCACCAACACCTTGTCAGAAAAAAGGCTAGGAGAAAGGCAAAAAGTTTAGGGATGACCCTGCAAAAAGGGCCAAGTCCAGCACCCTCCCACTGGAACTCCAAAAGGTGGAAGCTTGAAGGATGCACCGGGAGGACGCGGAAGGCGGATTCTATCTCTGCTTTCGCCATGAAGGCCCCTTGGCCTGAGGACCTAACTAAGTCGATGGCGTCAACTGTCGCGTAACCTACGGAGCAAGGTTCAGCGCTGATTCCGTCATTTACTGACGTCCCCTCAGGAAAGGAGAGGTGGTGAATTAATCTGAACTGTCCCGGTTCTTTCTTGGGAACTACCCCTAGGGGAGAGATTACCAACCCCTTCGGCATCTGAGGAGGCAGGGGGCCCTCTATCCTACCTAAGGATTTCTCTTTTTCTAGCTTTTTGCTGACTACTTCTGAGTGTTGTAGAACTGATTTTAAAAAATTTGCGCCACCTAGTGGGAGAGGGCCCTCAAATGGTATAACAAACCCTTCCTCAAAACCTTGCACTAGTACCGCGGCGTCTGTCTTTTTGTGATATCTGTTGGCTAGCTTACGGAGTTGCTGAGTGTTGATGGGAGACCTGGCTAACCGGTAGTTGTGTACTCCCTTAGGCCCCCCCGCTCCTTCCTTGACTAGATCACTGATTTCTTTTCTTCTCTTTCTTGTCCCCTCTGTGCTCTTTCTTGCGTCTGCACCCTGCTGCTGGGTGTCCTCCGCCACACGCGGAGCATATGTGCTGGAATTTGCACGACGCCCCCCAAGTGCATTCATTGGAATCGTATTTCCAGCATATTGCTGCTGGCCCGCGGGGGTTTCCATGTGCTAAATGCTTTGGGCTTATGAAATGCCTTGCCCTTCCCTTTGTAAAAGAAACCTCAAAAGGGCTGCTTGCTCCTCCCCGCCCATGTCTTGACCTCCTTGGCTACCATCATTGTGTGTATAAAACCAGACACGTCTTCCTCATTCCATTCTATTTCTGGGTGTGTCTGCATCTTTAATCGGAAACCTTTGTCGTATTCTAACCATGCATCCCCATGGAATTGTCTCTGTGCCCAATGGATGTTGGCCTCGTATAACCATAGATCGCCCGCGCAGCGCGGGAACTTCTTCACAATTATGTACGCCATTATTCTAAATGCGTCAAGCCAGTTATCAAAATGTCTTTCTTTCCGTTCCCTTCTCCTTTCCCTTCTATCCTCGTCTTTTTTGTCACACACTGTCAGGTCCAGGCGGTCTAATTGGATATCCAACAGTGAGAAAATGTCAATAAATTCCTTTCTCCATATCCTTTCTTTTACTGCCAGCGTGATAAGGCTCGCTAGCCCTGTGGCCCTTGTGGTCATAGATGCCGGGCCAGGTGAGGGCCTAGTGTATGCCTCTGGAGCCAAGGCTGTTCTGGCTGGGTCGCTTGCTGTGCTTGTACTGCCCCATGCTGCTACGGGGGACCCTAGTTCCCCCGTATCTCCTGCATGACCTGTCCCCGCAAGCGCTCCTGTCGCGCGCAGCCTGGGTCTATGAAATGCCATGGTAAACCGGATACCTCCCCTTGTGGTTGAGATCCCGCTGTCCCCAACCCCTGTGCACCTAGCCCTTTAAGCAACAGTGGTGCCATTGATTTTAAGCATTCCTGAACTATGGTACCAATATGCTCACCCCTTGTTGCTGAATTGCCGGTCCCACTGTTCGGTCCTGCCATTGCCGGGTTGGCTATAGGCGGCAGGTCCTTCCTCTGGCATCCTTTCTTGGGTGCCACTGACCATGGTGGTTTGGTTACCACCCTCCGTCTCTTCCTGGGTGCTGGCATGCTGGCGTTTTCAGGCAGCTGGTTGCTTGCTCCTTCTCCTGCGTCTTGGGCCAAGTGTGACTGCAGCCATCTGGTCTGATGCTGCCCGAATTTGTCTCAGCAACTCCCCCATGTCCTCTGGTTGCCCGCCTCCTCGACTCGTCTCTACAGGTAAACAAAAATGTTGTTATGCGCCGCTCCCCTGCTCCACGATGATAGGAGCTACCTAGGGTGAGCGGCAACTTATATCCCCCCCCTCACTTTCTCGCCTTGCTGGCGGTGTCCCCTCATTGGGGGGTTTGTACCTTGCCAGGCCCCCCATTGGTCGGGGGCCTAGTGCCTCTCTGGTGCCCGTGGGGGAGGGGGGTGCGCGGGGCTACACCATTCTGTTTCTAGGTGCTTTAGGGCGCCCAGAACCGGATCTTTCCGGGGCTCGGCGTCGGTTATGGCGCCGGCCCTCGAGGCCCACTACGGGGGCGGCCTCTGCGAAATCATTCCCAGGTCAGATTACACACTATGGCCACAGTCTCCTTGCCCCAAGGCTACGATTGGAGGATGTATGCAGCCACACGATTGGCTGTCAGAAGGTACCATTGAAATTACACACAAATGCTTTCCGTTAAAGGATTGATCACAGACCATGGAAAATAGCCCGAAATAATGTGCTGCCTAAGTAAATAATAGGCAGGTGGCCACCTTAATCCAAACAAAGTGGCAGCGGAAATTCTGACTGCCATGGAACAACTCGCACACTTTTAATCATGTGCACATTAGCCATTTGCGCTCTTGCTTCCCACACCAGGAATGCAAATTGTGTGTCTCGCGCTCCACTGCATCAAACCCAGGGGCGGCCATTAGCTAACATCGCGCTTCAACTGTGCCTTTCGGCTGCCCTTATGCACAGGGGCAGGTAGAAGTGATTTCCAGCTCATATGGTGCCTTTCACAACTGCCACTGCAGACAAGAGATTCGTCTCTCTGCCTACTTCTGTCTTATTGGCTCTGAGCTCCCTACTTTAAAATGAGATATGCTAATCATTGCTGATTTGATTCCCTCGGATGCTTTCGTTGGGTCTCCTCGCATTGACTCCTTTGCTGCTGCTATTCTCACTGATAAACAAACTGAAGCGGAGGTTAACCCTTTCCCCACAGCTCAGTGTGGGCTGCATTAATGCCAAGGCCGTGACAAATGTCACAGAAACCATGGGGCAGGAAACATGACATGGAATAATCAGACCTGCTTGTTCACATGCAGCCTTCGTTTTGTGAGCTGGTAATTCTTTTTCTTTACGCAGAATACCATCAGAGATACGGACGTGGCCAGGGTGGAATTGTGGAGTGATTAAACATGAACAATATCTTTCTGATATACAATACCAGGCTCTGACTGGCTTCAAGGATATCATGAAAGCGATGTGTTCAAATATTAGTGACACTTGTTGCTAATTTCAAAAACAATTTTAAATTGATTTTATGTTGAAACATCGCAATTTCTTTGAATGATATTTACTATGTTCAGAATGAAACTGATTGTACTCTCCTAGATTATGCACATTGCACGGATTTTTTTATGAATACTTTTTGGTTTCTGCAACCATGGAAGCAAATCAATGTTATTTTCTATTGCATTCAGTCTGCAGTTTTGGATCTAGAACCATGCCCCTGTGACTATTGCGTATCGTATCGTGTAAAAACTGACTATTCTGTTTTTTTTCTCGCTTGTTGTTATTTGGCTAGGCACAAGGATTGGAATTCTTGTTTTGTAAATTTTTTTTGCTAGAACATATTTTTTAGGCTAATTTTTGCCTCACATGTAGATTGTTTATTTGCATGGGGAAAAGTCTTATGGGAATGGGCGAATCCCTAAGCCTACCAGCACATTTGCTGAGATATAAAAGGTACATGTAAGCTAGTCTTGCCAGGGAAAAATCCTAATAAATTGTAGAAGATTTTGGAGTGGAGTACAACGTATGAGTTGGTGGAAAGTGTTGTGCAGGCCTCAAGGGATCTAAGTGTGATTCTGGTGAAAAAGATTACTCAGGAAATCTGCTCGGCAGAAACTTTCCGCCAGAACCTGCTTATTAGAATTTGCAACAGTGTAATTTCAAAGATGTCAAAACCATCCTGTGAATGACCTGCATGTCGTAAAAGTTCTATGCAATCCTCTTTTTCCAGTATTCATTTTTTCCTCCTTCTCTTCCTCCTTTGGTGCGCCAAAGGCGCGCCCGATCAATGCATCAGCCTTACTTTTAAAGGCTGCTCTGATATGCATCCCTAACAACTAGACAGGATCATGCCAAAAAAAGTAAATCTATAAATGTAAATTTACCTTTGGGAATAGGGCCCAATATCTTTAAGGGTGTGCTTATAGAATATGCAGCTCCTTCTGTCTCTAACAGAGTATTCAAAACAGACCTGAAACCACTACTACGTCATCACCTCTCAAGCTCTGTGCCATACAGTTCTCATGGTCACACTGTCTACCATCTCACCCTTCTCTTTTGAAACTACACTTGTTCCCCTATATACTTTTTCATTCACTGGCCTGTCGTATGGACTGTGGCATTTGCTTGTGTAATTTCCTCACCTTACCTGCTGCTCCATTATTCTCCCCACTACCTAGTGGGTGATGGTTCTATACCACTTCAACCTAAATGTAATTATGATTGTATATGCTTTGTATTTCTTTTCCTAACTCCCTATTTCACAATATACCTACATGCGGTTTTAACATTTTAACAGTACAGTCCTGTGACACCATTATGAGCCTGGCTCGTGCCATGGAAGAGTAAATCAGCACAAAAAAAGAAAAAAGAAATGTACCTTACAAGAAGCAATTGTTAGTCCTTGTAAGTCCTTTGTATCACTCATAGTGCATTGACTCGCAGTACATAGACCACAGGTATCTCACAAGTTCCACATCAGGTACAGAGACTACGATTTCCATAATATTTGGATACCACTGGTGATGAGATTGAACTAATCTTGCTTCTGTGAGGCCCTTTATGTGCCTTAAATGTATCAATATTTATATTACCTTAGAGTTTTAAACATTTTGGGTCTTCATAGATACAGTGTTGTCCTGTGGAAGCTCACATTGCATCTACCACACCAAAGCCTTTCATGTGGATAGTTGCTGCACAAATTAAATAAATTCCATACCTACTTTCATTACATTCGGTGCAGGGGACACATTTAAACATCATCGCTAACTGTAGCGCACTATTATCCATCCAATGTTATTTAGGACTTTTATTCAAATATAAAGCAATATTTGATTTTAAATTGTATTTTCTCTGGTGTATGTATGTTGTATTATTTTATGTTGCATTGTATTGTAGCATTTCTATATCAATTTCCTACCTGGGTCTAGAACTGACACCTACCAAAGAGAGGATGGGGTGAAGTGTTCAAGGTCATTAGGTAGTGCGTGAAGGTGTCGACTTCGAAAGGCCCCATGTGAGCAGGCAAACTACTAGACTGAGAAGAGCGTTACCTGGTAAACACAGGCACTTGTAAATGCTCAGCCTTGTTGAGATCATGAACCTTTTCTCAGCTCCGGACACAAATCCTAGCTGAGTAGACATTCCAAAGTCTGCACTGCTGAGGAGGCTGCATCATCGAAGCGCGAGGAGAGTGAGATGGGAGATGAGGCAGACTTTTTTCTACACTATGGGGTCGATTCCGATTCGGGCCGGAAATTTCTCCGACCGAGCCGGACCCGGAGAGATTTCCGACCGAATCGGACCCGTGCAGTCCGACCGAACGAGTACGATGCGTCCGTATGTTATCGGACTCGAGTCGGTCGGACTCCCATTGAAGTCAATGGGAGCCGGTCGTACAACGCGTACGCGGGCTCCCATTGACTCAATGGGTGCGAGTCGGACAAGGGCGCCCCCTACAGCGGGTACGCGGCGAAGCGATTCGCGCCGTACACGCACAGGTAGGGGGACCCATGGGTCCCCCTGTGTGCGACTCGCGCGGCTACGCGTACAGGGGGGTCCGACACGGACCCCCAAAGTACGGCTCCGACAGCTCTTACGAGCCGGACGGCGCGGCTCGGTCGGACTGCTCGCGGCGCGCATCGTACTTACCCGGCCGGGAAACGTCTCCATTGCGCGGTGCGAGTCGAGTCCGAGTCGGTCGGAGCGGTTCGAGCCGGGAGCGAGTCGGTCGGAGCGGTCGGGACGCCCGGACGAGTCGGTCGGAGATTTCGCATCGTACTCGCTCGGCCGGACCCGTGTACGGTTCGGTCGGGAAACAGGGCTCCGAATCGGATCCGGTAAAGCCGAATCCGATTCGGAGCCCTACTGGCCGAGATCGGAATCGGCCCCTTAGGAGAAATTTGAATTATGCTGGTGCAATTTGCTCAATTTTGGGAATTTCTCATTACGCTTGTTAAGCGAAGTTCCTGAAATTACACCATTACGTCGCTTCAATGTAGTTATGTGCCATTCACTGTAAAAATGGACCATTATGTTCCATTTTACCACGGATGCACAGGAGCAACAGAATGAGAGAGACTGTTGTTCGTAGTGCTTTTATTTTTTTATACATTTATTAGTGCGAAATGCATCTTTGAGTCAAAATTGACAGAAGGACACATTTTACGTTAAAATATATCACAAAATGATGGATTAGCATTTTTTGTAATTAAGTGTAGTTTCACTGAATTTTTTAGAAATTGTACGTAATTAAGCAAAAGTGAATTATGCAAATTTCGCAGACCCCAAATTTTGCTTACCTTGAAGAAATAAGGGTAAGCCCAAGGCAAGGGAGTGATCCCCTGTGAACACGTCAACAACATCATAGGATATAGTTCTTGCAGCACTTGGTTGAATTAAAAAATCTATCTTTAGGCAAGAGGCAAAATATCTCATGCTTTATGAATGCTGTACAACACTGGGGACCATAACAAAGTCTCAGAGATGGTACAATGGAAGTGGTGGCAGTGGCGGCCAGCACAGGTAAGAGCGGTGAGTTGGGTGGGGGGGAACTCGACAGACGATGGGATAGGTAAAATTAAATTTAAAAAAAACACTTACCTTGCGCTGGCCGCATCGCCGAATCGGCGATGCAGCGAGGGTGAGGTAAGTGGTTTTATTTATTTTTTTATTTTATTTTACCTATCCCATCATCTGTCGACTCCCCGCCACCCTGCCCCCGTCCCACTGCTCTTACCTGTGCCAGCCGCCACTGAGGAGTGGTCTGACAACAGGCTCCAAACTTATCCACATTTAGCAGCATTGACAAAAAACCACAGCTTCTGACTCGTGGCCCTTGTCAGTTGGCCAGTCATCTGTTTGGCCTCTTGGCGATGTACTTTGAGAGCACAATGGAAGGGGCGATCAGACAACAGGCTACAAAGTTATCCGTATGGCTGTGTTGACACGAAAACACAGCTTCAAATGAAGGAGATTGAAGAATTTGCTTTATAAACAGAAACCATAGAAAATGCAATACAACTTTTTTAGATTGAACAGAAACTTGTGTTGTGACTCGAAATATTTTGATAGTACTGACTGCACAATCAAGTCTGAGAAAGAAAGGACTACAGTGATGCCTGTGAAAAAGTAAAGCAAGTGCGAATTTCTGGTGTAAAATTCAGATGGAATCTTTCGGCACCCAATTGGCTGCCTGCAGTGATCTGCCTACCCCCTACTTTTCCATCTACCCAATTTGGACTGGTGATGAATTTAATCTTGTGTTGTGACGTGAACCACGCTTATAGCACTGACTGCATTTTCAATCCCTAGAAGGAGAGGTTACTGAGTGGGGAGGAGATGAAGCGATCACCAACCCTGCCTGGTGTCAGATTTAAAATGAACCCCTGGACACCAGCAGTGACCTCTCCGCCACTTCACTTTTGTATGCCCTACTTAACTTCATGTGCATATGTGGAGTGTTTTACTGGATTGTGTGTAGTGAACTAAAATAATTTTGCGGCACTAACTGCACAGTAGAAACTGAAAACGAGGTCTACTGTGCTGCCCGTGGAGGGAGTAGATAGCTTAATTGCTCACTTACTTGATTTTAGATTCAAACCGAGTTCCTGCTGCATGAATCATGTGCAAAGTGCGTGTCAGCCAGGCCAAAATGAAGACTAGACAACTGCCAACCATACATGTTCGAAAGGTAGACCCATAGTTAATTTAATTAGTAAGGAATATCTACTTAGATGCCTAACAGGAAAAATGACTAAGATTGCTTTCAAGTACATAAAAACACTAATGAAAACCCTTTCTTATGCAGAAGATGCATCTTTAACTCTGGATAAATATCTTCTTACTACCTCATTGATCATTTTTTAAATAAACAACTTAAAGGCAAACCAAGAAAGGCTATTTCTCACGGGTTAACAGGAGAAGAGAAGGGTACTTTCAAGGAGGATCTAAAACAGTTCCTGTGGAAAAAAGTCCTGGCCAGAAGTTTGCTGGAAGTTCAAAACTAGGGATTTGTCACCATCCAAATTCTACCATCTCAAACGAGTAATTTTTAGGTTAACAGTGTCCTTGGGGAATTATTATGTAGCCAATAGCAATGCTCATACTGAAAATGGGTATATTAGCACAAAGGAGACTATGCAGCGATTATCTCAATTAACGATGACTGCCACCGAGTGTGCCCATGCTTGGCATAATACTTTTAATGAAAAGTAACATGTGAAGGTATTTTGGAGACTCTCTTGATGGTTAATAAACTCCAAGCACTGCATTCTGCAATCTTTGATGATATTCACGGGGGCTGGCTTAAGGTTAATCAGTTCATCAGAAAATGAGTTCTAATGAACCTTGCTGTGGTTAACTGATTGAGGCTTGTGCTCTTGGAACAGAAGTAGGGGTTGAATTGTGTAACAGAGAACATAATCTTATTGTCTTCTAATGCCTTGCAAAGGTTGCTCAGCAAGCAAAAGGAACTTCTCTAATTCCTTCTCAGACCCACTTTTTAATCGAAAGGACTGCAATGTACAAAGAAGGAAACGAAAAAAAAATGATCAGGCAGTCTTTTAATTACAGGGGCTCTAAAGTTAACTGTGAGCTCAGAAAACATGATTTATCGATTGTAAACATAAAACGACAACTTGGAATAAGCACAATTGTAAGAAATTGGGTTACTGGTTGAGGGGTGTGAAACACTAAGCAGCAACCACAATCCTTGTCAGGGTGAGGTCACAAACAAACCCAAACCCCAAAGTCCTTGTGCTGGGAGAGTCCTTGCAGCAGAGGCGATGCACCTATTCTGCTCTGGACTGTGCCGCGCAGCAGAGGAGATGCGTTGGTTCTGCTGGATCCAAAGATGGGCTGGCAGAGCACCTTCAGGCCCACTTCCAAGGATCCAGGACTGGGATGGCACCACTAGGCAGGGTAGGACTCGCAGTTGCAGAGCCCAGGTGCTGGTTACAGGTACTTGGAGTCACTCTGGTGGTCCTGGGTACAGGTTGCAGGTCAAGACCTCACCCAGGCAAGAGGGCAGCAGGGCGGCAGGCCAGCACAGCAGGTCAGCAGCCTTTCAGGGTAGCAGTCCAGCAGAGTGCCAGTCCTTTCAGCAACCCAGCAGTCCTTCTTCCTGGCAAAGTCTTCCACAGGCCCAGAAGTGTAGTAAAGAGTTGGTGCCTGAAGTCCAATATTTATACCTGGTGCCTTTTTTGAAGTGGGAGAAATGTCTAGAGCATTCCCTTTGAAGTGCTCAGGGTTCCTGCCTCCCTTGGCCTGACTCCAGACTAACTACATGGGGTATGCATCGCCTTTGTGTGAAGGCAGGACACAGCCTATTGAGGATTAACTGGGACTGTGCCCACCTCCACCTCTCTAACTTGCCAATGATGGCCCATGTAGGTACACCTAAGCTCTATATTATGTGTGGCTATCTGGGAGGAATACACAAAGCCCAACTACACCCAGTAATGTGATCCACAGACAGGCTGCAGGCACTAAATGTCTAAGGCAGGAAAATGCTAACTTTCTAAAAGTGGCATTTTCAAAATTGTAATTCAAAATCCGACTTTATCATAAAAGAGGATTTTTCATTACAATTCCAAAGACACAAAATATGAACTGTTTACCTGTTCCCATTTGGAAGTTATCCTTACTAAATTTAATAAGGCAATCCCAACATTATCCTATATGAGAGGTAGGCCTTGCAATAGTGAAAAAAGACATTTAGGAGTTTTTCACTTTCAGAAAATGTAAAACTTAAAAGTACATGTCCTACTTTTTAAATACATTGTACCCTGCCCTATGGGCTGTTTAGGGCATACCCTTGGGGTGACTTATATGTATTAAGATGGGAGGTTTAGGCCTGGAAAAAGGTTGATTTTGCCTGGTCGAAATGGCAGTTTAAACCTACACACACAGGCTGCAATGTAAGGCTTGAGACAGGTTTGCAAGGCTACTTTAATGGGTGGCACAACGAGTGCTACAGGCCCACTAGTAGCATTTAATTTACAGGCCCTGGGGTCATGTAGTACAGCTTTACTTGGTAATTATAAGTACATTAAATATGCCAATTGGGGGATAAGCCAATGTTAGCACGTTTAAAGGTGTGAGCACACGCACTTTAGCACAGGTTAGCAGTGGTAAAGTGCACAGAGTCCTAAGGCCAACAAAAACGAGATCAGAAAAATATGGAGTAAGGCAGAAAGTTTGGGGGAAGACCGCCTTAAGGCCCAACACCAATGCACGGTACAAAATTACTAACCCACTGGTGGGTTGAATACCATTTGTTTAGTCAAATTTAGTTTTCTTGCAAAAGAAACCCAACAATGATTAAGTTAAATTGAAAACAAACATATTCTTTCACAGGTGAAAGTTGCTCCTGCAGGTGATTTCATCATATTCTTTGATACTAATTCTCAAGGTAAGACGGATAAGAAATCTAACCAATCAAGATTATATGACTTCTTGTAACCTTTGGCTGAGTATCGTATGGCCTCTGAGATTGTCCGTGATTTCATCTTAAGTTGCAAACAAAATTGTAACCATTGAAATGATGTGTAGTTGGACCATATCAATGTTGGAAGAATTATACATTGGAAGGATAAATTAAAGAAATTAATCATTGCTCATTTTTATGTTCAGTTAAGATGGTTGCATTTGATATCTTTGTAATTTGAATAACTGGAATCTGATTTTCACTGTTTACAGTGTATGTGTGACCATAGTGGTGGTTGCTGGAGTCTTCAGTTTAAAGGTCACTTAACCCCTTCGCTGCTAGGCCTTTTCCCCCCCTGTGCTAAGCCTTTTTTTGGCTATTTGGGGTGGTTCGCGCTTAGGCCCCTGTAACTTTGTGACCACAGAAGGTATCCACGCCAAATTTGCGTCCTTTTTTTCTAACATCATGGGGATTGTAAAGGTACCCAGGGCTTGTGGATTCCCCTGGAGAGGACCCAGAAATTAGCCAAAATACAGCAACATTTTGTTTTTTTGGGGAAAAATGCGAAAAAAGGGCTACAGATGAAAGCGTCTTGTTTTTTCCCTGCAAATGGCATCAAAAAAGGGGTTGTGGTGCTGAAATCACCATCTTCCCAGCATTCAGGGACAAGCAGACTTTTGTCAGAAAACCAACTTTTCTTTACACAGTTTTGGCATTTTTCTGGGACATAGCCTATTTTTGCTATTTTTTGTGCTTTCAACCTCCTTCCAGTTAATGGTAGAAATGGGTATGAAACCAATAATGGATCCTGGAAAGCCATACATTTCTGGAAAGTAGACGAAATTCTGAATTCAGCAAGGGGTCATTTGTGTAGATTCTTAAAGTTTTCCTTATAGAAACTAACAGTTAAATAAAGGAAAAATTGAAAATTAGTTGAAAAAAACAGCCATTTGTGTCAACGTTTTCACCTGTAACTTCTTCTAATTATGACAGCTATTTGAAAGCAATATACCATTATATCCGCTGGACCTTTCTGGTTGTGAAGATATATAGGACTTGTAGGTTCACCAAGAACCCGACGAACCCAGAGCCAATAACTGAGCAGCGTCTTGCAATGGTTTTTTATTATGTACCGGGTATATAGCAATTATTTTGGGAAAATGTATACATGGAAAAATTGTTATGAAAGACACCTATGTATTTCTGAAATGGGAACAAAATGTAGATTTTAGAAACAGTAGATATTTGCACATTTCCGAAATTGGGAGTACCCATACTAGCATGAGAATTATAGGTCATTTGTCAAAATGACTTATTTTTTACACATTGTCTTTCATTTGGAAGGCAGAAATGCATCGAAAGTCAATAGGTAATAACAGTTGCTCTACAATTCAGTGTTACCCTAAGTCTCCCGATAAAAATGGTACCTCACTTGTGTGGTAGGCCTTGTGCCCACAACAGGAAATGGCTCAAAATGCAACGTGGACGTACCACATTTTCACAATGAAAAATTACCCTTTTTTTGCAAAGTGCCTAGCTGTAGTTTTTGAACCCTAGCTCTGCGGGCACTTAGGGAAACCTAGCAAACCTATACATTTTTGAAAACTAGACACCCAGGGAAATTCAGGATGGGGTGACTTGATTGGCTCTCACCAGGTTCTGTTACCCAGAAACCCTTTCAAACCTAAAAAATTGGCAAAACAAACACATTTTCCTCACTTTTCTGTGGTGGAAAGTTCTGGAATCTGCGTGGATCCACAAAATTCCACCCACCCCGTGTTCCCCAAGGTCTTCCAAAAAAATGGTACCTCACTTGTGTGGGTAGGCCTAGTGCCCGCGACAGGAAGCAGCGCAAAACGCAACGTGGACGCACCACATTTTCACAGTGAAAAATGACCCTTTTTTGCAAAGTGCCTAGCTGTAGTTTTTGAACCCTAGCTCTGCGGGCACTTAGGGAAACCTAGCAAACCTATACATTTTTGAAAAGTAGACACCCAGGGGAATCCAGGATGGTGTGACTTGACTGGCTCTCACCAGGTTCTGTTACCCAGAATCCCTTGCAAACCTAAAAAATTGGCAAACAAAACACATTTCCCTCACTTTTCTGTGGTGGAAAGTTCTAGAATCTGCGTGGATCCACAAAATTCCACCCACCCCGCGTTCCCCAAGGTCTTCCGAAAAAAATGGTACCTCACTTGTGTGGGTAGGCCTAGTGCCCGCGACAGGAAGCAGCGCAAAACGCAACGTGGATGCACCACATTTTCACAGTGAAAAATGACCCTTTTTTTGCAAAGTGCCTAGCTGTAGTTTTTGAACCCTAGCTCTGCCGGCACTTAGGGAAACCTAGGAAACCTATACATTTTTGAAAAGTAGACACCCAGAGGAATCCAGGATGGGGTGACATGACTGGCTCTCACCAGGTTCTGTTACCCAGAATCCCTTGCAAACTTAAAAAATTGGCAAAAAAAACACATTTTCCTCACTTTTCTGTGGTGGAAAGTTCTGGAATCTGCGTGGATCCACAAAATTCCACCCACCCCGCGTTCCCCAAGGTCTTCCGAAAACAATGGTACCTCACTTGTGTGGGTAGGCCTAGTGCCCGCGACAGGAAGCAGCACAAAACGCAACGTGAACGCACCACATTTTCACAGTGAAAAAAGACCCTTTTTTTGCAAAGTGCCTAGCTGTAGTTTTTGAACCCTAGCTCTGCCGGCACTTAGGGAAACCTAGCAAACCTATACATTTTTGAAAAGTAGACACCCAGGGAATCCAGGATGGGGTGACTTGACTGGCTCTCACCAGGTTCTGTTACCCAGAATCCCTTGCAAACCTAACAAATTGGCCAAAAAAACACATTTTCCTCACTTTTCTGTGGTGGAAAGTTCTGGAATCTGCGTGGATCCACAAAATTCCACCCACCCCGCGTTCCCCAAGGTCTTCCAAAAAAAATGGTGTCTCACTTGTGTGGGTAGGCCTAGTGCCCGCGACAGGAAGCAGCGCAAAACGCAACGTGGACGCACCACATTTTTACAGTGCAAAATGACCCTTTTTTTGCAAAGTGCCTAGCTGTAGTTTTTGAACCCTAGTTCTGCCGGCATTTAGGGAAACCTAGCAAACCTATACATTTTTGAAAAGTAGACACCCAGGGGAACCCAGGATGGGGTGACTTGACTGGCTCTCACCAGGTTCTGTTACCCAGAATCCCTTGCAAACCTAAAACATTGGCAAACAAAACACATTTTCCTCACTTTTCTGTGGTGGAAAGTTCTGGAATCTGCGTGGATCCACAAAATTCCACCCACCCCGCGTTCCCCAAGGTCTTCCAAAAAAAATGTTACCTCACTTGTGTGGGTAGGCCTAGTGCCCGCGACAGGAAGCAGCGCTAAACGCAACGTGGACGCACCACATTTTCACAGTGAAAAATGACCCTTTTTTTGCAAAGTGCCTAGCTGTAGTTTTTGAACCCTAGCTCTGCCGGCACTTAGGGAAACCTAGCAAACCTATACATTTTTGAAAAGTAGACACCCAGGGGAATCCAGGATGGGGTGACTTGAATGGCTCTCACCAGGTTCTGTTACCCAGAATCCCTTGCAAACCTAAAAAAGTGGCAAAAAAAACACATTTTCCTCACTTTTCTGTGGTGGAAAGTTCTGGAATCTGCGTGGATCCACAAAATTCCACCCACCCCGCGTTCCCCAAGGTCTTCCGAAAAAAATGGTACCTCACTTGTGTGGGTAGGCCTAGTGCCCGCGACAAGAAGCAGCGCAAAACGCAACGTGGACGCACCACATTTTCACAGTGAAAAATGACCCTTTTTTTGCAAAGTGCCTAGCTGTAGTTTTTGAACCCTAGCTCTGCCGGCACTTAGGGAAACCTAGCAAACCTATACATTTTTGAAAAGTAGATACCCAGGGGAATCCAGGATGGGGTGACTTGACTGGCTCTCACCAGGTTCTGTTACCCAGAATCCCTTGCAAACCTAAACAATTGGCAAAAAAAAAACATTTTCCTCACATTTCTGTGGTGGAAAGTTCTGGAATCTGCGTGGATCCACAAAATTCCACCCATCCCACGTTCCCCAAGGTCTTCCGAAAAAAATGGTACCTCACTTGTGTGGGTAGGCCTAGTGCCCGCGACAGGAAGCAGCGCAAAACGCAATGTGGATGCACCACATTTTCACAGTGAAAAATGACCCTTTTTTTGCAAAGTGCCTAGCTGTAGTTTTTGAACCCTAGCTCTGCCGGCACTTAGGGAAACCTAGCAAACCTATACATTTTTGAAAAGTAGACACCCAGGGGAATCCAGGATGGGGTGACATGACTGGCTCTCTCCAGGTTCTGTTACCCAGAATCCCTTGCAAACCTAAAAAATTGGCAAAAAAACACATTTTCTTCACTTTTCTGTGGTGGAAAGTTCTGGAATCTGCGTGGATCCACAAAATTCCACCCACCCCGCGTTCCCCAAGGTCTTCCGAAAACAATGGTACCTCACTTGTGTGGGTAGGCCTAGTGCCCGCGACAGGAAGCAGCGCAAAACGCAACGTGAACGCACCACATTTTCACAGTGAAAAATGACCCTTTTTTGCAAAGTGCCTAGCTGTAGTTTTTGAACCCTAGCTCTGCCGGCACTTAGGGAAACCTAGCAAACCTATACATTTTTGAAAAGTAGACACCCAGGGGAATCCAGGATGGGGTGACTTGACTGGCTCTCACCAGGTTCTGTTACTCAGAATCCTTTGCAAACCTAAAAAATTGGCAAAAAAACACATTTTCCTCACTTTTCTGTGGTGGAAAGTTCTGGAATCTGCGTGGATCCACAAAATTCCACCCACCCCGCGTTCCCCAAGGTCTTCCAGAAACAATGGTACCTCACTTGTGTGGGTAGGCCTAGTGCCCGCGCCAGGAAGCAGCGCAAAACGCAACGTGGACGCACCACATTTTCACAGTGAAAAATGACCCTTTTTTTGCAAAGTGCCTAGCTGTAGTTTTTGAACCCTGCTCTGCCGGCACTTAGGGAAACCCCCAAACCTATACATTTTTGAAAAGTAGACACCCAGGGGAATCCAGGATGGGGTGACTTGACTGGCTCTCACCAGGTTCTGTTACCCAGAATCCCTTGCAAACCAAAAAAATTGGCGAAAAAAACAAATTTTCCTCACTTTTCTGTGGTGGAAAGTTCTGGAATCTGCGTGGATCCACAAAATTCCACCCACCCCGCGTTCCCCAAGGTCTTCCGAAAACAATGGTACCTCACTTGTGTGGGTAGGCCTAGTGCCCGCGACAGGAAGCAGCACAAAACGCAACGTGAACGCACCACATTTTCACAGTGAAAAAAGACCCTTTTTTTGCAAAGTGCCTAGCTGTAGTTTTTGAACCCTAGCTCTGCCGGCACTTAGGGAAACCTAGCAAACCTATACATTTTTGAAAAGTAGACACCCAGGGGAATCCAGGATGGGGTGACTTGACTGGCTCTCACCAGGTTCTGTTACCCAGAATCCCTTGCAAACCTAAACAATTGGCCAAAAAAACACATTTTCCTCACTTTTCTGTGGTGGAAAGTTCTGGAATCTGTGTGGATCCACAAAATTCCACCCACCCCGCGTTCCCCAAGGTCTTCCAAAAAAAATGGTGTCTCACTTGTGTGGGTAGGCCTAGTGCCCGCGACAGGAAGCAGCGCAAAACGCAACGTAGACGCACCACATTTTTACAGTGCAAAATGACCCTTTTTTTGCAAAGTGCCTAGCTGTAGTTTTTGAACCCTAGCTCTGCCGGCACTTAGGGAAACCTAGCAAACCTATACATTTTTTAAAAGTAGACACCCAGGGGAACCCAGGATGGGGTGACTTGACTGGCTCTCACCAGGTTCTGTTACCCAGAATCCCTTGCAAACCTAAAACATTGGCAAACAAAACACATTTTCCTCACTTTTCTGTGGTGGAAAGTTCTGGAATCTGCGTGGATCCACAAAATTCCACCCACCCCGCGTTCCCCAAGGTCTTCCCAAAAAAATGGTACCTCACTTGTGTGGGTAGGCCTAGTGCCCGCGACAGGAAGCAGCGCAAAACGCAACGTGGACGCACCACATTTTCACAGTGAAAAATGACCCTTTTTTTGCAAAGTGCCTAGCTGTAGTTTTTGAACCCTAGCTCTGCCGGCACTTAGGGAAACCTAGCAAACCTATACATTTTTGAAAAGTAGACACCCAGGGGAATCCAGGATGGGGTGACTTGACTGGCTCTCACCAGGTTCTGTTACCCAGAATCCCTTGCAAACCTAAAAAATTGGCAAAACAAACATATTTTCCTCACTTTTCTGTGGTGGAAAGTTCTGGAATCTGCGTGGATCCACAAAATTCCACCCACCCCGCGTTCCCCAAGGTCTTCCGAAAAAAATGGTACCTCACTTGTGTGGGTAGGCCTAGTGCCCGCGACAGGAAGCAGCGCAAAACGCAACGTGAACGCACCACATTTTCACAGTGAAAAATGACCCTTTTTTTGCAAAGTGCCTAGCTGTAGTTTTTGAACCCTAGCTCTGCCGGCACTTAGGGAAACCTAGCAAACCTATACATTTTTGAAAAGTAGACACCCAGGGGAACCCAGGATGGGGTGACTTGACTGGCTCTCACCAGGTTCTGTTACCCAGAATCCCTTGCAAACCTAAAGAATTGGCAAAAAAAACACATTTTCCTCACTTTTCTGTGGTGGAAAGTTCTGGAATCTGTGTGGATCCACAAAATTCCACCCACCCCGCGTTCCCCAAGGTCTTCCGAAAAAAATGGTACCTCACTTCTGTGGGTAGGCCTAGTGCCCGCGACAGGAAGCAGCGCAAAACGCAACGTGGACGCAGCACATTTTCACAGTGAAAAATGACCCTTTTTTTGCAAAGTGCCTAGCTGTAGTTTTTGAACCCTAGCTCTGCCGGCACTTAGGGAAACCTAGCAAACCTATACATTTTTGAAAAGTAGATACCCAGGGGAATCCAGGATGGGGTGACTTGACTGGCTCTCACCAGGTTCTGTTACCCAGAATCCCTTGCAAACCTAAACAATTGGCAAAAAAAACACATTTTCCTCACATTTCTGTGGTGGAAAGTTCTGGAATCTGCGTGGATCCACAAAATTCCACCCATCCCACGTTCCCCAAGGTCTTTCGAAAAAAATGGTACCTCACTTGTGTGGGTAGGCCTAGTGCCCGCGACAGGAAGCAGCGCAAAACGCAACGTGGATGCACCACATTTTCACAGAGAAAAATGACCCTTTTTTTGCAAAGTGCCTAGCTGTAGTTTTTGAACCCTAGCTCTGCCGGCACTTAGGGAAACCTAGCAAACCTATACATTTTTGAAAAGTAGACACCCAGGGGAATCCAGGATGGGGTGACATGACTGGCTCTCTCCAGGTTCTGTTACCCAGAATCCCTTGCAAACCTAAAAAATTGGCAAAAAAAACACATTTTCTTCACTTTTCTGTGGTGGAAAGTTCTGGAATCTGCGTGGATCCACAAAATTCCACCCACCCCGCGTTCCCCAAGGTCTTCCGAAAACAATGGTACCTCACTTGTGTGGGTAGGCCTAGTGCCCGCGACAGGAAGCAGCGCAAAACGCAACGTGAACGCACCACATTTTCACAGTGAAAAATGACCCTTTTTTGCAAAGTGCCTAGCTGTAGTTTTTGAACCCTAGCTCTGCCGGTACTTAGGGAAACCTAGCAAACCTATACATTTTTGAAAAGTAGACACCCAGGGGAATCCAGGATGGGGTGACTTGACTGGCTCTCACCAGGGTCTGTTACCCAGAATCCCTTACAAACCTAACAAATTGGCAAAGAAAACACATTTTCCTCACTTTTCTGTGGTGGAAAGTTCTGGAATGTGCGTGGATCCACAAAATTCCACCCACCCCGCGTTCCCCAAGGTCTTCCAAAAACAATGGTACCTCACTTGTGTGGGTAGGCCTAGTGCCCGCGCCAGGAAGCAGCGCAAAACGCAACGTGGACGCACCACATTTTCACAGTGAAAAATGACCCTTTTTTTGCAAAGTGCCTAGCTGTAGTTTTTGAACCCTAGCTCTGCCGGCACTTAGGGAAACCTAGCAAACCTATACATTTTTCAAAAGTAGACACCCAGGGGAATCCAGGATGGGGTGACTTGACTGGCTCTCACCAGGTTCTGTTACCCAGAATCCCTTGCAAACCTAAAAAATTGGCAAAAAAAACACATTTTCCTCACTTTTCTGTGGTGGAAAGTTCTGGAATCTGCGTGAATCCACAAAATTCCACCCACCCCGCGTTCCCCAAGGTCTTCCGAAAAAATGGTACCTCACTTGTGTGGGTAGGCCTAGTGCCCGCGACAGGAAGCAGCGCAAAACGCAACGTGGACGCACCACATTTTCACAGTGAAAAATGACCCTTTTTTGCAAAGTGCCTAGCTGTAGTTTTTGAACCCTAGCTCTGCCGGCACTTAGGTAAACCTAGCAAACCTATACATTTTTTAAAAGTAGACACCCAGGGGAATCCAGGATGGGGTGACATGACTGGCTCTCACCAGGTTCTGTTACCCAGAATCCCTTGCAAACCTAAAACATTGGCCAAAAAAACACATTTTCCTCACTTTTCTGTGGTGGAAAGTTCTGGAATCTGCGTGGATCCACAAAATTCCACCCACCCCGCGTTCCCCAAGGTCTTCCGAAAACAATGGTACCTCACTTGTGTGGGTAGGCCTAGTGCCCGCGACAGGAAGCAGCGCAAAACGCAACGTGAACGCACCACATTTTCACAGTGAAAAATGACCCTTTTTTTGCAAAGTGCCTAGCTGTAATTTTTGAACCCTAGCTCTGCCGGCACTTAGGGAAACCTAGCAAACCTATACATTTTTAAAAGTAGACACCCAGGGAACCCAGGATGGGAGTGACTTGACTGGCTCTCACCAGGTTCTGTTACCCAGAATCCCTTGCAAACCTAAAACATTGGCAAACAAAACACATTTTCCTCACTTTTCTGTGGTGGAAAGTTCTGGAATCTGCGTGGATCCACAAAATTCCACCCACCCCGCGTTCCCCAAGGTCTTCCCAAAAAAATGGTACCTCACTTGTGTGGGTAGGCCTAGTGCCCGCGACAGGAAGCAGCGCAAAACGCAACGTGGACGCACCACATTTTCACAGTGAAAAATGACCCTTTTTTTGCAAAGTGCCTAGCTGTAGTTTTTGAACCCTAGCTCTGCCGGCACTTAGGGAAACCTAGCAAACCTATACATTTTTGAAAAGTAGACACCCAGGGGAATCCAGGATGGGGTGACTTGACTGGCTCTCACCAGGTTCTGTTACCCAGAATCCCTTGCAAACCTAAAAATTGGCAAAACAAACATATTTTCCTCACTTTTCTGTGGTGGAAAGTTCTGGAATCTGCGTGGATCCACAAAATTCCACCCACCCCGCGTTCCCCAAGGTCTTCCGAAAAAAATGGTACCTCACTTGTGTGGGTAGGCCTAGTGCCCGCGACAGGAAGCAGCGCAAAACGCAACGTGAACGCACCACATTTTCACAGTGAAAAATGACCCTTTTTTTGCAAAGTGCCTAGCTGTAGTTTTTGAACCCTAGCTCTGCCGGCACTTAGGGAAACCTAGCAAACCTATACATTTTTGAAAAGTAGACACCCAGGGGAACCCAGGATGGGGTGACTTGACTGGCTCTCACCAGGTTCTGTTACCCAGAATCCCTTGCAAACCTAAAACATTGGCAAAAAAAACACATTTTCCTCACTTTTCTGTGGTGGAAAGTTCTGGAATCTGCGTGGATCCACAAAATTCCACCCACCCCGCGTTCTCCAAGGTCTTCCAAAAACAATGGTACCTCACTTGTGTGGGTAGGCCTAGTGCCCGCGACAGGAAGCAGCGCAAAACGCAACGTGGACGCACCACATTTTCACAGTGAAAAATGACCCTTTTTTGCAAAGTGCCTAGCTGTAGTTTTTGAACCCTAGCTCTGCCGGCACTTAGGGAAACTTAGCAAACCTATACATTTTTGAAAAGTAGACACCCAGGGAATCCAGGATGGGGTGACTTGAATGGCTCTCACCAGGTTCTGTTACCCAGAATCCCTTGCAAACCTAAAAAATTGGCAAAAAAAACACATTTTCCTCACTTTTCTGTGGTGGAAAGTTCTGGAATCTGCGTGGATCCACAAAATTCCACCCACCCCGCGTTCCCCAAGGTCTTCCGAAAAAATGGTACCTCACTTCTGTGGGTAGGCCTAGTGCCCGCGACAGGAAGCAGCGCAAAACGCAACGTGGACGCAGCACATTTTCACAGTGAAAAATGACCCTTTTTTGCAAAGTGCCTAGCTGTAGTTTTTGAACCCTAGCTCTGCCGGCACTTAGGGAAACCTAGCAAACCTATACATTTTTGAAAAGTAGATACCCAGGGAATCCAGGATGGGGTGACTTGACTGGCTCTCACTAGGTTCTGTTACCCAGAATCCCTTGCAAACCTAAACAATTGGCAAAAAAACACATTTTCCTCACATTTCTGTGGTGGAAAGTTCTGGAATCTGCGTGGATCCACAAAATTCCACCCATCCCACGTTCCCCAAGGTCTTCCAAAAAAATGGTACCTCTCTTGTGTGGGTAGGCCTAGTGCCCGCGACAGGAAGCAGCGCAAAGCGCAACGTGGATGCACCACATTTTCACAGAGAAAAATGACCCTTTTTTGCAAAGTGCCTAGCTGTAGTTTTTGAACCCTAGCTCTGCCGGCACTTAGGAAACCTAGCAAACCTATACATTTTTGAAAAGTAGACACCCAGGGAATCCAGGATGGGGTGACATGACTGGCTCTCTCCAGGTTCTGTTACCCAGAATCCCTTGCAAACCTAAAAAATTGGCAAAAAAAACAAATTTTCTTCACTTTTCTGTGGTGGAAAGTTCTGGAATCTGCGTGGATCCACAAAATTCCACCCACCCCGCGTTCCCCAAGGTCTTCCGAAAACAATGGTACCTCACTTGTGTGGGTAGGCCTAGTGCCCGCGACAGGAAGCAGCGCAAAACGCAACGTGAACGCACCACATTTTCACAGTGAAAAATGACCCTTTTTTTGCAAAGTGCCTAGCTGTAGTTTTTGAACCCTAGCTCTGCCGGCACTTAGGGAAACCTAGCAAACCTATACATTTTTGAAAAGTAGACACCCAGGGGAATCCAGGATGGGGTGACTTGACTGGCTCTCACCAGGTTCTGTTACCCAGAATCCCTTACAAACCTAACAAATTGGCAAAGAAAACACATTTTCCTCACTTTTCTGTGGTGGAAAGTTCTGGAATGTGCGTGGATCCACAAAATTCCACCCACCCCGCGTTCCCAAGGTCTTCCAAAAACAATGGTACCTCACTTGTGTGGGTAGGCCTAGTGCCCGCGCCAGGAAGCAGCGCAAAAGCATAGCGTGGACGCACCACATTTTCACAGTGAAAAATGACCCTTTTTTGCAGAGTGCCTAGCTGTAGTTTTTGAACCCTAGCTCTGCCGGCACTTAGGGAAACCTAGCAAACCTATACATTTTTGAAAAGTAGACACCCAGGGGAATCCAGGATGGGGTGACTTGACTGGCTCTCACCAGGTTCTGTTACCCAGAATCCCTTGCAAACCTAAAAAATTGGCAAAACAAACATATTTTCCTCACTTTTCTGTGGTGGAAAGTTCTGGAATCTGCGTGGATCCACAAAATTCCACCCACCCCGCGTTCCCCAAGGTCTTCCGAAAAAAATGGTACCTCACTTGTGTGGGTAGGCCTAGTGCCCGCGACAGGAAGCAGCGCAAACGCAACGTGAACGCACCACATTTTCACAGTGAAAAATGACCCTTTTTTGCAAAGTGCCTAGCTGTAGTTTTTGAACCCTAGCTCTGCCGGCACTTAGGGAAACCTAGCAAACCTATACATTTTTGAAAAGTAGACACCCAGGGAACCCAGGATGGGGTGACTTGACTGGCTCTCACCAGGTTCTGTTACCCAGAATCCCTTGCAAACCTAAAACATTGGCAAAAAAACACATTTTCCTCACTTTTCTGTGGTGGAAAGTTCTGGAATCTGCGTGGATCCACAAAATTCCACCCACCCCGCGTTCCCCAAGGTCTTCCAAAAAAATGGTACCTCACTTGTGTGGGTAGGCCTAGTGCCCGCGACAGGAAGCAGCGCAAAGCGCAACGTGGACGCACCACATTTTCACAGTGAAAAATGACCCTTTTTTTGCAAAGTGCCTAGCTGTAGTTTTTGAACCCTAGCTCTGCCGGCACTTAGGGAAACTTAGCAAACCTATACATTTTTGAAAAGTAGACACCCAGGGGAATCCAGGATGGGGTGACTTGAATGGCTCTCACCAGGTTCTGTTACCCAGAATCCCTTGCAAACCTAAAGAATTGGCAAAAAAAACACATTTTCCTCACTTTTCTGTGGTGGAAAGTTCTGGAATCTGTGTGGATCCACAAAATTCCACCCACCCCGCGTTCCCCAAGGTCTTCCGAAAAAAATGGTACCTCACTTCTGTGGGTAGGCCTAGTGCCCGCGACAGGAAGCAGCGCAAAACGCAACGTGGACGCAGCACATTTTCACAGTGAAAAAAGACCCTTTTTTTGCAAAGTGCCTAGCTGTAGTTTTTGAACCCTAGCTCTGCCGGCACTTAGGAAACCTAGCAAACCTATACATTTTTGAAAAGTAGATACCCAGGGAATCCAGGATGGGGTGACTTGACTGGCTCTCACCAGGTTCTGTTACCCAGAATCCCTTGCAAACCTAAACAATTGGCAAAAAAAACACATTTTCCTCACATTTCTGTGGTGGAAAGTTCTGGAATCTGCGTGGATCCACAAAATTCCACCCATCCCACGTTCCCCAAGGTCTTTCGAAAAAAATGGTACCTCACTTGTGTGGGTAGGCCTAGTGCCCGCGACAGGAAGCAGCGCAAAACGCAACGTGGATGCACCACATTTTCACAGAGAAAAATGACCCTTTTTTGCAAAGTGCCTAGCTGTAGTTTTTGAACCCTAGCTCTGCCGGCACTTAGGGAAACCTAGCAAACCTATACATTTTTGAAAAGTAGACACCCAGGGGAATCCAGGATGGGGTGACATGACTGGCTCTCTCCAGGTTCTGTTACCCAGAATCCCTTGCAAACCTAAAAAATTGGCAAAAAAAACACATTTTCTTCACTTTTCTGTGGTGGAAAGTTCTGGAATCTGCGTGGATCCACAAAATTCCACCCACCCGCGTTCCCCAAGGTCTTCCGAAAACAATGGTACCTCACTTGTGTGGGTAGGCCTAGTGCCCGCGACAGGAAGCAGCGCAAAACGCAACGTGAACGCACCACATTTTCACAGTGAAAAATGACCCTTTTTTTGCAAAGTGCCTAGCTGTAGTTTTTGAACCCTAGCTCTGCCGGCACTTAGGGAAACCTAGCAAACCTATACATTTTTGAAAAGTAGACACCCAGGGGAATCCAGGATGGGGTGACTTGACTGGCTCTCACCAGGGTCTGTTACCCAGAATCCCTTACAAACCTAACAAATTGGCAAAAAAAACACATTTTCCTCACTTTTCTGTGGTGGAAAGTTCTGGAATCTGCGTGGATCCACAAAATTCCACCCACCCCGCGTTCCCCAAGGTCTTCCAAAAACAATGGTACCTCACTTGTGTGGGTAGGCCTAGTGCCCGCGACAGGAAGCAGCGCAAAACGCAACGTGAACGCACCACATTTTCACAGTGAAAAATGACCCTTTTTTTGCAAAGTGCCTAGCTGTAATTTTTGAACCCTAGCTCTGCCGGCACTTAGGGAAACCTAGCAAACCTATACATTTTTGAAAAGTAGACACCCAGGGGAATCCAGGATGGGGTGACTTGACTGGCTCTCACCAGGTTCTGTTACCCAGAATCCTTTGCAAACCTAAAAAATTGGCAAAAAAAACACATTTTCCTCACTTTTCTGTGGTGGAAAGTTCTGGAATCTGCGTGGATCCACAAAATTCCACCCACCCCGTGTTCCCCAAGGTCTTCCAGAAACAATGGTACCTCACTTGTGTGGGTAGGCCTAGTGCCCGCGCCAGGAAGCAGCGCAAAACGCAACGTGGACGCACCACATTTTCACAGTGAAAAATGACCCTTTTTTTGCAAAGTGCCTAGCTGTAGTTTTTGAACCCTGCTCTGCCGGCAGTTAGGGAAACCCCCAAACCTATACATTTTTGAAAAGTAGACACCCAGGGGAATCCAGGATGGGGTGACTTGACTGGCTCTCACCAGGTTCTGTTACCCAGAATCCCTTGCAAACCTAAAAAATTGGCAAAAAAAACAAATTTTCCTCACTTTTCTGTGGTGGAAAGTTTTGGAATCTGCGTGGATCCACAAAATTCCACCCACCCCGCGTTCCCCAAGGTCTTCCAAAAAAAATGGTATCTCACTTGTGTGGGTAGGCCTAGTGCCCGCGACAGGAAGCAGCGCAAAACGCAACGTGGACGCACCACATTTTTACAGTGCAAAATGACCCTTTTTTTGCAAAGTGCCTAGCTGTAGTTTTTGAACCCTAGCTCTGCCGGCACTTAGGGAAACCTAGCAAACCTATACATTTTTGAAAAGTAGACACCCAGGGGAACCCAGGATGCGGTGACTTGACTGACTCTCACCAGGTTCTGTTACCCAGAATCCCTTGCAAACCTAAAACATTGGCAAAAAAACCACATTTTCCTCACTTTTCTGTGGTGGAAAGTTCTGGAATCTGCGTGGATCCACAAAATTCCACCCACCCCGCGTTCCCCAAGGTCTCCCAAAAAAAATGGTACCTCACTTGTGTGGGTAGGCCTAGTGCCCGCGACAGGAAGCAGCGCAAAACGCAACGTGGACGCACCACATTTTCACAGTGAAAAATGACCCTTTTTTTGCAGAGTGCCTAGCTGTAGTTTTTGAACCCTAGCTCTGCGGGCACCTAGGGAAACCTACCAAACCCACACTTATCTGAAATGTACACACCCGGGGGATTCCAAGGAGGTATGGCTTGCGTGGATCCCCCAACGTTTTCGTACCCAGAATCCCCTGCAAACCTGATATTTTGCTGAAAAAATCCCTTTTTTCACACATTTTTGTGTGGTAAAGTTGTGGCATCACGGGGCTGACACACATTTCTTACCACCCAGCGTACCCCCAGGTCTCCCGATAAAAATGGTGCCTCACTCGGGTGGGAGGCCCAAGTACCCGCGACAGGCAAGGGCCCACAACGTATTGAGGCGACCTCAAAATGGCCTATCACAAAACGACCTGGTTTTGCAAGGGGGGTCCCATGACGTTTTGGCCCGGGGCTCGGCGGCCACCTAGGGAACCCTACCAAACCCAAACATTTCTGAAAAGTAAACAGCCGGGGGATTCCAGGGAGGTATAGCTTGCATGGATCCCCAACGTTTTCTTACCCAGAATCCCCTGCAAACCTGACATTTTGCTGAAAAAAATCCCTTTTTTCACACATTTTTGTGTGGTAAAGTTGTGGCATCACAGGGCTGACACAAATTTCCTATCACCCAGCGTTCCCCCAGGTCTCCCGATAAAAATGGTGCCTCACTCGGGTGGGAAGCCCAAGTACCCGCGACAGGCAAGGGCCCACAACATATTGAGGCGACCTCAAAATGGCCTATCACAAAACGACCTGGTTTTGCAAGGGGGTCCCATGACGTTTTGGCCTGGGGCTCGGCGGCCACCTAGGGAAACCTACCAAACCCACACATTTCTGAAAAGTAGACACCCGGGGGAATCCAGGGAGGTATGGCTTGCATGGGTCCCCCAACGTTTTCTTACCCAGAATCCCCTGCAAACCTGACATTTTGCTGAAAACATCCCTTTTTCACACATTTTTGTGTGGTAAAGTTGTGGCATCACGGGGTTGACATAAATTTCCTACCACCCAGCGTTCCCCCAGGTCTCCCGATAAAAATGGTGCCTCACTCGGGTGGGAGGCCCAAGTACCCGCGACAGGCAAGGGCCCACAACGTATTGAGGTGACCTCAAAATGGCCTATTACAAAACGACCTGGTTTTGCAAGGGGGGTCCCATGACGTTTTGGCCCGGGGCTCGGCGGCCACCTAGGGAAACCTACCAAACCCACACATTTCTGAAAAGTAGACACCCAGGGGATTCCAGGGAGTTATGGCTTGCGTGGATCCCCCAAGGTTTTCTTACCCAGAATCCCCTGCAAACCTGACATTTTGCTGAAAAAATCCCTTTTTTCACACATTTGTGTGTGGTAAAGTTGTGGCATCACGGGGATGACACAAATTTCCTACTACCCAGCGTTCCCCCAGGTCTCCCGATAAAAATGGTGCCTCACTCGGGTGGGAGGCCCAAGTACCCGCGACAGGCAAGGGCCCACAACGTATTGAGGCGACCTCAAAATGGCCTATCACAAAACGACCTGGTTTTGCAAGTGGAGTCCCATGACGTTTTGGCCCGGGGCTCGGCGACCACCTAGGGAAACTCACCAAACCCACACATTTCTGAAAAGTAGACACCCGGGGATTCCAGGGAGGTATGGCTTGCGTGGATCCCCCAACATTTCTTACCCAGAATCCCTGCAAATCTGACATTTGGCTGAAAAAATCCCTTTTTTCACACATTTTTGTGGGGTAAAGTTGTGGCATCACGGGGCTGACACAAATTTCCTACCACCCAGCATTCCCCCAGGTCTCCCGATAAAAATGGTGCCTCACTCGGGTGGGAGGCCCAAGTACCCGCGACAGGCAAGGGCCCACAACGTATTGAGGCGACAGCAAAATTGCCTATCACAAAATGTTTTGGGCCCTTGCCTGTCGCAGGTACTTGGGCCTCCCACCCAGTGAGGCACCATTTTTATCGGGAGACCGGGGGATGCTGGGTGGTAGGAAATTTGTGTCATCCCGTGATGCCACAACTTACCACACAAAATGTGTGAAAAAGGGATTTTTCAGCCAAATGTCAGGTTTGCAGGGGATTCTGGGTAAGAAAACGTTGAGGATTCACGCAAGCCATACCTCCATGGAATCCCCGAGTGTCTACTTTTCAGAAATGTGTGGGTTTGGTAGGTTTCCCTAGGTGGCCGCCGAGCCCGAGCCAAAACGTCATGGGACCCCCTTGCAAAACCAGGTCGTTTTGTGATAGGCAATTTTGAGGTCGCCTCAATACGTTGTGGGCCCTTGCCTGTCGCGGGTACTTGGGCCTCCCACCGAGTGAGGCACCATTTTATCGGGAGACCTGGGGAACGCTGGGTGGTAGCAAATTTGTGTCAGCCCCGTGATGCCACAACTTTACAACACAAAAATGTATGAAAAAGTGATTTTTTCAGGCAAATTTCAGGTTTGGAGGGTATTATGGGTAAGAAAGCTTGGGGATCCACACAAGCCATACCTCCTGGAATCCCCAGGTGTCTACTTTTCAGAAATGTGTGGGTTTAGTAGGTTTCACTAGGTGGCCGCCGAGCCCCGGGCCAAAACGTCATGGGACTCCTTGCAAAACCAGGTCGTTTGTGATAGGCAATTTTGAGGTCGCCTCAATGCGTTGTGGGCCCTTGCCTGTCGCGAGTACTTGGGCCTCCCACCCGAGTGAGGCACCATTTTATCGGGAGACCTGGGGAACGCTGGGTGGTAGCAAATTTGTGTCAGCCCCGTAATGCCACAACTTTACCACACAAAAATGTGTGAAAAAGTGATTTTTCAGCCAAATTTCAGGTTTGGAGGGGATTATGGGTAAGAAAACGTTGGGAGATCCACGCAAGCCATACCTCCCTGGAATCCCCAGGTGTCTACTTTTCAGAAATGTGTGGGTTTAGTAGGTTTCCTAGGTGGCCGCCGAGCCCGGGCCAAAACGTCATGGGACCACCCTTGCAAAACCAGGTCATTTTGTGATAGGCAATTTTGAGGTCGCCTCATTACGTTGTGGGCCCTTGCCTTTCACGGGTACTTGGGCCTCCCACCCGAGTGAGGCACCATTTTTATCGGGAGACCTGGGGAACGCTGGGTGGTAGCAAATTTGTGTCAGCCCCGTGATGCCACAACTTTACCACACAAAAATGTGTGAAAAAGTGATTTTTTCAGCCAAATTTCAGGTTTGCAGGGGATTATGGGTAAGAAAACGTTGGGAGATCCACGCAAGCCATACCTCCCTGGAATCCCAGGTGTCTACTTTTCAGAAATGTGTGGGTTTGGTAGGTTTCCTAGGTGGCCGCTGAGCCCGGACCAAACGTCATGGGACCACCCTTGCAAAACCAGGTCGTTTTGTGATAGGCAATTTTGAGGTCGCCTCATTACGTTGTGGGCCCTTGCCTGTCGCGGTACTTGGGCCTCCCACCCGAGTTAGGCACCATTTTTATCGGGAGACCTGGGGAACGCTGGGTGGTAGGAAATTTGTGTCAGTCCCGTGATGCCACAACTTTACCACACAAAAATGTGTGAAAAAAGTGATTTTTTCAGCCAAATTTCAGGTTTGCAGGGGATTCTGGGTAAGACAACGTTGGGGGATCCACGCAAGCCATACCTCCCTGTAATCCCCTGCGTGTCTACTTTTCTGAAATGTGTGGGTTTGGTAGGTTTTCCTAGGTGGCCGCCGAACCCCGGGCCAAAACGTCATGGGACCCCCCTTGCAAAACCAGGTCGTTTTGTGATAGGCAATTTTGAGGTCGCCTCAATACATTGTGGGCCCTTGCCTGTCACGGGTACTTGGGCCTCCCACCCGAGTGAGGCACCATTTTTATCGGGAGATCTGGGGGAACGCTGGGTGGTAGGAAATTTGTGTCAGCCCCGTGATGCCACAACTTTACCTTACGAAAATGTGTGAAAAAAGTGATTTTTTTTCAGCCAAATTTCAGGTTTGCAGGAGATTCTGGGTAAGAAAACATTGGGGGATCCACGCAAGCCATACCTCCCTGGAATCCCCGGGTGTCTACTTTTCAGAAATGTGTGGGTTTGGTAGGTTTCCCTAGGTGGCCACCGAGCCCCGGGCCAAAACGTCATGGGACCACCCTTGCAAAACCAGGTTGTTTTGTGAAAGGCAATTTTGAGGTCGCCTCAATACGTTGTGGGCTCTTGCCTGTCGCCGGTACTTGGGCCTCCCACCCGAGTGAGGCACCATTTTTATTGGGAGACCTGGGGGAACGCTGGGTGGTAGGAAATTTGTGTCAGCCCTGTGATGCCACAACTTTACCACACAAAAATGTGTGAAAAAAGTGATTTTTTCTGCCAAATTTCAGGTTTGCAGGGGATTCTGGGTAAGAAAACCTTGGGGGATCCACGCAAGCCATACCTCCCTGGAATCCCCCGGGTGTCTACTTTTCAGAAATGTGTGGGTTTGCTAGGTTTCCCTAGGTCGCCGCCGAGCCCCGGGCCAAAACATCATGGGACCCCCCTTGCAAAACCAGGTCGTTTTGTGATAGGCCATTTGGAGGTTGCCTCAATACGTTGTGGGCCCTTGCCTGTCGCGAGTACTTGGGCCTCCCACCCGAGTGAGGCACCATTTTTATCGGGAGACCTGGGGGAACGCTGGGTGGTAGGAAATTTGTGTCAGCCCCGTGATGCCACATTTTTACCACACAAAAATGTGTGAAAAAAGGGATTGTTTCAGCAAAATTTCAGGTTTGCAGGGGATTCTGGGTAAGAAAACGTTGGGGGATCCACGCAAGCCATACCTCCCTGGAATCCCCCGGGTGTCTACTTTTCAGAAATGTGTGGGTTTGGTAGGTTTCCCTAGGTGGCTGCCGAGCCCCGGGCTAAAACGTCATGGGACCCCCTTGCAAAACCAGGTCGTTTTGTGATAGGCCATTTTGAGGTCGCCTCAATACGTTGTGGGCCCTTGCCTGTCGCGGGTACTTGGGCCTTCCACCCGAGTGAGGCACCATTTTTATCGGGAGACCTGGGGGAACGCTGGGTGGTAGGAAATTTGTGTCAGCCCCGTGATGCCACAACTTTACCACACAAAAATGTGTGAAAAACGGGATTTTTTCAGCAAAATGTCAGGTTTGCAGGGGATTCTGGGTAAGAAAACGTTGGGGGATCCACACAAGCCATACCACCCTGGAATCCCCCTGGTGTCTACTTTTCTGAAATGTGTCGGTTTGGTAGGTTTCCCTAGGTGGCCGCCGAGCCCCGGGCCAAAAACCCAGGTGACCCCCCCTTGCAAAACCAGGTCGTTTTGAGATAATGTGTTGTTTATTTCTGCAGCGTGAAAATTTTGGCACAATATTGCAAGGAAAATGTGACAGACATTTTGAGGTTTGCAAGACATTGTGGGTAACATAACTTGTTGGGATCCACAAGAGAGATATCACCATGTACTCCCATGGGTGTTTCGTTTACATCAATATCTACAGTTGCTTCTTAGATGGAATGTACACCTTGGCAGAGAGACTAAAAAGACAAAGATTACTGCACAGCCATTTATTCCTCAAGCACACACACATACTGGTTGGATTTGGCAAGAGGGCGAGTGATGGTTCAGTATATACAATTTTATTAACAAGAGATTTCACAAAAATGAAATGCACTGTCAATAATTGAAAGGACAAAAAACTGAACCAGTGACTCGCAGCTCGTGAGGTGTAAAGCCACGTCAAGGCCCCAACCGCTTTACAGGCCATTCACACACCTTTCATACGTGATACACACAAGACCATTCACACCACCAGGCACGAAAAAAACACATTACAACATTCACAAAAAGGGACAAGGTACACCCTGCTTGAGAAAGACAAAAAAATATTACTGCACAGCCATCTAATCCTCAAGCACACACACATACTGGTTGGATTTGGCACGAGGGTGAGTGATGGTTCAGTATATACAATTGTATTAACAAGTGATTTCACAAAAATGAAATGCACTGTTAATAATTGAAAGGACGAGAAACTGAACCATTGACTCACAGCTCGTGAGCTGTAAAGCCACGACAAGGCACCAACCTCTTTACAGGCCATTCATACACCTTTCATACGTGTGACACATACAAAACCATTCACACCGCCAGCCGCGGGCCCATCACATTACAATACTCACACCAGCAGACAGCGCCATTCAAGGGCCCATCACTTTCACATGCCCACATTCCTAACACAGCAACCACACAAGCTGATGGATTGCGTGGAGTGTCACTCGGCTAGCAGTGTGTGTAGTGACCAGCAGCAAGTCACTACTCACAGACCGCCAGCCGAGCGCCAGTCCACACACACGCCAGCCAAGCGCCAGTCCACGTACACCGCCAGCCAAGCGCCACTCCACGCATACCGCCAGCCAAGCGCCACTCCACGCACACCGCCAGCCAAGCGCCACTCCACGCACACCGCCAGCCAAGCGCCACTCCACGCACACCGCCAGCCAAGAGCCACTCCACGCACACCGCCAGCCAAGCGCCACTCCACGCACACCGCCAGCCAAGCACCAGCCTACACACACCACCATCACATTTAGGATTTTTTTATACAAAAAAGAAAACACAAACAAATTGCAAATAGATACAAATCTACTAACACAAAATCTGAAACTAAATACATTGCACTAATGCCAACCTTGAAACAGAACAACAATTCTTAAACATTACAGACCAGGCAGTTCACTTTACCACTCATGGTTGCTCCCAATAATTCTTTTGCTTGTGGTACGCTCTATAACAAGCAGGCACACACAGCCCAGGGTTAGAAGGACACTCAGGGCAGTACATACGAGTCTCCTTCCGCGTACCTCTTCGCCAACAGACTCTACATCTCCTAGTGGGAAAGTCTTTTGAGGGTGTAGGAGGAATGTGATCAGGAAAGTGGCGATCTTTCAATCGAGCCACATCCTCCACCACTCCAACTCTAGGAACACTTGCCTGTTGCACAACAACAAGGCTGCCTATGACAGACTGCTGAAACTGAACAAAAGTCAACTTTGACGCAGGAGAACAGTCCTTGAACACAATAAAAGCATTGAAAGTTGCTAAATTGAAGAGATGGATGGCCAACTTCTTATACCAAACGTAAGCCTTACGAATAGCAGTGTAAGGTTCCAACCTCTGATCTACTCTATCAACACCACCCATGTGCTTATTGTAGTCTAAAATGCACACAGGTTTGCGCACTTCAGCAATCTGACCCCAAACAGCCACAGTTGAAGTACTCTCATCATGGATGGTAGTCAGCATGTACACATCCCTCCTGTCCACAAATTTCACAGCTAGTAGTTCATCACTACGCAAGGAACTGCACTGTCCCCTCTGAAGTTTTTTGCAAACAAGCTCTTTTGGATAACCTTTACGGTTAGAGCGGATTGTGCCACAAGCAAAAGTGTCCACTTTGAACAATTCCTTAAACAATTGCACAGCAGTGTAGAAGTTATCAAGGTACAAATGGTGGCCTCTGTTAAACAGTCCTCTAGCAAGATCCCACACAATTTTCTCTGAAACTCCAAAAGTGGACGGACAACCAGGGGGTCAATAGTGGAATCCCTACCAGTGTACACACGGAAATTAAAAACATATCCTGTCCTACTCTCAGACAACATATACAGCTTAATTCCATAGCGTGCCCTCTTGCTAGGAATGTACTGCCTAAAAACCAAACGGCCCTTGAACAGGACCAAAGACTCATCAATAGATATTTCTTTCCCTGGAGTATAGATCTCTGAAAATCGATCTACAAAGTGATCAAGAACAGGCCGAATCTTAAAAAGACGGTCACATTCAGGGTGATCTCGTGGCAACGCCAAAGCATTATCAACAAAATGCAGCATCCGAAGCAAAAGTAAATACCGATCACGAGTCATAACTGCAGGAAATATGGCCGTTGCCATCAAGGGACTGGTAGACCAATATGAACCCATGGACGGCTTCCTTATCAAACCCATCAAGAAAGTCAAACCCAAAAACTTCTTCATCTCTTCCAGATTTGTTGGACTCCACCGGGTAGCTCTAGAGTGGGGCCTAAGTCTGGCACTGTTGTCCCTCAAAAACTGTTCAGCATACAAATTAGTCTGCTCAACAATCTCACCCAAAAATACATCATCCATAAACAACTGAAAAAACTGTATAGGCAAATAATGTTCACAATCCACTCTACACCCTGCATAACCACTAAAGGCAGGCAACACCGGCTGCACCATGTTTGGATCAACCCAGAGTCCAGCACTTCCAGTAGGAAGCCTAGCAGCCCCAGGCTGCAATCCAGATGCCTCTTGCACCATCGGCACAGTAGTATCCTCCTCTAAAACAGGCACTTCATCCGCACTGAGAGTAGATTCATCCACACCGAGAGTAGCTTCATCTGCACTGAGAGTACCTTCATCATCCAATGATTCCATGTGGAGAGAAAACTCACTGCCTGAATCTTCCCCTCCCTCCTCTCCCTCAGACGCACTGTCAGTCTCATAATCCTGCTCAGAGGAAGATTCAAGAAGCAAACCAACCACCTGCTGAGCAGTCATTCTACGGCTAGCCATAATGCTTACTAATAAAGGTTACTTGTCAAACAAGTCAACAACAACAAACCCTTTGTAAAAAAAGAAATAAACAAAATGTAGCTTTATCACAAAGACCTATATACTCCAACACTATACCACTCATGTGACAGAAGCAGCTAGACTCACCACCACCTACTCTGCACAGACACAGTGAAGATCAACAATATCCCACTAAAAAGAAGAAGAAAAAAATTACACATAAGACAATGCAAAACACATCGCAAAGAATTTCATGCTCTGAACACTAACAAATATGCTGCCATTATGACACCACTTACAAAAAATTCATTCATGCATGACAATAATACTCATTTGGAGTAAACACAACAAAAATATTTTTCTTACCAAATAAATGCAATTACGCAAAACTGCAGAACAACCACTGCCGAAACCGCAAACAGGAATCAAAAGCTTTACACTAGAATAAAAAGGAGAAAAAAAAATTACAATCACATATGCAAATAATGCACCAGTCCACACACAATCCACCAGCCAAGCTAAGGGGTAGGTGGGCCGAAGAGTATAAATAAAATATTCACCCCCGTAAAAGGGGAGCAACCCTTGCCCTTGAGGCCACTCCCCAACACAAAAATTAAAAAAACCCTGGTGTCTAGTGGCTTCTGCCCTCCTTGGGGGCAGATGGGCCTAAAAACATACTGCTATTCTGCCACCCAAAGAGGGCAGAAATGGCCACAATCATCCTCCCATAAAGGGAGCGACCCTTGTCCAAGGGGCCGCTCCCCAACATAAAAAACCCTGGTGGCCTAGTGGACCTACAAAAAAACAAATCAGCCGATCTGCCCCTCAGGGTGGCAGAAACGGCCAAATTAATGCTCCCCAAAGGGGAGCAACCCTTGCCCAAAGGGCCACTTCCCAAAAACGAATCCCTGGTGGTCTAGTGGGCCAAATATAAAAAAAATGGCGACATCTGCCCTCCCCCATGGGGGCAGACAGCCACAAACAATGCCCCCAAGGGGAGCGACCCTTGCCCAAGGGGCCACTCCCACAAAAAATCCCTGGTGGCCTAGTGGCCATACAAAAAAATCAGCCGATCTGCCCACCCAGGGGGCAGAAACGGCCAAATTAATGCTCCCCATGGGGAGCAACCCTTGCCCAAAGGGCCACTCCCCAAAAACGAATCCCTGGTGGTCTAGTGGGCCAAATATAAAAAAATGGCGACATCTGCCCTCCCCCCATGGGGGCAGACAGCCACAAACAATGCCCCCAAGGGGGAGCGACCCTTGCCCAAGGGGCCACTCCCCACAAAAAAATCCCTGGTGGCCTAGTGGCCATACAAAAAAAATCAGCCGATCTGCCCACCCAGGGGGGCAGAAACGGCCAAATTAATGCTCCCCATAGGGGAGCGACCCATGCCCAAGGGGCCACTCCCCTCAAACAAATCCCTGGTGGTCTAGTGGGCCCAATTTTTTTTTTAAACATGGCGATCTGCCCTCCTGGGGGGCAGACACAGCCACAAATATTGCCCCCAAAGGAGAGTGACCCTTGCCCAAGGGGTCACTCTCCACAAATAAATCCCTGGTGGACTAGTGGGCACAATATCAATTATTAATTGGCTGATCTGCCCCCCCCATGGGGGCAGACAGCCACAAACAATGCCCCCAAAGGGGAGTGACCCTTGCCCAAGGGGCCACTCCCCACCGTTTCTCCCTGGTGGTTATAGCTGGAAAAACTGCCCCCCCCCCAGGGGGGCAGACCACCAAAACATATGGCCCCCAAAAGGGGAGCGACCCTTGCCCAAGGGCCGCTCCCCCAAACAGTACTTCCATCTCAAATACAAAAAAAATAAAATTCCCTGGTGTCTAGTGGGCATTCCTGCTGCACGATCGCATGATCGTGCAGCAGGAATGCACAAAAGAGGCATCGGGGGAAAGGAAAACCCTTTCCTTTCCCTCGATGCCTCTTTTGTTTAAAACCCCCCCTCCCCGGAGCCAAAACTAACCTTTATTCCCCGACGCGCTGGAAGCAAATGGCTTCCAGCGCGTCGGGGAAGAAAGGGAAACCCCCAATGACGTCAGCGCGCCTTGCGCACTGACGTCATTGATGACGTGTGTGGGGGGACGGGGGGAGGCAGGGGAAGGGCTTCCCCTGCCTTCCCCCAAAAAGATACCACGATCGGATTCCCACGGGGGGAGCGCCAGCGCTTCCCCCGTGGGTGGGTCCCATGACGAGCTGGACTCGTCATGAGCACATGCCCACTGTGTGCCATGACGAGTCCAGCTCATCATAGGCACCGAAGGGGTTAAGAAGATTCCAATGGAGTACCCAAACATTTTTTGGAGACTGAAAATGTCCCCATGGGGTTTATTTAATTGTGAAGTTTTGGAAGAATATGTGTAGAATTTTGGTCAAAAATGAATTTGTTTCTCAAAAATGTTGATTTGAAAATGATCAGCCAGTCCATTACACCTTTAGATTTGGGGGATCCAAGGGCGAACTTGATTACATGTTTGTATCTGTTGAGAGTTCTTCCTGCTTTAAAAAGTTTAAAATCGTGGCTTGTGACGGAAGCCATTATTTTGGTCCGGACATTTTCCTTTCATCCTGCATTAAGTCTTCATTTCCCCAAATTCAAACATTGAATACCCTCAATTGGGACATGAAGGACTCCTTGGAAGAATTGCAAATTAGTTAGAAGGGTGTCCTTCTACTTAATTTTTTCTTTGATGTTTTAAGGTGGTTGGAACGTTTGGATCCCAAAATTGTAAGGGTTTTTTAATTAAATTAATCTAGTGGAAGTAAGATAGCTAACAGGGGTATAGAGAGAAATGTAAGCAAATTGCTCTGTAGTCTTTGTGTCTTTCATATGGAGAGAGAGAAAGCACTTTCATGTATCTGTAAGACACAATAACATGAAAATCTTGTTTATTAAACAGAAGAGGACCTTTATAGGGATATAAGGATGTTTTGGTTGATGGTGCCCTAAATGTTTTACTTTTGCTCCGGCCAGCTTAGATTGTGTGGTTTCAGTATCTGATTGGGTTCACCACATATTTTTTATTATAGTGACTGGGAAAATTGCTTCACAAACGCTCCCTACATTGTCGATGAAGTGCTGTTGACTTCTATTACCCCTGCAAATATCAACAAGACCATATTGCTAATGTAATTCAGTCACTCTTCAGGTAGAGATAATATTCCTTCATCTGGGTTTAAGCCAAATCGATGGGGTTTTTAACTCCGTCCTTGACATCATTGGGTAACTGTCAGGGCTTCTAAGTTCTGATGTGGTTCCAGAATACCATTGTCAGAATATGTTCTGACATAAACATTGTGTCTTAAATAACTTCTCCAAATGAATTGCCCCTTTGTAGAAAATACTAGAAAATCTGCACTCAGTAGAATGATTGTTTTGTAAACAATATTTGGCACACAATCTGTATGTCAGACTATATGTCTGTACAATATTCTGACAGATGCTGGATTTTTAGATAGATGAAAGTGATAATAAAACCTTATTTTAAGTAGTTTGAATATAGTAATCTTTTGTGCTGTAGGTTGATTTCCTTGATGGGGGCTCATGTTAAAATTGCTTTGGTCTACTGAAGAGTATGTCCAGATTATCTTTCTGGTTCTGCAAGAATGTTTCCACCAAGAACAGGACAGCATTGAATTATGAGAGATTGGACAGATGCCAACATAGTAGTAACAGTGATTGTGTTGCTGCTTGGTTAACTTCCAGGAGAGCTTTGATTTGATAGATCATGCTAACCTATGGCAGACACACAGACCATGGAACATTCATTTTGCCTTGTTTTGTTTCTTTAATGACGTAGTGGCATTTCAGATTACATTTATATGTCACATTTTTTAATTTTCACCTTCTATATGCTTCCTATTAATATTCTCATTGTCATGCTGTACGCGTATATCCTTGCAACTTATAGTCTATTTAGCAGAAGTGCATAAATTACCAGCTCAGCATGCCTTATCAATTTGTTACACGCAGGCATCTAATATATTTGTAACATTTCTCATACATTTTTGCCTGAATTTCAAAATGGCAGGCTATCATTTCCATCTAAAGTCAACTAGACAACATAAAAGATCTTAAGTGTCAGATTGGTGGGTACATACTTCTATTTGCTTAGCAATTTTCTGGAATCTTAAGAGGGGCTGGTAGCTCCTGTTGTAAATTTGGGTTTAGCTATTCTGATATAACTATCCCCATCTGTTTATCACATTGACCCACATCATTTAGTGAGTCAACTCAAAAAACTGCAAGGTATTGGAAGGAAGGTCGAAACTGGTGTAGGGTTGCTTATGTTCCTACCTGGAGGGGACCTGGTCTGGCAGTTCTGGTTGGACTGTTCCTATTGGAGCAGGACTAAGACGAATTTGCTTAGAGCATGTCTCTATCTTGAATGACACAATGTTTTAGAAACAATGGCCAGGAATGTGCTCATAAGAGGTCGCCAGTGGTTGAGATGCATTCAAGCATTTGTTCATTCACCTTGTTGTTTTTTAAACTGGCCCTTATCAGTGGTTGCATTTTCTTGGGGTCCCTAATCTCTTCTGCCTCTAACTCAGCTTTCAAGATATTGTGGCCTGCATCTTTTACAGTTGCCACCACCTTGGTACCCTCCAGCAACCAGGCTATTGGGGTGATTTCAGCAGTTATTGGCTCTCCACTTGGCTAATGATATTAGTGCTTGGATCCAGAACAGTTGACGGTTAGTAACCTGCCATGGATTATCTGGTTATTGTTGGTTCTAGCCGGATTCTTATCAGTGTTGGGCAGCTGATGGAGAGCTCCACATAAGAGCTGTTATGGTATCTGCAGTTGGATAAGACCATCTCCTCACTTTTGTCTGATTTCTGATACAAAAAGGACAAAAGAGAACTACAAAATTACATTTGTAATGGGTTTAAATAGGGCTTTTGTCAGCCTATTTTTCAGATCTGCTTGTTGTTGAAACTTCTTGTTCTTTTACTC
Organism: Calotriton arnoldi; assembly: GCA_963921515.1. NCBI lineage: Eukaryota > Metazoa > Chordata > Amphibia > Caudata > Salamandridae > Calotriton > Calotriton arnoldi. The sequence continues at coordinate 2,968,114 of CAWUFW010000758.1, read as the reverse complement.
TTAAAATGGGTACAAAACATATAAGTAGCCTGCTTTGCGCAGTTAATCTTGCTATGTCGGATTATACCCCCAGCTGGGTTACAGACTGAAATCAATGCCCTTTGCAGTTATTGCAGCATTAATATATGTGATAAAGAACTCCCTGGCACACATTATAATAATTTTCAAGTCACCAATGAGTTCCATGACCCTATAGAGGAAGAAGGCCAAAGGCCAAGTTTCCTTATAAGGTTATGGAACAAGGTGACTTGCAATATCTTTATCATGTATGCCAGGGGCAAATTGATCCCTTATCATACATGGGCCCACCATCACTTTTCCCACAAGGCACTCAAATCCTTGGTGCATCGCTTTTTTCGTATGAAAGAGAGCGCGTGGAGAATAAAAATAGAATCTTTAGTGCAGAAAGATATTAGAATCAGTTTATTATAAGTCACTTGTTTTTTTAAAAAGTGCAGTAGCTTGGAATGTGTAGAAACAGGCAGAAAGAGTCTAACATTCGGATAATTACTTAAGGATTGTAAAAAATAAACATGTTTGCGTAAATCCTTTCATATGAAAGAGAGAGCATGTTTGCTAACATAAAGAATACAAATAGACCTTGTAGTGCACAATTAAACACATCAAAAAAGCTGTTAGATATTTGTTGCATTAAGATATTAGAATCAGTTTAAAAAAAAAAAAGCAGTAGTTGCTCGGAATGTGTACAAACATGCTGAAAGAGTCTACATATTCTATAATTTCCCATTGAGTGCAAAAAAATGAACATTTTTCCAGGATTATCTCCTTTTTGCTTGTCACTATACAGCTAGAAAAGCAGAGCAGAAGAAAGAAAAACATCATTTTGTTTTAGATTAAGCATCTGCTTTAATTACTCCCCGTGACCTTACCTGCCTTTTCCTTTGGATGCTGGCTCTGGCAGCAGGCATTGTGATGTCAGAACTCAACTGTAATACATTATTACAGTTGAGATCTGATGTCATTTCTATATAATAGGGGACTAGGTGCATCACAATTAGGTGTGGGCTTAACTTTTGTAATTCAGTGTAGCGTAATCATGTGGAATTACCCGATAATTCTGTGAGATTATACAAGAAGAGTAATTCTGTGTTTAACGCTATTTTTAAGCACAGAAATACCTCTTCGCATCCAAAATGAGCATGAGAATGCATTTTGAACAAAGAAATAGCTCTAAATGCAACAGAACATGAATATCAAGGGCAAGCGACCGCTCATACTTGCTAAATGTTTGCTTGGGGTGGGATTTTGACCCAATGCACTCCTGCCATTTAGAGTTATTTTCTTATTGCAAAATGCCCCCTTGCATCCAAAATGGGCACGTGAAGACATTTTGCACTAAAAACAGACGAAATGTGCTGTTGGGATAGAATTTTACCCGCAACCTACTCCTGGCACCTAGTACTATTTTCTTAGTGCAAAATGCATCCTCACGTCCAAAATGGATGCGAGGATGCATTTTGCGTTAAGAAATAGGGCTAAATGCGGCAGAACACAAATAACGAGTGGGCGCTCGCTATATGTGTTCTTGCGGTAGGATTGTTTCTCCCCAAATTACTCTTAATTAAGTGAGCAGGCATAATCACATTATTATTAATAATTCCCCGTCAAAACGTAACATGGAATTACAGAAATTTCTCCGATTACGCCAGTGTAATTAAATTTACACCGGGCTTAGTTACAAGTCACCTACTATAAAAAAAGTAGAGACTGGTTTTTATGTATGCATTGTGTAATCCCATGTTTTATAAATTAATAACAAATGTCAATAAAATAAATATTGACTTTTGAAAGAGAAATGTTATATGTAGAAATAATTTTCTCAAATCATTGTCGTGGATGTAAACACTGCAACTGCATTTAATTGGGGGTATTGACACCAATGGGTGGGATATTGAGATTTAATGCCCAGGATGAAAGAATTTCAACACAAACTTTAATAAAGGCCCATTATTGAAAAATGGTCTCTACTACTGTGTGGGTCTGGATTAGTTGGGATGAGAGAGTCGAATTTCATGTACTAGAATCGAAAAAGGAGTTTAAGGTCTAACTAGCACTAGCGCCTAGCATTGAGTTGAAGGGCAGGGTTTGGGATTTTATTACAGGAGATGTTGGTACAATGTAAAATGTTAATCTTCTTTTGAGCTTTGATAAATGCCCTCATTATGGAAAAAAGAGCTACAATGGATGCAAAATAAGCCAGCGACAGCCGTGGTTAGTGAGTTAGAGTTACAAACATCCCTTGTGCAACCCTTAATCTCCCCTCCAGAGTGAGCTCGTAAGGCAAAAATAGATGTATTCGAAACATTGCCTTGAGTTTAAGAATATACTTATCTTGAAAATCGAGAGGTCTGTGTGACAAGAGATTTATTGAGTTATCTTATATATTAACATTCTAAACGAAATACAAAGGTATGCAATGAACTATAAACATCCCATATTGGTGGGCAGCAGATTATCGGTTCAATGTAGGCTATGACGTCTAATGAGGTGAAGTGTATTTGACCCTTGAATGTGGAGTTCAATATGCAGCATGTGTTGTCAGATAGTCGATTTTTTTCATTAAAAAGAAAAGATTTCGTGTGTTGTTTTGCAATGTACTGCTTTGAGCATACTGACCTTTCGGTTTGTATGTGAAAACTGGATGTGAACATTGCTTTAGGGGATTTTTTATTACCGGCTGAAAAAGAAGAATTTTTAAATTAATTATGTAGTATGCACATTTTTTAGACTGCACCTGTCTATAATGTACATTTTCAGGGAAATTCCCTAAATAAACATTGATTGACCGATTATTAATTCATTAAGGATACCACGTGTTCTCAGAACAATATCTAAGAAGCTAAGGTACATGCTTTTCCCTGCCTGCTTTTTAAAGTATATAGATTTGCTGAACAGTGCCGTGCACTGCATGGTTAAAACAAAAAATTAAAGGCCACCAATTCAGAGTTTTGTCTACTGCTTCGTCGGAGGGATATAACATTTTGTACTTTGATGCACAAATGTGGGTTTGATAGTCCAGTAAATGTATACCAAAGAATAAAGGCAGTGTTTCAAGCTGTCTACAAAAAGAATATTCAGGCAAGCTGCTAATACTTAGGGGCCGATTCCGATCTCGGTCGGAGGCGTACCCAACACCATTCGGTCGGGAAAAAAGCCATGCGAAAGCCTGTTTCCTGACCGATCCGTACAGCACACCGAGAGAGCAAGTACGATGCGCACAACAGCAAAAAATCCGGCCGAGCCGTACTCACCCAAACCAGGTCTTGTTCTCCGACCGAGGCGAATCCGGAAACGCCGAATCGAGTCGCACGGAAGGAAAAATGCAGCCCCGTCCGGCCGGACAAGTACGATGCGCTTCCCGTACGCGCCGAACCCGTCGCTACGCACGGCACGTCAAAGCATCCGGGAGAGGCGCACATAAGCTCCGATTCGCGCCACAACACGATCCACGGCTACGAGACGAACACGGCACCGACGAGGACGAGGCGAAGTGACGAGGACGACGCGAAGCAACGAGAAGGACGAACGACACGAACCAACCATGAATCCCTTCGTCCCGATCATACCAATATTCTACATCTACTACCGGAACAGGCACGGACGCGTACGGTGCAGAAGGTAAGCCAGACACCAACCACAAAACACATACAACACGTACACGACACATCACACACACACACGGGGATGCTGAATATACTTACACCAGCAACAGCAGCACCATATGGGCGGGATGCCCATCACCAATGCCACATATGCACACAGGGGCCTGAATGCGCACCACCACCCCTACCCAGGGGGCAGGATGCCTACCACCACTACCACCCTTACCCAGGGGGGCTGGATGCCTACCACTACTACCACCCTCACCCAGGGGGGCAGGATGCCTACCACTACTACCACCCTCACCCAGGGGGGCAGGATGCCTACCACTAGTACCACCCTCACCCAGGGGGGCAGGATGCCTACCACTACTACCACCCTCACCCAGGGGGGCAGGATGCCTACCACTAGTACCACCCTCACCCAGGGGGGCAGGATGCCTACCACTACTACCACCCTTAGCCAGGGGGGCAGGATGCCTACCAATACTACCACCCTCACCCAGGGGGCAGGATGCCTACCACTACTACCACCCTCACCCAGGGGGCAGAATGCCTACCACTACCACCACCCTCAGCCAGGGGGCTGGATGCCTACCACTACTACCACCCTCACCCAGGGGGGCAGAATGCCTACCACTACCACCACCCTCAGCCAGGGGGGCTGGATGCCTACCACTACTACCACCCTTAGCCAGGGGGCTGGATGCCTACCACTACTACCACCCTCAGCCAGGGGGGCAGGATGCCTACCACTACTACCACCCTCACCCAGGGGAGCAGGATGCCTACCACTACTACCACCCTCACCCAGGGGGGCTGGATGCCTACCACTACTACCACCCTTAGCCAGGGGGCTGGATGCCTACCACTACTACCACCCTTAGCCAGGGGGGCTTGATGCCTACCACTACTACCACCCTTAGCCAGGGGGCAGGATGCCTACCACTACTACCACCCTTAGCCAGGGGGGCTTGATGCCTACCACTACTACCACCCTTAGCCAGGGGGGCTGGATGCCTACCACTACTACCACCCTTAGCCAGGGGGGCAGGATGCCTACCACTACTACCACCCTTAGCCAGGGGGGCAGGATGCCTACCACTACTACCACCCTTAGCCAGGGGGGCAGGATGCCTACCACTACTACCACCCCCACTCATAGGATGGACAATGCATGACACAACAAGCACACCACAACCTAGGGAATGCAAGATAAAGACATCCCCCACCACCATGACAAGCGTGTGTAGGCTGTGTCAAATGCCTACAACACCGAACATGACTTTGAACATACCATGTGACCCCCTAGCACATGTGCCACACATATGTGTGTGGCACCCACAATGCAAGCAGCCCATGACCATTGTGGCAATGGGGCCTAAACCCCCATCATCACAGTGACCAAAAGGTAAGTGTGGGGTCCATAGCGAAGCACATTTTGACCATTGTGGCAATGGGGTCTAAACCCCCATCATCACAGTGACCAAAAGGCAAGTGTGGGGTCCATAGCTGAAGCACATTTTGACCATTGTGGCAATGGGGTCTACACCCCCATCATCACAGTGACCAAAAGGTAAGTGTTGACAAAGAAAGAGCTGCAACTGCCAAACTGCATGGATCATTCCTGGTCACAGAACCAAAAACTCATCTGTGGCAAAGTAGTGTATGTGTCCCATTGCAACATAAATTGGGTGAGCCAAATACTGCAGTGCAAATGAGACATTCCTTTGGCCATGTGCAGACAAACAACACCCATGGGGGCTGACACCGTCAACATTCATCAATGACACAATGACAGAAGTGACCATCAGAATGCAGAACCACATATTTGCACCAATGGGCACACAAATGCAGATATCCTGTGGAGACAGCAGATGTGAGGTGAACAGATACCATACCATGGCAGCAATGGGACACACAAACCATGATCACTGTGCTGACCGATGACCTAGGAGTCCCAGGGACAGCAGGGGAAACACACCAAACAACATACAGCCAATGGCACACCCAAGATATGCCAATGCAGTGGTGCAGATGCACAAACACAAACAGGCAGACCAACACTGTCATCATACACAGCAGGTGAGGGGTGGGGGTGCCAGTGTCCCCAGGCAACCACACAACACACGAGGAGAGCTGAATACCAATCATACAGATGTGCATACACTGCCACACTAAGGTAACTCATGGATCCAAATCCCCTATGTGGGCAATCAGGCATTGTCAGATGAGAGGGAGCACAAAACACACATGTCACACAGGCACGTAGGAACAACAACTGACACAGCAAGACACAGACACACCACAGCACCACCCCCAGGGCCCCCACAATGTGGTGACCCTGGGCTGAATAAAAATCCCACTGTGATGACAAAGCTAAATGTAGGTCGCTCCCCCACCACACAGCTCCGCCTGTGTTGTCTGCCCGCTGCTCCTGTAGGTAAGATCGCCCTCCGCTTGTGGCCCCGGTGCCCGTTTTTGTCTGCTCTCCCCTGTTTTTCCTTTCTGTGCCCCTCGCTGCCCCACTGTTGTTGTGCCCGTGATTTTGTCTGCTGTCCCCCTGTTTTTCCTTTCTGTGCCCCTCGCTGCCCCACTGTTGTTGTGCCCGTGATTTTGTCTGCTCTCCCCCTGTTTTTCCTTTCTGTGCCCCTCGCTGCCCCACTGTTGTTGTGCCCGTGATTTTGTCTGCTGTCCCCCTGTTTTTCCTTTCTGTGCCCCTCGCTGCCCCACTGTTGTTGTGCCCGTGATTTTGTCTGCTGTCCCCCTGTTTTTCCTTTCTGTGCCCCTCGCTGCCCCACTGTTGTTGTGCCCGTGATTTTGTCTGCTGTCCCCCTGTTTTTCCTTTCTGTGCCCCCGCTGCCTCTCGCCACTCCCGCCGCTGCGTTCCCTGCGGCCCCGCCCCCTGACTGCCCATTCGCTGCCCCTGCCTCCCGCCTCCCAGCTGCTCCTCCCTCCCACCTCCCCATAAATGGCGGCCGCTGCACGCCGCGCAGCGGACGTGCGCAGCGGGCGCGCCGCTGGCGCGCCAGGCGCGCCTAAGGCAAGCCCGTCTGCGCCCGTCCGCGACTGGACCGCGCCCAGCGCCAGAACCCCTGGAACCCACCAACGCAACACTACTCGACGGACCTACGACGCCGCCACACTCACCGCACTCAATGCCGGCCGGAACCCTGCCTGCTACCGAGCCTCACCGAGACGCACCCACGGACCCTTCGCCTGCCAAGCCTGCCGATTCACCTGCCCCCGGACGTGCACCACCTCCGCCAAGTCGAGCAACAGCAGCAACCACCTGAAATGCATCCTGCTGAACTCCCGCTCCGTCCACAGGCACGCCGTGGAACTCTGGGACCTGCTCGACGCAACAGCACCGGACATCGCCTTCCTCACCGAGACCTGGATGAACGCCTCCTCAGCGCCCGACATCGCCATAGCCATCCCGGATGGATACAAGATCACCCGGAAGGACCGCATCAACCAGACGGGAGGAGGCATCGCCATCGTACACAAGAACACCATCCGCATCTCGACTAACTCCGACGAGACCTTCTCCGCCGCCGAACACCTACACTTCCAGATACACACTGACCCCAAGACCACCCTCCGAGGCACCCTCATCTACAGACCCCGGGACCACGCACACTATTCAGCGAAGACATCGCAGACTTCATCAGCCCGCACGCCATGCCCTCAGCCGACTACATCCTCCTAGGGGACCTCAACTTCCACCTGGAGAACAACAACGACAGAAACACCACCGCCCTGCTGGACAACCTCGCCAACCTCGGACTCAAGCAACTGGTGAACACGCCCACCCACTACGCCGGCCACACGCTTGGCCCCGTCTTCTCGTCCAGCAAGCACATCTCCTTCAGCCACGCCACCGGACTCCACTGGACCGACCACAGCTGCGTCCACTTCAGCTTCAGAAAGACTGCGACCCACCACCACCCGCAACAGGCTCCCCGCCGGAGCTGGAGCAAGATCACCGCCGAGCAGCTCACCGCCTCCCTCAGCCAGAACACACCCACCAACACAACGGACCCAAACGAAGCAGCCAGCAACCTCGCCAAGTGGCTGACCGCCTGCGCCGACGACCTCGCACCACTAAAAAACCCTCCCAGCAGACCCGGAAGCAAGAAAACCCCTTGGTTCACCAACGAACTCAAGGAATCCAAGAAGAACTGCCGCACTCTCGAGAAAACCTGGCGACTCGACCAGACCACAGACAACAGGACCGCCCTCAAGCACGCCACCCGCAAACACCACCAGCTGATCCGTGCCACCAAGAAGTCGGCACTCAAAGAACGACTGGACAACAACGCCCATGACAGCAAGGAACTTTTCAGCATCGTCAAAGAGTTCTCCAACCCCAGCGCCGGAAACAACGACATCACCCCCTCGCAAGACCTCTGCAACTCACTCTCCGCGTTCTTCCACCGCAAGATCACCGACATACACAACAGCTTCGACGCACAAACAACGCACCCTACCGCCGAACCAACGCCCGCCACCACCACCCTCTGCAACTGGACCCCGATCAGCACCGAAGACACCACCCGCACGATGAACTCCATCCACTCCGGATCACCAACCGACCCCTGCCCACACCACGTCTTCAACAAAGCCGACGCCACCATCGCACCCCATCTCCGGGACATCATCAACTCCTCCTTCCACACCGCCACCTTCCCGGAGAGCTGGAAGCACGCCGAGCTTACCGCCCTCCTGAAGAAACCAACGGCGGACCCCACCGACCTCAAGAACTACCGTCCCATCTCGCTCCTTCCGTTTCCGGCCAAAGTCATCGAGAAGACCGTCAACAGACAGCTTGCCGCCTTCCTCGAGACGAATGGATCCCTCGACCCCTCGCAGTCCGGGTTTCGGGCCAACCACAGCACCGAGACCGCCCTTATCGCAGCCACCGACGACATCAGAACCCTAACCGACAACGGGGAAACAGCTGCCCTCATCCTCTTGGACCTCTCTGCGGCGTTCGACACCGTCTGCCACCGCACCCTAGTGAAGCGCCTCAGCAACATCGGAATCCGAGAGAAAGCACTGGAATGGATCATCTCGTTCCTCGCCGGAAGAACCCAGAGAGTCCGCCTCCCCCGTTCAGATCCGAAGCCACCGAAGTCATCTGCGGCGTTCCACAAGGATCCTCACTCAGCCCAACCCTCTTCAACGTCTACATGAGCCCCCTCGCAGCCATCGCACGCCGACACAACCTCAACATCATCTCCTACGCCGACGACACCCAGCTGATCCTCTCCCTCACCAACGACCCCACCACCGCCAGAGCCAACCTACACGACGGGATGAGAGACGTCGCCGACTGGATGAGGAACAGCCGCCTTAAACTGAACTCAGATAAGACGGAAGTCCTCATCCTGGGCTCATCACCCTCCGCCTGGGACGACTCCTGGTGGCCCCCGGCCCTGGGCACCGCGCCCAAGCCAACGGACCACGCACACAACCTGGGCTTCATCCTGGACTCCTCCCTATCGATGACCAGACAAGTCAACGCCGTCTCATCTTCATGCTTCAACACCCTGCGCATGCTCCGCAAGATCTTCAGATGGATCCCCACTGAAACCAGGAAGACCGTCACCCAGGCACTCGTCACCAGCCGACTGGACTATGGGAACACCCTCTACGCCGGAACCACAGCCAAACTTCAAAAGAGACTCCAGCGCATCCAGAACGCCTCCGCACGACTCATCCTGGACATCCCCCGACACAGCCACATCACCGTGCACCTGAAAGACCTGCACTGGCTCCCCGTCAGCAAGAGAATCACGTTCAGACTCCTCACCCACGCACACAAGGCCCTCCACGACCTGGGCCCAAAGTACCTCAACGACCGCATGACCTTCTACACGCCCACACGCCAGCTACGATCAACCAGCCACGCCCTCGCCACCGTACCACGCATCCGCAGAACCACCGCCGGAGGAATATCCTTCTCCTACCTGGCAGCCAAGACCTGGAACTCCCTCCCCACTCACCTTCGGCGAACCCAGGACCATCTCTCCTTCAGGAAGCAGCTCAAGACCTGGCTGTTCGAGCAGTAACTTACCCCCTCCCCCAGCGCCTTGAGACCCTCCCGGGTGAGTAGCGCGCTCTATAAATGCCGTGATTGATTGATTGATTGATTGACTGTGAACCACAGTCAGGTGTCCTGAGCAACAAACTACCATCACACCTACACAAGCACAAATCAATCAGCATGGCCAGTAAGCCAAGGCCAACATGGAGGCAGGGGACTAGCTGGGCAACGACTCCCATCTGCACACACTCAAGACCACACCCCTCGACCTCCAACAATGTGCAGCAGTGAAGTACACATGCACTGGTGACATTGCACATGCACCCATGACCATTCCAGGGTGGTGGGTGGGAACCAAGGTGCAGAAACACATCACACATGGCCACTCAACAAGACTCCTGAATGTCTGACACACTGCACACTACGCTGTACATGGACATGACGGCGATACCACACCAACCAATGGGATCCCAGCCACAGTCACACACCAATGAAGAAGCCAAGGTCACCCACAAAGAACACACATAGACAACAACCAACATTGCAGCCCGGACCCTGAGGAGTGCCAGCAGTCACACACACAACGTGTCACAATCACTGAAAGATAACACGAACTGAAAATCACATGACAGGGGCAAACAACAAGTGCCAAGGGGAAACCTGACTGTGACCCATCTGCGTCTGCACACAAACTCAGCCCTGACAGCAAACACACCTATGGGTGACACCCTGATGACCAGTAATGTGCCATGCACCCACATCACAGAGAACACAGGGAGAAGACTTTGGGGGAACATAGCTCAAGTCAGCAAGCATCACAAACAGGTACAACACTAGGGATCACAGCATGCGCAGATAAATGGAAGTGAACACACAGACATGCACACACAACACACACCTTGGGCGCAGGCAATGTCACACGTGTACACACTGCCATGAGGGGACTCCACTCCTGTGTGAGGAAAGCTGTGCCATATGTTGCCTCAGTAGGGCCCCATCATGTCAGCTGAGCACTTGGTCACACAATCAACAATTAGCACCAAATGAGGGCTCCCATCACATCAGCCTGGTCATGGATGTGCCAACGGAATCATCAGCACAGATCCAACACACTTGTATAGCAATGTTGCACTGACTACACGGATGAGTCCTTCCCCATTGATGCCCAAACCTGCATGTCCAGTGGAGATGGCAACACGGTCAGGGAAGTAGACAAATCCAACAATGGAAGGCACAACAGATGTGCAGGGGTGGAAGCCACAGATATGAAATTGCTAATGTAAGTAGGAAATCCCATTGCCAAATACTGAACACATGACACCCTCAGATGCTGCTATGGATGACATGGATACACCACATGATAGGACACATTCCCCCTGGACCACATGGGTTCCTGCACAGTAACACCTCATAATCATGAGACCAGATATCACCATCACTGCAGCAAGGGCATGGTTAGCAGCACCAACAACATGTACATCTGAAGCATGAGCACTAGAGAAAAGAAAGTTGCTTTATTCAGCATATGTGTTGATTGAAAACGACGTCCAGAAAAAAAGAGCAAAGGCCAATGGCCAGTCCATTGTCAAAGTTCAAACAGGGTGACACTGGCAGATGTCACCCTACGCATGCCTGCACAAAACCAGGGACAATCCACTAGGAGGGGCAACCGGGGAGGCAGGCCAGGCACCGCAGGGACAGGATCAGGGCTCACCAGGGGGAGTCAGGGAAGGGGTGGTGGGTGCTGGAGAGCCACTGACAACTGCAGTGGAGGTGTCTGACATGGTGTGTGCCGGCACAACTGGGGGCATGACTCAGATGTCGTGGGTGCCGGCACAACTGCAGTGGACCCTGCAGATGCAGTGGACAGGTCCGCCACTGCAGTGCCCAAGTCAGACAGGGCGGTAGTGGACTCCACTGCAGTGCCTACCTCCAGGGGAGGAGAATGGGGAACAGGCAAGGTGGGTTGGACAGAGGGGGAGGACACCCTCACCACATCAGTGGCACAGACAAGCGCAGCGGGGGTGTGGTGCTGGGAGAGCAAGTGGCAGGGGAGAAGGCCGGAGCATCTTGGGGATGGTATATCTGTGGGTGGGGGAACCTGGGGCAGGGTGTGGTGGGGGCACCTGTGGAGTGGGGGCCTGAGGGATGGAGGAAGGAGACCTGGTGCTTGAGCTGCAGGGCGGTGGCGGGGTCTTGCTCTTAGGACTCCGTGGGGACTTGCGGGTGGGGGCCTCAGTCCGTCTGCGCCTGGGGGAGGGTGTCCGGGGGCGAGGGGCACTCTGCTCCGTGTGGGTGGGCTTCCTCTTCCCCCGGGATGCTGGAGCAGCTTCATCGGTGGGGAAGAGGCCGAGGTCACAGAGGAAGAGCTGCTGTGACTTTGGGGTTGCAGGTGAGGCAAGGGAGGGTGCTTTGGAGGGAGAGGGAACTGAGGACTGCGCAGTGCATGTGGATGCGTGTGTGTGTTCCAGGGCCCCATCCCCTGTGAGTCTGGCTTCAGTCCCCTGAATGTGCGTGCGTGTGCGTTTTGTCATTGGCGTGCGTGTCAGTGTGCTGGATGTGTGTGTGCTGGTGTGTGCCTGTGCCGGTGTGTGTGTGCTTGGGATGGGTAAGGTGCTGGGGAGTGTGGATGGAGCAGAGGCAGGAGGGGTGAGGGACCGTTTGAGGAGGGACACTGCTGCCGTCAGGGAGGAGTCCATGGACCTATTGCCCCTCTGTAGGTCAGACATGCCCGATGAGATGCCCTCCATGAACGACACCAGCTGAGTCAACAGCGCGGTGTGCGCATGGAGGACACTCAGCATGGCTGTCTGCCCTACATGGAGCTGGCGAAGGAGGTACACAGACTCCTCACTCAGGGCAGCAGGGGACACAGGGGCAGGGGCTGCGGTGCCTGGCCCAAAGGAGACACGCTCCTGGACATGGGAGCCTCCACGGACCTGGGGAATGGGAGCCGATGGGAGGGCGGTGGTGGTGCTGGTGGTGGCGGGGACAGCAACACTAGCTAGGGTGTGGTGGCTGCTGACACCCGCCTCCACAAGGGAGTCATCCTCTGAGTTGCTCTGGTCCTCAGCTGAGGTGGATGCTGCTGAGGACTCCTCGGTGTGGCTCCCCTCGCCCTCCGTGCCACTGGGTCCCTCCGACCACTCCTCGGCTGCTGACCCAGTCTGGCTCTCTGGCTCCTCCTGGTCCGTGGAGCTGTCCCCTTCCGTGGCCGTGGATGTATCTGCAAACAATGGGGAAACAGACAGACATCAGTCACCTGCACATAACGCACACACCACTGTGAGCACAGCACATCACAGAGCAAGCCCTGGCATCATTAGTTGTACATTGCTAAAAGTGCCCTAACTGAACAGGAGAAGCCAATTGTCAGTCTGATGCCAAGCATGGCACTCACATCCCACATGGCCTTGCACCCATCTGTCTGGTGTCTGTTGGATTGCAACACCCCAGTGTGGACACATGCACCAAGTACACAGTAGTTGGACAGTGCAGAGGACACGGTGTGGACACATCACAGCTCTTGCCACTGAGTCAGTACAGGTTTCCGGATGAAAGGGATGCCCAGAGTCAAATAGGAAATGCATGTGATGCATACCAGCGACAGACACCATGATGCACCCATGTCCTGATAGCCAGCGCCACTATGGTGTGCATGTAGCACATGTCACTCCCCTGCAGGCTCAACAATCAGTAGACACATGCCATGGCGGAGGCATGACTGCAAAGTCATACATCACTGTCTCAGTGATGTATGACTTTGCAGCCAGGCAACAACACTCTGCACTGTGTCACAATAGTAGGTCATGGGGAATGCAAGTCCTGGAGCTGCACAAGTGCACATGTACATCCCCCACAACACATCCTCTTAACCCTCATCTGTCCAGGTCATACCTATTGGACATATGGTAGACCTGTGACACTACCCTCTGAACCTGAGCCCCTCACACTCTGCTGTGCATGGGGAACAGCTGCCTGAACTTCACATTCACATGCCCCAGTCTGCATGGGCAGCTGATCAGACACCTATGTGTCACACAAGTATCGTCTCCTATGGTCACATCTCCAGTGGCATGCTGAGCCCCTACCAAGAAACTCCACAGCAGTCCTGGCGACTAATCCACAGCACACTGACACAGAGGCAGACACCTGAGGGGTCAAATCACTGCGCACAATGTGACAGCTGATACACGGGAGTGGGAGTACAGAGTGTATTGTATGGCCTGGAGTAGGCATGACTGTCCAGCCCCACATGAATGAGGGTTGAGCCCTGGACTGTAGGCAGCTGGCTAAGTATGTGTGACACACGTCATATACATACTCCTGGGGCCCAAACATTGTTCCCACCCGCAGCATGGGTGTGTGCCAGATACCCCAGCCACATGTGGTGGATCAGCTCAGCAATTGGACCACAGATCAAAGTAACATGCTGAATACATGTCAGAATACAGGCATTGTGTAAGCAATGGACCCACCCATGATGCCCACCACAGAGTCAGGGAAACAGATGCTGTCTCCCACCTTGAGTCAAGCAAACTGCAAGGACACAGTCCTAAGTGACAGATTCCCCTGCATGTAAGGGCCACACCTGGGTATCAGATGAGGAGTGGGCAGTGCACAATAGAGGGACATGGCTCCTGGACAACATGACTGCTGTACTGTGGCAGTTTAACCAGGCCCGAGGAGGGCACATAGCATGTTAGACAGAGTTCACAGTGCAGTCTTTGACTCACCCCCTCCTTGCTGCTCTCTGGCCTTCAGCTGCCCATCCAGGTCTGGAAAGACCACCGCCAGGATCCTGAGCATGTGGGGGGTCAGGGTCCGTGTTCCGCCCCTCCTGCGAGGAGGCGACAGCTTCAGCTGGACCCGTGCAATCCTCCGGGTCCAGCCCCGAAGGTCCTGCCACCTCTTTTGGCAGTTGCGGATCCGGCGCTTGTAGACCCCCACGGACCGGACAGCCCGGACGATGTCCTTCCATATCTCCTGCTTCCGATGGGCAGAAGCCTGTCAGGATGACAAAGTGATAAGGCCATTACTACACATGCAACATATCCGTGCATGACACAGTTGCATATACATGTCGCAATCACAGGGGCACATGGTGTACACAGGCAGTGCACGGCTGCCCATGGACAGTTTTCCAGAAGTCACTACATGGTATCATTGCATGGGGAGTAAAACCCTGTTCAGAAGCACTGTCACTGCACCATACCTGTCCAGTGCAAGTCACTACACACTATGGGGGGTGACAACTACTCAGTGAGCCTGCTAGCCAGTGGCGTGCAGACTCTCAGCCTTGCTAGTCTGAAAAAATGCACATTCAGAAAGGCAGTGCACAGGACACTCACCTGCTCCCCTGGTGTCCCATACAGCTTGCTGTACTGTGGAAGTAGGCTGTCCAGCAGGGCCTGGTTCTCTTCAAGGCTGAAGGCTGGGGCTCTCTCCACAGTACGTGCCATTGCAGGGTCCAGAGGGGCAGAGACAGCAGCAGTGCAGTGGCAGATGTCGTCTTGGAGCATGTAGTGCAGGCAAGTGGGCTCTCAGGGGAACAGCCAGCAATATATATGTGCTGGAGAGGCAGATACTGTCCCTTGTGTCCAAAGTGATAGGTCCAAGTCGTTTGCATCTTCTGAATCTGGCCAATCCATGGAATAGCAGCACCTAAATACGCCCACAGCATCCTTCAAATCTTCAACTTCATGACATACATGATTTTGCAACATTGTTGTGGGTGACCAACTGAATTTCCAGCAACCGACTCGTTCAAAATTCGAAAACGCGTCCGTTGCCAGGCAAGCCCATTGTCAATGGGTGCGCACCGATCGGTCCATTGCAGTTCAACGCGCACAGGGGTACAACGCGTACCCGCACACATTGAAGGCAATGGGCCGGCCGGAGGCACCGATCGGTCCATTGCGGTACAACGCGCACAGGGGTACAACGCGTACCCGCACACATTGAAGGCAATGGGCCGGCCGGAGGCACCGATCGGTCCATTGCGGTACAACGCGCACAGGGGTACAACGCGTACCCGCACACATTGAAGGCAATGGGCCGGCCGGAGGCACCGATCGGTCCATTGCGGTACAACGCGCACAGGGGTACAACGCGTACCCGCACACATTGAAGGCAATGGGCCAGCCGGAGGCACCGATCGGTCCATTGCGGTACAACGCGCACAGGGGTACAACGCGTACCCGCACACATTGAAGGCAATGGGCCGGCCGGAGGCACCGATCGGTCCATTGCAGTACAACGCATCACTGTACATGTGACTGGCATAGGTCAGCATGCCTGTCTCAGATGGACATATGCCAGACACAGATAGCTCCCAGGGAGTGAGGGGCACACCTACATCACGGCAGCCTGTCCAAACCTTATCATAAGGCATGTAAGGCTGCATTTCCTATTGTGTGTATGTTGGTGTACATGTTGTCCTGTGGGTGTCACCTGTGGGCAGCCACCCCCAGGCTGTGCACGTGTTCATGGGGACAGGATCCTGGGTGTTACGTGTACGTGACCACTGTGATGTGCAACTGTTCATATCTGTGCATGTGTCATGGTCACATTTCACAGTGGTGTTTGTGTATGTCATGTCACATACCCCGTGAGTCCCATGTGGGACGGTATGTTTGAGCCAGGGTGTCCCAGTGGCACAATAGTGATGGACCTCCATAGTCTTTGTGCATGTAGTGTTTACAATGTCTCTGATTTCATGTGCACAATGGGAGACAGTCTCCACATCCACGTTGTGTGTGCATGGACTCTGATGTTGTGCGTGTGTATCACAGACGTCCATGTCTGTCCTGCCATGGCAAGTGTGGCCACTACCTGTGGGGGTCATGTTTGTTTTGCTGTGGTGTACACATGATACTCCAGGTGATGCCAGTGTCCATGTGGCATTACAGGGTCCCTGGGAATGTACCTGTCGTTGAGATGTGGTGCCTGGGGCACATCTGTCCTCACATGTCACTGTGGGGGTGACTGTGACACGGCATCATGATATCCAATGGGCCAACCTGGGACAAATTGATGCCACCTGTAGGACCGTGTTGACAGATGTTGGCCATGTATGTACCATACATGTCCTTCCGGTACTGCACACTTCATGTAGTTGTTATGTTATGTTATGTTATGTTATATACACTTATAGCGCGCACAGATACTCAACAGAGTGTCCCGGCGCGTGCTTGAGAAAAGAAACCGAGGCCAGAGCGTCAACTAGAAGAGAAGAGTTTTTAGCTTTTTCTTAAAGATCGCCGGGTCCTGGATACCACGCAGTTCACGGGGCAGAGCATTCCATGCTAAGGTAGCTTTCCGTACAAAAGAGCTCCCTCCGAGCCTTTGGCGGTTAAACCTAGGAGTCTGCATTAAAAGTTGGGAGGAGGAACGCAACTGTCTTACTGGAGTATAAAAGGCGAATCTCTTCTGTAGATAAATAGGACCCAGGCCATAGAGAGCTCTGTGGGCAATGGTCAGAGTTTTAAATTTTATTCGAGACTCAACAGGGAGCCAGTGTAAAGAGCGCAAATGAGCGCGTACACTGCACCTGCCAGACAGACCCAGCAATAGTCTGGCAGCAGAGTTTTGGACTACCTGCATTTTATTCAAGAGGTAGCCAGGGATGCCCACATAAAGTGCATTGGCATAGTCTAGACGGGAGAGAATCAAAGCACGAACAACAGTTTCTTTGGCTGGTCTAGGAAGGAGAGGGAGAAACTTCCTCAAAGCTTTCAGGGTGCCAAAACAGGACCCAGCCAGCTTTTTAACCTGAGAAGAAAAAGTCAGGTTCTCATTAAACCAGACCCCCAGATTTTTAGCGGCATTTCCCCCTACACTAGGTAGGGGGAATCCAGGAGGCCATAGCCTCTCTCTGAAATTGGCAGGAAATGTGCCATACAAGAGGACCTCCGACTTCTCTTCGTTGCACTTCAGCTGTGCCTGAGCAAGCCAATAAAAAACAGAGGCCAGACAGTGCTGAGCGGAGAGGACTGAATCATCGTCCCTTCCCCATGAAAACAGGAGCTGAGTGTCATCCGCATAGGCCAACACCTTAGCCCCTAATGACTCCGCTAAATAAACCAGCGGAGTAACATAGATGTTAAAAAGAAGGGGGCTAAGGGATGATCCCTGCGGGACACCCGTGACCACCCGCTGGGGCACGGAGGCACATGGAGGAAGCCAGACCTGCTGGGTACGGCCTTCCAGAAAAGACTTAATCCAGCCCCAGACAGACCCGGAAATACCAATCTCCCGGAGGCGGTCCAGAAGCAAGACGTGAGGCACTGTATCAAATGCCGCCGAGAGATCCAGCATAACCAGTGCAGCTCTCCCGCCGGCATCCAGACACTCACGAATCGCCTCTGACACCTCTAACAGTACTGATTCCGTGCTGTATGAAGCACGAAAGCCGGATTGAGCCGGGTGTAGCAAACCTGATGCCTCGACGAATTTAGTAAGCTGGGTAGTGACCACCTTTTCACAAACCTTAGTCAGGCTAGGCAGAAGCGAGATAGGACGGTAATTTCCAGGAATCAGCGGGTCAAGGGATGGCTTCTTAAGGAGGGGAAGGATCTGAGCCTGTTTCCAAGACGCCGGGACTGAAGCCTCCCGCAGAGACATGTTAACAATTAAGTTAACTTCGGGGTTAATGATATCAGCCGCGGCGGCCAGAAGTCTTGCAGCACAGGGGTCTGTTGGAGAGCCTGACTTCAAAGCCTTAAGAATTTTAAGGGAGCAGGACAGATCTATAGGCTCAAAGGTTAACAGTGTGTTAACAGGTCCAGCTACATTCTGGCCGAATGGAGAGGCAATAGGTACCATGGCACCGGAGGAAAAAGTAGCTTGTATCAAACTGATTTTGTCCAGGAAAAATTTTGCCAGAGTATTACACCATGATTCCGAGACTGGCGCAGCGTGCGCCTGAGCAATGGGAGACATAAAGCTTTCAACAATAGAAAAAATTTCTTTAGAATTATTGTTAGCCTGGTCGATACGTGAAGCAAAATAATTGCTTTTAGCGACCGCTATGGTGGCATAGTAGCTTTTTTGTTTTGTTCTCAGTGAATGTTTCGCCATAGGACAATAGCCGCTAAAGCGCCATATTCGCTCCAGTTTTTTACATTCATGCTTCAGGGCTTTCAACTCTGAGGAAAACCAGGGTTTGGAGGGGAGTCTCTTGCCAATTTAGGCCGACACGGTGCCGAAAGAGCAGACACCGAGTCGGAAATCCAATCGGTGAACTGAGACACGTTCCCCTCCAAGTCTTGCTGAAGAGAAGGCCGAGAATCATTCAACATTCTAATGAACTGGCTAGGGTCAATTTTACTAAAAGTAGGAGGACGATGGTGGCAAGCCTGACGAGCGGGCTGGGAGACTTCCCAAGAAAAACAGATGAGAAAGTGGTCTGACCAAGAAACAGGCACCGGCTTATCCACCTGAATGGGAAAGTTGGAGCAGATGGGGTCTAAAATGTGGCCCCCTTGGTGGGTAGGATCCGTAACCCATTGGAAGAGTTGAGCCAAGTGGAGGGAGTCAAGGAAATCAGCAGAGTCTCCGGCCTCGCATTGTTCAAGATGAAGATTCACATCTCCCAGAACCAAGTAATGGGAAAAACGCAAAGCTCGCTCGACCATCGCGTCCCCACAAGATTTGAGAAAGGCACCAACCGGGCCGGGGGACGGTAGATGAGGGAGCCACCTAATGTGAAATGGGCAGAAAACTGTATGCTGAAGTCCAAGACCTCAGACTCTCCCCAGAGGCTAAAAGCTTCGCTATGGAAATCCCAGCGATCCCTATGCAGAATAGCCAGGCCACCTCCTCTGCCCACTTGGCGATCCATACGATGAAATTTGTAACCAACAGGGGTAGCCAGTGCGACAATAGGGTTGGATGAAGTGTCCAGCCAAGTTTCAGTAACAAACAGCAAATCCAATGAGTTGTCAGAGACCAGATCAAAGACATCCACATAATGCTTTCTCAAAGATCTAGCATTAATGAGAGCAGCTCTGATAACCAGACCCTTCAAAACTTTAGTGGGCAAATAGCCAGGGGAGAGCTCTAGTGTCGGCGAAAATCCGCACTCAGGGCAAGCAAAGTCCAAATTCTCCAGCATAGCACAGTCGCTATGTGAAAGGCAAGCGGGAGGCCAAAGAGTTTTTAAGAACTCACCCGATAGTTGAGGAACATAACTAACAGAAGGCAGGGCGCGGGCAGCATAACTGGCCCTGGCCGTTGACTTGGCGCTGACGGGCGCAGACGGGCTTGCCTTAGGCGCGCCTTCGGCGCGCCATCGGCGCGCCCGCTGCGCTCGTCCGCTGCGCGTCCGAGTAGAGGCCATTAAGTAGGGCTGAATGAGGGTGAGGACGGCGTGCAGCGTGCAGTGACTAGAGCGCTGACCGCGAATGGTTCAAGGCACGGCGAAAATGGCGGCTGCAACTAAGCCGGCCTTGAAAAGTGCAAGTGCAGAGAAAGGAGTATAACACACTCCGAGCGTTAATACTGTCAACAGTTTCCAGAAATCACTTTACAAATAAGCAATAAGCCCCCACACAGATAAAATGATCAAAGATAAAAATTAGCGTATTATTAAAACAAGGAGTAAAATTAAGAGCTTTCTACAGCTTTCGTCAACTGTGCCTTAAGTTCTATTTTTCAAGTGCTGCCCGCCCAAGCACAGCCCGTTAAGTAGGGCTGAATGAGGGTGAGGACGGCGTGCAGCGTGCAGCGACTAGAGCGCTGACCGCGAATGGTTCAAGGCACGGCGAAAATGGCGGCTGCAACTAAGCCGGCCTTGAAAAGTGCAAGTGCAGAGAAAGGAGTATAACACACTCCGAGCGTTAATACTGTCAACAGTTTCCAGAAATCACTTTACAAATAAGCAATAAGCCCCCACACAGATAAAATGATCAAAGATAAAAATTAGCGTATTATTAAAACAAGGAGTAAAATTAAGAGCTTTCTACAGCTTTCGTCAACTGTGCCTTAAGTTCTATTTTTCAAGTGCTGCCCGCCCAAGCACAGCCCGTTAAGTAGGGCTGAATGAGGGTGAGGACGGCGTGCAGCGTGCAGCGACTAGAGCGCTGACCGCGAATGGTTCAAGGCACGGCGAAAATGGCGGCTGCAACTAAGCCGGCCTTGAAAAGTGCAAGTGCAGAGAAAGGAGTATAACACACTCCGAGCGTTAATACTGTCAACAGTTTCCAGAAATCACTTTACAAATAAGCAATAAGCCCCCACACAGATAAAATGATCAAAGATAAAAATTAGCGTATTATTAAAACAAGGAGTAAAATTAAGAGCTTTCTACAGCTTTCGTCAACTGTGCCTTAAGTTCTATTTTCAAGTGCTGCCCGCCCAAGCACAGCCCGTTAAGTAGGGCTGAATGAGGGTGAGGACGGCGTGCAGCGTGCAGCGACTAGAGCGCTGACCGCGAATGGTTCAAGGCACGGCGAAAATGGCGGCTGCAACTAAGCCGGCCTTGAAAAGTGCAAGTGCAGAGAAAGGAGTATAACACACTCCGAGCGTTAATACTGTCAACAGTTTCCAGAAATCACTTTACAAATAAGCAATAAGCCCCCACACAGATAAAATGATCAAAGATAAAAATTAGCGTATTATTAAAACAAGGAGTAAAATTAAGAGCTTTCTACAGCTTTCGTCAACTGTGCCTTAAGTTCTATTTTTCAAGTGCTGCCCGCCCAAGCACAGCCCGTTAAGTAGGGCTGAATGAGGGTGAGGACGGGCGTGCAGCGTGCAGCGACTAGAGCGCTGACCGCGAATGGTTCAAGGCACGGCGAAAATGGCGGCTGCAACTAAGCCGGCCTTGAAAAGTGCAAGTGCAGAGAAAGGAGTATAACACACTCCGAGCGTTAATACTGTCAACAGTTTCCAGAAATCACTTTACAAATAAGCAATAAGCCCCCACACAGATAAAATGATCAAAGATAAAAATTAGCGTATTATTAAAACAAGGAGTAAAATTAAGAGCTTTCTACAGCTTTCGTCAACTGTGCCTTAAGTTCTATTTTTCAAGTTGTGCCTCATGATGATGTATGTTGGGATCTTGAGTGTGTTCAATGCTGCATATGTGGGGTGACTTACGATCTTGCTTACTTCTCCTCTGCACTGCAGGGCTCCTGCTGTCCATCGGCCATTCCCAGACCTGGCAACGATGGTGGAACGGGACAGCATCCGACGGTACCGCTTCACCAGGCAGCTGATTGAGGATTTGGCAGTGCAGTTGTCCCCACATTTGCAGCCTGGCCGGCCGTATCCTACAGCGCTGACCCCCAAGGTGAAGGTGATGGCAGCCCTACACTTCTTTGCCACCGGTACCTTCCAACATACTGTGGCGTCTGCTGGTGGGATGTCACAGACCATGTTCAGCCGTGTGCTCCGCGATGTTTTGGCAGCAATGTTGCTCTTCCTGAACCGGTACATCTATTTCCCTAGACTGCGACGACTCACTGACGTGAAGAGTGACTTTTATGCCCTGGGGAGGATGCCGCATGTCATTGGCTCCATTGATGGGACACATGTGGCTTTGGTACCACCACAGGCCCAGGAGCAGGCCTACAGGAACCGCAAGCACTACCACTCGGTCAATGCACTGGTGGTGTGTCTTGCAGACATGACCATCACACACGTGTGTGCCCGTTTCCCTGGTTCAGCACATGATGCCTTTGTGATGAGGAGTAGTCGCATCCCCAGGATGATGGCACAGATGCAGAACCAGCGTGCCTGGCTTGTCGGTGTGTACTGACTTTGTGCCATTGTGTGTGATCTGATCTGTAGTATTCCGCCCACTTTTCCAAGTCAGCTAATGTGCACTTGTCTGTCCGTAGGTGACTCGGGATACCCCAACATGCCGTGGTTGCTGACACCCCTCAGGAACCCTGTGACACCTGCCCAGATGCGCTACAATGAGGCACATGGTCGGACCAGGAGAGTGATTGAGCGGACCTTTGGTCTCCTGAAGAGCCGCTTCCGCTGCCTGGACAAGACCGGAGGGTCCCTCCCATATGCCTCTGCGAAAGTGTGCAAGATTATCATCGTCTGCTGCATGCTCCACAACATGGCAGTGCGGAAGGAGTTGCCTCTCATCCAGGATGACGATGACCAACATCCGCCACCTGTGGAGGATCCTGGCCTGGACCACGATGCCAGTGACGATGATGATGATGATGGTGATGGTGATGTCCGCACACAGCTCATCACCAACTTCTTTAGCTGAATGTGAGTATCCTGAGGTGTCATGTCAATGATGTGAGTTGGCATGATGTGTGGGTGGTGCTCTGGTGCTGTTGGAGTGTGTCCATGGGCTACTTGACTGGATGTGTGTTGCGATGTGTGCTTACAGGTGGGCTGTACTCCCCAACAGTGTTGACATGCTAACTTGGTTCTGGGTGGGTATCTTGTAACATGTATTGTGCATGAGTTTTGCTGTTCTGTCCTGTACTCCATTGCTTTTGACTGTGTGTCATTTCTGTCCTTCACAGGGTACTTTCAGATTCGTTTGGTCAACTGTGTCCACCGACGACGTGATTGCACATCCAGGCTGGTAGCTGTTGTGTCCCTACAGGTGATGTGCGCCACACCCATGGACTTCCTTCCATCTACAGTTGTTGACTGTGTGCCCGCTACCAGGTGGGGTTACCTTGCATCTGTAGTGGTTACGGCATGTTGCTACTGTGTAATAAACCTGTGCTTCACTTAGTGATGTGCGTTGTCTGTGGTCACACATTTGACTGCCATTTGCTTACTGCACCTGTGGGCTACTTGACTACAACTGGGAATGGGTGTGGTGTCTTTGCATTGCACCGTCTTCCCTCGCAACATCAGTGTAGGCAATGAGTCAGATGGCCTAGGTGTGTGTGTGTCGTGTAGCCCTGGTGGTGTGTCTCCCTCATGTGTGTCACGTTGCCTGTACTCACATACCTGTGTTTTCCTTGCTGTTGCAGTTCGCATACACAGTGTAATTTTGCAGTTCATCATCCCCATAACAGCACCCACGTTGGAATCACGACAGAGGCAAGTATGGTGTATTAGTGTGTTTATTGTGATACATTTGTGTTAATAGTGCATAGGATGGGTTGTGCTGTACATGAATCTTGCAATCCCAAGTTCCTAGGTGAATTGAAAGTCCGGGTAGACAGGATCCCCAGTATCGGGGCCACAGTTGTCTGACACATTGGTCCAACTTGTACTCCCCATGCAATGTGTGGGAGTAGTGTTGCCGTCAACAGGGTGAACAGTCTGTGCACAAAGGCGAACATCCAGAACAGGTTCAGGCTTCCTGGGAGTTGCGCTTGGCCATCGGCCTCTCACTTTTCCCTCCTCGGACGACCCCTCTTCTTGGGGGGGGCCCTCAAGTGCAGGCTGCTGCGGTGCAGGGGACTCTCCGCCAGAGTCCTCCTCCCTCCCTGTGGCAGTTGCAGTTTGTTCGGCACCAGATGTTGTTGGCACACAGGGAGGTGTGGACTGGTTGCTGTTCATCTGGCGGAGGCATTGTAAAATGTCCCTGTGCACCGCCGTCATCTCATGCAGTGCATCCCACTTGGACTCCACGCGGGACATGTGTGAGTCCACACGGGACATGTGTGACTCCACGTGGGACATGTGGGAGTCCAAGCGGGCATGATGGGCAGCCTGCTGCTGTTTAATGTCTCTGAGGAGCCCCACTACCTGGCTGAGCTCTCCGGTGCTGGACTGGTACGCATCAGCTATGCGTACCAGTTGTGGGTCGTCATGCACACCAGCAACGTCTGCAAGCAGCGACCTCTGTCTCCCAGCCCTCCCACCACCCCTGCTGACATGTGCAGTGTGTGCAGTGGCACGCACAGATAACCCTGGTCCACCTTGGGGGTTGGTGGTGGTGGTGGTGTCCATGGCCCCAGGTTGGTCCAGGGTCACTGTGCTGGTGTTGCTCCTTATTCTGTCCATGTCGGCAGGGATGGTATTCGTGGTGAAAGTCGTTGTAGGGGTGGGTGCAGGGGTGCAGCTGGTGGTCCTGCTGGTGCTGCAGCTGGTGGTCCTGCTGGTGCTGCATGTTGACTTGCACCGGATGTGCCAGGTTGTTCTTCATCGTCCGAGGAGGACAGAGGCTGTACGACGCCAGTGAGCTCGGCATCCTCTTGAGCCTGGGACTGGGACTCCTCAGCGTCTGCTGCTGTGTCCCCATCATCACCTGTTTTTGGGAGACACAAACAATGTATGTCATGTTTCTGCAGGCATCAGTGGTTGACACACATGACAGTTGTGACTGTGCCTCTGGGTGCGGGCCTGTACATTGCATTGTCCTAAGTCGTCACAGTCAGGAGTTGATATTGGTGTGGCACATTGTCCTGCATTATTTGGGCATTTCTATGTATTTTCTGGGGTGTGAACATGGTCTGCATTGCTTGTGTTTGGTTGACAGCCAGACCTCCTTCCCACCCAGCCAGCCACTCAGTTATCCCACCATGGAACGTGCTTGCGTTGCAGGGAGTGTAAGTTGTCTCTCAGGATGTCAGTCAGTGGTGTCCTGCTGTTTGTTGGTGCACAGTTGCCAGCAGGGCCTTGTGCTCCCCACAGCAGTAGCCAGTGTCAGCCATCTTGTGAGTCCTTCTCCACTGCCTGTGATGTGAGCATGGTTCAGGGTGGTGTTGATGGGCCAGTTGTGAGGCTGAGCAATGTCTGTGACTACGACTCCCATCATGCTATTGCCTCCACCCCCTTCCCAGCATGCCCATGCTTCCTTCCTTTTGACTCTGCTTCCCTGTGGGGTGGGCTGGCTGTGCTGACAGGATGGCTGGGAGTGTTGTCCTGGCAGTTGTTTGGCTAAGAGTCCCAAGAGTGTCCCTGTGCTTCACACAACATAACCCAGGGTGGTGGTGCTTTGTGGGATCTTGTGTTAGGATGGAGGGCATTGCATTCTACCAGGTGGGTACTGTGGAGTTTGTGTTGGGGGGTGTGAGGGGAGGTGCTGGTGACTATAGTCAGTGCTGCAAGTCCCCCTTCCCACCCAGCCAGCCAGTTATCCCACCATGGAACGTGCTTGCATTGCAGGGAGTGTAAGTTGTCTCTCAGGATGTCAGTCAGTGGTGTCCTGCTGTTTGTTGGTGCACAGTTGCCAGCAGGGCCTTGTGCTCCTCACAGCAGTAGCCAGTGTCATCCATCTTGTGAGTCCTTCTCCACTCCCTGTGATGTGCGCATGGTTCATGGTGGTGTTGATGGGACAGTTGTGGCGGTGAGCTATGTCTGTGACTACGACTCCCATCATGCCATTGCCTCCACCCCACTTGCCAGCATTCCCATACTTACTTGCTTTTGTGTGGAGTTCAGTGGGTGTGGGTGTGAGGGCAATGGCAAGATGGCTGACAGTGGTGTCCTGCTGTTGGTTGGTGTGCAGTACCCAGCATGCCCTTGTGCTCCCCACGACACAGCAACAGTGTCAGACATCTTTGATGGGCCTTTCCACTCTCTGTAGGATGTGCATGCGTGAGTGTGAGCTTGCTGGGCCATGTGGTGGGGGATGTAGGGCTGTGACTACAACTCCCATCATGCTATTGCCTCCACCACCCTTCCCAGCATGCCCATGCTTCCTTCCTTTTGACTCTGCTTCCCTGTGGGGTGGGCTGGCTGTGCTGACAGGATGGCTGGGAGTGTTGTCCTGGCAGTTGTTTGGCTAAGAGTCCCAAGAGTGTCCCTGTGCTTCACACAACATAACCCAGGGTGGTGGTGCTTTGTGGGATCTTGTGTTAGGATGGAGGGCATTGCATTCTACCAGGTGGGTACTGTGGAGTTTGTGTTGGGGGGGTGTGAGGGGAGGTGCTGGTGACTATAGTCAGTGCTGCAAGTCCCCCTTCCCACCCAGCCAGCCAGTTATCCCACCATGGAACGTGCTTGCATTGCAGGGAGTGTAAGTTGTCTCTCAGGATGTCAGTCAGTGGTGTCCTGCTGTTTGTTGGTGCACAGTTGCCAGCAGGGCCTTGTGCTCCTCACAGCAGTAGCCAGTGTCAGCCATCTTGTGAGTCCTTCTCCACTCCCTGTGATGTGCGCATGGTTCATGGTGGTGTTGATGGGACAGTTGTGGCGGTGAGCTATGTCTGTGACTACGACTCCCATCATGCCATTGCCTCCACCCCACTTGCCAGCATTCCCATACTTACTTGCTTTTGTGTGGAGTTCAGTGGGTGTGGGTGTGAGGGCAATGGCAAGATGGCTGACAGTGGTGTCCTGCTGTTGGTTGGTGTGCAGTACCCATCATGCCCTTGTGCTCCCCACGACACAGCAACAGTGTCAGACTTCTTTGATGGGCCTTTCCACTCTCTGTAGGATGTGCATGCGTGAGTGTGAGCTTGCTGGGCCATGTGGTGGGGGATGTAGGGCTGTGACTACAACTCCCATCATGCTATTGCCTCCACCACCCTTCCCAGCATGCCCATGCTTCCTTCCTTTTGACTCTGCTTCCCTGTGGGGTGGGCTGGCTGTGCTGACAGGATGGCTGGGAGTGTTGTCCTGGCAGTTGTTTGGCTAAGAGTCCCAAGAGTGTCCCTGTGCTTCACACAACATAACCCAGGGTGGTGGTGCTTTGTGGGATCTTGTGTTAGGATGGAGGGCATTGCATTCTACCAGGTGGGTACTGTGGAGTTTGTGTTGGGGGGGTGTGAGGGGAGGTGCTGGTGACTATAGTCAGTGCTGCAAGTCCCCCTTCCCACCCAGCCAGCCAGTTATCCCACCATGGAACGTGCTTGCATTGCAGGGAGTGTAAGTTGTCTCTCAGGATGTCAGTCAGTGGTGTCCTGCTGTTTGTTGGTGCACAGTTGCCAGCAGGGCCTTGTGCTCCTCACAGCAGTAGCCAGTGTCAGCCATCTTGTGAGTCCTTCTCCACTCCCTGTGATGTGCACATGGTTCATGGTGGTGTTGATGGGACAGTTGTGGCGGTGAGCTATGTCTGTGACTACGACTCCCATCATGCCATTGCCTCCACCCCACTTGCCAGCATTCCCATACTTACTTGCTTTTGTGTGGAGTTCAGTGGGTGTGGGTGTGAGGGCAATGGCAAGATGGCTGACAGTGGTGTCCTGCTGTTGGTTGGTGTACAGTACCCAGCATGTCCTTGTGCTCCCCACGACACAGCAACAGTGTCAGACATCTTTGATGGGCCTTTCCACTCTCTGTAGGATGTGCATGCGTGAGTGTGAGCTTGCTGGGCCATGTGGTGGGGGATGTAGGGCTGTGACTACAACTCCCATCATGCTATTGCCTCCACCACCCTTCCCAGCATGCCCATGCTTCCTTCCTTTTGACTCTGCTTCCCTGTGGGGTGGGCTGGCTGTGCTGACAGGATGGCTGGGAGTGTTGTCCTGGCAGTTGTTTGGCTAAGAGTCCCAAGAGTGTCCCTGTGCTTCACACAACATAACCCAGGGTGGTGGTTCTTTGTGGGATCTTGTGTTAGGATGGGGGCATTGCATTCTACCAGGTGGGTTCTGTGGAGTTTGTGTTGGGGGGGTGAGGGGAGGTGCTTGTGACTATGGTCAGTGCTGCAAGTCCCCCTTTCCACCCAGCTAGCCAGATATCCCACCATGGAACGTGCTTGCATTGCAGGGGGTGTAAGTTGTCTCTCAGGATGTCAGTCAGTGGTGTCCTGCTGTTTGTTGGTGCACAGTTGCCAGAAGGGCCTTGTGCTCCCCACAGCAGTAGCCAGTGTCAGCCATCTTGTGAGTCCTTCTCCACTTCCTGTGATGTGAGCATGGTTCAGGGTGGTGTTGATGGGCCAGTTGTGGGGGTGACCAATATCAGTGACTACGACTCCCATCATGCTATTGCCTCCACCCCCTTCCCAGCATGCCCATGCTTCCTTCCTTTTGATTCTGCTTCCCTGTGGGGTGGGCTGGCTGTGCTGACAGGATGGCTGGGAGTGTTGTCCTGGCAGTTGTTTGGCTAAGAGTCCCAAGAGTGGCCCTGTGCTTCACACAACATAACCCAGGGTGGTGGTTCTTTGTGGGATCTTGTGTTAGGATGGGGGGCATTGCATTCTACCAGGTGGGTTCTGTGGAGTTTGTGTTGGGGGGTGTGAGGGGAGGTGCTTGTGACTATGGTCAGTGCTGCAAGTCCCCCTTCCCACCCAGCTAGCCAGATATCCCACCATGGAACGTGCTTGCATTGCAGGGAGTGTAAGTTGTCTCTCAGGATGTCAGTCAGTGGTGTCCTGCTGTTTGTTGGTGCACAGTTGCCAGCAGGGCCTTGTGCTCCCCACAGCAGTAGCCAGTGTCAGCCATCTTGTGAGTCCTTCTCCACTCCCTGTGATGTGCGCATGGTTCATGGTGGTGTTGATGGGACAGTTGTGGGGGGGCAATATGTGTGACTGCGACTCCCATGATGCTATTGGCTACACTGACTTGGCCAGCATACACAGAATTCCTTCCTTTGAGTGGTCTTCACTGTGTGTTGGTGTTGTTGTGGTGGCTACATGTGTGGATGTGTTTGTTAGTTCTATTTGTGCCACTGCCTAGCTGTAGTTGTAGTTGTGTTTGTACATGTGTTGGCACAGTTGGATGTGACTTTTTTGATGGCATGTGTTGTCTTTATCTGACTGACATACACATTTTGGGATGATTCTGTTCTTGTTGCTGTGTAATTGCTATGAGTGCATGGTTTGACTCTCCCCTTGACAGTGATGTGTGTGTTTTGTGGCAGTATATTGTGTACATTTGTTGTGTACTCACCAGGCTCTGGGATGTCCTCTAGTCCATATACGCTCACTGGCGGAAGGATGGCCCGCACCTTCTCCTCCCAGGGCCTGAGGTATATTGGCTTGGCAGGAGGGCCACTGCCGGTGTGTTGGCTGTTGATGTAGTCTTTCTTCAGCATGTCCCGTACCCTCCTGCGCACGTCATACCACCTGTTCTGGATGTCCGTCTTTGTGCGCCGACATGGTGATTGGGCGTTCACCCTGTTGATGATCCTCTCCCACATCTTGGTTTTCTGCGACATGGGGGTCTGTTGGACCAGAGTGCCAAACAGCTGTGGCTCCACCCTGAGGATCTCGTCTACCATGACTTCCAATTCACTATCTAGGAACTTGGGATTCTTCTTGGGGGGCATGGTGATGGGTGGTGATGGTGGGTGATGTGTGTGTTGATGTGCAGGTGAGGGTGTGTGAGTGTGTGTTTTGCTGGGTGTATGTGAGGTAGGTATTTGTTGGTGTGCTGATGGTGTGTGGCTTGTGTGAGGGATGAGCTGTGGGTGTGTGGTTGCTTTCTCTTGGGTGCTGGCAGTGGAATGGCATTTGCAAAGGCTCATGGTAGTGATTTGTGTCCTTTATATAGGTGTAGTTGTGGGTGTGTCCTTGTTCTCTGTCCCCACCCCCCCCCCAGTATTTATTGGCTTGGTAATTGCTTGTTTGGCCTTTTTTTGGGTGATTTTTCCTTTGTGCTGTTTGTGTATGTTGGAAACGTTCTTGTGACCGAGTCGGACCCTGCATTGGTCTCGTACGGTGTTTTCCGTTTCGTTCACGCTGTGTTTGTGCAGATTTCTATGCTGCGTGCGCGTCGGTCGCGGTGTATTGTGTTGCTTCGGCTCGGTTTTGTATGCGTGTCGGACGTACGGCTTGTCCTCCGTCCGACTCGCTCGTGGTTTTCGCGCCTTGCATCGTACTTAGCGGTTTGGAGTTAGCGTGTACGTTTCGGTCGGATTTGTTCCGGGTGCGTGTCGGTCGGTTGGATTCGCGTGTTTTTCCGGCCGGATTGCTGTTTTCCGTGCGGCTCGGTCGGTCGGCTTGGTTTCGTTACGTGTCGGTCGGATTTTTCGCGCCTTGCATCGTACTTGGCGTGTCGGGCGCCACGGGTGCGTGTCGGTCGGTATTTTTTCCGGATCCGAGTCGGTCGGTGCTTTTTCCGGCCCGAATCGGAATCGACCCCTTAGCATTACTTTCTCCAGGAGCTCAATATATTATCAGCAGTGCCAGGTTAAACCCTGTGGAGGTCCATAGGCAGTCGAAATTTCGGGGCCCCCTTTCCAAATTAACTCTTAAAACCCAATGCACCGTAATTGTTTTACAAACTGACAGCGCCAGAAGATGAGCTTTTAAGAGGCAAACTGTTATTTGAATCTGGTGGTGGTTTATGTACTTTAATTTGTTAATGGGTATGTTACATACAGCATTTTCTCTGTAGTCTTCAATGTAAATGTTTCGTTTCTTTGAGTTGATTAATTTTTTTCTATCTTTTGAAAGCAATATTTAAGAAAGCTTGATTTTAATTTTCTTTCAAGATCAAATCAATATTATTTTGATCCATTGCCGCTGGGCCCCTAAAAGCAGTGGGGTCCATAGGCCGGTGCCTCCTTTGCCTATTTGGTAATAGGGCACTGATTATCAGGCAAACTGACATAAGTATTGACAGCAGAGCTATACTAAATGGAGAGAAGTAAGTACTATACTCCTCTTTGAACAAATGCTTGAGTTCCTTACAATACATCGTACAACACATACCCTGTCTTAAGTGTAAACTAGTTATTTAAAAGCACGCATCTTTTCCTGACATCCTGCACTTTGAAAAATACAGCTTTTGGTTATCTCTGTTCTATTCTTTCCAATTTGCACTGAGACTGGAACACGATGATGGAAAATACATGGTAATGTAACTGCTGCACAGCACTAACTTACCTGGATGGTAAGAGTTACCTCTGAGACTGTATATTGTCTATGGTTTAAAAGAAATAACACTGTGGGCTTCCAGCGTCAACGTGCAATGCTCATACCACAAAGAATATGTAATTAAATTATAATAAGAGAAACACAAAAGGTAGGTGCACGCTGACAGCAACCTTCCTGCTTCTTATACTTGCAAACACCTGAGTCATCCTGCTGATACCTTCAGTCTGAGGATGAGGAGCAGCTGCCGGGTCCTCAGTAATCACAAGATGATGAACTGAGTAATGAAACTTTTCAACTACTCACCCCTAGTCAAGAGATCTGGGTTTAATCCATCGTTCTTTTGCTCACTATGCCACCCTAGTTTGGACACAGCCATATGCAAATCAGTCTTGACCTTGCTCCTCATGGTAACAGTCCAGCCCGAGCTGTCAGGCCAGGTCCTTCCTGGACCGGATACAAGCATCCTGGGACCGGTTTCGAGGTACCACCCCTCATCAGCCAGGCTAGCTTGAATCCAGCAGCATACCCTTGGCCACTTAGGGCGAACATAGCAAACACAACAAGATGATGAACGGAGTGATTAAACTTTTCAACCACTCACCCCCAGTCAAGAGATCTGGGCTTAATCCATCATTCTTTTGCTCACTATGCCACCCCAGTTTGGACCCAGCTGTGTGCATGTTTTGTCCTAGGTGGGTTGGGTGTGTAAATGGACACAAATGTGTATTTCAGCGCAAAACGTCAAACTCTCGAGTTTAGTGATGCATGTGAGTGGCCATTTTGGATGTGGCTCTTCAAACCAGCAACCTACTACTGCCTGCTGGTTAGATACCCTGCCTATCCTGCCCATGTTTCACCCATTTCCACCAACGTGCCCCACTTTTTAAAATCTGCACTTCATCTGTGCCACTCTCCCCATATACATTCACTGGTTCATCATCTTCCTCACTTTCAAGGCTTTTGGGAACCTTCTTTTTCCCTTGTCTTCCATGGAGGGTCTTGGACTGGGTTCAATCAATGTGAAGATCATCGGGGGCTTGGAGAAGTTGAGGGAGTGCCATTTCTTGTCTTTGTAGGACATAATGAAGATGAGATGGCCAATGGAAGACAAGTCACAACAACATCTTACTCTGCAGCAAACTCAGCTTCATGCTCTGCTCCAACCTCCGGAAGATCAGATGTAGGAGACTGTGGTTGCTATTGAGTTTCCAGTGAAGAAGATTGAGTTTTCTGATGGGACAAATCAAATTCAGACTCACTCTTCTCAATCACTGCACTGCTGAGAGACATCTGCTTTGGTTTTAGTGGTGGGCCGTTCTTGATCCAGAGGTGATCCTCCTCCCAGCCTGCTCCAGCATCAGGTATGATGCATTTCTGGAAAAAGGATGAGGGCTTGATGCCAGTGGTGGCACTGGCAACAGATTTCTTCTTCTCCTCACTGACTACTTTTTTGGCAGGTATCTGCTTCTTTGGGACTATTTTCATTATTTGTTGTATCGGTCAGCAGGACCACCTGAAGCTCTTCGCAGAGAAATCTCTAGACTCTAGTGTCAGATGATTACGACTTCTTTCTGCCTTAGTCAGTATCCTCTTGTGCAAACTATAAATAACAGGAAGGAAGAGTGTGAGACTTGGCAATTCTTGTCAACTTAATACATGTCATAATCATCATTATCATCACCAAAATAGCAACATTATGAACATTGAATAAAGCAATGTAGAAATACCTGGTGTCTCTTCAGGGCCCATGGGGCCACTATGGGAGGCAGGCAAAACTTGAATTCATTAATTTAAAATACCTGGTGTCCCTCCAGGTCCCATGGGACCCTAATGCAAGGCAGGGGCAGGTAAAACTTGAATACCATAAATACAAAAATAGCTGTTTTCCCTCCAGGCCCCATGGGACCCCGAGGGGAGGCAGACAAAAATCAAACAGATTACTAAAAAAAATAGCTTTTGTCCCTCCAGTGATATGTTTCTTAAATTTCCTAGAAACACAAAGGTTGGTTTTCTAGACACTCTGGCACCAAGGACTCAGTCAATGTGCCAAACCAAATCAGAAGACCTATTGTACCACCCACAATCCACTGAGCAATATTTTAGTGAGATGTATTTCAGGTAACGATCAATTCCTTGAGAAATTGCTGCGATAGATAGTAGAACCCCAAACCCTCTTTCATTGAGGAATAGCACACTTAAGAACACTAGAACATCAGAGATACATTTAAATATTTATTTTAAAATAAGTAGCCTGGACTAGTACACACAATATGAATTGCAACCACAAACAAAACAGATAAAATGGGAGCATCCATGTTTCCTAAAAGTGTAAATAAAAGGAACCACTCCAACCTCCAACATGATTGTTGTTATACATTTACAGCAACTCTTACCCTATTTTGCTACTTCTAAGCACTAAGTTAGTTCAAACACAGTACGAAAAAACTATTTCAAGTTTTACACCTGCATACCTGTTTGAACAATAGGGTTTATGTTCAATATTATGTTAAAATTGCTATTCTTGATGCTCGAGGCCGGATGCACTGATAAGTTCAGTGAGGAGGCGATAGCTAAGTGCCTCCCATTATAATTGGTGAGATGATTCTCAGTGACGGCTGGTGACTTTTGAAAGTGGTGAGGCATCTAGGTTGTTGAGGAGTGTGATGGACAAGTGAGCGAAGCATGGGAGTATGAATACAATAGATGGTTCAGATGGGTGTCCCAGAGGAATATTTTAAACATAGAGGACAGAGTGGTGCACTTTACATCAAATTTTGGTGATAAACTGGGTTAAAATTAAATATGCTGAAAGGCAAATATGAATGGAAACTGTTGAAATATTTAAAACTTGATAAAGCAATGACAAGGGAGGTGTAATTAGAAAGTATCAAAACCATTGTAAGTTAATCATCGTGTAAATGTAAAACCAAGGACGCAGAGCGAGCTGTTTTAAAATCAATATAGGGCCAGAGCTCACACCTCTGTCTAAGGAAAATAACCAGAAGCAAACCCAAGACAACTGCTTGTATTTTATTTTACTATTTAATGCCAGAGGATACAGGTAAAAAAACACAATAGTTCATCTGGTCAGCTGGCATTTTGATAAGGCAGGAGATCGCGCCCAATGTCCCCTGTTGTGAGGGGCGATGAAGGTGTTCTGTGCCAGAGGGACAGTCACGGAAACATGGCCAGTGTCTGTGTGGATTCAAAATAAAGCCACACCGTGATTGGCCGTATTCTATTCCTCCTACCCCTGCCCTGTCTGGTCCAAAACAGCCATAAGCACTTGCAATACTTCCCACTGGCACTGAAAATGATGATGAGCAACTTCAATAAAAAGGTTTGTGTGGAATTTATAAGCACCGTCTTACCTTGCTCACACAGCTACCCAGTGAGCAGTTAATGCCAGTGGGAAGGCATGCATGCACACTATGTCTTGTCTTGCTGCAGCTTCCATGGCAGAGGGAAGCTACTATGTGATTTCTTGGTGTTTGCAGTACTGTGGCAGTGAATTTCAGAAAACTTAAAAGGGCAACATTTCAGAAAACATCTGCCTTACGCTCAGGTGCGCAAACAGAGATGCTGCTATCCTCTGCCATATCCTTTCGATTACATAGTGCCCACCTCATCTAAACATCAACAATCCCCTATTCAGTTAATTATTTTCTTCCTTTAAAACAGGACATAAGATGGCTGCGATGAAAATTGTATAATTGATCACTTATCTAGTCTGGGCTTCCCTTGTACAGGAGCACGTGCAGGAGCTCTGAAACTTGTAGCTTCAAGATACAATCTGACCCTTTAGCCAAAGACATTGGAAGTAGAGGTCATAGCAGGCTTCCAGCCACGTGGATATGCAAGCAGGTTATGGTTTAAGTTATCCAACATTCATTCCTTAGCTTCACTCAGCCATGCCCCAGGTTAAGGTCTGATTCACCCAGGACAGAATCTACCGTGTGTACATTGTCACTGGCATAGTTAGAACCGCATAACTGAGATGAGAGACTGAACTGTCAGTGCAATTCAGCTGGGGACTCAATCAATTATTATCACAAAAATATGAAAGAGGCGATCCCTGCGGGACTCAGTGTAGTAGTGACATATGATCAAAAGCAAAGTGGATTGACTTTGTCTGCTGACAAATGTTCTGAAATGTTCATAAATATTCTGAAAATGACTAGGACCATCTTTAAGACACGTGGCTGATTCTGTAACCACTGAAATGCCATGGAATGGTTAGGTCACCAGAAGCCGTGATTGGCATACTGTGGGGCCTCAGACACTTTTGTGCAGGTGCTGCCTGAAGGGTGTGTACGCTGCGTAACTTGTGGCAGGGAGACACCTTCCTCCTTTTGCTCTCAGGGGTATGTTCTTACCGATCTTGGCCCTCAATCCTGGATGGCTGGAGGACAGGAGGGTTCCCCCACTCTTGGCATTGATGTGTCGCAAGGGTGGGTCAGAGCGAGTGGTCAATGAGCCAACTCATTTAACCTATCCGGATGCTGCTTTCATGCTGTTTATAATAGTAGCCAGCATGAGAACAGCACCAGGATTGGTTGGGACAGGCTAACCCAGTGCTCTTCAGGACATCGGTGGCCTGTGCACTCATTCCCCCAACTGTCTAAAGCAACACGGTTTGGAGAGGTTTGTAGCGCGCATGTTGGGTTGGCCACTGAAAGAAAGCTGTACACTTCAACATGCACACTTCAATCTTCAGGCCATTACTCTTCCCTGTTGCTAATCAGTAGGAATGGCCCTCCCTTAAAGACACTCGGGCTGGACAGACAAAGCAAGGCATTTTATAAATATTTAATTAAAGAATGTTTTAAGTTATTGTACGTGGCAGTCCGCAATAGGGAAGTGGCAGCTTGTATTTGAAGGTGGTGGGGGGTGGGTCACAGGGGTGGGGGGGAGAAGGGAATGAAATTGAAAAAAATCAAATACACACTTACCTGTCTGCTGCTGCCGCCCGCCGTCGCCGCCACCTCCTCTCAGGCCTCTTCCCCACTTCCAGGGCAGGAAGCAAGAAGCAGGATGGAGCCGGCTCCCAGCCTCCTGTAGCTAATCACAGCACTGCAATGCAGCGTTGTGATTGGTCTGAGCGCCGTGGATCGGCGCTCAGCCAGAGAATGGGAGGCTGGGCATGTTCTCCATGCAGGCTGTAATGCAGTCTGCATGGAGAACATGCGAAGTGCGCATGAATGTTTGGCCGGCCCCAGGGGACCGGCTAAACATTCATGCGCACCTTAAGGAGTGTGAACCACTCCTCCCCTCCCTTGCTCTGTCAGCAGAGCAGCCCCGCCCCGCCCCACCCGCAAAGCTGCTGCACCAAGAAAAAATAAAATGATAATAACTTAGAGTCATTATCGTTTTATTTTTCCTTTTGTGACACTGCATAAAAGCAGTTGAGTACAGATGCTAAAATTCTTGCAAAGATTATAGCCTATCGTATTTGTTCTTTTACGCCTGACCTGGTTTTACCAGAACAGTTGGGTTTCATCCCTGGAAGATCTTCTTTTCCGCACATTTATCATGCTCCCATCAATTAAGGAAACTGAGTAATTTGTTTAATAAATCATTATGTAAAAATCATTGCTAATCCTTTCTGCAATCACTTGGACAAATCCAGCGCGCCATCCAGATATAAACCAGCTTTGATGGATGAGGGGCAGATTGCCTGGCACAGATACGGAAGTTTTAATCTGAAAGTCATTAAGTCAAGATGAATTTTGTAGTGGCTGGAAGCAAAGCCCATTTGATTGATATTATGCGTCGCTTTGTGCAATGTGTTGTAGTTATAATAATGTAATTCCTTTTTTTTCCACTGGTGACATAATATCCATAATTCAATATCATAATCAGCAGCTCATCAAAGACTGACAACTCTGCAAATGGTGTAAAGGTGAGACTGGCTTGGTCCCCCTAAATTTTTATCTTCAGCATCATCTTCAAATGATACCTTTATAGCAGTGCTTTCTGCATAAAAGAAACAAAGTAGATTTTTTAAACTACCTCACAACTAAACGCTTCTGAAGGAAGTGACCCGAAAAGGGCCACCCGGGTCACTCACGACCACCTTCTCTGCCTTCCTACAAATGAAGAGTCGGTCAGACAGTAGAGAATACAAACCAGAAATTTATTGAGATTACACTGCAGTGGAGCCCAGTCTGACCAGCCTCTTGGGATGGCTGTCGAGGGACTGAAGCCCGTAAGCATACAATTACATTATGTACATTTGCAAAGTCCACAAAGGCACGCCTACTATGGAAAAACACTAGCAGGTGTCGTAAAACAATGAGAGTACAGAGCATAAGTTTCGATTCTGTAGCTGGGCACAGGCTATCTACTGCCCAAGGTCATCTGGCCTATCCTCCCTACCAGACGGGTGGGAGAAAGACTCCATCTAACAAGAAAGGTATGTACTAACGAGGATACTTGCAATTATAGAAGAAAAAGCTCAACCTTGGGAAACAAAACTTACCAAGGACCGTTTCTCGAAAATAACCAAGCAGCAGTTTCGATTATCTTATAAAATGGCGTCCAGATTGCAAGAAGGTGTCGCGAATGCTAAAATATACGGACAGAGGGGCTTCCCAATATTAACAAACCCTCTTGTTAGCATGAGCTAACCATCTACAATCGAAAAGATATAAACATAAAAGAATAATGAAGCACATAGCTTGTTTATGCACATGTTATGCTGTCAATAGTGGGA
The DNA here is from genome assembly GCA_963921515.1 of Calotriton arnoldi. Classification (NCBI taxonomy): domain Eukaryota; kingdom Metazoa; phylum Chordata; class Amphibia; order Caudata; family Salamandridae; genus Calotriton; species Calotriton arnoldi. Next base: position 2,930,084 of record CAWUFW010000758.1, on the reverse strand, counting down.
GTAAATTCCAAGAGAAGAGAAGATGTTTTGAAGATACCCTCATCTATGGCCATAATGTCATCTACTTCTTTCTGTAACATTATTGCTGCATTAGTGTCATGAATCGACATCTTCCTCTTTGGAGCCAATACAGAGATACAGTATGTGCAGCACATTGGGAGACATTGAATAAGAACACAGCAAGGTATCAATATAACAATGAAATATATTGCTTTTTTTATTAGCCACCCCCATGTTCCAAAAAGGGACCAACTCCAATTACCTGGTTCCATATCTTTGACATTCTCAATAATATCCAAGATATGCTTGGTGATATTCTTTTCCCTATTTGTTATGCCCACTACACACTGATTGCCAATAACTGCGCATGCACCACCATTCTTTGCTAAAATAAAGTCCACTGCATATCTAGTCTGTTCAGAATAAATCCTCATACTTTCTAATTGAATGGTGATGTCACGTAATGCTGCTACTGTGGTATTTGACAATATCTGTAATTTACAGCCAAAATATTCCCGAGCCTTTTTAGTCCTACTCATAGCCATTCCCCCAATGTGAAAATGGCAGGCAGGATATAACCAAAAGTAATACCATTAATATAACTGTTGATCTCAATATCTGTTACTCCTTCGAAAAATTCCTTTGTAAGTGTTCTCTATACCCATTTTATTATCCTCTGAGCATATTTGCAAGGGACCCCCAGAGGCAGCACCATCCCAAGAGCTACATCATTGGTGCCATTATGAACATTTGAGTACGTTCCATTAGTGAGAAAGAAGAACCCGGGGTGGGCATATATCGGCCTATCATAATTCACAGCTGAATAATGAGAATTACCTGTAACGGTGTCAGAACCTTTCGAACCTTTCAAAGGGAATGTCTATTTGGATATGATCACCCCTGAACAGTTGATATACAAAATAGTATCAGTATTATTTATGATGGGGCAACAAGCAGGGTAATAGCCAGCTTTCCGGGGAACCGTCACTTCTTTATAATGCCAACCCACCAATGTAATATTTTGCTCTTCCAAATAAAAGTTATCACAGTACATATTATTGTCACAACCGGGGTACCCTGTTCCAGTGGGTTGACGATGATACAAGCATGGCCCTGGGTAGCCAAAACCAAACTCCCCTTTAACCTCAACAAAATTTGTTGGCTTAGAATATGTATAATTTATCAAAGACAGAGGGTAAGCGGTCCATAGGCTAGTTACAGATTCAGTAGGATAACACGCAACACCATTACCAAAAAATCTCTTATGAGTATCTAGAAAAACATTATTAGAAAGCATTCTTTTCCGTCTTGGTGTGAAAAAGATATCGTTATCAGAAGTAGGCGAATTACTTGCATTTTCTAACGCCCAAAGAACTCCACAAAGAATAATCATCAGCAGAATAGCAAAAAGAAGGAATAGCACTCTCCGCTGCTTCACCCATGATGATCAGGGCAAAACAACAAAACCTAATGGTTGTTCTTCATCAATCATTGGCCTGCCAAAAAGATGCATGATAGCGGAATGAAAAGGTACTATTAATCTAACCGTAATGAAACTAAGCAAACAATCTTCTTTCCAGCGTCCGTTTTTCTTCTCCTGTGAGCCTCGCTGGCAGGCTCCTATTGTTCATCCACAGTGGTGCTATGAAGCACTTCTCGTTGGAGCTACACAATTGCAGCCCTTGCTGAGGAAAATCCACTTCTTTCAGGATAGGGTACTCTCCCTCCTGGGAAAACACCCCAAACTTATTCTGTCCAGTGTCTCGAACAATGCACCAATCTCTCTGTCCCTGCTCTATTGTCCCTATTCTTCATCCATGAAGTCCATCCCTACTAGTCTGACTTTTCCTTTGGTGCACTGTACTTCGTCGAGGACGCAAATTATACTTAACAACTCCAGGAACAGAGGGATCAAGAAACAAACATTCCCTTTCAGCGGTATGGACTGATTTGGATTCAAACACAGAAGGGCCAGCTGACTGGAGCTCTTGGCTGGCCTTAACCTCAGGTGGCACTGCTTCATTCAGGACTGCATCACTCTCCTCCTCAGAAGGTGCCCACGTTATTCTGGCATCGGAGAAAGGGATGAAGCGAGGAACCTTTTCCGTCTCAGAGTCCCCTATGCCGTCGATCCTCCACTGGTCATACGGCAGGGGAAGTGGCACCTTCTTGGTATGCATAGAGTGTATCCAATTCTTTCGGCCGTCCACTTTGACTGCAGTGCGGGTGGCGAGCAGTATTTGGCAAGGCCCCTTCCATCGGAGCTCCAAGCTGCCTTTTCGCTGGAAGTGCTTTATCAGTACATAATCACCAGGCCGAAGGTCGTGGCCGGATCCCTCTGTAGCGGATGGCAAGGCCTCTTGAATCTGCTGATGAATAGAACGCAAATTTTTAGTTAATTCGCATAGATAATCTATCAACAAGGGGTGCTCTATCGCGGAAAAGTGACGGGGTCTTGGAACTCCCCAGACATTAGCGGGCCTACCAAAGACAATCTCATAGGGGGACAACCCTGTTCTAGTATGGGCTGTAACTCTTGTTGACAACAAAGCCAAAGGTAAAGCATCTGGCCACTTCAATCCTGTACTCTCCTGAATTTTGGCCATCTTTAGTTTGAGAGTACCATTGTACTTCTCAACTAAACCTGCTGACTGGGGGTGATTCGCAGCATGAAATATTTTCTTAATGTGCAAGCCATCGCACACTAACTGGATGACTTTAGAATTAAAATGACTGCCGTTGTCACTCCAAATCAAACGGGGCAAACCAAAGCGAGGGAAAAACTCCTTCAAAAGAGCTTTCGCCCTCTCTAGAGCTGTATTTTCCTTGGTAGGATAAGCCTCAACCCATTTACTGAATGCGTAAAGCACCACCAACACATACTTCAAATTGTTCACCCGTTCCATCTCAATGAAGTCCATTTGCAGGACTTCGAAAGGGAAAGAAGGGGGTGCAAAATTACCCGGAGGTGTAGGGGTCCCCTTCCCTGGGTTGTACAACATGCACACCATGCAATATTTTACTAAATGGGCAGCCGTCTTTGGAATATTATCATTCTGCCACACATGATCGAGCAACTTGCAGATACCCCTAGCACTAATGTGAGCTGGTCCATGAGCCAAAGTAACTACGGGGAGAACATATGCATCTGGCAACATCCATCTCTGTTTCCCTGACTTATCTATCCAACACCCATCATCATCCAATTGTGCTGTACTTTCTTGCCATATTGCTAATTCCTCAACCGTCGCCTCGCTCTGGATTTCTTTCACACTATCTAGTGTGTCCTCAAACATCGTGACTTCCGGCACCCATCTAGTAGGACCTGCTACAAACATATTTTTCATCTTAGATCGGGCCGTCTCTTTAGCTGTTTGATCCGCAAAAGCATTCCCCCTCCCCACATCATCAGGAATTGCTTTGTGAACGCTACACTTCACTATTGCCAGTTTCTTAGGCAGGGTCAACGCCGACAAAAGTCTATTTATCATAGGTCCGTGTTGAATCTTTGAACCATGTGAGGTAAGGAATCCCCTCTCTTTCCAGAGCCGTCCAAAATTATGAGCGACTCCAAAAGCATACTGGCTGTCAGTGTAAATATTAACCGCCAGTCCCTGACTCAACTCACAAGCCCGAATTAGAGCTGCCAGCTCTGCAGCTTGGGCCGACTGATAGGGGACTCGTGATGTCTCAACTATAGTGCGCAGTGTTGTGAACGCATAAGCAGCAGTTGTGGTGCCATCTGGTAATTTAAACCATGATCCATCGACATATAGTTCCCCTTGGGGTCAGATAAGGGAACATCAGTCAAGTCTACCCGTCCCTTCGTCTCCTCCTCAGTACGAAACATACAATCACGTATGTCTACCTCCTCACTCTCCGAAGGGAGGGGTAGTAACGTGGCAGGATTTAGAGTGGCACATCGTTTGATCGTAATATGTGGTGCAAAAAGAGTTAGCTCATAGCCAGTCAGACGTGCACTGGTAAGGTGCCGTGTCTTTGTTCTGTTCAAAAGCGTATCCACAGCATGGGGTACCATAACTGTGAGATCAGTGTCAAGAACAAGCCCTGCCGATTATCGAATAGAGACGGCCACTGCCGCAGTCGCTCTTAAACAGCTCGGGAGGGCTTTCGCGACCGGATCAAGAACAGCAGAAAAGTACGCACACGGCCTCTGCTTACCTCCAAAGGCCTGTGTTAAGATAGAAAGCGCACAACCCGCCGACTCATGTACATACAACATGAACGGCTTGTTGTAATCAGGTGTGCCAAGCACAGGAGCCGAACAAAGCGCAACCTTCAATTGCTCAAAAGCTTGTTGACATTCAGGCATTCAAGGCAAAGGCTCATGCACATCTTTAGTGGCTAGATATAGCAGGGGCTTCGTTAATAAAGCAAAATTGGGTAGCCAATGACAACAATAGGAAGTGATACCAATGAAGGCTTGTACATCCCTTTGGGTCTTTGGAACAGGCATGTTAATTATGGCATTAATACGTTCAGGAGTTAGTTTCCGACCCTCCTTCGACAGTAGGTGACCTAAATAGGTGACCTCCTGTCGACAATATTGGAATTTGGAAAGGGACACTTTATGTCCATGTTGAGCAAAATGCAGCAACAATTTGACTGTAGCTGCTTTACATCCTTCTTCAGTATCGGACGCAATCAAAAGATTGTCCACATACTGCAGCAATACATTACCTGGAGGAAGGGTAAGGGGGTCCAAATTGACCCTTCAGAGCCTGGCTATATATACTAGGACTCTCAGTATAGCCCTGAGGAACCCGACAAAATCTAAAACTACGACCTGCCAGGGAGAACCCGAACAGGTGCCTGCTATTGCGATGAACAGGGATGCTAAAGAAAGCGTTTTTCAAATCAATGACAGAAAAGAATTTGGCAGAAGAAGGAATCATAGTCAGAAGGGCAGTAATGTCAGGGACCACAGGGAACTGAGGGACTACTATTTTATTAACTTCACGCAAATCAATCACAAAACGATAGACATCAGCAACATCATCAGGAGAACCCGGAGGCGGCCTCTTGAGAACAGGAAGGATGGGGCTATTGCACACATTTGCCGCTGTCTCTTCAACAACTCCTGACTGAATCAAATCTTGTATTATATGTAACAACGCCTGTTCTCCTGCATGCGAAATCTTATACTGAGAAATACGAGGCAATATCGCATTTGTTTTAACCTGAATAGAAATTGGAGGCATTTGCAAAAGTCCCACATCTGTATCACTTGTAGCCCACACCGTAGATGGAACATCTTTAAACTCAACTGGGAGGGGGGCATCTTTAGACAAGCATTGTATAGTACTAACCACACTCGGACCCATTGTCAAATGGACACCGTCTGGGGAACAGTAAATAGTAGCATGTAGCTTTTTTAACAGATCTAATCCCAACAGGTTCTCTCCACAATTTGATGTTAGTAAAAACGGCGAATCAACGGTAAAGGGACCTATAGTCAAGGCAAGGGATTTGGTGATGGGGCCTACTACCGGCATACCGGAAAAAGTAACCGAAACATTGTTATTGCCAGACATGGCTGCCTCAGAGACCAGTGACCTCGCAACAGAACTATTCATTACTCCTGTATCCACTAAAAAATTCTTCTCCGAGCCCTGCAAATCCAGAGTAATATAAGGGCCATGCTGATCTACAGGTATCGGAACTGGTCCCTTACCCTGTCCTTGGCTGTCCTAGCTGTAAGACATTCAACTCATAATTATCATGATAATACTGTTTGCTCCGAACGTCATCAAAGTAATTCTGATCAGTACAGCCCGATGACGTTCCAGTAGCCTGGTCCCCATCCTGACTGGCTGCTCCCCGTCCTCGCTCTCTCTCTCCCCGTCCTCTCTGAGCTGCAACCTTTTTCAGCAAAACCGGGCACTCGCTACGTCAGTGCCCTTCCCTCTTACAATACGCACATTGATTGGGGCCCACAGGCACAGCACTCCGACTCGTACGAGGAAGCTGCCTGGCCGGTCCAATGCCTCAAACCCCGTCCCTGCCCCTTGGATGCCTGCTGCATCAGTACCTTAGTCTTCAACTCCTTTGTTTTCTTTTCCACCTTCTCTTTCTCCTCATTCTCTCTATGCTCATAATACTGAGCCATACTCAATATCACCGAAGGTGTAGAAGTAGTCCATGTGCTTTCGGCAGCCTGCAACTGTGTTACAATCTCTGGTAACAAATTCGTGACAAATCTGTTAACAAACAATCTGATACCCCCTTCCAAGGACAAATCCTGGCCACTAAAATCCCAAAACACACCTTCAAACCGAGTAAAAAAATCAGACACACTCTCATCCTTCTTCTGACGACATGTGGCTAGCTTATCCCAATCCACCTTCCGGGGTGGAATAAGAGAGTGCATATAAGTAATGATGCGATCTGGCAAAGCCAAGATCTCAGCCTTAGGCTTATCACCAGGCTTCCGCTCATTATCCCATGCCTTAATCTCATCCCATGTACCACCCAATTCTAGGGCATGGTTCTGTGTGTGCACCTGTCGCCAGACATCCACTGGTACCAATAAGCCAAAAAACATTTCAATATCTGCCAACGTCATCACCGTCGATGCAGCAGCCTCTGTCAATTCCTTATAGTAAACAGTAGGATTTTTCCTGGGGTCGGGCAACTGAGCCTTAATTGCGAGGACTTCACTCTTCTTCCATGGAGTATAAACCCATTGTTCTTGAAAACGGGCCTCTACTCGTTGTCTAGTCACTTGATCATGTTGATCACGTAACTCTGGTATCTCCGGGTGAAAAACGGGATGAACTTCCCTCATTGGGAACTGAGATATTACCGTTGGGATTTTTGATGCAATCTACCACAATATCCAATCAGTGTAGTAACACTAGCAAAAACCTCATTGGGAGCCATGCCCGCAGCATATACTTGGTCCCTAATATCGTAAACAGCCTGAGGTGCAACACCTTTAAAACACTGTTCCCATATTCCAATCAAAGTGGCCGACATATGTCATGCTACTGAACAAATGGCTCATAATCCTTTGACACACTCCAAACATCCTCAACACCATAAATAGGACTACGGGCCCACTGGGCAGCCTGATTGGCCACCATATTTTTCTCCACATTTCCTACATCAGACCGAATCATCACCCGTCCTAATCGCTCCTTTGCAACTGCCCCAGCTCCATCGTTCTGACCACGCACCTGTGTCTCGGCATCTAACAAGGGGGTAGGAGTAAAATCAGGGGCCAACATACTGGTCGAATAGGGGGGCATCAAGGTCAACATCGGCTGAGTAGTAGGTGTCTGTGAAGGAGAAAGTGACATCGTAACAACAGGGGTGGCAGGAGGACCGGCAGTCACAGTGGCTGTGGGGGACGGAGCCACAGAAGAAACTGGTGATGCCGGAACCAAAGCACTTCGATCAATACCAGATACAACGGGAACAGGGGGGGCAGAGGCAGATGACAAGGGCTGTGGAACAACAGGGTATATTCTATTCGAGGCATAAGGGGGAGGCTTCCAATAGCTCTTCCATAAAAGTGTCTGTTTCCTCTCTAATCGAAACCTCCTATCTGCACATTCTATACCCTTCTCCACTTTCTCCTTATCATGTGCCACCACTTTCTGAGTCAATGTCTGTGTTCTCTCCCTCCGTGCCTCCCTTTCCGCCCTCAGCCATCTCTGTTTAGCTTCCTTCCGCCACACCTGAAGGTAATCAAACATTCACTGCCTACTACGTTTAGCAAACAATTTTTCCTCCAAATAATTCAATTTCTGTTCATCAAAGGCGCCTGTTGATGGCCACTGCAATTCAGCGTTGTCCCTGGTATATTTGTGCCATAATGTACTAAATATAATAGGACCAAGACCGTATTTGACATACATGTCATAATTTGGAGTACCTTCCGCAGGTGCGGGCTGTCTTTCCTCAATCGAGCATCAGCAAAACAACAACGACACCTCACACAACACAACTTACTCCAACAAGGCATTCTGTTCACACACAAAAAAAAACACATTCACCACACAATCACACTAAAATGTACTCATAGCTTTACCAAAAATCGCTTCCGTGGGCTGCATCAATCACAAATTAACAAAATGGTACCATGTTTCAAAAAGAATCTTCAAAATCAAATACAAGCGCTTGTCAAAACTGATTCTTAGACCAACCAAAATATCCGTCAAACAAACGTCATGACAACAAAGAGCCAAACAAGCTCACCTGGTGCACACAGGTCAAGCGAATGTATTCTCCGCTGCCGACTCTTCGGACCAAACAGTCAAATCCAAGGGTTTCCCCATTCAGGACCCCAGTCGGCATGACCACTGGGCAGGGCACCGCCCGATCAGACAGCTGCGAGTGTAAAACTCTATCGTGCAGGGGTCCCCCGATCCGCCCATCCGACCCAACTCGGACCCGTCCTCCTCGCCCGCGGACGGGTGAGGTCACCCGATGGAGTCCCTGTTCAGGCGCCAACTGAAGAAAGTGACCCGAAAATGGCCACCCGGGTCACTCACGACCACCTTCTCTGCCTTCCTACAAATGAAGAGTCGGTCAGACAGTAGAGAATACAAACCTAGTAACAAGCAAAATGGCCGTCTGGTGAGGAGCTCACAAAGGGAGCTCCGCGCGCTTGGGATCTGAATTGACTCGATATCCCTGTTAGCGACTGCGGCATCGGAACCGAATACAGACTGGTAAAGAAAAGGAATTCTACACCAAAGCAACCTATGCATGCCCCCCACATCCTGGATTTCAAACAATGGAAACAATCAGATATCTCACCTCACTGCTCGGGTCGTTGACGGGCTGGACTTTGACTGTGGAGCCGGGTCCCCCAGTGCTCGGCTGGTCGGGAGGAAAGAAAAAGCAAATCTGGCGGACCCCGTTAGACCCACCGCGTCCCGGATCTCTGGCAACGGAAGGCATCAACGAGGGTAGCTCATTACCTCAGTGGCTGCCTCCCTCTCACAGGACTGTCGATCGAGGGTAGGTGAAATCGAAGACACGGAGAAGTGCTCCCCACATACTGGTCGAGAGAAGAAGCAAACCCGGCGGACCTCGACAGACCCACCGCTTCGATGCTACCTGGCAACGGAAGGCATCCTCGATGGGTGTTCTACACCTCAATACCTGTCTCCCTCTCGCGGAACCGTCCGTCGCTCGTTGGCAGGAGAGGTCGGAGACACTGAGACCGGCGCTTCTCTCTCTCTCTTCTCTTTGGTGTTGGCCCTGAATGTGAGAGAGGCTGAGCTCGTCCACGCTGAGATCACTCCATTAAGGCACGCACCGGAGACGATTGTCTGGACCTGAGCTCTCGTATGCGCGGAGCACTCCCCCCCTCACGGATGTTTGAGCGGCTGGGGCTTGGGGAGTGAAGCTGCCGCTCGGTCCAGACCGGGAGCGCTGCTGCATGTTCATGCCTAGGATTCGCCCGGGACGCTACTGGAGCAAGCGGCGAGAGCGGAGCTCGCGTTATGCGGCGTTCTGGTACCAGGACTCCGCCCCTCATGGGTCGCTGAGCTAAAATGATATGACGTGAAGCAGCAGCGTGGTCGATACCGTGAGCGTGCAGGCTTATGCTCTGCCCCTGCTTGGTTTTTTTAATTTGTTGGCAATCATACGGAAGTAAGCGGCGAGATCCCTTGGACAAGGGGTTTCACACTCGCTGGGCTAGTAACCGGCTCATTAACATATGCCGTCACTCCCCTTAGCCTAGAGACTTGTATTTACGTGGTGGGAAACTCACTCTGTGATTCCCTCTATTGATAAGCCGATAGTAGGCAGTTGCCCCGATGCTTGGCAAAATGGCTGCCAAATCTATACCAATGTTTTACAATCTGCTTTCAGCCTGGTGTTAGACAGGAAGTGACATGGATCTGCCCCGGAAGCATACCACAGAGGAAGTGGATAAAGGACAAAACTATTACATCAATCATAGAAACTGAAACAGGACTACTCCTATAGTGACCCAGCTAAGTGAAAGTGGTATAGGACTAACTTTCAGGTTATGGTAATTGCTACAAATGGGGCGGCCATCTTGGACCGACTACCTCACAATGGATTAGCCCCTAGATGTTCCAGACAACTCCCTTCGGTTTACCCCTCAACGAGTACACAGGTGAGAATTTTTCTGCTGAGCTAGCCCCACATCTACTATACGCCTCTACCCTGGCATTAGCAGCTCAGACTTGAGACAGCACCTATTCCAACCCCCTTCCTTCACCATCCCTTAAGCCTATGCCCCTCCCCTTGTGTCCCATCACAGCCACCGCTTCTCACGTCTACCTTCAAGTAATTCAAGCCCAGTCCCCCTTCACAACACATGTTCCCCGTAATCTGTCCCAACCCCGCAACCACGCATCCCGTTCCATTCCACTCTACCCCCACTAACAAGCACCAACCCCACTATGGAGCGCACAGGCCTACATACCTATACCATTACCTACCCCCCAACCTTTCGAAAAAAGCCGCCAAATGCTTTAAACACAATCTGCTAAAATCACACCCCGAAACCCCAATTTCAGACCCATACTTCTCAACAAACAAAGGATACACAACCACAGACATTATTTTTTACACCAAAAGAAGAGCACAATGGAGGAAAGCCTTTCTCGCCCTGTTTGCGATCTCCTCCATCAGGAAAACAGCACACGGTCTTACAATCTCTTTCTCCCCCTCCCCTATCTACAAAGCCGCAGCTACAATCACCATTTATCACAATGGGATCATCCTCATGCAATCATCGGACCGTAGCTTAAACCTGCTGGATAACATCTTTCCCCTCATCAAGGAAAAAGTGGTAAAACCCTATCCCCCTCCCAAATGGCTCCTACCCCCAGCACACCTCATAACTCCCCTCCTGATTCTCCTTCCAGTCACTCTTATCCGAGGACACTACAAACATTGACACCCAATCCCAGTACTATTCCCAACTCCCCTCCCGACTACCTTGCAATACACTCCCCTCCTATGACACAACCAGCATTCACACCCATACCAGACCCATCAGGCACCCCTGGAAAGGACATACATCCCCCCCAACTCCAACTCTCCCCCTTGCAACACCAACATTCCCACGGTATTAGCCACACCTCACCCCCCTACGATACATACATATACACCCCCCACCAGTCCACCCGTCCCCGCTCCGGAGAAGCAGCCAGGCAGGACGCAACACAACGACCCAAATGTTTCGCCCTCGCATTACCTACTTGACACAAGCATACCTCCCCTACCCACAACCCAACCATTAAGCATGTTACTACTCACACCAGACCCGAGACTTGATGAGATGTTACTCTCTTTACAACAAGTTAAAGTTGACCTCCAAGCTCTGCGTGAATTGATTCTTCACCAACCCTTGCCCAAAAGTTCGGAACATGAAACCAGGTCAAACTTCCACGCTAACCACTCCAAACTCACCCAACAGCGGCACACACACACCCCGAAACAGCTGCCTCCAAGTTGGAGATCAGTTCCTTACCTCAGCACCTCAAACCGCCCAATCCGAAGGACAAACCCTCTATCGGATAAAGACTTATTCTCCTTACTACACTCTTATGATCTCCCGCATTCCACCATTAACACAGGGCTCTCAAACAACTTGCACAAACATTCCCTAACCCAAACTATCCCTTCCATTACCCACAGATCCTCAAAACATAATCCTAGAGGTATAGTGGAAAGTAACCTTAGGCGAGTCCCCCTCACACAAGAACCCAACACAACCATCATCAAGCCCCGGCTGAAATGCATACTCCTAAATTGTAGATCCGCCTCAAGACATGCAGCTGATTTAGCCGACCTCATACTTACGCACGAACCTGACCTTCTAATTCTGACTGAAACCTGGTTAAATGAATCTTCTACACCCATACTCGACATACTTGTACCCCCAAACCATGATATCATCAGACTAGACAGAATTGACAGGCCAGGTGGTGGCATTGCCTGCATACACCGGAACAATCTCTCAGTGAACCGCTCCCAATCTCCAGTATTCCCCTCTTGTGAATACCTATGCTTAGACATCACTAGTAATAACAAACCAATTTGTTCTCTACACACTCTCTACCATCCACCAGGTGATAACCTCACCTTCACCGAACATCTCATGGACATTGTTTCCACTAATGCCGGACAACAAAACACACAAATATTTCTCGGAGACCTCAATCTCCACTGGAATGACCCCAATGATTCAGTGGTCAATAGCCTCAAAGCCTTCCTCTCGGACCTTGACCTCACCCAAATCTGTAACAGCCCCACGCATGACAAAGGCGCAATCCTTGACTTAGTCATCTCTAAGGCCGAATCCATTCAGCTCGATACGATATTACCATGTGACTGGTCTGACCATCACATCATCACCTTCTTCATCAACGAATCAGTAAAAACTTAACTCTGCGCAGCCCACGAGAACTAAAACTTGGAAGAGGGATCTGAAAAACATCGATGCGGACCAAATCTCAACCTCCAGTTCCAATATTCTTCTTCCCCCGCAGGTCTTTCCGAGGTTCAAGATCTTACCAACCACTACTTCCACTCAATGAACATGGTATTAGACAAGGTCGCCCCCCTACAACTGAAGAGAGTCTCCACAAAAGACTCAAAACCCTGGTACGATGGAAGACTCAATGAGGACAGACGATCCCTAAGATTAATGGAGCGAAGATGGAGATCTGCTCCATCCGCCAACCACCTCAAGCTGCTAAGAATGAAGAGAAACTCCTACTACAGAAAGATCAGACGATCTAAAGCAGACTTCTTCAGTAATCAATTAGACCAAGCCAAGAATCGTCACAAAAAACTATTCGATCTAATCAAAACACAATCTAAGGATGCACCTCACCCCCCCCATCCCAACTCAGACTCACTACCCAACTGCGAAGCGTTTGCCTCCTTTTTCACTCTGAAGACTCACACACATGGACACCTCATCATCCCTTCCAGGAGTCCCACCCCAAAGTTCAACAAAGTTGGACCTCAAAAATAATGCCTCCTGGTCCTCCTTCAATACTTACAGTGAAGAAGCTTTACTCAAAATGCTCATGACTTTGAATCCCGCCAACCACTTCTCAGACCCTCTTCCCGCAAACTGCATAAAAGACTTAATTCCACTGCTACTACCTCTGTGGACCAAGATTATAAATACCTCTCTCCTTCAAGGAATCATCTCTGAAATCCTTAAATCTGGGCAGGTATTCCCCATCCTAAAGAAGCCAATGGCTGACCCCGCGGACTTAAATAATTACCGCCCAATATCCAACATCCCTACCCTGGCCAAACTATTAGAAAAATGTGTACACACTCAGCTTGGAAAACACATAGACCATTTCAACCTCCTCAACCAATACCAGTCCGGATTCCGGGCAGGGCACAGTACGGAATCAGCCATGACCCACATAATAGATGATGCACTACAAATCCTTGACCAAAATGAAGCCTGCTTGCTAATCTTGCTCAACATTTCTTCGGCTTTTGACACCGTCAAACACGACAACTTATTAAATCTACTGAAACACAGAATGGGATTATCTGGTTCTGTTCTAAACTGGTTCACCTCGTTCCTTCAAAACAGATCGCAACGATTCAAGGTCAATCAATCCCTGTCCAAACCCGTCCCGGTCACTTTAGGAGTCCCACAGGGATCATCTCTCTCTCCTACACTTTTCAACTTATTCATGGAACCACTCACCGAAATTCTTAACTCCTCTAACGTACAGTATCACATGTACGCAGATGATACATAACTATATTTAAAGATCCACTCACTAGAAGACATCAAATCGCTCAACTCAACGCTAGAAAAAACCCAGACCTGGCTAGCCGAAAACCATCTAAAACTAAATACCATCAAAACCGAATTCCTCCTATTCGCTCCTCCCACCCAAGTCATCATAATTCAAGACTGGCTGAAACATCTAACGTCACTCAATTGCCAACCTCTGATCATCGACTCAGCGAAATCGCTGGGAGTGACGCTGGACAGAAACCTAAATATGCATAAACACATCAGCGCCGCAACAAAAGGAGCAAACTTTCAGATGAACACATTGAGAAAACTAAAACCCTTCCTGCCCGAAAAGGACTTCAAGCTGGCAGTACAAGCACTAGTTATCCCAAGAGTGGAATATGGGTGTGCCTCTCTTTGCGGTCTTCCCAGATCCTCGATGGCCCCCTTAAGAGCTTCAATCAACGCAGCAGCTAGACTTATTACTGGCTCCAAAAGAAACTCTCACATCTCCCCGGACTCAGATCCCTTAACTGGCTACCTTTCAAAGCCAGAATTGAACTAAAAATCGCATGTTTGTCGCATAAAGCCATACATCACAACACTCCGAGCTATCTAGCACAGTAATTGGTGCCTTCATGTGGCAACAGATCCTCCAGAAGTGCTAGTAACCTTTTACTGAAACCACAAAGATTCAGCAAGAAGAAAACATACAACCGAGCCTTTTCGGGGATGGCGCTCAGGATTTGGAATGCACTGCCCCCAGAATCTAGACAGAATCCCTCTACTGCATCTTTCAAAAAAGAAGTGAAATCTCTCCTCATGGCTAAATTCACATGAACAATGTTCATAAGTGGTTATACGACTCTTGATTGTACGGTACCTTATGTTATTTACTATATATCCGGTTGTTTCCTATATTCACCTTGTAAAGCGCTCTGATACCCGCAAGGGTCTTGTTCGCGCTATATAAAACCTTCAAAATAAAATAAAATAAATAAATAAACCAGATATTTATTGAGATTACACTGCAGTGGAGCCCAGTCTGACCAGCCTCTTGGGATGGCTGTCGAGGGACTGAAGCCCGTAAGCATACAATTACATTATGTACGTTTGCAAAGTCCACAAAGGCATGCCTACTATGGAAAAACACTAGCAGGTGTCGTAATACAATGGGGGTACAGAGCATAAGTTTCGATTCTGCAGCTGGGCACAGGCTATCTACTGCCCAAGGTCATCTGGCCTATCCTCCCTACCACACAGGTGGGAGAAAGACTCCATCTAACAAGAAAGGTATGTACTAACGAGGATACTTGCAATTATAGAAGAAAAAGCTCAACCTTGGGAAACGAAACTTACTAAGGACCGTTTCTCGAAAATAACTAAGCAGCAGTTCCGATTATCATATAAAATGGCGTCCTGATTGCAAGATGGTGTCGCGAATGCTAAAATATACGGACAGAAGGGCTTCCCAATATTAACACTTCTTTCATCTTGAACGGAACGGTCAACTTGTTGGTCAACGGAACCTCGAAGGGTCAGCTGACCATCGATAAATGGTTCCTTCTGGATCCACTTGCAGCAAATTGAATTTTGGACATTAGACTCTGTGAGCCTGACCAAACAGACAGCGATTGCCAAAATATGTATTTAAAGAAATGGTCAGCCAAACATAGTCGCCAAATTCTCTGTGATCACGCGTTTCAGCTGAGCATTACATGGAGCAAAAGGTGAGAAGGTGCAGGTCCAAATGCCACCAAAGATGGCGCATTTTCCTGACCGCATGTACCCACAAAAGCAAAGACTACAATCAGGCAACCAAAAATCAAGACAAGCATGCAAACAGTAGCTCCGCATAACCACATTTAGATCAACACAACTGAAAAATTGCACGAAAAGCATATTTAAAAAATACACCCACTCAAAACAGCTCCCCAATAAATGAATTTAAAATGGGTGGGGGAGGGGGCACAACAATGAGCAAATAAAAGTGATTTACCAGAGCAAAGCTTATTAAAAACTCAATAAAAGTGCTGGAAATTCCAATATGGAATCCCCAACTTCACCTATTCAACATGATAATCTTAATGGACCATTGAAGAAACTGCACGAGAAACCGTCAGGTGGTAAACAGACTAAGGGGCTTTTTTACAAACCCTTTCGCCGCCGGTGCATCACTTTTTGTGACGCACCGGCAGCGCAACCTGCTGCCCCATATTTACAAGGACATGTAAAGCCACCCTGCGTGGCTTTTTTGTGTCCTTGTAAATATGGCCCCTTTACACGCAACACTTGGCGTGAAAGGGACGTGCCATGGGTGTTGCTGTGTGTGTTCCCATGCGACACCCATGGCTTCTGCCGCATTTCCAGATTTACGAGAAATCGTAAACCTGGAAAAGCAGCAGAATGCTATGTCTTCCCAGAGGAGGCGTAGGGAGGTGCAACGAGGAGAAATACTTTCATTTCTCCTTGTTTTTTCCTCTTTCTATGCGTGCCGCATTCTGCAGCAAACAAAGGAAGAGGAAATCACCTCTTGCCGCATTCTGCAGCACATAAAGGAAGAGGAAATCACCTCTTGTTATTGTTTTTGTGCAGGAAGGTGTCCCTTCCTGCACAAAAACAAACATCCTCGTGACCCAGGCACCCTTTCACCATGGTGCAAGGGTGCCTGTGTCGGCGCATGGAAGCTAATTGTGCGCCAGTGCTGGGATTCCTCATATCGTTGTAGATGTGACGCATCCCTTTGCTTCGGAATTATCGCGGAGCAATTCCTTGTAAATAAGGGCCTAAATGTGCAGAAGCTGTTATTGCTATTACTAATGCATTCTAATGCTATGCTACCATTGGATGCAGAGTGAGGCCCTTTAAATACTAGCGCTTCAGAAACACCATGACTTAAATTCTTAAATTTTGCATGAATACCCTGCTTGAGTTCACCCTCATCGTGGTCACAAAATAATTAAAACCTTTCAAGATCAACAAACAGACATTTCATCAAACCTGCCCAAGAAGGCGGATCCTACAGAGGATAATTTTGTTTCCTTCTGAAACAACCTGGGCTTGGTGCACAGTTGCATAACAGACCTCGAACTAACCGCTGGAACTAGATCAAATCAAATCGATAAAACTCATCGGAAAGCGAAGAGCAGCACAGGTGCAGGCAGACAAATCTGCACATTTTTGGCGTACTGAAGATTCTGACATGATTCACATTATGGAGAGCTTTCAAGGCAACTTCATTAGAACAAGTCTCTTTAAAAGGGGGTGATAATGTTCTAACCATCATTGGAGTACACAGTGTACCTTTCAAAGCACAGTGGATTGCTGACCCCGAACAATACTCACTTTTTTCCAGGATACAGGACCTTTTTTAGGCAAGGCTACTGAGATGTGCCAGATTCTCATCAGATATTTATTGATTTATTGTTTAACACATTTACTAAACAACAAGAAATGCACACTCTCAATGCCAAAGTATAGGAAGTCAGAGGCTCTGACCATTTCGGTGCAGTCCTCAAACTTAAAAGCCCGCATTCAGAATCTTTAAAGATATTACCTGAAGTAGGCAAGGCAAAAGAGTTTTTGTTAGAAATATGGCAATATACAGTTATTAGATTTTTTTCCTGCTTGTTAGAAATTCTTTGTACGTTGGGAAGTAGCCTCCTAGAGATAAATGCTACAGGTTGGTCTAGGCCCTCCTGATTTAGCTGTGATAGGACTGCCCGTACACCATGCTCCAAGGCATCTGTTTGGACAATAAACTCCTGGGGAAAGTTAGGGGCCTTGAGCACAGGGGCTTTGCACATGGCCTGTTTTAGAAAGTCAATGGCTTTCTGACAGACCCCTGTCCAGATCACCTTCTTGGGCACCAAATCCCTGTGCACATTGCGCTGGGGACAAATACGTGGCTGCACGGAGTTTGGTGTCCTATCCTTCCCCCTATCCATTATAGCTTGGATGGTCACACCTTCCTTAACTGGAGGAAGGGAGGGTGTACGATGATCTCTCACACTTGAGGATGGAGAAAGAGGCTGCTTCACTTACATCCCTTGAAGTGAAATTGTTCACACTCCTTCCACATAGACTTCATGTGCTCAGACATTAAGTTGGTGCCCCTGTCTGACACCACTTCTTTGGGGTAACCCACTCTGTTGACAATCCCAATTAGGGCCTTAGCCACTACAGGTGCAGTGACAAACCTCATAGGGATGGCCTGGATGCCTAGTGGCGGGGTCCACCAAGACTAGGATTCACCTATTGCCTAAGGCTGACTTGGGGTCCAGGGATTCTACAATATTAATTCCCAGTCTCTCAAAGGGTGTGCCAACACCAGGGATGGGAGTCAGGGGGCTTTTTAGCTGTCTCCTAGTCTTCCCTCTAGCCTGGCAGGTAAGACAAGTCCTACAGAATGCATCAGAGGCTGTCTTCATTTGGGGCCAATAGAAGTCGGTGACAAACTTGGCAAAGGTCTTGTCCTGCCCTAGGTGTCCTGCCAGGTGTATCTCAAGAGCCAGCCAAAGTAGGAAGACCCTGTAACATTGGGGAACTACTAATATACAACTAGCCCTGTGCACAGGAGCCTTAGGCTCACTATACAGAAGGTCATTTTCCCAACATATGAGGTGATCTCCAGAGGTGCCACTAGCTGCCTGGGCTTCAGCTGCTGCCTAAGGCCCTCAAGGGTTGGACACTCCTTCTGTGCCTTCTATAAATTCTACCTGGTGGGTCAGGAAGAGTACCAAGGGAGGCATTGTACTCGCCAGTAGGCCCAGAGGGGCCTCCTCCGGTGCCTCATCCACCTATGTTAGGGCACATTGAGGGGCTGGCTTCCCAAACCCCTTGCCCCTCCCTTTCCAAGCAGCTGTCTGAGTTGTTCTTTCAGGCTCCAGACCTTCTTGACTCCACTCCTGGGCAGCCATGAACCTGGTGGTTGCACAGATACACGCAGGCAACCCTAACATTCCCAGGTGTGACCTGAGCCCCACTTCCTTCCAGGTAGCGTGTTCCAAGTAATTCCCTAACAGTCCATGGACATACCAAGGCTCACAACAACTTTCAGAAGACCTGAGACTCAAAAGGGAACAAGAACCACAGAGTAGTGGCTCTCACGGTTGTCTGCTAATACAACCTGGTGGAATGTATTGGGTTTCACCTGCTCTGAGGACACCAGATGACACCTGACAGTAGTCATACTGGCTCCTGTGCGCCTCAGAGCCTTCACCTTCTGCCCATTCAGGGTGACCCACTGCCTATACCTGGAAGATTTGGAAGACATGCAGGCTTTTGGGCACCATCTCTGTATCACCCAGGGACACTATGGTAACCTCACTAGCTTCCCCCACGCTAATTGGGGCAATCGCCTCCCCAAGCGATACACTAACCTTACACTGTGACTGCCCACCACTGGGGGGAAGTGCCCACTTGGTGCACTTGGCATCTCCCTTAACATGCCCCTACTTATAGTACTCATAGCACTTGGGGACAAACTTTCCAGTTTTCTGATCTATGAAGCCTTTCCGCTGGTAGCCAGTTTGGGATTGGAATCCTTTTCCCTGTGAGGGGGGCCTTGAGCGAACTCATTGGATTTACTGGTATCCTCCCCTCTTACTTCTGTTGGTAACCCTGACCACCCATTTGGGAATCCCCTCCAGACACCTTCTTAGACACTCTGGTGTCGACCCAGAGGGCTTCCTCCTCACAAGCTTCCTGGGATCAGTAAGCCTGCTATCCACTAGGTGTTGGCACAGCTCTGGAAAACTAACATTGAGCATGTGCTCCCTCAAAATTAGGTTGCACAGTCCAGTTAAATCATCCCCTTTGCTGCCCCTCACCCAGCCCTTCAGTGCTTTGCTGGCATAATCTAGGAAATCCACCCAGGACTGGTTTGGGAGCCTGTGGCTGTCCCTGAACATCTGACAGTACTTCTCCGGGGTCAGCCCAAACTTCATGGGGGTATACCTGGTCTGATCCTCTGCCTCTAGTGTCAAGAGTGTATCCCTCCCCACCGAGGGCATGTGTTTCCACAGGCTACCCCTCCAGTACCCCTCTGGGACTTTGTGCATATTGAGTGCAACTTCATAAGCACCATACCACTTGTCTATATCATCTCCCACCACACAGTTAGGCACCAGCTCCTGGGGTATGCAGACTCTCACCTCTAGAGAAGACACTGTTGGCACGCTGCCACCATCACTGCTGGGTCCTGTAGGTTAATCAAAGTAAACAGAGAGGAGCCCCACTCTCCCAAAGGGACAGGGCACCGTACTTGACTATTATGTCAAAAGAGATCTCCCCTTGGGCTCCTTTATCGTAAATCTCACAAATACTTTAAACACTCTTATATCTCTCACAACCCAGTCTCTCTCACCACTTTATATTAACCCCCGGTTACACTATGGTTCTATACCACACCTATATATCATTAAAAATTCTTCAATACTTTATTTATAAATAAATCACCATATCTGATCTAGAGAACAGTCATCGAATTTCATATAAATCACAAAATGAGACCTCAATCACAATTTTTAAATATAAAAACAGTGTAAAAACATATCATAATGTTCCCCCTCAAGGAGACAATAAAATGTTTTTTTCCTTTTTCTGTTTTACAAACAAAAGCAATCCATTACACAGATACATAAACAGAAACAGGGAGAGTACAACAGACAATCACATATTTCTTTACAACCATTAAGCTGTTTAGATCACTGTTCAATACACAGAATATTTCCAGATGGTCAATATCTACTGTGTTTCAATGCCCATCAGATTTAGTTACATATATGCATCGACATGTTTAGGTGGGTGCCCAATATTTAAGGCCACCTTCTTCAGGATAAGTAGATTTCTCCCTCAAACTTTTATAAAAATAGCTATACTTTTGATGCTCTTCCAATGTGTTTTAGTGTGACACACACAGTCTTAATCACATATGGTCCGAATAAATGTGGATCAAAAGAAATTTCTTTCAAGGTCCTGTAATAAACCAAATTAAATAAGTCCTTAAAATGCGGGGTAATTTAATCACCCGAGATTCCTTCTTCCCACTAGGTTCCGTCCTGTTTTTTCCATCAACAGGGGACAGGACTCTTTCTATGTAAAAAGCCTTCCAAATGTTAGGACGCGCTTACAGTCCCCGTCGCAATCGCGTATAAAAAACCACAGTGGGCATATGTTTCCACAGGCTACCCCTCCAGTACCACTCTGGGAACTTATGTATCTTGAGTGCAACTTCATAAGCACCAAATCACTAGTCTATATCATCTCCCATAACACAGTTAGGCACCAGCTCCTGGGGTATGCGGACTGTCACCTCTAGAGCAGACACTGTTGGCACGCTGCCACCATCACTGTTGGGTCCTGTAGGTTGCCTTGCCTTTAGCTCCAGCTCCCTCATGCTCTTTTCATGCTCCAACACTAGCTTTTTCTCAGCTAAGGCCCACTTATCCTCAGACTTCTCCAGTTTCAATTTGGCCAGCTCTAGCTTGAGCTTCCATTCCTCCCTCCTGTTCTCCAATTCCTCTGGTGTCAGGCCCTTGGAAGACACACTGTTTCCTGCAAGGGAAGACAAGCTGCTTCCTGCACAGGAGAGGGACTTCCAGTCCTGGGGGTAAGCCATTCCTCACCTCAATAGACTACATTCCTAGATCCTCCTGCAGGCCTTGCTCTGATCCCTCCACATCATCCTCTCCCTCCTGGTTATCTGCTGTGACTGGAAACTGGTGGGCCTCCGCCTAGGGCTTGAAAACCTTTTGGAGCTCCGCCTTCCTCGTCCTCCTTTTGAGTTTTTAGAGTCAAATGTATTATAAAAAACAAGGCCAAAACAACACACATACAATCAGTAGAATCAGAGTTAAGAATTTTTAAAGATTTTAAGTTAAAATAGCGCCAAAAAGCATAAAGCGCCAACTGGAGACATCTGGTTGCGCTGGACAGGGTCAAAGTCACACTTTAAGGCCAACCGCGATGGAGTGCAGGTTGGCTACAGTCACCAGGTTAGGCCTGCTGGAGTTTTACCTTCTCAAAGTCCGTGCCAAGAGTCCTCTTCACATTGGAGGGGGCTGTGAGGAGCAAGGAGAGCATCACGGGAGGCTGCCAGCACAGCGCGAAGAACAGGCCAGGAGGTGCGGGCTGGTGTTAGTGGAGCTTCGTGTTGGCTGTCTCCACGGCGGTCGATGCTGCAGTGCAAAGAGTCAGGCTGATGGAGCTTTGCGTTGAATCACGGTGCGAGCGGCGAGGTCTCAGTCTCATTCATGAACCCATGTCTGTGAAATTGGAAAGAAGGAATTCTGTTCCTGCCTGTCAATGCAAAAGATCTGATGCCTTCCATCGAGGGGGTAAAGCTAGGCTGGGTGGTCCCCACACTTAGGTGCTATACCCTTTAGCTTCAAAACCCAGGTGTAACCACTGCATATTGCTGGCAGTCGCTCCATTGCTAAAATGGCTCACAGTCTCTGATGCCGCTGTATGCATGGTTGGCAGTGTGATCTCTTCCATTGGTGGGCTAAGGTTAGTTTACCAGCATCAAGGCACTATAGGCACATATGCCATTTGTCCTTGGATGTCTGTGTCAAGTTAAGTCGTTTCAGACTGAGGAACATTACATCTGGCATCACAGACATTGGGAAGGTAAGATCTTTCTGGAGCAGTTTAGACACCTCTTCCTAGAAGGGATGAATTATTGGACAGCCCCACCATATGTGAAGTGCATCACCTAGTGCTCCACACTCCCTCCGGTGCCTAGGAGAGGCATTGTGGTATATGCTGTGTAGTTTACAGGGGGGTGTAGTGCCATCCAAACCAAACTTTGTAATGTATCTCCCACCCCAAAGATGGGGTGCATGAGGAGTGTATGTCTCTATGTATTCTGTCCAATCTTTTGAACGCCACCTGAATACCCAGGGCATGCTCTCATTCTCTGTTGTGATGCCATGAGAATGGGGTGTTGTGTGTTAGTAGTAGTTTGTACAATGTGGAGATGGCGCTTTGTGTGCCAAATGGGGTTTTTGTTCTGGTAGCCCCCGCATGGATATGGGGATGGATCACCCAGTGCCAGAGCTGGGCGTATCATAATCGCTTGATTTCTAGAACCCATAAGTGTCCCTGCATTGCTGGAAGGACTTCAGTTTCTGGCCCTCATACATGTCTGCGAACATCGTGCACCCTCCTTCTCTCCAGGTAAGGAAGGCGTGACAGGCTCAAACCCTGGGTTATAATGCATTGCAGTTTAGGAGTAAGAATAGGACACCAAAGCCTGTGCACCCACGTATTTGTCCCACGTCTTTAGTGTTGTGGCTACCTGTGTGCTAAGATAAGCGTTGGATGGCTTATCACATATGTCCAGCCACACCAGGTCCCACAGGGATCAGCGGACTATGGCATGGTCCATTTGCTGTCAGTTTTTCCCAGCTAGTGTGGTGGACCAGTCTGCCACTGGCCTTAGCTGTGCAGCTGCATAGTAATGTGGAATGTTAGGAACTGCAACAACCCCATCACCCTTGGCTGAACCATCAGAGTCAGCTGGAGTCTAGGAGCATTTCCCTTCCAGATGAATGCCATGAATTTTCGTTGGAAATGTTTCAGGTACATAGGACTCATGCAAATTGGAAAGGCTTGAAAGATGTATAGTAGTCGTAGAAGTAAGTTTATTTTGATTGCACTAATGCGACTGAATCATGAGAGCATCATATTGCCCCAGATGTGGAGGTCCCTAGCAATATCTGGGAGTGGGGGTGAGGGTAATTGGCAATGAAGAGATCCTTGATAGCCTGCTTAAGGCAGACTCCCAGGTACTGGATCGAAGTTTTGGCCCACTTGAATTGAAAACAGGATGACATCCCCACTGCCTCTTCCGTTGTGAGGGTCAAATTGAACATCTGATTTACCATAGTTTATCTTGTATCTGGATACTCTCTCAAAGGATCCCTAGGATATTTACCCCCACCGGAATTGAGTTAATTCGCATACCCAGTGCAAAGAGCACATAATCGGCATAGAGGGAGATTTTAAACTCCCTCTGGCCGAATTTGAAACCGTGATTGCGGTGGCCTGCCTTATTAGGCATTCTAGGGGTACAATAAATAGAGAAAACAGGAGTGGTGAAAGGGGGCATCCCTGTCTTGTTCCTCTGGTTAGTTTAAATGGTCATGAAAGATAACCATTTAGGGTGACTTTGGCAACAGGGTTGGCGTAGTTGGAAAAAATCATCATTAAGAACC
The DNA here is from genome assembly GCA_963921515.1 of Calotriton arnoldi. Lineage (NCBI taxonomy): Eukaryota > Metazoa > Chordata > Amphibia > Caudata > Salamandridae > Calotriton > Calotriton arnoldi. The sequence continues at coordinate 2,906,126 of CAWUFW010000758.1, read as the reverse complement.
TAGGACCCAGGCCCATTTTCAGAAGAGTGAGATGCAGGAAGACCCAATCCACCCTATTGATGGCCTTCTCTGTGTTGAGGGATAACAAAATTGCCTGTATATATTGAAGTGAGGCCTTCTCTATCAGGTGGATGGCTCTTCTGATACTGTCATGGGTTTGACGACCCTGAACAAAACCGCTGTGGTCCGGGTGGACTAGGGTGGATAGCACTGTGTTGAGCTATGTTGCAAGAATTTTTGTGTTTAACTTAGCGTCAGTATTCATTAAGGCTATAGGTTGGTAGGAAGCACATTGATAAACATTCTTGTGAGGTTGGGGGGATGACTGTCACCACTGCCTCTCCCATTGTTTGGGTGGCCATTCCTGTAGTATTGCAGTGGTTGGTGAGTTTCGGGATCTGTTGGGGTGAGTATATTTTATAGAATTGGGTGATGAGGCCATCAGGCCACAGGGCCTTGTTGCCATTAAGAGCCTTGATAGATAGGCATACCTCCCCAGGGAAGATAGAGCCTTCTAATAAATCCCTTTGGGCATCTGTGAGTTTAACCAGTTTGAATGGCTCCAGAAAGGCCTCTCTGTCTCCTGGGGCTGTGGAAGTTTCCCCGTAAAAGTTTTCATTAAAGGTGCGAAATTCACCAACTTTTCTTTTATCTTCTAATAACTGTTCTCCCGAAGGATCTAATATTTCTTTCAGGTATTCTTTTTCCTGTTTGCCCATCAGGAGGCAAGCCAGGATTGCGCCTACTTTGTCCCGCGCTATATAAGCTAATTTCTTAAGGTGGACCAGAGAGAATACTGCTTTATTGGTGTAGTGCATTTGCAGTTGACCTCTGGCGGTAGTGAGTATTTGTGTGATGCAACAGGAGGTATGTTGCTGCTACTCTGGTTCGAGCTCTTGAATCTCATCTCCGAGTGTCTGTATTTTGAGCTTACTTAGCCATGCCCGTTTGGCGGCTACTGCTATAAATTGTCCCCGATCAACCGCTTTAGACGTGTCCCATACACCCAGGATAGGCACCTCCCCACCCTTGTTATGTTCAAAATGCTCCTCTATTCATTGCCCTATCTCACTTTTAGTGACTAGGTCCTGAAGTATGGAATAGTGCAACCTTCAGTGTCCTGGCTATCTCCCAATCCCTACGTCTAGCCGGACCTCGAACGGGGCGTGGTCAGAGACCAAAATGGGGCTGATTTCAGCAATTCAGTGTGTCCTGTAAGGGGATTGCTCAGTAAGATATAATAGATGAATGAGTGGGTGCGGTGGACATGAGAGTAAAAAGCGTAGGTCTTGCTTACTGGGTTGAGCTCCTGCCAGGCATCTTGCAGGCCTAAATCCTCAATAGATTTTCTCAGCTTCTTGGAGAAGGCACCAGCATAGATGTCACCTCCCCTCACCCTGTCTATATGTGGGTTCCAAACCATATTCAGATCTCTGGTCAAAATGATATCTCCCCAGCCCCACTGTAGATATTTTGTAATCATTTGCTGATGTTTCTTGTACTGTGCTTTGATATTTTCTCTGATTTTCAAATAATAGAAAGAAACATTTAAAGCTATGGAACATTTGACATTGCTGTTAAAGTTTTAGAGTGGTGTTCACACTTGCCAGAACATCCTCACAAATTGCATTATAGAATAAGGTTTGAATAAATATTTTAATTCCTTTGTGTGGAAGAGCATAATCAAACCCTGAGAGCCACTGGTGCTATAAAGTTGCAAAATAATTATGGAATAATTGTCCTTCTCTACGATTACTCATGAAAAATATCACAATTGAATGAAGGAATCTCTAAGACCTCCATTTGTATTTAATTAAATACACAAAACACATTTAAGTTTTTAGATATTTCCCATCATATTCCATTTCAAATGAATCTGTAGTTTGTGTGTGTTTATTAATATATATTACATATGTGTAGCCACTGAAAGGGAGGCTTTGAAAGTGGTACTCCGAGGGGAATATATGGCTTAAACTTATGGTAGTATGATGTCTCTAGAAAAGGAGTTATCCTCCCTGGAAAAATTGGATGTAGATGTCCCCTTTCATCCACAGCATCTCCAGGATAATGGAGAGGCTGTCCGACCAGGGGTTATGGTGCCAGGCACTGTCCAGGCCCGGACCGGCACAGACAGGCTTGCCTTTGGCATGTAGTGGTGCCCCCGCTGCATGCATCCGCTGCACGGATGCACTCTCAGGCTGTTTTAAATCCCACCATCAAGGGAGTGTATCCGGGGGCTTAGCTGAGTTCAAACATACCTCTGAGTGTCGGCAGGAAAAACAGGGGGGAGACATAATATACTGGAACCGAGAAATTAATTTAAATAGAAGTGTGAAAGTTAAACCCATAAACTCAAAATATCAGGGATTCCACCCTTACAATATGGTACCTATGACACCAAAGTGTCTACCAGGAAAATAACATGCACCATGGGTGCTTAGTGCCATCCAATTTGCAGCTGATAGTATATATGGTGCATTCCTGCACTAGATTGTTGGATAGATAGTAGATAGCTAGCTAGATAGACGATATGGTGAATTCCTGCTCTCTGCCTGTCACGCAACGCAGGGCAGCAAGTTGTCTTGCTGTGTCCACTGCATGATTTTTTATGTGAGTAAATCTGGCCCCAAATGTTTTGTTCAGCACAAGCATGCAACACCTGCCTACTCACAGGGCACCACTGTGAGATTTTGTTTGAGGTTGGCAGGTTTGACTACGGTATGGTGTTGAGGCAGTCTCTGATTTAGTTATTTCATTTTCCATTTGCAACATTTTAACACCTTTAGCATGAGCACAGTTTATTTTGATCCTAAAGTAACTGAATTCAGCCTCCTGGATTTCTTGGCATTGCTAGTTTTTCAGACTTTTTTCAGACTGGAGAATATAGCTCTGCGTTCCTTAGCTCTAGGCTCGTTGGTCATCGCACCTGGGGTCGTATCATGAACGTGTGCCCTTGCGCTGGGCCAAGCTGCGCACCTGTAGCTACGTGATTGCACTGTCTAAAGAGCATACATTTAACTCAGAGCTTCCTTAAGTTAGTGTCTGAGCTGCAGAAAGCACAGCCTGTAACAGAGAGAGGCTACATTTGCTCACTTTTTCCCAGCTATGCTGCTAGTAGCACATATGCGAGAGGTGTCGCACAGAGCCATAGCAGCATACTCCCGAGCGCGGGACTCACGGTTCGTTCCCTGGTGGCAGCTCAGCTCAGCATCATTAGACTCTGGGCAATAGTTCACTTAATCTCCCCGACGGCCCCCAGTGCCTTGAAACCTTAAGGGGTGATATGTTTGCGCTTTACAAATGTGGATTATACGCAAACTTGTAGCAATTCTGGGCACTGGCGTAACGAAACTTGAGGGGGCCTCCCTGCAAGGTACGTGGAGGGGCCCCCTCCGGGCTCAATCAGGAGCTCTCCGGCAAGAGTGCTGTGCTGAGGGGGCCCCTTGGAGCTTGGGGCCCCCACGCACCGTGGGGGCTGCGGAGGCTTAAATATAGGTGCTTTGAACAGTGCAATTGCATAACAACAGGCATGCCATCAAGAGATGAGACCGTGTTACAGCTACTCTTAGGCTCGCATACATTAGAAAGTGAAGTATTTATCATATTTTTCTGTTACATATATAGCTATTCATTTTAATCAAATTGTGCACAATACTGCAAGATTATTTCATAAACTCAGAATAAAATTTGTTGACATTAAAAGAATATTCAAATAGTGCCGAGCTTGCACAATTCATCCAAGGCATTAGATTTATTAAATTTCTCATTTAGCCTCTCCATGATCCAACCAACAGTCATTCATAATCAGAATAACATAATTTACGCCCTTGGGTGCATAATGCAACAATCTACCAGGACAATACTTCACCTTCCCTTTACACATGCCACAAATAGATTGCACCTTCTAAATACCCACAAATAATAATTTATTTATTTGATATTTTTTTATAGCGCGAACTTGACCCTTGCGGGTATCAGAGAGCTTTACAAATTTGCAGAGAGCAGCACCGTGATAACAATAAAGTCATATATGAAGAAGAAAAATAGAGGCTATAGTTAGCACCCAGAGATGGAGGGTATGATTTACAATGTTCAAGAGCATAGGGGACAACTCAATAAAAGACAAAGAATCATAGTCAATAACACTGTAGGAGCAGGCAGTGTCAAGAAACCGGAGGGTAGAGTCAGGCCAATGAAGTTTAAAACACTGAAATCTCCGGTGAGAGTAGTCCTGGATGTGATTGAGGGAAGAAAGGCATCTTAGTATCTATGGAAGACATTTTTTCATAAGGAGTGCTTTGACTTCTTTCTTGAAGGAAATAGTTGATGGATTCATTCTGACTTCAGGGGACAAGTTGTTCCCGGTCCTCGGGGCATCCCAGAGAAAGATTGGTTGTAAGTTTTCTTCTTGTAGAATCTCTGTGGTTTCAGAAGACAGGTGTTGGAGCTTCTTTATGATTTGGAGCCACCGGAAAGTTCAAGCTTCTGAGAAAGATACCTAGGGGTTTTGAAGTGGCGTTTTGAATGTGTCATGCAGGCAATTTTTTGCTGGATTCTGGCTTCGTATGGGAGCCAGTTGAGGGATTTCAGATCCGGGGTGTTGTGGTTGTTTCTTTTTGAGCCGGTGATGAGCCTTGCAGCAGCATTGAGCAAAGCCCTTAGAGGAGCCAGTTTGGATCTGAGCAACCCCGAGAGGGTTGGACTAACATAGTTCAACCTGGGAATCACTAGGGCTTGCACTGCATGCTTGAAATCGTTGGGGGGAGGAAGGGTTTTAGTTTTCTTAGAATGTTCAATTGGTGATTCGCCCCTTTGGTGGCAGTACTGATGTGCTTCTGCATGTTGAGGTTCTTGTCAAGAACTAATACCAGTGATCTCACTGAGTCAATGGCCTGTGGCTTGCAGTTGAGTGCTGCTAGATGTTTCAACCATTCTTCAATGACCGGGGACTGGTTGGGTGAGGCGATTAGGAGGAATTCGGTTTTATGAGTATTTAGTTTAAAGTGATTGGATGCTAACCAATTTTCAGTTTTCTGAAGAGTTTTGTTGAGGGAGCTGATGTGTTCTGGGGAGGCAACTTTTAAGTAAAGTTTCGTATTGTCTGGGTACATGTGGTAGTGTATATTGGAAGAGTTCAGAATTTCCGTTAGAGACTCCATGAACAGGTTGAAGAGAGTGTGCAAAAGTGAGGAGCCCTGAGGAACACCTAATGGGACCAGAGTGGTCTGCGATAGTGAATGATTAATATTGACTCTTTGAGTCCTGTTTTGTAGATAGGAGGTGAATCAGTTAAGGACTGTCCCTGTTAGCCCCATGCCGTGTTCCAAAAGGTCTAGTAGGTTGTCATGCTTAACAATATTGAATGCTGACGATAGGTCAAGGAGGATTAAGAGACAAGATTGGTTTTATCCAGCATTTTTAGTGCATCGTCCGGTATGTGTGTCATAGCCGATTCCAGTGCTGTGACCTAGACGAAAGCTGAATTGAAATTGGTCTAATAGTTGGAATTGTTCGATGTGGTTACAGAGTTGGATGTGAACACATTTTTTAAGTAGCTTCGGCAGGGTAGGAATATTGGAGATTGGTCGAAAGTTGTTTAAGTCAGTTTGATCTGCTTTTGGTTTTTTTAGGCTAGGGTAAACCTGACCGGATTTTAGGCAATCCGATGTAGTGCCTTGAAGGAGGAAGGCATTAGCAATCTTGGTCCAAAGTGGGAGTATTGAGGGTAAACTCTGCTTGAAGAAATTGGGAGGTAGAGGGCCATTGAAGTGGTTTAAGGGTTTCAGCGATGTTAGAATCTTGTAAATAGCACTTTCATCTAAGGTTTTGAAAGAGTTCCATGATGCGTTGGTTTTGGGGAAGTGCCCAATGGGACATGAGGGAACATTAGTCTGGGAGGCAAAGAGGATGGGTTGAGGACCCTCTTCCGATTTCTGTCTTCATCCTATTCCAATTAACTCTTGTTCTCAATCTTTTTTCTGCCTGCGCAAATAACAAGGTGTACCCTCTCAACATGTTGTTGTCTAAATGTGTGTTCCTTTTGTCTATCATTTCCTGCTAAAGCATGTTGGATGTTAGTGTACTAGATGTATCAGCTTATTTAGTTCATAACTTTGGAGTTTGTTTTTCAAATTTGTTGAGATGCAAGAGTAATTCATTAAATATTTAACTATCCCTACTTTCCAGATCATCCTAAAATTTGGTGGTGTTGGTAGTGGATTTTCTTAAAGAATATGAATGTAGGATCAAAGCCCTAATAATAGCCTCATCTTCTGAGCTTTTCATATTTCTTGGTGTCTTCTGTTCTATCTTGTTGGGTGAAGTGTGTTGGGAACTTGCCAGGGTAGATTTAAGGTTGTGGCTTCAAGAGCTGCCTTAAAGGAAATTCATAGGTCTTCGGATTGGCTATTTGACTCTATCAGGTGCACTTCTCATTGCATACAGCTGACACATATTTCTTTGAAAGTTAGCAATATGCTTTGAACGAACTTAATAGGAACTTTGTCTCCTACTACAGAATGCAGTTTTTGATAAATAGGTAATGTTAGGAAAGTCCTGATTTTGATAAAGACACTCAGGTATTACCCATTCACTGTGTTATTTTTTTGTGCCTTTATTTGTCCAGCTACGGTCAAAAATCATAAAAACATACTTTTGTAATAAATTTTTCTTACATTTTAGGTGTAGGAAAGTGGATTATTAATAGGTGGGGTATTCACCCTCAACTATCAATAATAACACAAGCACTAATAGGTCCTTTCAAGTTTCACTAAATAATCCTTGCTCAACTCTTGGTTGCTTGGCAAACGAGTAGTCAAGTTTAACCTAGGGGATAGGTATGTGTAAAGCATTTAATACCACCAAAACAATGAATAAGAAAAGGACACACCCCAGAAAAAAAACTTATAACGATAATTTATAAAAATAGGAAATATTTTTATCTTTAAAATGACACCAATAGAACAAAAATCCAATGCAGGGAACCAGAGATATGAATTTCTAAAATATTATATGAAAAATATACTTTATAGCACCCAAAAGCCTAAAGTGCCATTTGTGACCACTAGGGGGTCAAGCCTACTGTGATAGACGGTGGGCCAGCTGTGGGCTAGGTCCCGGGCAAAGTTTTACCTTTAGACTTGGAAGTTTTCTTGGTCCTTTTGTCTCATCGATGGGCTCATTTGCGGGTCCTCGGGCTGGTTAGATCCGAAGTTTGAGCCAATAGCACAGGCTTGCAGCAGCTCGGTGAAAAGTCGGGAGTTATGTCCTTGATGTCAATGATGAGGAGAACCACGGAGCGGGTGAAGTCAGCGGTCATGGCTGGGGAAGACGTCATAGACAGACTCAACAACGGCTTGCTTCCCCAGGTAGGTCATGGTATTCTCCGTTACTTTCAGATGTAGACATTTTTCTGGTTCTCTGGGGCTTTTCAGCAGGACGAACCTGTGTGGTCAGTCCACCTGGCGAGTCGACGTCGGTGGCTTCACTCTCGACCCGGGCTTCTCCTGATGCTTTTCTGCCATACTTTGAAGAAAGTTTCTAAATTTCCAGATCTTGCTACTTCTTGGTCCTTTGGGGAGATAAGCGTTCTCTAGCACTGACCAAGGGTTTAGAGGCTCTGGGTTGCAACATGGGGGCTAGGAGTCAATCACCCACAATACACTTGCACAGTCCAAAGAAAATCCAGTTGCAACTGGTCAGCTGGGGAATTCTTTCTTTGCTCTTTGCTGGTGACTTCTTCAGGTCTTTTGTACTTATTGCTGATCAGGAGGTGCACTCCTTTCCTTTTGGAGTCAGGCACAGTCCTTTCTTTGTGGAATCTAATATGTGCAGCAGGGGCAGTCTTTCAGAGTGCAATCCTTTCTTTGATGCAGTCCAAGGGTCCAGCAGGGCAGTCCTTCTTCTCTTCTTCTTTTCCAGGCAATGTTCTGGTGATCTCTGCAGAGCTGTCTTATTTATCCTTCATTTCTGGACTTGAGGGAGTCGGTTACCCTAACCAAGAGGAATTAAGCTACCTCCCTCTAGTATGGCCACGTCCTGTGAAGTGTGAAAAATAGTTAGCCCAGAATGCAACATTCTTCCAAAAATCAATGTGGAGAGAATCTCTCCGTGTTGTGTGTTTAATCCAAACCAGAAGTGTGGCTAACAACTGATCCAGCGGATTTAAACATGTGTCTCTGGGCCCACTGGATATTGAGGATGTACCTCCATTACTGAATCATTCCATCACACTGAGAGGAAAGAGAATTAGTATTTCCTGTTCGATCAATTAAACCAACTGGCTACACACTGAGGACCAGGAATCGATAGCCAGTTTCTTAAGAGTTTATTACAAGTTCACAATCAAATTAAGGTAGATCACTCTCAAGACCATGCTATACAAATAGAGGATAGTGACAGGGAGGCCAAGCCTCCTAAAGAATTTAAGGCGCACAAGAATTAAACAAACCAATAACTCAGTTGTAGCTATGTAGAACAATAGCATTAATGTCTGATGTTCAGAGAATAAATTGGTCTGATCCCTTCTATACATTAGTATTATAAATGGTCCAAACACAAACCCAGGCACATAGATTATCAAAATTCAGAAGGTAGAAAACCTACAGAAGACAATGGGGATAAGACAAGTATGAGTATTACCCACAAAAGCATTTTAAAAGCTCCGTCAGGAGTCTTCAAGGGCTCAGAAATAAGTATCAATAACAAAGTCTGTAAATGTAAAGGGAGTAAGGGAATGTCCTTAAGCGTCTATTCTAAGGACAAGTGAGCTTAGGAAATGGTTTGAGTCTGAATCCAAGGAAGGTTCTGCATAGTCTGTAGAACAGAAATTCAGCATACAGTCCACAAGAAAGTTCAAAGTCGTCTGCTCTCAGTGGTCTGAGAGATCTGCCCGTCGTCCAGGGCAAAGGATAGATTTAATCCATAAAGTTCATTGGTACCTCTCCTTTGGTTTTGTCATCAATAGAAGTTCATTGTATTTGTTGCAAGATCCATAGGGAACATTTAGGCAGTATGAAGAAGAATTCCCATATTGGTCATGGGAACAACAGTTCAGTCCCACACTCAGGGTCTAGCACAACAGTCCATTGTTCGTCTACAGAACTCTCATGTGCTCGTCATTGAATTCTGTTCCCAGTCATGTATATATTGCTTCCTACAAGAAATGTATCCATTCTAAACTAACATTCAATGGGAATACCTGTAAAGAAAGCATGTCAGCACAATACAAAAGCCCAGTAGGTTCCCATGGGTCAAAGATTCTGGCCTTTTGAGAGAAACCCTGCTAACTTAAGGCATTAAATCAATATTACATGAATTTATGCAGGTGTGCATATCCAAACATGCATTTCTGCATAAGGTTATTTAGTACTTTATTCCATTCTGCATTCATTCATTAATAGGCATTTAATAATCGCGCTGCACAATGCTAGGTGTGACTGCATACTACATTTTTTAAAGTATATGCGTGTAACATTAAAGCATACATTGATGAAACATTATCCTTCAACCTAATTCTGCATCCTACACCTATAAGGATCATCTAAAGCTATGAACGACATTTCTAGTAGCTACACAGACAGACTTGCACATGTTTAAGAATAATATGTATATGTTAAGTAGTGAAATAGAGAGACTAGTCTTTAAAGCAAAATACTCATTTGTAAATGGTTATAAATCCTTTAGTTATAACAAAGTATCTAATCTTTATTAAATACTTTTCAGTCACTTTTAATTTATATCTCTGTGTTACCTCTAATTTATTCGAATTAGTACATATCTTTAATTAAGGATGGTTCTACATTTGAGGATGGTTTATAAAGAAACTAAGGGGCTCATTTACAAGCCCCTTGGGCAGCTGGTACGTCACTTTTTAACATATTAAAAGTGACGCACAAACGGCGCAAGGGGCTTGTAAATAAGCTCCTAAACATTTAAAGCATTCTCTATCATTTCTTAGTGAGCATTCTATGTGAGTAACTGTACATTCTATAATAAAACTTTCTACATCAGTAGTGTCAGGGTGTGAAGAAATCAGGACCTGTTTGCAGTGTCCCCCCACTTTTTGCCCCCGTTTTTACCACTAGATGCTGGCTTTCTGACTCTGACTGTACCCTGGGCTCTGCTAACCAGGCCCAAGGCCAGTGCTATGTGTAAAAAGGTACATGTAATAGGGTACACTAACAATTGCCAATGACAGATCCTATAAGTCCCTAGTAGATAATAGGGTCGAATGATCCTACCCCCTGAGAGATCAGCAGCCCCCCGCACCTTGAGACCCTCGGGGGTGAGTAGCCACCGCTTTATAAGCCCCTGATTGATTGATTGGTTGATTGATTGATTGAGGACCTGGGGGTGCAATCTACCTATCAGTCCCTAGTATATAATAGGGCGTGGAGGTTTAGAGGCCCATCAGATTTCCTGCACTTGCATGTATGCGCTGCTGTGTGCCTGCTGTCCTTTTAAAGGCAGCCTGGCTTTTCAGACAGTCTTTAAAAGTACAATTGTTGTCAACATTGACTTTCGTGGTATGGGCACTTTAAAAGTGATAACCTACCTTATATGTACATATTAGGTACCCCCCAGGTCTCCCTTAGATGTCCCAAGGGTGGGCGGCCATGTAACTATAAGCAGGAACCTTATAAAATATGTTTTATATACACTGGTGAGGAAAAACTGCTCATTTTATTTCTTCCTCATTGTAGATACTTAGCTCCATAGGCTAACATTGCAATAATCTATGTAGATATAACTATTGCTAGGAAAGGAGCAAAAACAAAATCATTCAAGGACTTAAAAGATTGATGTTGATAAATACAACAACTTGCCACTGTTGAATTTATCATTACCAGTACAGAAGAGAAGCTGTAGAACTTTCTCTTCTGTAAGCCAAAATTCAGCCTTCTAGTGGTCTCTGCTGATTGGTCAGCCTCAACAGGCTTAGCCAGGCTGCTTTGATTAGATGATAAGTGGCCTGGCAGGAGCAGAGGGTATCTGATGGACAAAGCTCTGCAGCTGTGGGGGTTAGGTCCTAGAGAGGGGGCTGGGTAAATCAATCTGAGCTCAAAGAGAGAACAGATCAGTAAGGAATATCAGGTGTACCTACCCCTACACAGGGGCTGCTCCTCCACTAGGGCGGAGGAGTGTCGCCCTACTGCTTTCTCGCAGTGCGAGAAGCAGAACCATTTTATGTTTCTGCTTCTCGCACTGCAAGAAAGCAGAAGGGTTTGGTTGGGGGCGGGCGGGTGTGCGGCTCTGCTCTAGGGCAGGGGAGGAGTGGTTTGCCCACTGTTGAGGGCGCTGACTGTTTGGTCGGCCTTCTGGGGCAGCCCAAACCAGTCATGCGCACTCTATAGTTCTCCATGCAGGCTGCAATGCAGGTAGGTTTAAATTTGTTTTATTATTAATTAAATTAACACCCCCGCGCGGCTCCCCCCGACCCGCAAGACATACCAGCTGCGACCGCTCCCACATCCTGCGCCCCAGCCAGATGGCAGGCTTAACGGAGGAATTTTCAGAGGTCAGGGGGCGGAGAGATAATGGAAATGAGCCACACTGTGGGTTGGTTTAGCTAGCTCTTACTCCTTTGGAGAGAAATCTTCCATGTTGGTATTTGGAGTGCAGTGCTTTGTGGGACAAGAAGATGCCACACTTTGGAGGAAGCTGTCATGATTTTGGGTGGCACCCAGCATCTCATTGGAAAAAGGTACCCCCCTGCTTGTTGCTCCAGAACACTGAATAAATATGTGAGAGCTGCATAGTCTCCCAGATCTGCTGTCTGAAACTAGAAGGAGAAGAAGGACTGCCCTGCTGGAATCTGGATCTGCACCTGAGCCCTGGGGACTATGCCTTGCTTCAAGAAGGATTAAGGAGGTGACTCCCTGCAAGCTACAGGTTCACAGAGCCCACCTGCATCATCTCCACCAAGAGTCCCCATCCTGGATTGTGACCAGTGGACTTTTAAGGATTTGGCCAGGTGCATTGTGGGGATGTAGTCCAGACATCTCAAGGACTATCTAGGAGATTCCAGACCCTTTGATTGGTGCTTTGGACACTTTGAAACTGCAAGGAAACCTACAGGAAGCACCTCCTGAAGTTTGGAGAACTTTGGAGAACTTTTGTGAAAACGTTCCATGAGGTGACCGACCCGACCTCGAGAGTCAAGCCGACTACCTTCAACCACGACCTGGTCAGTATTTCAGCTTCGTCCCTCTGAATGCTCCGGAGCTCCAGAGCTCCAGACTTTCAGGATTTGACCAGGGCTCGCAGAAAGTCAAGCCGGTGAACCCCCACAGACTCTTGCCTGCTGTGGAGGGTCGAACACGCCTGAAGAAAAAGCTCCAGAAAAGCTTCTAAGTGTGAAGGTATCTGACCAGTGCTCCATTGCAGTCAGCCTCAAATGTTTCCTTTGCCCAGGTCAAGTGCAACCATATGTTCCAGAGTGGCTCTATATGTTTTTAAGCACTATAAAGTGGTAAATCTTTACAAATTTATATCTCCGGTTCCCTACATTGAATTTTCGTCGTTTTGGTGTCTATTTGTTCATAGAAATAGTGTCTATTTTTATAATGGGGTGTGAGATTTTTATTGTGTGTTGTGTCTTACTTATTTGATGTATTGGTGTTTTTAAATGCTTTACACTCCTGTCTCCTAAGTAAGACCTGACTGCCCATTGTTAGCTACCAAGGGTTGAGCAAGGGGCTAATTTACTGAGACCTTTACTGGTCCCTATACCATGTTAGTGGCCTTGTTACTAGTGGTAGGGGCATACTTACCCCTACTAACAATCCACTTTCTAACACAAGTGTGAAATGTGCAAGAATCATGAAGACACGTAGGACTCATGTGCAAAGTGCATGTTCATTTTATGTGTCAGATCTCGTTTTTAATCAGACTTCATGACGTGTAGATCATTTTTATCAGGTTTTCTGTGACGTGTAACAAGTGGGCACCTTTGCGCTGTACCACAACTGACAGCACTCCCATTCCGGTCCCTCTCCTAATCTAATTAGGGGTGACTCCTATCTGGCGTGGGCTCAAGGAAGTGGAGGTAGTCTGGGTCCTGTGACATCTGTTTTCTTTAGAGGCTCCTTCCATTGCAGTCCAGCTTATCTACCCAGGCCCCTTCCTATCCCTGGCTTCTCTAGGAAGGAGATCTCCTCCCACCAAAACGCTGTATTGTTGCTGACTCTGGCCTCTTCACACCTACTCAGGGAGCAGCTTGGCTCAGGCTGTCAAAGGATGACCAATCAGAAGAGGTTCCTATAGGGTGCTTTTAGATAACTTCAGGATAACAGTTCTAAAACTACTTACCTGCAACAGTGATATTAAATCCGATCCTGGCAAGTTGTTGGATTTATGGTAACTATTAATTTGATACTTTGAATGATTTTTCTATGTAGCTCCAATACAAAGTTAGAATATATTAAATTTAATAAAGTCCTCCCTATCTTAGCCTATGGAGCTAGCAGCACTACCATACTACCATAGGGGGGAAAACTTTACCTGTTTTTCCTTACCAGGGCATATAAAACATCTTTTATTTTTGCTTTTTATAACTATCCATCCTACTCTTGGGGCACCTAGGGCATACCTTAGGTGTGACTTCTAAATAATGAAAAGGTAGTTTTGTACTTTGAAAGCGATTTTAATTCTAAAATCGAATTTGGAAGCAGTTTTATTTTAAAACCAGCCTGTAAGGCAAGCCTAACTTTAAAATGACATCAAACACCACAGCGGTGCACACTTAAGTGCGTTAAGGCTGCTGTGGTCTCTAACCTGCATGCCCTACCATATACTAGGGACTTATAGGTAGGTTGTTCTTGCCAATTAAAATTATGCCAATCAGCATATACCTTCAGAGGATAGAGCACTGGCCCTGGGCATGATAAGCAGAGGCCATCACACTTTCAGAGTAAGTAATCACCAGCATCAATAAACAAATAGGGGGTGATCAGGCAAAAAAGATGACTTTTCTACACTAGGTGTTTATCTTACTGATAGCGGTAAAGGAAATCCTGCTGAAAGTCAGTGATTTTCTCGTCCATCTACCTCTTGGGTTCCATGCCTTATCTAGGGGTGGAGAAACTCCATCTGACAGGGGAGCCTGAGCCAGCTTAGCCATCAGGAACACTCTGCCTGATTGTCATCCTGCACATTTGAAAAGGGAAACATATTCAATATTCAATTTGCCTCTTTGAATCTTTCTGTAACACTGAAAAACAACAAGCACTGGCAAATATCATTAGCATGGCATTGACTGTCAGCTTTTTGGCTTTCTGAACGCTTGCTTACTTTTGACATGATTTTTATAAAACACTGCTGTGGGAGCTGTCAGGCCCTCAATAATATTAAAAAATAAAAATTGAAACAAAGCAAAAATATTTTCGGGGTTTAAAAAAGCAGACATTGACATAGTAGCTCTTAGCACTGAAGGGAACAACTATGTGTGTGAATGTGTTTCTCGTGAAAGAGTGGGATGCAGTTACCCACAGTCAAGTTAGCCAATGACTGGAGTGGACTGACACATTGCTCCATGTTCTTTGCTGTAGTGGATGGAACTAAAACGTAAATTACACAAAGACAGACCAGTGGATGAAACGGGCTGGCTGAAATCCACAACAATAAGTGTAACTATATATTTTTTACTTATTTTTACAAGACACAGGACTGAGTCTCTCAAGTCCTAAAATGGCTGACACCACATCTTTGTTGGTGTGGTGGCAGCCAGTCAGATCATATCTTTTGATCTGTTGGATCAGCGGATTCTCCGCGTCCCTATATATACATACATTTTTAACCTTAATTTCTCATAACTACTGAACGGATTTATACCAAATCACAAAAAACATGCTTTCTGGATCAAGCACTAGCTTTCTGCCAAATTTGGTATAATTCTGTACATCCGTTCTAGCTGTAGCTGTGTTTAATTTTCCTATTGAAAATTAAATGGTGAAAACATGTGAAAGCAATGTTTCACACTTTTTGACCTGCAACAAAAAATAGCGTAATGTGGTAGAGAATAAGGGGCGGCTCCTCCGTTATGGCGTAGGAGCGTCACCCCACTAGGAGGCAGCAGATTTAAACACATGAAAAATAAAATGATAATAAACCAATTTTATTATCATTTTATTTTTCTTCTTACCTGCTGGCTGCCAGCGAGCCGCGTCACAAGGCGGGGCCATGCGATCTATGACAAGGGTGGGGAGGAGGGGTGATGGGCACTACTAAGTGTGGATGATGGTATGGCTGGCCATCTTAGGCATTACTTTATTTCTCCACCCGGCTGTGGAGTACAGCTGGGTGGAGAAAAGCTACAGGCTCCCAGGCACTGTCTGAGTGGCAAACCAGGCCGCTCAGACCAATCCCAGCGCTTCTCTCATGATGGGAATAGTATTCCCAGCATGAGAGTAGCGTCAGAATTGGCATCTGGGAGCCTGTGCAGTGTGCACCAGCCGGCCCTGGAGTCGAGGATCAGGAGAGGAGCAATGCGGCCGCGGCAGGTAAGTAAAGTTATATTTTTTATTTATTTTTTTGTCTGTGTGTCTGTGCTTATTTTTGTATTTAGCCCCACTGCCTTACCACTTTGGATCCTGAGCAGCCGCCACTGTACAGAATACGTTTTGTCCGGTACTGTTCTGGAAGTGGATTTCTCTCATATATAAATCGTATATGTAAATTATTTGGTGGGTCCAGAAACAAAGAGTTATAAAAACTCTTAATTTTAAATCTTGGCTGTGGTGGCTGGATGTTGTTGTGAAGGAATGACTGCAGACTACTCAGTGATCATCGGATTTCATTAGACAGTGTTTCATTTGTAGTGCAGGCAGATGTGATAGGATCATTCGCTGTATGCACCGGGTGCTTTTACTAGCATGAGTCACATTGAGAGTTCTGTTGTGATCAAAATACAGAATGCGTTGTGGCCACAAGCACATGAAAAAGCAACGCTTGCAAAAGTCACATGCTCCTGAGCACAGTCACTAAATATGTGCAAAGTATTAAAAACATTCTGCCCAAGAAACTGAGAATTATAGTTCGACGTCTTGTGAATGCACTAAAATAGTGATCGATAATGACTTTAAAAAATATAACATTTATTGATTGTTATTTATTAGGATATGTTAAGCTGCTAAACATTGCTGGGCCAAACAGGATAAAAGCAGCTCTTATTCTGTTTAGAATTTAGAGGAGAGGAAATGACCTTTGTATTTTGTGTTACAAGATTTTACCAGCGATGAGACCTGCATTACGCAAGATCTCTTTATGGAATAATTTCGGTTTCTTATGAGACAGGGTCCAAAGGGCATCCTGTAAACTTGATGAACAAAATATTCTTTTAAGAGGTCAAAAGAGGCTTTGGTCGGTTGGCATCGGACCATTATTCATCCGACTATCAGTTCCAGGGGGCAGAAAAGCCTTTCACCTTTTGCAAAATTCAGCCGAACATGATGTCACAGTTTCTCGCATGTAAACAACACATTTTGTGCCTGAAAATGAGAGTGCATTTCACATTACTTCTCTCTGACTGGGATTTTTTGACAAGGTAGATTGAGGCCCTTATTACGAGTGATGCGGATATGGACGGGGGAGAGTCAGACCCGATAAAATGTGAAATACTGGGGTCCAAAATGTGTTTCTCCTTTAAAATCCACATTTCATGTATTTGTTCATGTTAGTCTCTCTTTGAATACATGCTCGGTAGGAATCTTATGACCATAGATACAGAGGGATGTGCCCTACAGCAAAAATCAACATCCTCTGTGTATTCAGCAAATTGGTATTGCCCTGTGAGGTCACTAATTGAATAAAACCCCGAGAGGAAGGGCCGGGCGAG
Organism: Calotriton arnoldi; assembly: GCA_963921515.1. Classification (NCBI taxonomy): domain Eukaryota; kingdom Metazoa; phylum Chordata; class Amphibia; order Caudata; family Salamandridae; genus Calotriton; species Calotriton arnoldi. Next base: position 2,889,292 of record CAWUFW010000758.1, on the reverse strand, counting down.
GGAACCAAAAACAGCCCTGGAAACAACGCTCCGACCTGCCGCACTCTCTTCCTCTCCTCGCTCTAGCTCTCTGTTTTCTGCAATCCATCCATCTATTCTCTCTCTCTCTCTCTCCTCTCCTTTCTCCCGCTTTGATCACTTTCTATCTACCTCTCTTCCTCCCTCTCTCGTGAAGCCTGCAGTGATGGCTCCTCCGCTAAGGCAGAGGAGCGTTGCCCACTGCTCGTTGAACAGTGGAAAATAAAAATAAAATGATAATAACAAGGAGTTATTATAATTTTATTTTCCTTTGCGACTGCGGGCGGGGCGGGGCTAACTCGCCGCAGAGGGAGCAAGAGTGGTTTGCACTCCCTCCCTAAGTGCGCATGACGCTTTGACCGGCCCTCTAGGGCCAGCCAAACAGTCATGCGTAGTTGGCATGTTCTCCATTGGGCTGTGTTGCACAGCTCAGTGGAGAACATGCCCAGCCTCCCCAGGCACTGCCTGAGTGGGCCAAACAGGCCGCTCAGACCAATCACGATGCTGCTCCTGCAGCGTCGTGATTGGCTGGCAGAATCCGGAAGCCTGGGTTCTTCCGGTGCATGCTGCAGGCAGCAGCCGGGAAGAAGACAAGAAAATGGAGGAGAGGCGTGCGGCAGAGGCAGCGGCGAAGCAGGTAAGTTTATTTTTATTTTTTTTCATCTTTTCATGCCCCCCGCCTCACCACCCCCATTCAGAGGCAGCCGCCACTGGAAGCCTGGTGCAATTAACCTCTGAGATCAGGGGGAAGAGCTAGAGGCACCTGGGGCTGTATTAGGGAAAGGGCACACAGTCCCTGTTTGCATCACGAAGCACCTTTAAACAGGTAAGCCATGCATAAACAAGGTGTGCCCTATTACAAACAATTCACTGCCCCCAGGACAGCCGCAAACTCGCGCTGCCCCAGTGCTGTCAGTGAAATATGGAGAGGCTTCTTCAAAGCCGATCCGTGTTTCACGGTGGAGTCGACAACTTGCTGCGCTTAAAGGAAAGGTGATAGATTCCCCTGTAGGCGGGTGCAGTGAGTGACTGCACCCGCTAGCGCAGGGGTTTCTGGGGGGTCCATGGGACCCACTTTCCCCCCTTCAAAGGGCTGCCTTCCGGAAGCGAATTGACCGTGAGCAATCTATTTGTGGCATATTGTGAGTGTGCCTCCTAAAGGGAAACAGCCATTACAATGTAGTCATAACCACGCATGACCGTTACCACAAAGCCTTTACCATGCAAATGCCTTTAGCACCCATGCCTTTACCACGAATTTTGTTGTAAAGGCATGAATGATAAAGGCATATACGTGGTAAAGAATTACACATAGTGGTGTGTGTGTCACCGGAGAATTCCAGGTTAGGGTAACACACTCCAAGTAAAATGGTGTTGTGTGTGTCACTGTGAAAGTAACTTGCATACACAAGGTAAATTCCCTTTAAAGCTGACAGGAGATCAAAAGAAAGTTAATATGCTTAAAGTGAAATGAAGGTTTGTGTGTCAACGTACAACTGGGAGATGAAATACTATAATAACAACATGCAGTCTCTTAAAGTTAATGCATTAATAGTTACCTTTAAAAGGCTTTCCTCCATATTGTACAGTTACAGTAAATGTTCCTCATAAGCACCAGACTATTGCATGAGGAACGCTTCGGTGTTCCAATTCCCACAGAATGCTGTACACCTCACACCACCGGACAACCCCAGCTATGCTGTACAGGACTACCGAAATGTGTTGAACAACGCTGCTACCCGGAATAAGACTTCCGACTTCCACACCACTCTCTAGGAAGCGGGGAGTTGCCAGCTGCTTGGTTGCTAGCACAACGAAAGGAAACTTGATTCTGTGTGTGACGTAAAGAGAAAACTACAATACCGGCTTAAAGTTGCTCGTCCATTGGCTAATTAGCTCCACTCTTCTTCCTTCCTCCGTGAAACCACTCCCACAGGAAAGGCACAACACAGTAAAGCAGTACCGCATATAGCACAATTTTGAGGTAAAAGTATACATTTTAGTGGTATGCGTGGTTACTGTATGCGTGGTAATGGCACTTTTAATGTGTCTTTATGAATTTGCGTTGTAATGACATGTGTGGGAGTGTGGTATATGGTAGTGGGTCATGCGTGGTAGTGTACGTGTTGTAAAGGCATGCATGGTGAATGCATGTGTTGTTCCATCATGAAACCCTCCGAAGGGCAAGTATGAGTCTGCGCCCTTGTCAATGATATGGCGTAGGCACAGAGGCAAGGATATTCTCTAATTTGCATGGGGCCATGCCCACATGCAAATGAGGGACGGCCCTATCATGATACCCCTGGTGCCACATATGCACCAGCACTATCAGTATTACAGAAAGGGACATACAAGCGTATGCAGGCCGCCTCTGTAATACCATTGTGCCCTGGGAGGTCACATAGTGGGCGCATACGCCCATTGCACCCCCAGCGCACAATGCATAAAGTGGTCTCAGGAGCGGAACTGAGCTTTCATAACTTGCCTCCAATGGCTCCAGCCCAATGAAATAATGGGCCAGTCCAGCCCTGAGGGCTCATGCACTCCAGAAAGCAGACAACTCATGTGTGTGCATGTATATTCATACTGCCCTCAGAACAGTGTAAAAAAGTTGGTTATTAGTAGGTGGGGGTATTCACCCTCAACTAGTAATAATACCACAATCAGTAATAGGTCCAGTCAAGTTTCAGTAAATTAATCCTTGCTCAAACCTTGATATCTTGGCAAGCAAGCAGTCAGGCTTAACTTAAGAGACAGGCATGTGTAAAACATTTAACACCATCAAAACAGTAAATAAGTGAAAGACACAACACCATTTAACTTCAACACCAATTTATAATTATAGAAAATATTTTTCTCTTTAAATTGACTTGAAAACGACAAAAAATCAATTTAGGAAACTGGAGATATGAATTTCAAAAGATTTAGGTAAAAGTGGCACCAAAAGGTGCAAAGTGCCGACTATCGCTATCTGCAAAAACTTGGGGTGACAAATGCAAAAAGAACATCCCAAGACCTGGAACGAGCTACCGGCAGACATCAGACGCGCCCCCTCCCTGATCACCTTCAGGAAGACCCTCAAGACCTGGCTCTTCAGCTAAACAGATCTGCGGACCCACCCCCCCCTCAGCGCCTTGAGACCCTCACGGGGTGAGTAGCACGCTTACAATTCCCTGATTGATTGATTGAACAATTGATGGCCAGAATGCGGAACAATGTCAAACATTCACCCCAGTACAGAGATCTGGGCCTATGGGAACAGTACAGCCGAACTGCCAGGCCAGGTCCTCCCTGGATCAGAAACTAGCATCATGGGACTGGTTTCGGGGTATCATCCCCCATCAGCCAGGCTGACTTGACTCCAGTGGCATGGAGAGCACGGGACCCATGCCTTGGCATATCTTTCACACTCGGGTAACAAATGCAAAAAGAACAATTGATGGACAGAATGTGGAACAATATCAAGCATTCACCCCAGTACAAACATCTGGGCCTAAATCCATAATTTCTTTGCTCCTCGTGCCATTCCAGTTTAAACCCAGCCATATGCAAATCAGTCTTGACCCTGCTCCCCATGGGGACAGTCCAGCTTGAACTGCCAGGCCAGGTTCTCCCTGGACCAGAAACAAGCATCCTGGAACCGGTTTCGGAGTATTACCCCTCATCAGCCAGGCTAGCGTGACTCCAGTGTAATGGAGAGCACGGAACCCACGTCTGGACATATGGATAATTGTTCATGCTAGACTGGGAAAAAGTCAAAAGTTCAGGCCAACGGCGATGGAACATAAGCCTGGCACAGGACCATGTTAGGCCTGTGGAGTAGTGTAACTTATGTCTTTGGTGCACGGTCTGTGCAGCATTGCATTGCGAGTCTCCTAGTCATCGTCCGGCATCGGTCTGAGGAGCTGCAAGGGCCACAATGTAAGGCCCTGCTTTGAGTTTCATTGTGCTGGTTCTGATGAAGCTGCATGGCAAGTCCTTGTGAGGCTTGCCGTCACCTGGCAACGGTTCTGAGGAGCTGCGAGGGCTGCGATGCGAGGTCCAGCTTTGAATTGCGTCGTGCTGCTGCAGTTCCAATGAAGCTGTGTGGCAAGGCATTGCAAGGATTCAAGTTTACTTGTGTTGGTTCTGTTGAAGCTAGCAGCTGGGCTGCGATGAGACGCCCTGTGTCAAGTGGAGTAACGCTGCGTCAGTTCAGGTGAAGCTGTGCGGCGAGACTTTGCGAGGCTTCGTGTCAACTTGCGTCAGTTTTGGGGACACTGCCTGCTGTATCTTTGTTCCTTTGGGGAAATAAGTGTCCTCTAGCACTGGTCAAGGGTTCAGATGCTCTGGGTTGCAACTTGGGGGCTTGGACCAAAACTCCCACAGTGCACTTGGGAAGTCCTGGACAAGTCCACTGGTCAGCTGGGGTGTCCTCTCTTTGGCTTGGCAGGTGACTTCTTCAGCTCTTTTGTTGCAGATAAGGGGTCCCCTCCTTTCCTTTTAGAGGCAGGCACAGCCTCCTTCCTCTCCCTGGCTTCTCCAGGAAGGTGATCTCCTCCCACCAAATGGCTGTCTTGTTGTAGCCACTCCGAGTTGCACAGCTTTATGCGTGAACAAAGTTCAAAACGTAATCCATATTCTTGACAAAGTTAATCCATTTATTCTCAAAGTTTTAGCAGTTTTTAATCATCACGTAAGAGGTACAAAGTTTCTTAATTTCATGCGTCTTACAGCTCAAGAATTGCCCATCCAGGCCTATTCAAAGGCTAGTACAGAAACTTGATTCCTCCAAAACGATGTATTTTTACCCAATGCATTTCGATCCACAACCTTCATCAGGGGTATCTGTGATGTTAAAAATACGTGTCAGCCAACAGTACATATTCATCTGAAATCTACAATGAGCTTTCCACTGCCCACTATTTATTAACTTAAGAAAAATATAATCGTGCCTTTCTAATAGCCGCTCTTCTCTGACCCATACTTCTTTTTGGATTCTCCCCCGTGAAACATTCCTCATCCCCGTAATGTGACACTTCGTGTACCCTCCGTTCATGTGTGATACTTTGAATCATTCCAACCCCAATCAAAAGTGAAAGAAAACATTTTTTTTAAATTGCTACCCAAGAACATTCCCATACATTGTACCATATTTCCGGCAAACTCCCGTTCTATTAAAGAAAAACCCTCACAATAACGTGATTTAATCCCCATTAATACCTGCAAAAATCGTCTTGAATTTGAACAGCATGACTCCCTTCTCTGCACTCGTGAAATAATCCAGACCCAAGCCACTAACGAAACCCTTTTAAACTATGGTGTCCCACCTGTGCTCCCCTGACATCACGTGTTGATACTCCCCCGCCCACTCAAAGTTTAAAGTGCCCCTGTAACATTAACTCCCCAGAAAATACACTAAATCAAATGTAATACGAAAATGTGAATGCCTTTCTCCCCTCTTTCACTGTGTTCATCATAAGTCTAAAACAGAAATTAAAACAATATGCGTGAACAGAATAGTATTCATGGAAAATAAAATCCGGATTCATTGTACAATCATCAGGAAATTGATTATCAACACGTGATGTCAGGGGAGCACAGGTGGGACACCATAGTTTTTTGTGAGGGTTTTACTTTAATAGAACGGGAGTTTGTCGGAAGTATGGTACAATGTATGGGAATGTTCTTGGGTAGCAATTTTAAAAAAAATGTTTTCTTTCACTTTTGATTGGGGTTGGAATGATTAAAAGCATCACACATGAACGGAGGGTACACGAAGTGTCACGTTATGGGGATGAGGAATGTTTCACGGGGAGAATCCAAAAAGAAGTATGGGTCAGAGAAGACGCATGAAATTAAGAAACTTTGTACCTCTTACGTGATGATTAAAAACTGCTAAAACTTTGAGAATAAATGGATTAACTTTGTCAAGAATATGGATTACGTTTTGAACTTTGTTCACACATGCGCATAAAGCTGTGCAACTCGGAGTGGCACGTACATGGCGTGCCATAATTTGACTCATTGAATTACGTAGGCGCTTTTGGGACGGAGCGTATCGCGAGTGCTGCACGCTAAACCAGAGGAACAATTTGAATAACTTGAACAGTTTAAAGTAAAGGGTGTGCGTCAGGTTTCCTAACTGATGTCTTGTTGTAGCCCCAGACCTCTATATATCTACTCAGTGAGCAGTTTGGCTCAGGCTGTCAAAGGCTGCTACAGGGCTGTTTTAGGTAACTTCAGGATAGTAAGTTCTAAAACTACTTTCCTGTAATAGTCATATTAAATCCGACCGTCGCAAGTTGTTGGGTTTAATGTAACTATTACTTTGATATTGTGAATGATAGGTCTAGCTAGCTCCAATCCTAAGTTAGACTTGATTATATTTAATAAAGCCTCCCCCATGTTAGTCTATGGGTTTAGAAGCACTGCAATAGGGAAAAATGACTTTGTCTGATTTTCCCTACGAGGGCATACAAACCATCTTTTATGTTGCCTCTGCTTTTTATAACAATGCACCCTGCACTTGGGCCACCTAGGGCAGACTTTAGTGGTGACTTATTAGTAAAGGTAGTTTTGGACCTTGAAAGGGCTTTTGATCCAAAGTCGGATTTAGACACAGTTTTATTTTTAAACCAGCCTAGAAGTCAGGCGGGCTTTAAAAAGACATCCTACACCAAAGTAGTGCAGACAGTAGTGCATAAATGCCACTGGGGTCTCAATACCTACATGCCCTACCATGTACTAGAGACTTACATGTAGGCTGTCCTTACCAATTAGAATTTTACCAATCAGCATATACCTTTACAGGATAGAGCACTGGCCCTGGGCTTGGTTAGCAGAGTCCTGGGCACTTGCAGAGTCAGTAACTACCAGCATCAGTCCAAAAATGGGGGTGATCAGGGCAAAAAAGATGAGTTTTCTACAAATGGTTTACACATTTTTATATGAATTATTACATACCAGTTGATATGATTCATGATTACTTCAATACAAGCATGGCAGTTGTGTCTCTTACTAGTGACACCCCTTTCCCTTTAAGGACTGTCCATAGGGTGTACACCTAACATGGATCAGTAAAATATGTAAGACTGCATGTTCGGTATTGATGTGATCATGGCTAAAATTATACTGAAAGGGTACCTTTCTGTGAACAAAACCAGATAAGTTTACAACCCTGTTACACAACCACTGATTTTTAGTGCCCTGCTGCTGTTATGGCCACCCTCTGTAGATCACTTGCAAGGGGCATCGCTAACGCTCACCATTGTCCAGGAGCATTTTTTTGGTGCAACGCCTTCATCTTTTTTCACTCACTGTCAGTGGCGGCTCGCAAAGGGAGTGCTGCGGAGAGGCGGGGTGGGGGGGTAGTGGAGTCGGACATATGACAGGCAGCAGCGCGTCCCCCAGACCGGCCAAGCCACAGGGAGACACGCACTGCAACCCAGGAGGAACGGCGCCCCAGCCGCAAAGGGCTGGTCGGCAATCAACGCGGCTCCTGGCAAGCCCGGCAGGCCAGGAGAACGCGGAAAGAGGACGGCGAGGACAGTCCAGCAGCCCCGACGAGACGTCCAGCGAAGAATCCATCAGGTAAGTCCAAACACGTCCCATTCTGTCGGAAGTCAGAAAAAAAGAACAGGCTGCATGCTGTGCTGGTACCGCTTATGTCCTCCCAGTGGGAGGGAGTGGGTTGGGTATCCCAGCATGCTCCTGTTCTTTTTTTCTGTCGCGGAGATGGTCATCTCCACTTAGTAAAGGAATGGGACGAGGACAACGGGACCAGGAGTAATGAAGATTACCGGTACGTAATAGGACATTCTTTTAAAGTTAGATTTTCTAGTTTGTTTGGATGTCTAATCTTTGTCATTTTTTCCAAATCTTCTGTGGCAGCTTATAGATCGATTGCATTGCCAGGAGATAGGGATGGACAGTATTTAGATTTGTTTTTCAGTTTGCCATACTGGTGTTTATCTGTATCAATGGATAGTTCTTGTAAGATTTCCATTTCTGTCATGTCCTCCTCCTCCTCAAGATAATACATAAAATCGAACATTTTCTTAATGTCTGGAATCTGTGCAATTGTAAAATCATATCTTGGTCAATGACTCTGCTCTTGGGGGACTGGTTTAGGAGGCCGAGATGCATGTATTTTGGCTAGTTTGAGTTTGAGCACATATTTATAGATGGCAATTCTAGTGTACATATAATTGAAATGATGATATATGTAATGTATGTGTTTATATAAGCATATATTTATATATAGTATTAAATGTTAGTGGAATTTATTTCTTTAACGTTATATTAAAGTTAAATATTTAAATAATTAAGATTTACTACTTTAAACTATATACATATTAAAACACAATATTTTTGTACTTACCATTATAAGTATAGGGACATGATATTTTGGTAAACGATATTGTTTACTTCAATATTGTGTCAGTGATTTGAATCTGACATTACAATATAAATCCCCAAGAATCTTGCACCCTCGTATTTGGACTTTCACACAGTCTCCCATCACGCAATCTTCTGGAAAGGCCGCATGCACCGCAACAGTATGGTCTCTGCATGTGGATGGTGATTTAGATCATAAACAAAGATTGACAAATTACTGAGCACCACTTATTATTTCATACCTCTACGTGGTGGCTTTCTGATGGCGTGTGAAGTATCAGACCAGTCTTATGTCAACAGCTGCTGCATTTGAAGAGAAGAGAAATGCGTTTTGAAAGGAGCATTTAGGAGCAGATGCCTATTTAGCAGTATTAACACTAATCACAAAATCTCGTAAGAAGTTATCTGTCAACCAAGTGTGCTTTTGTGAGATCTTGGTGACCCACTGTCGAAAGGTCCTCAGTAAACCAAATTGGCTCGAATTTGAAACCCACAAATGTTCTGTGAGTCGAGGTTTTACTAATAGTCATATGTTTTTTACTTTTGAAATATAACGTCAGGTCCCATATCTCATTCATTGTAGAGGAGTACCTTTCTTTTATTTTGGCGACCACTTGGCTGAGTCCCGATGAGTGAAACAGGTTGACCAACTGATTATAGAGTTTGTGGTGTTTACAAGCTATTTGGTGAATTGGGGAGATCTGTTTTTTTGTTTGACTGATGAGATTTTTTTGTGTTTGACCAGGAAGTAAGAGCATAGCTCAGCCATTGGAATAGGGGTGGCTTCCTTTTTTCTGGAATGGGTTGCGGCATATCTCCTGCATTCAGGTGTGTGGCACTGAAAGTGTTTTAGAACAGTCTGTGTTGCGCCATTTTTTTAACGTTTTATGTGAAGTAATTTACTTGCTGGGCTTTGGCAGGATACACACGAATTTCAAGATGCCCCATGCTAGGTGCAAGTAGGCCATCTGGTTCTGTTTCGTTTCTTTATTTTGTATGATTATGAGACCTGTGTTTGCAATGGGAAAAACAAAATTACAAGTGAATAGAATCTGAAGAATAAAATCAGGAGTAGATAAGCTACCCATGCCAGACATGAAAGGACCCAGGAACTATGCAAAAATGGTTCAGTTACAGGGGCAGCTAATTGACTCTATGCTCTAGTCAACATCCACAGCCAGGTCTGTCTTTTTGGCCAACATTATTTTATGCACTACCTTTTTCAAACTTGTGTTTTTAATGGGGTCAGTGAAATTACATATACCAGCATATAAAGGAGGGATCCATGTTAAAATATCGATGTTAAAAATATCGATGAAAAAAATATCGATGTAAAAATATCGATAACAAAAATATCGACTCCCTATACTCAAACAGGTAAGCACAATAATATTGACACAAAAATATTGATGTAAACAATATAGAAGTAAAAAATATCGACTTTAAAAAATCACATAACAAATAAAATTAATTAAATAATATTAATATTATTAACAAAATAAATTAAATTTAATATATTTTAACTAATTATAACAAATAAACTTAATTTAATAAATATAAACACAAAAAAGTGTACATATACATATATTTACTTAAATACATTTTATTAACTATTATCTTTATTTAATTTATAAACTTTTTAAATTATATAAAAATAAAATATACACATATATAAATAATTTAAAATAAAATATTCTACATTTAATTAACACATTAAACTATTAAAAAAGAATAAAACATACATTTAATAACAAAATAAACACAATAGTAGTGAAAACGTTGGATAGCGAGGGGGTAAAAATTACTATTCCCACTCCAGTAAGTGCAACGTAGGGAAAGCGCCGGATAGCGGAGGGGTAAAAATTACTATTCCCACTCCAGTGAGTGCAACAGTAGGGAAAGCGTTGGATAGCGTAGGGGTAAAAATTACTATTCCCACTCCAGTGAGTGCAACAGTAGGGAAAGCGTTGGATAGCGGAGGGGTAAAAATTACTATTCCCACTCCAGTGAGTGCAACAGTAGGGAAAGCGCTGGATAGCGGATGGGTAAAAATTACTATTCCGACTCCAGTGAGTGCAACAGTAGGGAAAGCGCTGGATAGCGGAGGGGTAAAAATGAATATTCCCACTCCAGTGAGTGCAACAGTAGGGAAAGCGTTGGATAGCGGAGGGGTAAAAATTACTATTCGCACTCCAGTGAGTGCAACAGTAGGGAAAGCGTTGGATAGCGGAGGGGTATAAATGACTATTCCCACTCCAGTGAGTGCAACAGTAGGGAAAGCGCTGGATAGCAAAGGGGTAAAAATGACTATTCCCACTCCAATGAGTGCAACAGTAGGGAAAGCGCTGGATAGCGAAGGGGTGAAAATTACTATTCCCACTCCAGTGAGTGCAACAGTAGGGAAAGCGCTGGATAGCGGAGGGGTAAAAATTACTATTCCCACTCCAGTGAGTGCAACAGTAGGGAAAGTGCTAGATCCCACAACAATAAAAAAACAAAAACATCAACATTTTTATTAAATTTAATTTCCAATATTAACATAATTAATATTTAAATTTAAATATATTATTATTAACAAAGATAATAAAAAATCATTAATTACACATTAATTAACACTATAATATCCACAACACACACCTAAAATTAATTACACAATTACAATTAATAATTACTAATTAATTAATGGAAATTAATTTAAAAATATTTAATAATTAATCAATAAAAAATTAATTACTTACCACCCTTCACACCATTTACACATATAAACACCACAACACACACCTAAAATTAATTAAACAATTAACATAATTAATTATTAATTGATTAATTGAAATTAATTAACAACTAATTATCAAACAATTATTAATTAATCAATTAACACATCTAACTCTATAAATTCACAATTATACATATTAATTATTCAATACATTTTATATAATTAAATTACTTCCCACCCTATTCCCCTATAAACCCACAACCCGCTACGGAACTAAAAACGCAAAATTCAATTTAAAAAAAAATTATTAACTACTATAAATAATTATTTAAATCTATATAATTAAATTACTTCCCACCATATTCCCCTATAAACCCACAACCCGCTACAGAACTAAAAACACAAAATTAAACTTAAAATAAATTAATAACTAGTAACATTTTAAAACATATAATAAAATGACAAACAATTCTCATTAAAAACACTAAAATACATAACATTAATAATAATTCGATATTTTTGTCAACTATATTTTTGTAAACGATATTTAAGTAAGACGTCGATATTTTTGTAATCGATATTACTTACCTGTCAGTCGATATTCTTGTCAACTATATTTTTGTTGTCGATATTTCTTCCCCACGATATTTTTGCGGCGATATTTATGTTTCTCGATATTTTTGCGGCGATATTCCTGCTCTGCACCATAAAGGAGGTGTTGTGTAAAAGGCCATAAGTGGATGAATTTGTCACACAGGACACAAATGGGACTTTTATGCAGACTTTTGGTAACAAGTGCCTTGGTAGTTGGACATGCGTTCAAGCATTGATCACCCACCATATTGATAAGTAAGATACCACTGATACCACCACCCAAGGCACCAACACAACATTCCAATTTTTGCCTGCCTTTTGTGGCTCAAATTGTTGGCTGAATTCGTTTCAGTCATTAAAATCATGGTAGAAATCAGTGCATATCAATCAAACCAATATTCCTTTTTCCGGGCCCCTTGGTATTTACTTTCCAAAGTAAACATCTTTTTAAATGCCTGATAGAGCGCTGTGCTCACGTAAAAATTGTAGGGGTGCATCATAATCATCATTAGTCTGTACCCGCATATATCCAGTTATATATCAATGAATGGTTAGTAAAATGTAGTTGTAATGTGCATTATTAGAATGGATAGGAGGGTAATTGTGGCATCAAAATTGCAAATGTAATGCTTAACCGAATGTGCACAACGATGTATTATTTAAGTAGGCCATGTGTAATCGAGATGTAGAAGTTTAAACGTGTACCATATTAAGTTGCACGTGTAGTTCACCTTTGAATATGAAATGTATTGGACTAATGCTTATAAGAGTGATTATCATTGTGTGTTTAAAGTGTGCAAAGGCCTGACTGCATATACGTAAAGGAAAGGCCTGATTCATTTTATGTTAGCTTAATTTAGCAGGAAGAAATGTTTCCCTTGGAAAGGCTCTCTGGGTACAGTTGGTAAACTTGTGTAGAGGGGAAAAGTTTGTTGAAACGTATCTTCTGTTGCAGGTGCAAGGACATATGCCTCGTTAGTAACACACTGGCTCTTTGTTTCACGAGTTAGGGTGGTGGGAGGCATTGAGATGGGAGTATACTGGAATGCAGGGATGATGTTTGCAAGGAAGAAGGTGCCTGGGACTCAAGGTCATCGTAACCATCCAGGATGAAGTAAGAGTTTCGATGGAAAAATACAAGAAAGAAGACCTGGCCGAAGAGGCGTAACCAAAGGCGTGTTCAATTGTATTTGGGTTTTGTATTAGGGATAGTGCCCTGAGGGTGGAGAGTAGAGAAGAGATAGAGGAGAGCAGAGAGGAGGACAGAGAGTGTTTCGGTGAAGGAGCATCTTAGAATCGAGCTCAAAGGGCTATGTGAGTGCACTTCTTAGGAAGTCTTCACAACTGACACCTTTTACTTACTCTTGCCTGGGAAATTCGTTAAGTAGGTATGTCATCTTAGAAGTAGAGTAGGGACAGTCAATGGGTTTTCTGCTTGTTTAGATAAATGAGGAATAACGTAGAGATTGGAGCTGTTATTGTTTGTCTAATACTTCTGGAGCTAACGATTCTTCTCATCCTGAGTCGGATGAGACTCCTGCGTAGGATGCTATTTGTATTAGTGCCCATTTATTTATTTAACCTTGTGTTGAGGTGCTTGCACGTGCAGTTATTCTTGGCTGTAATAAACCCACAAAACTGAATCCGGAGTCAGTAGTCTTTGTAGGTCAACCAGATCCTAAAGAAATGATTGCATAACTGAAAAGATTTTCTTCCCTTCACACTATTCAGCAGGAAAAAAGATCCTGGCGACTTGAGGATCCTTAGAAAAGATAAGATAAGGATCAGCGTTATCAGTTGGTAGCAGAGGATGGTTTCCTCTGATAGTAAGGGGAGATCTAGATTAGGATAAGAGATTAGCTGCCCCATAGAACCCCAGTGATGGTGATCCAGTGGATCGTAAGAGGAGGAGGTCGGCGGTCGCTGAAAACTGACGGAGAGTGACGGTGCAGCTGAAGTAGCAGTTCGTGGTAGAGTGAGTATGAACAGGGTGACGTTTGTTAGATTGCGGTGCAATTGTTGTGTGATGTCTTGCGGAGTTGGAATGAGAGTCGTGTGATTGAGGATCGGACCGTGAGCGCGCGCGGGGCCGAGAGATATTGTGGTGTAGAAGACACCCAGAATAGAGATTGTTGACCAGAGATGGTGGGGATCATGAGACGTCATTGATCAAACCACTGAAGATAGGGAGTAAATGTGTGAGTGTGTGAATAACCGACGCTGGTCGTGGGTTGTTGTGTGCAGAATATTGAGCGGTTGAATCGTATCGATTGTATTAGAGGTGATTGTCCGGTCGTTTCGCGGACAGACAGTTGCCAGATTGAGGTCAACAATTTCGAGAGGCTGATCGGTCATTGGAGGACCGACAGCCTGAGAGGTAATTGTTCGGTAGGACGGACCATTGCTTCAGAGTGTGATTGGGGCACGTGCGAACGAGAACGAGAGAATTAGCAAGGAGGAGAACTGCTGCGAGCGGAGGAAGAGTGACGTCAGACAGTGCCGCGCTGCGATAGGCCGGTTGGTGTGAGCCGCGCTGGCATTGGTGGATTGAATCAGGAAGCAAAAACGAAACACTGGGTGCGAACAGATATCTGCTTTACCATGAAATGTTTTAAAGTTTTACGAGAACTTTGCAGAGGTGACAGACATGTGGTTACTCGGGGTGGAGAGGAAGCCCCTCCCGAGGATACGCCGGCACATTATATGGCTACGAATGTAGGATTGCATACTATAATTTGGCTTGAGAACTGGCATAAAATGACAGAAGGGGAAGGAGAATTGACTTTCCCACGCTATGGCACTTTCAGGTTGGAAGTGTTGTACCAGTTAAAGACTATAATGGCTTCTTTACGACCACTACCTAGACCAACACAGTTTGAGGCGTTACATGCATGGATTAGGGAGGCGCATGACAGGAAAAGAGATAAGAGCCAGGAAAGCGTGAAGAAATCGATTAGGGCATTCCAAGATGCGAGATGGGATGCATTGGAGAAAAGGTGGAGAGTGGAAACCATTGAAGGGGACAGGTTGTTTCCACTGTTGATAAATGTAGGAGAGGCAAAGAAGAGGTGGGCTGAAGAAGATGACAGCGACACAGATGACAGCCTGTTAGATAGGTTGCTAGCAGAGAGACCACCTCCATTTAATCCAGATTCGGAAGAGGGAAAACCAACTTCAGCAGTAGAACCGGGTGAGACGCAGAATCAGACTAACATGAGGGTAGTGGGAAGAATTTCCACAGGAACAGAGGGAACGGCAACACAGCGTTCCATTGGGAATACCCGGTTACCGGACTCCCTGACGGTACCGGTTACCATTGGTCCTATAGTACCGGTATACGACCCAGACCGAATAAGAGAAGGAAGTTCAATGCAGACGACAGGAGAAGGGGGAACCAGTGCTGGTGGGAATGGTTTCGGAGTACAAGTGATCCACTTCCCGAAGCCATTAGAAACAAGCACGCCATTACCAGCCACCGCAGACTCCTCTTTTAGGCAGGAGGATGAGAGACCAGTCAGACCAAGATCTTTACACGAATCTAAGTCAGCTTTGAGGATGTGGACACCAACAGTAAGAAACCAAAGTGATAGGATGCCAGGCGATAGGAGACAAGACATTTCGGAAGGTAGAACAAGTTCCAGGAGTACGATAGAAGGGAATAAGTCACAAGGACAAAATAGTGACTATGATGAGCGGGATGGAGCAGCTTGCCAAGAAGTACTGAAGAGTGCAGTGCAGGCAAGGTTGCTAGACGTAGTAAGACTGAAAGCAGAGGTAGACGAAATGATTAGTTGAAGCCTGCCTTTGGAAAGAATAGAAATTTATGGGTCAGATGAGCTGCTTTTCATAGCAAAAGATGTAACTCAGAAAGCCAGGATAGCACATGAGAAATTGACAGCATTAGCCAGGAGATATGAGGTAGACTTGAATAAAACAAAAACGTTGCAAGGGCCGCATAGGTTGCAATATAGTGATCAGGAACTAGAGGAGAAAAGGATCACAGGATTGAGGACGCATACTAAAGATCTGATTGTAGGGATGCGTATATGGAACTTGTTGGACAAATGGGAGGAAAGGTGGTCAAAGAAGAAAATAGCAAAGAAAATTGTGGGGGAAACGCCGCCTCCAGGGGGAGGGGCGACGGGCGTTGGAAACTTTCCTTTAAGGGAAGTACAGAACGGAGGGTACGTGTATGTGCCGTGGAGTAGAGGTGACTTGGCTGCGTTTACAAATGACTTTCCTCGGCTGAGGGAGAAACCCGTAGAGTGGTACAAACAGGTTGAGCGATTTGTTAAAATTTCGAAGGTGCTGTGGACTGATTTGAACACCTTGTTTGACATAGTGGTGCCGGGAGATTTGTGGACAGCTTGTAAAATCGCCGTTGAGTGGCCGACCTTTGAACCTGAAAGGGATGCTGTCACGAATGGTCCGTCACCCCTTGTTATGAAAAAATTTGAGCAAGTGATTACATGGTTGAAACTGAAGATTTCGCCTCAAGATATAGATTGGGTTAAGATAGACCGAACTGTGCAGGAACCTAAAGAGACGGTGCACGAATATTATGAAAGACTCTTGCAAGCTTTTAAACAGTATAGCGGATTAGATGCATTAGACCCCAAGGATATGGGACAGTTTGTCTCAAAGTTTGTGCTAGGCCTGAGACCAGAAGTCAGCCTCATGATACAGCACCATTTGATCTGTTGGCAGAACAAGCCGGTAGATGAAATCTTGCGGTATGCGAGGTATTGTAGCGATGAGGTGGACTCGAAACATCGGAAGCTAAAGGACAAATTGATGCTTGTTCAGATGCAGACAGCTCAGGTCCAGCCTAATGGAGGGACCTTAGGAAAAAGACAAGGAAATTACCAAGGGAACCAGAATGGGCAAGGACAGGGAAAGGGGAAACCCATCGATCCCAAGACGAGGGTGGATGTGGCGACACTGAAGAAGACCACTGCGTGTCATCTTTGTCACCAGATCGGGCATTGGAAGCGCGAGTGCCCCTTGAACCCAGCCAACCAAGTACAACGGGAGGGAGAAGGGGTTCAGGCACCTGTGCCGGAGGTAGTCAATACTGTGATGAAGCCCAGATCGATGAAAGGGGGGACATATAACCCACAAGAATCGGTCCCCCAGCCACCAAGGATCTTGCAGGGAATACGGACTTACCAGCAGATGCCCCTTTTCGAAGGGTATGATGAGTACAGCCCAGACTCGTTATCCTGACGGTGCCTGAGGGGGGAGGAAGACTGCACACTTGGAGCAGTCTTGGAGGTAGACCAGAGAGGACCTTTTGTGGAGGCAGACATTGATGGTCATCCTACCACGCTTTTGGTTGACACTGGTGCTACCCGTTCTACTGTAAGATCAGCAGTAGTCCCCAACCTACCCCTCTCGGGACAATCGATCCAAGTTGTTGGAGTAGCGAACAAAAGAATAAACAGCCCGCTGACCGAACCGATTCTAGGGAGGATAGGTTCCTTCCAAACTAGCCATCAGTTTGTGGTGTGCGATACGAGTCCAGTTTGTCTTCTGGGAAGAGATCTGTTATGTAAATTGAACTGCACGATTTATTGCACGCCCAGGGGAGTGGAGGTTCAGACGAGGGATGATGATGCTACTTTTAAAGTTGCTAATCAGCATCTGTGTATAGACTTGTATCCAATGGTGACCATGGAGGAACTTCCACCGGATTTGAGAGATACCGTGTCACCCGAGGTGTGGGACTTCACAGGAAAAGAGATAGGGCTAATCAAGGGAGTTGAACCTGTGCAGATCCAGGTGAAACAGAATGTTGAGTTCCCTAGAACGCCCCAGTACAACCTGTCACCTGAAACGATCGCAGGGATTAAACCTGTAATCGAGTCTTTCAACAACCAAGGTATTCTGAAGGAGATCAGAGGTAGCCCATGTAATTCACCTATTATGGGACTACAGAAACCGAGCGGGAAATTCAGGATCGTGCAAGACCTGCGAAAGGTCAACGCGATAGTAGTCCCTTGTTGTCCAGTGGTACCGAATCCATCAGTGATACTGTTTCAGATTCCATGCGAAGCCGAGTGGTTTACTGTCATTGATTTGTGTCAAGCATTCTTCTCGATACCGCTTCATGAGGAAAGCCAATTTCTTTTTGCGTTCCGGCTGGAAAATCGTGTGTTAACATGGTGTCGTATCCCTCAGGGGTATACAGAAAGCCCATCGATCTTTAATCAGATCTTGAAAAAGAATCTTGAGAGTCTGGTATTGCCACAGAACTCGGTTCTCGTGCAGTACATAGACGACCTGCTTGTTGCCTCAGAAACGGAAGATGCTTGCAGGATAGACACAGTAGCCCTGTTGAACCATTTAGTGGAGAATGGGCACAAGGTGTCTCCAAACAAGTTACAGTACTGCCTAACCGAGGTACAGTACTTAGGACACAGATTAGAAAAAGGCAAGAGGAAGGTGTCACCAGATCGAATTGAGGCAATAATGAACATGACAGTGCCCACCACTCAGAGAGAAGTCAGGATGTTTTTGGGAATGGTCGGCTATTGTCGGCAGTGGATACCCAACTTTTCCTTGAGAGCAAAGCCTTTACAGAGGCTTACGCACAAGGATGTGAGTGATCCGGTACCATGGGACGAGGAATGCTTGGTGTCATTCCTAAAACTGAGAGAGGAGTTGTGTAGTGCCCCAGCTCTGGGAATGCCGGATTACAGCAAGGCTTTTTCATTGTTCTGTTGTGAGAGAGAAGGATGTGCATTAGCAGTCTTAGCTCAGAACCATGGAGGTGTCCGTAGACCAGTTGCCTACTTTTCAGCTACTCTAGATCCAGTAGCTTCTGCGTTGCCCGGATGTCTAAGATCCGTTGCTGAAACAGGTGTCAGCATTGAAAGATGTGAAAGCATTGTAATGGGTCATCCTTTGACTGTATATGTGCCACACTCGGTTGAATTGTTGATGACCAGGACTAAGACTCAGCACCTAACGAATAACAGGTTAACAAGGTATGAGCAAGTCATACTCGCCGCAGAGAATGTGACTCTGAAAAGGTGCTCCGTCTTAAACCCTGCGACATTAATGCCCATACCGAATGTAGATGATGAAGATTGTGCGGACCATGATTGTCTTGACGTGACTGAACTTTGCACCAAACCGAGACCTGACATTGTCGATGAACCACTGACGGACCCAGATGAAATTTTCTTTGTCGATGGTTCATGTCTAAGAGACAGTGTCGGTCAACTAAGAGCAGCGTTTGCTGTATGTACCATTTCCGGGGTGGTTGAGGCTGCTTGCCTAGAAGGAGTACGCTCCGCGCAGGTAGCTGAGATCATTGCTTTGACTCGTGCCTGTTTGGCCGCTGATCGAATTCGAATCACGATTTACACGGACAGTCAGTATGGGTTTGGTGTGATTCATGACTTCGGACAGTTGTGGTCCCAGAGGGGATTTTTGACATCATCTGGCTCACCCATTAGGAATGGAGAACATGTAAGACAACTGTTAGATGCATTGCAATATCCGAAGGAAATCGCAGTTGTCAAGTGCACTGCACATGTGAAGGGGGAGGATTTTGTGTCTTTGGGAAATAATTATGCGGACGAAGTCGCCCGCTTCTGTGCAGAACAGGGATGCATATTTACAGAGGGTTACACAGGAGAGAGCCAAGAAAGAACCGAACTCAACATGATGTTGGCCATGGCAGACACTTGGGAGGAGCTCAAGCGACTGCAAGATGAAGTCTCAGATCAGAAACGGAATGGATGGGTTAAAGCAGGGTTTGAAAGAGGGGATGTGGATGTTTGGGTCTCCAGTGATGGGAGAGCTGTATTGCCAGAGAATCTGCTGAGTCCGATGGCGAGACTAATACATGGACCAGCACACCTTGGTAGTGATGCAATGATGCGTGTGTTTAGACAAACGTGGTATAACCCACGATTTCGTGCAATGGCTGAAGCAGTTTGTCAGAGGTGTGTCACGTGTCAGCAGATGAATGCTGGAAAGAAAACAGTAGTCACCTTGAGTCACATTGGGAGGTCAGGAGGGCCCTTCAATAGGATACAGTTAGTCTTCGTGGAAATGCCTAAGTGCAATGGGTTGAGGTACATCTTGGTGTTGGTGTGTGTATTCTCACGGTGGGTGGAGGCTTACCCAACACGCAGGTGTGACACTCTCACAGTGGTTAAGTTATTGTTGAGGGAACTCATCCCGAGATTCGGGATTCCAACCTCTTTGGAATCAGATAGAGGAAGACACTTCCACAGTGAAATCATGAAGTTACTTTGTGCCGCATTGAATGTTGATCAGAGACTCCATTGCAGTTACCGACCAGAGGCTTCTGGGATGGTGGAACAGGTTAATGGAACCTTGAAAGCCCGGATGGCAAAAATGTGTTCATCAACGTCCCTGAAGTGGCCTGACGCTTTGCCATTTGTACTGATGAGCATGCGAAGTGTCCCAGATAGGAGGACCGGGTTGTCCCCTCACGAAATATTAATGGGAAGGGCAATGCGGTTACCAGCAGTACCAGCTACAGCTTTGATAAACATCACTGATGACTTGATTCTCGATTACTGTAAAGGACTATCTGATGTGGTCCGTTCTGTGTCCCAGCAGGTGCAAGCTGCCGCTGTTCCGGCCTCGAGTGATCTGTGCCACGACCTGTGTCCAGGCGACTGGGTGCTTGTCCGAAAGCACATGAGGAAGAGCTGTCTAGATGTTCGGTGGCGAGGCCCGTACCAGGTGATACTGGTAATGAACACAGCAGTGAAGTGTGGAGGATTGCCGAACTGGGTAC
Organism: Calotriton arnoldi; assembly: GCA_963921515.1. Classification (NCBI taxonomy): domain Eukaryota; kingdom Metazoa; phylum Chordata; class Amphibia; order Caudata; family Salamandridae; genus Calotriton; species Calotriton arnoldi. The sequence goes on along the minus strand of CAWUFW010000758.1, from coordinate 2,868,803 downwards.
ATGCCTCCCATACCCGCAGAGTTTCAGCACCCTTGGAAGAAACAGCTCCTCTTGTAAATGAAAATCCAGCTGATGTGGCAGGGCCACATGAGAGGACAAGTCAAGCTGTAAGGGTCGCTGACACAGCTGGCGGTGCACCAGAACAAGCTGAAGGGGGTTTCGACAACCCGAACCTCGACTCTGACTCAGAAGACACAGGTGGTGCAGTGGGTGGAGTAGAGTCAGGTTCAGCAGAAGGAGGAAGTGGTGCACTGGGTATAGCAGGGGAAGGCGGAAGAACAACCAGAATTGAGGAAGGTTGGCCTGAAAGACAGAGGCGACTGAATCTGAGGTTGGCACCCGAAAGAGATCTTGCTCCAGTGTCTGAAACGTCTGAAACAGAAGCAAGTGACGAAGAGCAGACTCAAGAGGGTCGGCGAAGATCGAAAAGAACAAGAGTACCCTGCCGGAGATACTCTACCCCTGAGTGGACTTACACAGTGACTGATGCAGGGGGTAGTGAGTACGGGGAGACTGAGGTCTGTGCAGGTGGTCAGCAAGAGCCCGAATGTGGTAGTGAAGGTGGTGTCGAAGGAATACTGACTCCACCATTCCGAATCCCCCGCTTCTGAGTAAAGTCCGAGAATTGGTTTTGCATCGACTCGAATTTCCGTCCTTTGGATTTGAGCCGTATTCACACAAAATGGTAATCCTGCGTCTTGAACTTTTGTATCATGTTTTGGAAGCACTTACAAATGATCTTATCATGGACGAAATATAACCTGTTGTAAATAAAAAGTCTAAAGAAGAAGATAACCTAGGTCCAAGTGGAAGAAGAATAAACTTAGGGACTTTCCACCGAAGAGGAACGAGAGTTAGGGAAGTCTTTTTCTGGACTATGTAAATAAGACTGTAGCTGAAAAGGAGATTTCCAGAGGTTTCAAAGTATTGTTCGAGCTGGTTAAGCAAGTCACGAGTGGAAGAAACAAAGACTTTTGAGTGTTCATTGCTGAAACCAAGAACTTTTGAGAACTTTCGAGATCATGGAGGCTGGAGATCCAAATCGTAGATCTAAATTGATTGTAGGCATACTTCTAGGGGGTGTGATAGTTTCTATAATCATAGTAATTGTAGTCTCATATACAGTTCCACATGAGCTAGCAGTGCAGGGGGTGCCAGGGACTCCTACACCTACTACACCTAGCCAAAAAAAGGTAAACATAGGAGCTAACAAAGCTTTGCTGTTAGAAGAAAGTCGTAGATTGCATGTAGATTTGTCTAGAAGTGATTTTAAGCTCAATGCTTACGCCAAGCTGCTATACGAGTACGTGGATGCGATGGATGCGAAAGATTACTATGTGTGTATGCAGTTGCCTGCTTCAGTGGATGAGGGTATTAGGTATCACCATCTTCCACTGACATATGGAATTTCATGTAGCTTGTTGCTTAGTATATTCTATGAAAGAGATCAGTTTGAGTATTTCTTTTCCAATTACGATGCAGTGCTTCCTGAAGTCCCCGCTTATAAACATTTGAATAAGTATGATTATTATAAGTCGGAGGATAGACTTAGGAAGTTCTTCATACCGTCTTTGGAATTGGACACAGCATATGCCCACCGACATAATTTGACGTGCTCATTATCAGATGTAGAGAAAAAGTTTGTGGATCAGGTAGAAGACAGATATAGAAAACTAACACAGACACGAGACACAGGGCATAGTACGGTGGATTGGACAGAGGAGGAAAAATTGCACCGGACAAAGGGAAGTTATGGTACTATAGCTTTGGACAAAGAGCAGAGGGGAAAGCTGTGTGTGAGACGTTATCAGACCTACTATGAAAAGGTTCCCGTGGGACAGAGCACGTGTGATCATGTTTTCACTATGGCAGATGTGGCAAAGAACTTTCTCCTGGGCCCTGTACAAGTGATACCTACGGTGTATTTTGTGTGTGGAAGGAATGCCTATTTGAGATTGCCTGCGAACTGGTATGGTACATGTTATTTGGGAATAATATTTCCAAAGATATACCATACAGAGGATTTGGAACTTTTGGAAGGTGGAAAGCATTCAAGAGTGAGAAGAGGCGCGAGTGCAGGGGTCGTAGTGGGAGATATCTTTGGAGCTATGATACCAAGTTTGGGAGTGATCCTGAATGATGTGAAGATCCGGAGACTGGCGACTGTGATAGATGAACTGTCAATGAATACAGCAAAATCGTTGGTACTTGTAGAGGGGGAGATGTTGTAGATAAGAACAATGGTTTTGCAGAATCGCCTTGCTTTGGATGTCTTATTGGCAAAAGAGGGCGGAGTCTGTAAATTATTGAAGGTTCAAGAGTGCTGTACTTATATACCAGACCACAGCAAGGATCTGGAGAAATATATAAGTAACATCACTACTATTCACACGAAGATAGCGGACTTGACTGAAGAGGGAGCTTGGGAAAAAGTTGGAAAAGGGTTTGGTCAAGTGGGGAGCTGGTTTGCGAATTTGGGAAAGGGATTCCTTGGCTATGTTCTGAGACCTCTACTTATTGTGGTGGTTTGTGTGGTTTGTCTGTGGGGTCTGATTAAAGCATACAAATGGTATCGAGCAGGCAGAGTTGAGAGAGCTCTGAGAGAAAATGAGACAAGAATGGCTAGGCTGCAGGACAGTCAATACCAAAGACTCAAGAGATTGGAGAAGAGCAGACCGGGGAGAGTGGCAACGAGTACTGTTTAGGTCGGTTCTTTCTCCAAGGGAGTTGAAAAGATGTGATGACAGGAGTCATCAAAGGGGGGAACTGATAGAGCGCTGTGCTCACGTAAAAATTGTAGGGGTGCATCATAATCATCATTAGTCTGTACCCGCATATATCCAGTTATATATCAATGAATGGTTAGTAAAATGTAGTTGTAATGTGCATTATTAGAATGGATAGGAGGGTAATTGTGGCATCAAAATTGCAAATGTAATGCTTAACCGAATGTGCACAACGATGTATTATTGAAGTAGGCCATGTTTAATCGAGATGTAGAAGTTTAAACGTGTACCATATTAAGTTGCACGTGTAGTTCACCTTTGAATATGAAATGTATTGGACTAATGCTTATAAGAGTGATTATCATTGTGTGTTTAAAGTGTGCAAAGGCCTGACTGCATATACGTAAAGGAAAGGCCTGATTCATTTTATGTTAGCTTACTTTAGCAGGAAGAAATGTTTCCCTTGGAAAGGCTCTCTGGGTAAAGTTGGTAAACTTGTGTAGAGGGGAAAAGTTTGTTGAAACGTATCTTCTGTTGCAGGTGCAAGGACATATGCCTCGTTAGTAACACACTGGCTCTTTGTTTCACGAGTTAGGGTGGTGGGAGGCATTGAGATGGGAGTATACTGGAATGCAGGGATGATGTTTGCAAGGAAGAAGGTGCCTGGGACTCAAGGTCATCGTAACCGTCCAGGATGAAGTAAGAGTTTCGATGGAAAAATACAAGAAGGAAGACCTGGCCGAAGAGGCGTAACCAAAGGCGTGTTCAATTGTATTTGGGTTTTGTATTAGGGATAGTGCCCTGAGGGTGGAGAGTAGAGAAGAGATAGAGGAGAGCAGAGAGGAGGACAGAGAGTGTTTCGGTGAAGGAGCATCTTAGAATCGAGCTCAAAGGGCTATGTGAGTGCACTTCTTAGGAAGTCTTCACAGCTGACACCTTTTACTTACTCTTGCCTGGGAAATTCGTTAAGTAGGTATGTCATCTTAGAAGTAGAGTAGGGACAGTCAATGGGTTTCCTGCTTGTTTAGATAAATGAGGAATAACGTAGAGATTGGAGCTGTTATTGTTTGTCTAATACTTCTGGAGCTAACGATTCTTCTCATCCTGAGTCGGATGAGACTCCTGCGTAGGATGCTATTTGTATTAGTGCCCATTTATTTATTTAACCTCGTGTTGAGGTGCTTGCACGTGCAGTTATTCTTGGCTGTAATAAACCCACAAAACTGAATCCGGAGTCAGTAGTCTTTGTAGGTGAACCAGATCCTAAAGAAATGATTGCATAACTGAAAAGATTTTCTTCCCTTCACACTTTTCAGCAGGAAAAAAGATCCTGGCGACTTGAGGATCCTTAGAAAAGATAAGATAAGGATCAGCGTTATCATGCCCAAAAGTCTCTATTTATCATTGGTTTGAGTTATGAGCCACAAACAGGAACACCTGCAGTCCTTATCTGAAAGCTACTTGTTTGGGGCAATACCTCAAAAGGGACAGGAAAAGGCTTCTGGATTTCGCCTGTGTCTCAAATCACTGTACATTATTTGACTTGTGGGTAAAATGTATTTGTATTTATTCAGTAAAAATAACCCCTGGACAGACAGTGGAATTGTTACATTAAGAAAAGTCTTTTTTTTCAATTTTTCTTTCATGTAAAGCAGATTCCATGAAAGTTCTTTCCTTCCCGCACACCTGCGGGTAAAAATGTTAATGTTGATACCTTATCTCTTATTTGTTAAGTGTTATTTCCCTCTGCTCGTTGAGTTAGCAGTGGTCAATTATGTTTCAGTGTTAACCACTGTTAATTTCCTGCTCTACAATTAGAGGGGTGATCCAAAGGCTATAGCACAAAATATCTGGAAGGGTATTTAATAAATTGTTCTTTCCAGTAAAAAGCAGTTAGCATCTTCATTTTAAGCATTCTGGTTGATGATGCCGACAACACCATTCTGTACAGGGTGGCAACCAAACATACAAGTGTGGAGTTAGGAAATTGAAGACATTTTTCAAATGCGTTATTTTTAATATTTCTTTTGATTGATAAATCACTGCTCATGAAAATAAGAGGTTTTGACACACTTTCTCACTGTTAATGTTCTTACACATATGTGTGTGTAGGGTCTTGACATTAGAAAAATATAAAAATATCTTTTTTGTCCTTTTTTTCTTGTAATGAAAAATATGCTCCCCTAAAAAGTCTTTCTTAATACATGGCTTAATATATTAAGATTTATTTTAAGAGTTGTGAGCAGTAAAATTTTGCACTTCCAAGTGTCTTCTCTCCTCTTATCTCCTCCTGTTTGAGAGCGTGTGTAATTGAATTTGCTGAAGTTCAAATCACAATAATGTTTATTGAGCAAAAACTTATGAAGAGTAATTACTTAACAAAGATAATTGATAAACAATGATTTAATTCAGTGGCTACACTTGTTTGTGTTAATGGTCATTTTCTTCTTGCCAAGACCGCCATAAATATATTTGAAAACTAATATCCTTGGGTCTCTTTTTCTCTTCATGAAAATGCTTGCCCTTAAATCTCTTTAGAAGATCTTGTGTAGAGATGCAAAGCCTCTGATTTATAACCTTAACCCCAAAACTCCTTGAGGAATTTGTGGGACATGTGGAATCACCTGAATCCCTCCAGGAGATTCACCTCGTCAATCAAATCCAATAAAATAATTTGCTCCAGACTACTGTCAACCACATTCTATCTTGCCATTGTGTTGCCACCCGATAAATACTCCATCATTTTAATAATTTTTTGAATGTTTGAATGTATGTCTTTCCCTTTTAGATCCATTAAAAATATCATCAATGCAATTATTCTTTTCCAGGGTACAGGTTTTGTCACTTAGGGCCACATTAGGATGGGGACGGGACCGCCACTGTCACCCCGTCGGTGGCCATCCCACCGCCATCCATGACTACGTTACCGCCCGCTGCATTATGATGGCAGGTGGTTCTTTGGTGGTCAGAGAGACCAACCGCCACGGATCCGATGGGCTCAAGGAGCCCGTCAGTCCGTCGGAGGTGCAGTAATACCTACAATGGTGGCGGTGCCTGCCAGGCACCACTGTAGGTATTACAATATTCCTTTCCGCAGGCCCATTCATGGCAGTGAACCTGCCATGAAAGGGCGTGCGGAAAGTGACATTGGGGGCCCATAGCAGGCCCCCCCTTCACCCCTGGCCCTCCACTTTGGGTTTTGGAGGACACCTATGGTGCCCCCCTACATATCCCTCACCATTTGGCAGGCACGCATGGTGCCTGCCACGTAGTGCAGGGATTTGTGTAATGTCCATTCTTTGTACTGCGGAGTGTGCTGATCCATGAAAACCTGTTTCTTGGTAGGTTAGAAATAGTGACTGATAGACAATGTGATCCATGAAAACTTGTGTCTTGGGAGGTTAGAAATAGTGACTGATAGACAATGTGATCCATGAAAACTTGTGCCTTGGGAGGTTAGAAATAGTGACTGATAGACAATGTGATCCATGAAAACTTGTGTCTTCGGAGGTTAGAAATAGTGACTGATAGACAGTGTTATCCATGAAAACTTGTGTTTTTGGAGGTTAGAAATAGTGACTGATAGACAATGTGATCCATGAAAACTTGTGTCTTAGGAGGTTAGAAATAGTGACTGATAGACAATGTGATCCATGAAAACTTGTGTCTTCGGAGGTTAGAAATAGTGACTGATAGACAGTGTTATCCATGAAAACTTGTGTTTTTGGAGGTTAGAAATAGTGACTGATAGACAATGTGATCCATGAAAACTTGTGTCTTGGGAGGTTAGAAATAGTGACTAATAGACAATGTGGTCCAAGAAAACCTGTGTATTGGGAGGTTAGAAATAGTGACTAATAGACAATGTGATCCATGTAACTTGTGTTAGGGGGGGTTAGAAACAGTGACTTTGAACATATCAAAGTTTGCTCTAATTTTGAAGTTTAACCACTTCTGATCATTTTGTTTTTTCACAGGCTCATGCTGCGGTCTGGCACCTTTACAATGACCTGTTCCGTTCGACTCAAGGAGGACAAGTGTCGCTGGCCCTTGGCTCCCACTGGATAAAACCTCAAAACATGACAGAACAAGACATAAGGGCATGCCAGAAGTCCCTGGACTTTGTGCTGGGTTGGTTCGCAAAGCCCATATTTATTGATGGAGACTACCCCCAGAGCATGAAGAACAACCTTTCTTCTTTACTGCCTGCATTCACAGACGAGGAGAAAAGGTCAATTAAAGGAACTGCTGATTTCTTTGCACTTTCCTTTGGCCCTGCACTGAGTTTCAGCCTGTTGGACTCCGAGATGAAGTTCAAACAACTTGAGTCCATCAGCCTGCGGCAGGTTCTGTGCTGGATCCATGCTGAATTTAACAGCCCCGAAATATTCATCGTAGAGAACAGCTGGTTTGTCTCTGGGAATACCCAAACAGAGGATGCAAAATATATGTATTATCTCAAACAGTTCATCATGGAGACCTTAAAAGGTAGGATTTGCACTCTACAGTTGTTATGAATGAATGGATGGCTAGACGATTGATTGATGCACAAGTAAATGGATGAAAGAATGAAGGAACTAATGACCATCCTTGGCTGGTCACTAGGCATGAGCGAAAAGACTAATAGGACGGTAGAAATGGAAACACCTACTGTATCAATCTGTCTGGTGCAGGAGCAACTGGTATAGCAATGATCTCATTATTTTATCACAGGATTGTGTAGGCCGTGACATGTGGCAATTCCAGTATTGCCATTTTGCTGTTTATTATGTTTGCTTGTTTTCTGGTTTCCCCCAGTTTTGAACCCCTCAATACATATGAACTTTCTCCATTTGTTGAACAACCTCTTTAGTTTTGCTGTCCTTCTCTGAAGTTCATCCAAATTTTCAATATACTTTTATATAGTAGTGAATAAAGCGTCAGTGGCAATTCTGATTGCTTAATAGGAACTGAAGGTGAAACTGAAGCATAATTTAATTTGGTTAGCGCTGCTAAGAGTGGTAATAGAATGGAGGCTCGTTAAGTATTAAAATACTTCATGTTCTCCTGTAGTATTCAGGAGCATCATTTGTACCGATGCAATAAATTGTGTATCATCCACCTGATGGAAACACTCAATAGACCTCCAACAAACATTTGTTTTGCAGTGCCTATCTAATGCAGTGTACAGTAGTCCCTCCACACAACATGCAAATCAAAGTTGTAATACATATTCCAGAAGAAATAGCACCAGTGTTTTTTAGCCAAAACTTTGCAAGGCCTCTGGTTGAGTAAAAATTCTTCTATTATCAGTTTATGTTCCAGTTTTTCACACTGAGCCTCTTGTTTGTTCTCTTTTTATTCTCCCATATTTCTAATGGGATCAGATCGGGGCCTTCCATTTCTGGTATTTCTAATATATAATAGGCACCTGTTCATTCAATATTCCTGTGTGCTGGCCAATTAAACAAGCTGCTATTTGAATACTCTAGGACGCTGCTAATATGATACTTAATATGCCAGCCTGGCTGGAGTGCTGCTCAATGGGCCACTGTGGTGTTCTAAAAGGTCATGGATGCTCAAAGTAGCAGTTGTGGGGCGCAAATATCACTATGTTTCTCCATAGAACATGACATTATTGTGCCTGGAGTAGCACAAAATGACAGACTTGTGTGTTGACATGTTATTTTAAGATTTCAGATGTTCTGGACTCAGGCATATTTCACTTGTGCAGTTTTCTAATTGAACCAGTGCAACACACATTGTCATGCTAGTGTATGTAAAGTAAGCACACATTTTTGTCAGGTCAGTTTCAAGTAAAAGAATATCGAGGACAGAAATACCGTCAAACAAAAATAGTGTGATCAATATATGGAGAACCAAAATATCCGGAAGGTAAGCATATATGAGAATAGATTTAATGTACTTAACTCCATACCTTTGATAATAAAGCACCACATGTGCAGAATATTGTATCCTATGTGCACGAAATTACAGAGTTCTCCCTTTGGGGAAATTAGTCCACTTACATGTTTCAATCTAGAGTTTTATTAAAGTACAATGTTGAGGCTGGAAACTTAGGGGCTGATTACGAGGGCGGACGGAAAAGCACTCCGACCGCCATGCTAGCGGGAAATTGCCGCCCGCAGGTACCACGGCAAAACGGCCGGCCAGATTAGGATGCACCGCCAGAAACTCCCTACTGCGGCGGTCGAATTCCAGAATTCAGCGGCGGAAAAGCTGAAAATCCGTCCGCGGCGGTCGGATTTGCTGCAGAAAGGCCAAAGACTGCCGTTTCCCCAGCGGCCAGGAACACATGGAGCTATCCGCAATATTGCCACCACCATCCTCGATTGGCCGGATTCTCCGCAGCGGTGTGGTGGGCTGTTTGTGGCATCGTAATACAACCGGCGGTCGTAACTGCATTTCGCACGGCGGTCCCTCCCCTTTGGCTCCGTCCGCCACCGCTGCGGAGGGGGATTTCTGGCGGTTCCCGGAACACTGCAGCGGACGGGAAATGGGCTATCTTTGCCCATCGTAATACGGCGGACGCAAGGACCGCCGATGGAGTGCGGAAAAGAGCATTTTCCGCCACCTCCAGCACCGCGGATGTGCTACCGTCCGCCATCGTAATCAGCCCCTTAGTGTCAATTAAAACCCACCCCAAAAAACTAGCAACCCCCAATAATTCTTGTTTTTATATTTACCTAGGTTTCATTTTAGAATGCAGGGCTATGCTTTTCACTGTCCTCTGGTCAGCACACTCCGACTCTTTCATTTAATAGGCCCATGATCCAATCTTTTAAGAAACAGAACCACCAGTCCAGCAGTCTCCAAAGACCAGCAGCAAAAAACCAAAGGCCAAAAACCCAGGACAAAGGCCCTCTTCTTAATTCCAATGGGAAAAAGCCTAGAACAGAGCCTTTTCCTTATAGATTTACCTTCATATACCCACCCACTTGACCCATTAAATATATGAAACTAGGTATGCGTTGGCCAGTAGGAGCATTGCTTACTCATAAATCAGTTCACACCATAGGGACCGATTTACCTCATGTACATATCTCACGAACAGGTAACATCCAGAACAAAATTGCAACAATTGTATTTGTGACTTGAGCACAACTTTGGATCCTAAAGACTGTCCTTGTGAATTTTGAGCACAAAGCTTTGTTGCAATTGCAACGTCTCAGCTGTTAGGGGACCTCAGACCTGCTGTACCTTGCATGATCCCACAGTGCCGGATGCCTCAGAAAACTGCAAGAAGTGGCAGCTGCGGACTGTGAGTCTCACTCACCTGAGGCAGCCTTTGGGCTCCTGGTTGCTGCTCCTTGTTCTTCCAGTTCCAAAATAACACTCATCTGCCTGAGGGTTTGCAGGTGCCTTTGAAAGCTACTCTGCAGCAATGTACAGTTCAGGGTTTCATTCCCTTTTCCTTTCCATTATGGCTGTTTATTCTTTGGTGCCTTCCTGATGTTCCCAATCCAATATGTTTCCTGCCATATGATATTTTATGTAATTTCCTTTTCCTGTTCTATTTCTATATGGACTTCAGTCTGTTGGAGGCTGCATCGCAACAAAGCTGTGTTCCTTTGCTTCTTTCCCTGCTACCTCCACTTGCTGATCCTTAATCCATGATGCTGATATAGAACCCCATAAGATTTCCTCTGTTGAATTCCTGATTCCTGGATTTGTTCAATACTTTAAAGTCTTCACACAGCAATGAGGTTCTTTTTGACCCCTGTGCCTTTTTACGTTTGAGAATGTGGCAGATTCTCGAGGGCACTTGCTGACCACTTATTCCTCTGTGTGGTGACATTGTGGCTTTAGGAATCAGTTGCCCTTACTTCAGGCAGCAGAAGACCCAGTCCCGGATTGCTGGTAAGCGTCCTACCAGAACAAGCTTAAGTACAACATTATGAAATATTATAGGTCAGATCACTGTGGTCGGGCCATCATTTTGAGAATTTCAATAAATTAAATGGTATTACAACAATGGAATTGTTGATTGTTGATCTTCCATCCTTTATTCCAATAAGCAATCAGAAACAAATGTAGAAACATGCATGGAGGCTTTCTGTGGGGAAGGCATGCAGAGAGCCTTTACTTGCTGTACCAAAAAAGATATTTTTTCAGATTACAATTTCCATTGAAGTTGCAATGAATAGATGTCCGCGATTTCAGAATCGGAGTAGCTCTGGATGTTTTCAAAAGGTGAGTTCACAGCCCTGGTTAATACAAAATGCATAATATATTGCAATATAGTACTGCACACCATATTAATTGTCTATTGCTACTATTGTATTTATTATTCAAAAGCAGCTATTAATCTATATCCATATTCTGCATAAATCACTTCTACGCTAGGTCTGATGTAAGTCTCTATGGTATATGGTGACTTTTAACCCAATTACAGTTCCACATGCAGGTTGTGCAAGAAAACAAATCGCACTTTGCCCATCTGAACTTATGTTGGACACCTAATATTTCGATTGTTACTGAGCATCACTTAGAAATCAGTCAATTATTACATTAAATCTTATAGTCCAAACACCACAGAGTACGTGGCATATGCAGGATCAGCTCGTGTCAGGGAGAAGAGGCGGGGTGGATGGGGTACGACGGAGATAAAAAAAAAATTAAATTAAATAGAACTTAATTGCCGCCCTCCAACATCGCGCTCTTCTGCTCCTCTCCACTGCAGCACAGGCTCCCAGACTGCCCTGTGGCCAATCCTGAAACTGCTCTCATGCATGAGTGCAGCTTCGGGATTGGCCTGAGCCCCCAGACAGACTGGGAGCCTGTGCCTGATCTCTCCAATTCGGCAACGCTGCTCGGGTTTGGCTGCCCTGAGACGGTCATGCGCACTGATAACAGTGCCCACCACTCCCCCTCCAGTACTGTCATCCCCCTGGCCCCAGCCCCAAGATGCGGCACACAGTCACTTAGAAGAAAAATAAAACGATAATAAATCGGGTTTTAAACCTGTTTTATTATCGTTTTATTTTTCACTTTTTTGAGAGTGCTGGGGGTGGGGGGGGGGTGATGCTCCTCCGCCATAGCAGAGGAATTGCTGCTGGGTATATGTTACCCTCGCTCACATCACAAAGGGCAGAAAATTTAGAACTCCTTCCACACACATCATGCCAGTGCTGTGCTCAGCACACATTCCACACATCTGCCTCCTTTCGAATCAGCACAGAGAATACAAGACCCATCCCATTCAGCTTCGTCCAAATTTACCCCAGACAGTTTTCTCCACACAGATCTTTCCTTCCCCTATTTTATATAGAGTGACTAATTATCCACAATGGACCCAATTATGAGTTGGTGCAGAGCGGTATTCTTTATTGGAATGCTGCTCCAACCAATTGGAACTGGTCTGATGTTTTGCTGGAATACTGGTTCCAATTTTACTGGCTGGAAAATCCCCACAGTAAAGTTTCACGAGCTTAGACAGCAAGATCAGCCCAGTCTTGGAAACCTGCCCCCACCATTTTCCCTTCCATTGCAAGGGAGAGCACAGAACATTCCCTTTGCCAGCCCAGAACCTCTGCTTTGCTGTGAGTCCCTCCTGCCCCTGTCGCCTGCCACTAACCCAGTCGCATGGGTTGCCAGCGCTCGGGGCAAGGCAAGTATCCTTCCACTTTTCTTTTAAAATGTTGCACCCCTAAAAATGCTCCTGCGCCCTTAAGAATGCCCCAAAGAATTTTGCACACGGGGCAACCGCCCCTGTGGCCTCGCTCATGCTATGCCACTGCTAGCACCTGCCTGCATGTTTCATTTGCCACTTGGTAAGACCAAGTGCTAAATGAAAGCATATTTGTCCTCAGAATGGGGACATGGCATGCAGATTTGGCTTTGGGTATGCATGTTATCCCACATTTCAAGGCCAAACACTCATGATAGTCAGATTTTTGTTCAGGGATACTCTAACGTTATGTGTGACACTCATGTGTGCATTTGGCTGCCTTGTAATCAATGCCAGTGCATAGGAACACTCCTGAGTTTGGGACAAAACTGTGTTTCATTTTGCAGAGATTTTAAAGATTTTCATTTCCCGGCTCAGTTGAAAAAATCCATACTTTTGAAGATTGGAAATGATAGCCAATATGCTTTACAAAGTTCCCACCCAATCCACAAACCATTCTGTGCAGGCTACTTCTTCCCAACTCACAACAAAAGAATTGTTATTAATATATTATTTTTCCGACAAAGTTTGTTTTCCATATAGTGCTTGACACCATAGCTATGGTGTAGGTACTTGGTTCTTCTATTACCTAGTGTGATGGTATTCAATTTATCTGCCCTAGAACAATTGAAGATTCAGTGGACCCTGCCAGATCTTACCTCCTGACATCGCAGAGGATGGAATTTGCGAAACTTTAACTCACTGAGCCATCCGCTATGGAGCCTATAGCTCAGTTATACGGAAAGTACAGCCCTGGGGCCACATGCGGCCCTTCTGACCTTTACATGTGGCCCCTAGTCAACAGCAGCCTTACTCAACTCAGCACTATCATTAAAAAATGTTAAATAAGCAGGCAACCATTTATTTAAAGGCTAATTGACCTTAAAGCAAGGAAGTAATTAGGGTGTCCTGTACACTTAACTTTGGCAACACCTACATTTTCAAAGACATCTTTCAGCAAATATGATAAAGTCTCTTCAAAATTCAAAAACTGTATCTTATTAGCATGCAGAACCGTTTCTCCTTAGACTATATAAGTGCTTTGAGAAGTATTTTTTTTAAAGTTTTCAAACATGAATTTAGAAACATTTATTCCTCCCCCACCCTTACAACAATGCCAATAGTGATCTAAGAGACAAGTAAGTTGTTATGTGAACTTTTTGAGTGGCCTAGATTGCTATTGTACATGAATAGCATTACAGTTTATTTAAGCACTGGAGAAGGTTTTTTACAGTGCACATCCTGAAGTCATGTATTTCGATGTCCTCTTATATGTGATAATGAAGAAAAAGGAGGGAAAGTGAAATAAAACAATTGCATTGGATCACACAATTTGGTTAAATGGGGAAGTCGGGATTAATCCCAGGTTTTCTGGTTTCACATCATGCACTTCAGACACTAGATGTATGTGCTTTGCTTCACCTACACCTACCTTACTGAAAAAGCCTCTGCACACTCTCCAACCTGTGTCTTCCACCCTGCTGGCATTAATTCGGCCCTCTGTCACATCACAGACCAAACGTTTTGTCTCCTGGGAAAATGTTTGCGAGTACCCATGCTACAACTCATTTCACACAACTACCTCATGCACTGCACAAAGCTCATTCTTCAATGCTCAGTCTCTCCTAATAAACAACACAGAAAGTACTCGCCTGTATCCATGTAGCTGCCTCTCTACCAAACTGCAGACCAGAGCATAGAGCTATTGCATCAAGCCGTTTACATGCTAACATGCAGCACAGACTGCATAGCAGTTTACTTTTTCAGTTAATCTTATCAGCTATGTCCTTTGGAGTCGAATATTTCATGCTGTCTTAAGATCCTTTTGTGGTATGCAACAAAAACATCCTTGAAATTAAAAATAATTTAAAAGGATATATTATGATTGTTGGAAGGTGGATTATTAGTAGGGGTAAGTATGCACCTACCACTAGCAACAAGGCCACCAACACAATATAAGGTCCAGACAAGGTCTTAATAAATTATTCCCTTGCTCAACCTTTGGTAGCTGGCAACTAGCATGCAGGCTTAACTTAGGAGACCGGTGTGTGAAGCATTTGAAAACACCTATACATTAAATAAGTAAGACACCACACAATAAAAATCCACAACCAATTTATAAACATAGGAAATATTTTTATGATTAAAATGACACCAAAATGACAAAAATCCAATATAGGGAACCAGAGTTATACATTTTTAAAGAATAAACAATTTCTAGTGCTTAAAAACATATAGCACGGGGCACTAGAGGGCGCACGGCAAGATGGACGCATTCTAGTGCTGCTCTGCCCGGCCGAGCTATTATCCGTCCATTATTTGCCAAATAACGGCACATCCACCCTCCACAGCAGACCGGGTGTTGCCGCGGTGGGGTCCTGAGGCGGCTGAGGGAGTCCGACATCGTGTAGGACTGCTGTGCCCGCTGTAAACGCGGACTTTCTGGCTGCCTGGAGAGCGCGCGAAAAATGGCGCCTACCGCGTAACACTGAGCGGTGAAGAATCGGCGCATAGCTGGTCGGTGAGGAATCCGGATCCCATCCCTGCATACAGATAGTACGGGTGCCCGCTCAAGAAGATCTGGAACACCCGTGCCTGCTGGCTCCCGTGCTGTGACCCGGATCGCTGGTGGAGAGGAAATCGAGAGCGGCGGCTCCCGCTGGCCTCCACGATTGTCCCCGCGGCTACTTGGGTTCCGGCGGTCGGTGGACTGCGGATCGCGGCCTCCCTACGGTCGGCGGCGGT
The DNA here is from genome assembly GCA_963921515.1 of Calotriton arnoldi. NCBI lineage: Eukaryota > Metazoa > Chordata > Amphibia > Caudata > Salamandridae > Calotriton > Calotriton arnoldi. Next base: position 2,853,662 of record CAWUFW010000758.1, on the reverse strand, counting down.
GAGTAGTGTGTGGCGCTGGCCGGGCTTGTGGCTGCGTAGGCGGGTGGAGGCCCGGACTTGGCGCGGCGCGCTGCGAGCTGCTGGCGGGCTGTGGGGGGGTCTGTGTGAGCAGATAATCACTGCTGCTGTTGGCGTGAGGAGACGGTGCCCTACTGCATCTGGTGGTTAAGATTGCTGCGGAGCTGGCTGACCGCGAGAAGGCGTGCTGTGGGTGGCGCAGCTACTTTGGCATGATTTGAAGTCCTGGATTGCCTGAGGACTCCCTGCGGCCTACCCCCATAGGTGGTTTCTTGGCGCTGAGCGCCCTGCTCTGGGTGCTGACAGAACCCTGCCTGAGTCTCTGCGTTGGCTGGTGTTTGGCCTCTGGTGGTGCTGTTCCGCTCCGGGGGTGCGGGATTGTATGCGCTGGCCTCCCGCCTGTGATTTACCTGCTGAATACGGAACAAATTGTTTGCTAACAATATGGGGCGCACAGATAAAACGCAGACCCGCCTGACATTCGATACTCGCAAGACCCCCAAATCCACGCAGCGCGCTGCTTCAGACTCTGAAGCGGATGGCCACAATGATGCTCCCCCCTCGCTGGAAACCACGTTGTTGGCCATGCAGCGCAGTCTTCAGTCCATTGAAGGCACGATGGCAGCCGTCAATCATCGCCTAGATCTTATGTCTGGTCAATTGGAGAAGCAGAATGCTCGTATGGGGGAGGTGGAACAGCGTGTGTCGGCTGCGGAGGACAGCCTCGGCGCGATGTCCGGGAAAACGCTGAACATGGAGAAGGTGCTCTCCCTCATTCAGGCAAAGAATGAAGATTTGGAGGCGCGGTCCCGTCGCAACAACATCCGACTGACGGGGCTGCCGGAGTCCACCAACGTGGGGAGAATGGAGATTTACATGGAAACCCTCATTAAAGAACTCTTTGGCACAGAACACTTGTCCCCCATGTTTATTGTTGAACGCGCCCATCGATCCCTCGCGGCACGGCCGCCCCCTGAGTGCGGCCCCTCGCCCCATTATAGCGAGACTTTTGAACTATAGGGATCGCGACACTATCTTGCGCCTGGCCAGGGACAAAGGGACGATCGTACATCAGGGCAATACACTGGCGTTTTCCCCGACTTCACAGTTGCGGTGCAGTCTGCCAGGAGGGAGTTTCACGCGGTGAAGAAGTTCCTGCAGGCTGAGGGAGTGCCTTATGCTATGCTGTACCCCGCACGCTTGCGTATCGGACCTGAGGGAGACTTCAAAATTTTCGCGAACCCTAAGGCTGCCATGGATCATGCTAAACAACTCAAACGCAAGCTGCGGGAGGGGAGCGCACGTCTTGATGACAATGACTGAAACGCGTAGTTATACTGGACAATCTGGCAGCTGTGTATAGTTGTTGATTTTCAGGGGTTTTCTGTGCTTTTTTTTTTTTCCCTCTGTGCACTGTACTGTACCCTATGAGATGGCTTGATTTTTATGTGTGGCAGCTTGTAGCTCCCACGTGCTTTCAAAATGTGTGGGTCTCTGCTGCAGTCGGACTGTGAGATCAGGCGGGGGGGTGGGATTAGGGGGTTGGTGCGCTGGCCACCTGGCTATCCATCCTGAGTCTTTATTCTTGTTTTCTTTTCTCTTCTTCTCTTGATATGTACTTTCGGGATGGGTTGCTGTGTGGGTAGATTTCAGACTACTGTGATACTGATTGGCCTGGTGGTGTCTGTTGGACACTTTTCGCAGGGTGGGGGATACAGCTCCTACTGTGGTCACTGTATGGTGCGCTCATCTCTCTTTGCTGGTAGAACTTATCATTATCTCCATTGTTGCCTGTGGGTTCTCGCTCTTCATGCTCTCTGGCTCGGCACGGGCCTTGATGGGTCTGACCAACATGTTGATCATTGTTCATGATGTGGGACGGGACGGGATGCATGGTGTACTGTGTGACGCACATTGAAAAGTTCGGTAATTTCGCATATACTCAGATCGGCCCGGCCACCTCCTACTTGTGGGAGGTTCGTAGCACTCGGTGCCCCCGATTGGGTGTACCCCAAAATACTCTTTTTGTTCTCAGGGGATTGTTGGGGGGGTGTTCAAAGGTGATGGCTTTGGCAGGTTGGGGATGCTGAAGTGGGTGGGGGGTGCGGGGGTTGGGTCAGGGGTGGCAGACAGACAGCGTGATTGAATCGGTTGGTACTGGTTCTGGAGCACTCTGGAAGAGGGGGCATGATGTATTTGTTTTATGGTATGAGTGGCTAGCTCTGAATGGATGTACACTATGAATAAGTCAATCAGGGTTCTCACTTGGAATGTCCGTGGGCTGAATAGTCCCAAGAAAATACGTTCAGTTTTTGCATACTTGGAGCGCATGAGAACACAGGTGGCTTTCTTACAGGAAACGCATTTGACCAAGGAATCAGAAAAACAGTGGGTGCCCGTTGGGCAGACGTAAGGGTGGCATCCTCCTACTCTACTTACTCAAGAGGTGTGCTGATCTTGGTGAAGAGGGGTGTTCCGTTCAAGGTGGTTCGCACGGACATGGATGAGCATGGCCGAGTGGTGATTGTCCAGGGTCAGCTGGGTGATCAGGGGTACTCTTGGTGAATGTGTATGGACCCAATGTGGATGATCCATCCTTCTATTCTGATGTATGGCGTCGCATTTCTGCTTTCCCTCCGGCTGCGATTATATGGGGCGGGGATTTTAATGTTTGTCTGGATGCTACTATGGATAGAGCTGGGAGCGGAGAGGTGAGGGCTCGACAAGCTGCTGGAATTGCTTAAGGGACTATTGGACACAGAACAACTACATGACATCTGGAGAATGCGAAATCCTGCGGGCCGGGAAAGCACTTTTGTGTCTTCAGTTCACGGTTCTTGGTCCCGCATAGATTACTGGCTTTTATCGGGGGAGGTGTGCCCCTGGGTGGTTGGGGTGACTCATGAGGCTCGTACATTGTCGGACCACTCTCCGGTCACTCTGGAATTGCAGGTCCCCACCTGCGAGAGACCGCCCTTCACGTGGCGGCTACAGCCGTCTGAACTAACGGATATAGTCTTTCGTCAGACCGTCGCGGACGCAATCACAATTTTTTTTAGGGAAAATGAGGGGTCGGTGGATAGCGCGGGGGTCCTTTGGGAAGCATTCATGGTTACCATTCGAGGGGTTTGTATAGGGGCGCAATCTGGGGTGCTACGTGATCTTCGGCGCCGAATAGGGAAGCTGGCATCTGATATATCTGTATTGGAGCGCGCCTATGAGTCCGATTCCTCTCCAGCTGGCTTGGCGAGGATTCGGGATCTCATATCAGAACATAATGCCACGGTTGATCAGGAATTACTGCACTGCTCTCGGCGGAAAACTGCTCGATATTATGGTGAGGGGGGCAGGCCTGGTCGCTCTTTAGCACAGAAGTTGGCGGAGTCACGAAGCCAGGAGCGTATCACAGCACTGCAGGATATGGATGGGGTTACCCGCTGCTCGACGGCTGAGCTTTGTGATATTGTATTGAGGTTCTATACCCGGCTCTATGCCGCCCGGGACTCTCCGTCTACGGAGGAGATTGATACATATTTGGATGATGTGGCGCTGGGGTGGCTTTCGTCTACACATCGGGAACACCTGGTACAGCCGTTCACGGTTGAAGACGTTAAGTTGGCTATAATGGCCTTGCCCACGTGTAAGGCTGCGGGTCTGGATGGGCTGCCCATCGAATTTTATAAAGCTTATGCGACGGATCTCGCGCCTCATCTACTGGCTGTATATGCGGAAGCATATGACACGGGCACATTACCACCCATCCTTCGGGAGGCCTTGCTTGTGACGTTGTTGAAGCCAGGCAAGCCTCCAACTCACTGTGAGTCGTATAGGCCCCTCTCGATTATTAATATTGATGCTAAAATTCTAGCAAAGATGATCGCCACCAGGATACAGCCCCTGGTTCCGCTCCTGGTTCTGCCGGATCAATCGGGGTTTGTTGCGGCGCGATCCACGACTCACAATTTACGCACGATTGTTTCCACCCTACACTACTTTGGGGCTGACTTCCAGGCCGTCGCTGTGCTGCTTGACGCAGCCAAGGCCTTTGACTCTTTGCAATGGCCCTACATGTTCGTGGTCCTGACCAGGATGGGTTTTCCACCATTTTTCTTACAATGGCTCAGGGTTCTCTATGACACTCCGGTTGCCCGGGTAAGAGTAAATGGGTGGGTGTCCACGACGATCCCTATCGAGCGGGTTACGTGGCAGGGTTGGCCCCTGTCGCCAATGCTGTTCTCGCTCGCACTGGAGCCGCTTGCTTGTCGACTTCGCCAGCGACACGCGGAAGCGGCATTGCAATTTAAGCAGCGGCCGCTGATCGTCTCGTTATACGCGGACGATATGTTGCTCTATGTCCGTGACCCGGCGGTACACCTTTCTGCAATGCTTCGGGAATATGTGAGGTTCGAAGGGTTCTCTGGTCTGGGTATAAATTGGTCTAAGTCAGTGGTGTTTCCTCTGACAGAGCGCACGACGGAGGTGCCATTGGATTATCCTCTGGCCTGGACGTCGGACCCGGTGAAGTACTTGGGAGTGTGGTTACATAGGGACCCAGAAAAAGTAGTTACTGAAAATTACGGCCGAACGATAGCGCGCATTACTGAATTGGCGGAACGCTGGGCGCATCTCCCCTTTCATTGGCTGACAGAATTGCGGTTGTCAAGATGGCCTTTCTGCCTAAACTGCTTTACTTTTTTAATAATATCCCCATTAAACTGAACATGGCATTTTTTACGACGCTCCAGTCGTCCCTTCTCTCGTTTGTGTGGGGGGCAAGAAACCACGCTGCCGGTGGGATGTGTTAACTCAGCCTTTTGAAAGGGGAGGCTTTGAGGCCCCCGATATCAGACTCTACTATCTGTGCGCTCAGGCGCAATTCACCCATTATTGGCATTTCCCCCAGCGCTTTCAGCCTCATGTTGCTGTTGAATCTGATGCGGTCTCTCCAATGCCGTTACAAGCGGCGGTCCTAATGGGTGGCTCGGGTGGCCCGCGGACTGAGATCAATCCCGTGCATTGTACGGCGTGGGCTTGGCGAATGCTGGCTAAGCGGGCTCAGGTGCCGTGTCTCTATGCCCCGTCGTTGCCCTTATCTTCGCACCCTGATATTTCTGCGGCGCGTGAGAGGCCGGCTCTGCGCGAATTGGCTAAGGTGGGCATCTCCCGGCTGGGAGATCTTTATATAAATGGCCGCTTTAAGACCTTGTTGGAGGCGCAGAATGGCGAGAAGCGCGGGTTTATGTTTGACTTTACCTATGTGCGGGTTCGACAGGCGATTCGGACGGCCTACCCGGACTTTCCGACGGAACCCGTTGCTCTACGGGCATTGCAGGCGATGCTGTCGGGAGCGGGGCGCAAGGGTCTTGTTAATAAATTGTACAACGCTTCCATGCGTGAGCGGGACTGTGAGGACCACCCCTCCTTTTTGCGTTGGAGGGCAATGTTGGGAGATACTCTTGTGCTGGAGGATTGGGCTGCATGCTGCAGGCTCACGGGCTGCCTCACGGCGAATTGCAATCTTCGAATAATTCATTTCAAATTCCTTCACCAACTTTATTATACCCCGTCTCAACTATGCAGATATGGGTTGCGAGAGACGGCTGCTTGTGTGCGGTGTGGGATGAATGAGGCAGATTTTTTGCATGTAGCATGGATGTGTGCAGGTGTGCAGGTGTACGTATCTTTTGGAATGAAGTGGCGAAGATGCTAACAGACATTGTATTGGAGCCTGTGCCGTGCACCCCGGAGCTGTGCCTTCTTGGTATGGTACAGCGTCTTAAACCCTGTAATAGACGGATTGTGGCTGTGGCTACACTATTGGCAAAGAGGGCGGTGGCACAGTGCTGGGGAGCTAAGACAACCCCCACGATAAAGAAGTGGCTTCGGGACCTGTTGTATTGCAGGTACCAGCTTCTACTGTATGAGGAGGAATTGCCGGAGGCCTCCCGCCCGAAGGACTTTTGGGCCCCATTGTCTGCATATCTTCTGTCCCGCACGGATGTGGAGTGATGGTTTCTGTGTGTCCATGTCTTCTGGGGGATGGTATGCTCTTCGCCTGGGTTTCCGCAGGTCACTGTGGGCTTATGCCTTATGCTCCTGTTACTTGATGTGCATTATGAATACCCTGTATATTTCATCTCTTGTTCATATTGATATGTCTACATATGCCTCTCAATTGGTGTTTAGGTCATCTATGGGTGCCTTGAAAATGTTGCCGCTGTCTGCCTGGGATGGGGTGGGGGGATGGGGGGGGGGGTTTGCCCTGGTGCTTTTTTACACGATATCTTGTACGAGACCTATTTGTTGTTGGCATTTGTTATTTGAAATTCAATAAACAAATTTTAAAATAAAAATAACAATGGTGATGCCCAGGAAAAAAAAAAAAAAAAAACATATAGCACCAATTTGGACATCTGGTCGCGCTTGACCGGGACAAAGTGAAAGTTTGAAGCCAACCACGATGGAGCCCTGGTCAGATACACTAAGCGGGAGGCCTCGGTCAAAATTTCACCTTCGCACTTGTAAACTTTTCTGGAGGATTTTCTCGCAACGTCAACCAGGCCTCTCCAGCAGGCCAGATTTGTAGCGGCTTTGTCGACTTGGTTCAGTCAACTCCTGAAAGTCTTGAGCTCCAGAGCTTTCAGCTGGATGAACCTGAAATCCAGGCCGGGTCGTGGTGCGAGATAGTCAGCTTGATCTCGATGTTGGGTCGGTCATCTTATGGAGTTTTTTCCAAAAGTTGCTCCAAACGTCACCAAATTTCTGAAGTCCCTCTTGAGGGTTCAAAACATCCACAATACAAATCCAAGGTTCCAGAGTCTCTGAGTTGCTCCTCAGATTTGGGACTACTGTTCCCACAATGCACCGGACGCACTCCAGGACTTCTTGGGGGAGATGGTGCAGGTGAGCTCTGTTAACCTGTTGCTTTCAGGGAGTCCACTCCTCAATCCTTAGGCAAAGGCCTCAGGGCTGTATTCCAAGTGTGCAGCAGGAGCAGTCCTTCAGAGTGCAATCATTTGGGGTGCAGACCAAGGTTCCAGGAGGGCAATCCTTCTTCTCATTGTGGTTTCAGGCAGCAGATCTGAGTTGCTATGCAGCTCTCACATATTTATCCAATGTTCTGGGGCGACAAGCAGGGGGGCACTCCTGATCAATGGGTACAGGGTGCCACCCAAAAGCATGACAGATTCCTCCAAAGTGTGGTTTTGGCCCCACAAAAGCACTGTACTTTAAAATTAAAGATGGAGATTTTCTCTCCTTGGGAGTAAGAGCTGGCTAAACTATCCCACTGGTGGGACTCATTTCCCTTAACACTGCCTTTCCAGACCTCCTACACATTCCATTACTAGGGCTGCCATTTGGCTGTGGGGTACAGGAAGACAGGGCAGCTGCAGAGCTCCCCCATCAGATACCTCTGTCTCTGTGCAGGCCACTTATCACCTCATCAGAGCAGTTTGGCTAAGCCTGTTAAGGGCTGGCCAATCAGGAGAGGCTGCTAGAAGGCTGGATTTTGGCTCACAGGAAAGAAGGTTCTATATCTTCTTTTCTGTATTAGTTATGATAAATTCAACAGTAGCAAGTTGTTGGATTTATCATTACCAATCTTTTAAGTCCTTGAGATATTATTTTAGCTCACTCCTGTCAATAGATACACTATATTACAGTATTCCAATGTTTGCTTACGGAGCAAAAAGGCTACAATGGGGTAAAACGAAATTTGTTGTTCTTCCTTCACCAGTGCATATAAAGCACATTTTAAAACGTCCCTGCTTATTTTTACATGGCACCCTACCCTGGGGCACCTATGGTAGACCTTAGGGGTGATTTATAAGTAAAAATAAGGTAGCTTAATAATTTGGAAGTACCTTTAAATCCAAAGTTGATTTTGCATGATATTTCAATTTAAAAGCAGCTTGCAAAGCAGGGCTGACTTTTAAAAAGACAACAGGCAACACAGCAGTGCACACTTAAGTGCCTAAAAGCTGCTGGTCCTTTAAACCTACATGCCCTACCATATACAAGGGACGGTAGGTTGTCAGTGCCAATTGTAATTACACCTAATTACATATACATTTTTAATCAGAGCACTGGCCCTGGGCCTGGTTAGCAGAGCCCAGGGCGCAGTCCGAGTCAGTTACCACCAGTGTCAGTCAAAAACTGGGGGTGATCAGGAAAAAAAGGATGACTTTCTCACAATGATATATTCATGTCTGAGAATTATTCGGATGTGTTACAAGAATGTATCCTTAAGTGATCTAATAGTACTACATTTGTAGCTGGATTTCATGCTCACTCAATTATTTAGACACAATGTGAAGTTCTCCAGTTTATACAAGCCTCGATGAAAAATGATTGGGAATTGTTAGATTTGAAATTCTTGCCTTTGTCTCTGGTGAAAATATGAACGTTTTAATTCCCTTGTTTGCAAACACAACGGGAGGTGGCGATGTTTTAGATCATATGAAACTTCGATGAGCTGTGAGGGCTTCTGAAACTCTGTAGTTTCATAAGGATGATACGTAGCTGTACATACATGCTTATAACCCACTGTAAATTAAGAGCAACAGTTAAAATGGGGCAACGTCTTGTTAGAGTTTGTTAGATGTTGATGATATCTGCAGAAAAATACAAATAATCAATCTACCTTGAAGGGTTAATGTTACAGAAGTTGGCCAAAAAAGTAAATTTCAGCGTTACATTCAACATAAAGCAAAGAATAATGTAACCAACCTAGAACCTTTAAGTATATTCTAGACTGTATATAACAGTGTGCCTGTTTATTACCAAAAATAGTACTGTTGATATGGATATGTTGTACTGAAAAATCCACACTCGCATGGCAAATACATTTTTTATTTTTTGTTATAAAAGCAGAATAAACAGTTCTATAGTATTGTGGTTTGTGAGTGATGTCCGTGCCTGAGTGAGCGCCAGGATGCTCTGCTTTGAGTGACAGCTCACTTTTCAAGTATTTTCATTCATTCATTCATTCGCTCATAAACTCACTGTTGCACGAAGCCAGATGGATGCAGATACGAAATCTTAACATTTCAGTACTTTTTTGGGAGTTCTCTCAACTTCCACAGAGAGCCCCCAGATCCAATGTGTTCTCAGCCTTTGGGGATTATCAGCAATCAACTACAGAAGAAAGATAGAGTTAATGTCAAAGCAGGTTCGAATCCTAGTGATCACACTTGTCACCAATCATAACTTTGAAATTTTTTTTAAAAGTGTTTAAAAAACAAGAATACATAATAAATAGGTTGTCTATGTTTATCAAACCAATTTGTCTGACAATTCAATAATTTTCATATGTGCCATTGAAAGAAAAAAAAATGTGTAGGATACTACTCCAGTGGTATTGTTGATATGCTTCTTATTCTTCTGCCTCCTGTGGTCTTCCAATTAATAACTTCATTATAAATCTATATAGGTGTGGGCATATTCTAAGGATTTGTTTTGTAGTAAACTCATATAATATCATACCGTGGGTCCCCATAAATGCATATAAATTATGACTACCACAGTGGAGATTTTTACACGCTTTAAACTATTAGCTATAATATTCTAACCAGATTCAAAGACATTTAGGCATATGGCTACTCCCTTAGTTTTGATAAGATGATCTATTGGGATCTGTTGACTCAAATTGCACAAAGCATACAAGCCTAGAAAAAAAATCCACAGTTCTATAGAATGAACCAAATGTTGGCTTGCTCCGGGAAAAACATTTTTTCTCTGCAAACATAAAGATGTGTTTAAATGTGTATCTCCAGGGACTCAGGCTATTATATATAGTATTGGATGTGCATCTAAGGTTTCTCAGTGGCCTGAAGTTGGCCCCAGGCTAAGCAGTAAATCTGGTGGAGATTTAAAAGGGATTAGAGTCAGAGCCCCTGAGGTTCTTCTCAGAGATTGGGAATTACTAGGGGAATCAGTAATTCCAGGTATGATTTCCAAGGTATTTCCTCAAATTTTTGAACCAAGCTTCGTTCAGAAATTGCAGTAGTTAAACAGATTTTAAGTTTTCCTACTGATCTCATAATTCTGGCCCCAACGTTATTAAAAGAACACTCATAATGAGTGTCTTAGTTTTTACTTAAATGTAATTGGCATATGTCAAAAAGTTTATCTTTTTCTGTGTTACACCTGAAATGACACTGTCTGTGCTTTAGTTGTTAACCTGCACCCTTTATACAACTGGTTGTTTCTTTTTGTTCATATCAAACGTTTTATATCTCATGCTGTGTCTAAAGCACATGAGCGACCTGCTTAAATGTGATAGCATTTGGAACTATCGCGAAACCCTCAGAATCTTTTATTTGCCTCTTTTTGTCCTAGCCTTGAATTGATGAAATCTTGAATTGGTGAAAGATCATTGTCTGTACTTCTCGAAGTGGTCTCCTTAGATAGGTCTAATAGAGCTGCAGCCGAGATTGCTCACTGACTGTTGGAATCAGGTGACTGTCGCAATATCCGATCATCAGGAATCAATTTTTCGAGCTCCTGTTTTAAGCAGAGGAAGGGGTATTAAAAATTAGGCTGTAAAACAAGCCTACTGATAAAAATGTAATACTGGGTTTCCATTCAAAAATCTTTCATCATTTTCACTGGGCCTGTAGGAATTTCATTTATCTGCAGCATTTTGACAGTGCGGTCGAAAATTTGATAACCGCTTCTTAAGAGAACTACGCTATACAGCCAAAGTCCTACACAGAGCATGTAAGAGACGCACAATAATAACCAGGTGAGCCTGTTGGAGAACTAGCCAAAAAAGTCAGAAAATGTTTGCCTGTGCATATCGTCCCATTACCAATAAGACTCAAGAATAGAATTAGAAAACACAGATCTTGAATATTAGTGAACACATAATTCCAGAACCATTGTTTGCCCTGGAAAGGAAGAACAATGGGCCCGATTCACAAAAGTCATCTGAGACAAAATCCTAACTTTACGACTTTCAGTATTCACAAAAGGCATTTAGGAGTAGTAAAGTTAGGATTTTGTCTTAAGTTTGTTTTAAGTTTTGGTCTTAAGACAAAATCCTAACTTAAGTCGTAACATTACAATTAGTAAAATTAAACTATTAGTTTGTGACTAACAAAACAAAATAGCAAACTCACACAAAAGGTGTAAGTTTACCTCTGTGAATCAGGCCTTGAGTGTGCACAGACTCATCACATTTCTGATTCCCAAGATAACAAACAGCAGCTGGCTCAAGGTTCCACACCCTATACTTTAAAATGACCTGCATCAATAGGCACCAATAGGCACCAATAGACCTTAAATAGGGTATTAGGTCCAACATAATGCGCCCAGAAAATGCAGCACTGCACTTTCAACAATGTCTGCCTTGATGCAGGCTGTGGCACTATCTCTTTCATTGCCAAACTAATGTTGTCTCAGATCCAAGGCTTTTAATGCAGGTGAAAAAGTGCCAATCCACCTTCTGCTGAACGGAGACGTTATCTGCGAGTAGCGATTGTGACATGCACGGAGCATTTTTGCCTGGCTTAAGGAATTCACCAGAATATAATAAATCGCAAGGCCCAGCTGAGTAGTCCATCTTGGTTTCTTTCTTTTTGAAGGAATTTGATATCCATTCAAGTGATTGTCCTTCGCTCTCGTTATTTTGGAGCCCACGCGCCCACGCCTACGAATCAGCCCTCAGTGAAGGGCTGTCCATGGTGCCCCCCTTCCCTTTCACTCATGTCGAGGAAGACCCCGTCGTAAGGGATAATAAAACATTTAGGGGCCGATTCCGATCTGGGCCGGAAAACTCTCTGACCGAGCCGGATCCAGAGAGATTTCCGACCGAGCCGGACTCCCGCAGTCCGACCGAGCGAGTACGATGCGGCCGTATGCTGCCGGACTCGATTCGGTCGGACTCCCATTGAAGTCAATGGGAGCCGGCCGTACGACGCGTACATGGGCTCCCATTGACTCAATGGGTATGTCGCGAACAGGGGGGCCCCCTACAGTGGGTACGAGTCGGTGCGACTCTCACCGTACATGCATGTTTAGGGGGGACCCTTGGGTCCCCCCTGTGTTCGACTCGTGTGGGTACGCATGCAGGGGGGTCCGACACGGACCCCCCAAGTCCGGCTCCGGGTGCTTTTGCGAGCCGGACGCTCCGACTCGATCCGGCTGTCCGACGCGTCCATCGTACTCGCTCGGTCGGAAAACGTCTCCATTGCGTGGTGCGATTCGTGTCCTTACGAGTCAGTCGGAGCGGTTCGGACCCAGGAACGAGTCGGTCGGCGATTTCGCGTACACTCGCATCGTACTTGCTCGCTTGGACGACTGTACGAATCGGTCGGAAACAAGGCCTCCGACTCGGATCCGGTAAAGCCGAATCCGATTCGGTGCCCTACCGGCCGAGATCGGAATCGGCCCCACAGTGTTTTAGGGGTCGAAACGTCGACATTTGTACCATTTGCCAGCTTGTTCAACTGCTATTAATCACTGTGATATTGTTCTCAATCATGGCTATTTATCTTTTTGATATCATTTTGAATCTTGTGGCTTAATGTATGAGCCTTGTGTTTTCTATGTGATAAATTATGTGATTTGCACTATATCTTCTTTACTTACCCTCTTATCCTCACTCCAATCACAATACCCACCTTATTACCCATATCTCCCTCTTTTTCCCTCCTAGGGGCACTACTTTTTGTTATTGTTTAAATAACGTTACAAATTGATGCACGTTCAGTGTGATTAAATAACACTGATTACTAAATATACTACGTGTTTCTTCTCAGTTTCTCTTCTTGATTATTGTATTTTTGTTGTTGATGAATTGTTTATTGGGACCTCTTTTTGTAATGTACTGAGTCATCTTTGGGGTCAACACCAATCAATGGTCCTCCCAAAGTCGCCAACCAGACAGTTATCCTTTGAGAAGGCCCTCAGCTCCATTACTAAACTATTAGAGCAGCATAGCCAAAGAAGGACAAAAGATGAGCTTTAAATGAAGGAGCCCAGTAGGATTCTGATGCAGGTAAAACATGGCCAACAGTATGATTTGAACATAACACTATATTCCACATAGAGATCTATCATGAACTACCGGATCCACAGTATTATTACAACAAGGAGGAGGAAAGGGTTTTATTCAATTAGTCTTTGTTCTGTCCCTCAGAAGGCTATTGGCTATTTCCAATTATTTCCATTGTTGAATTTCAATCAATAATGGTAATAAGTAGTCTATTAACCTCTGTGGATCTGCAGGCATGGTTTATGTGATGCTGTTCTTTCATGTGTAGAAATTATGAGCAAAGGTCTTTAACTAGAGAACAAAGGGTTATATACCACAGTGAAATATGTCTGTGAGTGTGGGCTCTTATTTCCGCTATACAGCAATAGAAATATGCTTTCTGCAAGGCAGTGATCAATGATTATTCAAGCCAGTTATCGTGTACTGTAGTAAAAACATGAAATATGATCTCTGCACTGTAGTAACAAATGTGTGAATGTACGTTTATTAGTACACCAGCTCCAACCAACACGTCTTATTGGGAAACATTACTTTTCAATGCCATGGCATAATTATAAATCTCACTGGAAAATTGTGTTAAAATGTATAATTGTTTATAAACAACACAAAATAAAATGAGTTATTAAACTTTTTCACAAATTCATCTAAAATCCTTCAGTTTAAGTAAAATCATAGTTACGATCATAAACCTAATAAGCATCGAAAAATTTACTAGTTTTATAGACCTACATGACCTTTACCCCAATGCCCTGCTTGCCTCCTCCAGTGTGATGCCACAGATGACAACATCAATGATGTCATTGATGGCATCACATATAACATCATCATTGATGTCAGTGAGCACCATCAATGCCAAAGCCAATATATTTTCTTGCAAGGGTGTATGATTATAGAACATTTAGTGGTCAACATCCTTTGTGGCAGGATCACCAGTGCCCTACCGAGGTTTTTATTTTTAAATATGCCTCGATTCTTTAGGGAGGAGCAGACACCTGCAGAATATCTGTGGCAGCCACTCGCAAATGTTCTTAGTTGCCCTGTCCATTTCAATTGTGTGTAGTTGGAGTAGATGGGGCAGTAGGCAGATGCGCAGCATCAAAGTGATATAGGTCAGGACACTAATTTCATGTTGCCTAACGTCGGCTGCTCATCAAGCATTCAGTCTTGCAGTATTTATCATTCAGATGTGCTTCGTGGGACAGCTGTCACCAGCTCTGCGGATTCCACTCCCCTGCAGATTGAGAAAATGGTGGAGCCAAAGCCGTTGTCAGCTGCACAGACATTCACCTCACACATGGGAAATGGAAAGAACATTTCTCAGCTTCCGTGTCACCCAAGAGGAGCAAGTCAATGAAGAGTGAGAGGGGACCACAAAGATTTTGCTCCTAGCCCTTGAATGTGAAGTTGAGGAGAACTCTGCTCTTGAGCATTGCTCCCCAGAATCTGGGCCAAGATGCAGAGCTTGTCAGGGTAAAGTTGCCTTAAGGGTTTTTATCCTTAGCTGTACCAAGGAGTTAAGAAAGAGCTGTCAGGTGATTCTGCTCCCCAACACTTGGACAAAGTCTTGGGCACTATTAACTCTTCTCACTGGTCCTAGGCAGAACCAATGGAAAAAAGAACAACTATTTGGTATTTTTACAGGAAATCATTTCACAACGGAGAAGGCTGTGATGGAAAGCATCTCAGGCTTTGCTTCCCAGGTTTGAATTTTATGACTGTGGAGAATGTGGCGCATGGGGGCTCAGGCCGCAGGGAACCGTGAATCCCCGGTACACATTGTAGGCACTTTGAGTTTAAACTCCCCATGATATTTTATTTCTCTTGGTTCAGTTATAAGTCAATTTGCCAGACCTCTGAGTGACTGCAAATATCTCTGATCATAAGTTAAAGGGCAGAGGAAAATGTTTTTTTATGGTTTGAATGATTTGTGAACCAATAGTTCTGGTTCTAGATTCCTGGATCATTTTGCGCTTTCTTTAATTGAATAAGGGCAAGTTCCACCTCTGTGGGTTGTGACTGGTCTCCTCAAGACCAGTGGATGTAGTGTGCGCAAACTGCCCTCACGTGGATTTTCTTTTCAGGACATGGTATGCGCAGGAAAGTCATCCTTTTTCCCCATTTTGTGACTGATACTTGTGGTAACTGACTCTGACTGTGCCATGGGCTCTGCTAACCAGGCCAAGAGCCAGTGCTCTGATTAAAAGGTATATGGTAATTAGGTGTAATTACAATTGGTACTGACAACCTATCTGTAAGTCCCTTGTATATGGTAGGGCATGTAGGTTTAGATGCCCAGCAGATTTAATGCATTTAAGTGTGCACTGCTGTGTTGCCTACTGCCATTTTAAAAGTCAGCCCTGCTTTGCAAGCTGCTTTTAAATTGAAATTATATGCACATTCGACTTTGGATTTAAAGGTACTTCCAAAGTATTAAACTACCTTATTTTTACATATGTCACCCCTAAGGTCTACCCTAGGTGCCCCCAGGGTAGGGTGCCATGTAAAAATACGCAGGGACAATTTGAAAGATGTTTTCTATGCCCTGGTGAGGGGAAAAATTACGAATTTTGTGTTTCCCTATTTAGCATTTTAGCTCTATAGGCTAACATTGAAATACTGCAATAAAGTATAACTATTGACAGGAGTGAGCTAAAATAATATTTCAAGGACTTGAAAGATTAGTAATGATAAATTCAACAACTTGACACTATGGAATTTATCATAACTAATACAGAAAATAAATTATAGAACTTTATTTTCTGTGAGCCAAAATCCAGCCTTCTAGCAGCCTCTCCTGATTGGCCAGCCTTGACAGGCTTAGCCAAATTGCTCTGATGAGGGGATAAGTGGCCTGCACAGAAACAAAGGATATCTGGTCGGGGGAGATCTGCAGCTGCAGGGAACAGGCCGGGAAGGGGTCTGGATAAACAAACTGGTCTTCAAAGAGAGCAGGACAGTAAGGATGCAAGCCAGGCCTACCCCCTCTTCCTGTACTCCCAAGCCAGATAGAAGCCCCAGGAATGGAATTTGCAGACAGTCTGTAGGGGAGTGTTAAGGGAAATAAGCCACACCAGTAGGTTGGCTTAACCAGATCTTAAGTCCAAGGAGAAAGTTTCTCCATCTTGAATTTTAAAAGGACAGTGCTTTGTGGGGCAAGAATATGCCACACTCCGGAGAAAGCTGTCATTCTTTTAGGTGGCATACTGTACCCCATTGGTTAGGGGTGAACCCCCTGCTTGTCGCCCTAGAACACTGGATAAATATGGGAGAGCTGTGTAGCAACTCTGATCCCCTGCCTGTAACTTCAAGAAGAAGAAGGACTGCCCTGCTGAAACCCTGGCCTACACCAAGAGGACTGCACTCTGAATGACTGCACCTGCTGCACACTAAGAAACTACTGCCCTATGGACTTTGCCTTGCTTCAAAAAGAGAAGGAGTAGGCTCCCTGAAAGCAACAGGTTAAAAGAGCTCCAACTGCATCATCTCCAACAATAAGAACCTAGGTGACCAACATCCAAGGAGCAACTTAGAGACTCTGGAACCTTGGATTTTGTTTGTGGACACTTTGAACCTTCAAAGAGGAACCTCAGGAAAAAGTTTGAGAAGTTTGGAGCAACCCTTAGAAAAAGCTCCATAGGGTGACTGACCCTATGTCGAACAGTGACCCTGCTCAAACCTTCCAGGAGTTGACCGGGGGCTCCCGCTGAACCAATCCGATGAAGCAAGAAGAAAATTCTCCAGAAAAATTTCTAAGAGTGAAGGTAAAGTTTTTACCGAGGCCTCCCGCTTAGTGCATGCAACCATGGCTCCTTCACGGTCAGCCTCAAACTTTGACATTTTCCTGGTCAAGTGCGACCAGATGTCCCAAATTGGCGCTATTGGTTTCTAAGAACTAGAAAGTGGTTATTCTTTTAAAATTCATATCTCCGGTTCCCTACATTGGATTTTATTCATTTTGGTGTCATTTTAATCATACAAATATTTCCTTGGTTTATAAATTGGTTGTGGATTTTTATTGTGTGTTGTGTCTTACTTGTTTAATGTATGGTTATTTTTAAATGCTTCACACACCTGTCACACACCTTTTAAATGCTTCACACACCTAAGTTAAGCCGGCCTGCTTGCAGCTAGCTACCAAGGGTTGAGCAATGGAATAATTTATTGAGGCCTTGCCTGGTCCTTATATTGTATTGGTGGCCTTATTGCTAGTGGTAGGTGCATACTTACCCCTACTAGTAATCCACTTTCCAACAGTATTTGAATGACTACTACTGATTTTTAAACCTCATACTGGCTGATTGAGCAGAAATGTTCAGCTCTTCCTAGACTCCAGAGGCTCTAAAACAGCTATTGTGATTAGCCAACCTAACAACGACGTAGGATTTTTTGTGAGACAATCACATTTGATATCATGTTCAAATGATCATTCTGGCACTTATTTGAGAATCAAACTGTCAATTTAATGATATTTTGGGTTCTGTAAAGATTTCAAATCTACAGGGCAGATTTATACGAAACTACAAAAAAGTAAACTGGACAAACACTTGCCTCCCTGCAACATTTTGTTTAATTCTGTTCAGTATGTTTTTGCTGTGCGCTTAAGAAAACATTCCTGTGGGATTTTGAATAGGGAAACAAATTTTGCAATGCCCTAACCTTATGCCCTTTTTTACCAATCAGCACGAGGTTTGGCAAAAACCTACACTAGACGAATATATATTTTAAACAAGCATTCAAATCAGGCGTTTGTTAAGCGCGGCCACTCACCCGTAAGGCTCTCAAGGCGCTGGGGGGGGGGTTGGCAGGTTCCAGTCCATCAAGGGGGGCGGGGGTCTGTCGAAGAGCCAGCTTTTGAGGTTTCTTGCGAAGATGGGGAGCGATGTTGCCTGTCTGAGGTGGAGCGGAAGGGCGTTCCAGGCTCTGGCCGCGAGGAAGGAGAAGGAGCCGCCTCCTGATCTGGTCTTTCTGGTGCGGGGGACCACGGCGTAGGAGAGCTGGGCTGATCGTAGGGTCCTCTGGGGTGCGTGGAATTTGAGTCGGCTGTTCAGGTATGCTGGTTCGGTGTCGTGGAGGGCCTTGTGAGCGTGGATGAGCATCTTGAAGGTGACTCTAGCTTCGATGGGGAGCCAGTGGAGTGTGCGCAGGTGCTGGGAGATGTGGCAGTGTCTTGGCAGGTCGAGGATCAGTCTTGCAGCGGCGTTCTGGATGTTCTGTAGCTTGCGAGTGAGGTTTTTGTTTATTCCGGCGTAGAGTGCGTTGCCGTAGTCGAGTCTGCTGGTGACCAGGGCATGAGTGACGGTCTTTCTGTGTTCAAGGGGATCCATTTGAAGGTCTTACGTAGGAGGCGGAGGGTGTGGAAGCAGGAGGACGAGACGGAGTTGATCTGGCGGTCCATTTTGAGCTCGGAGTCCAGGATGATTCCCAGGTTGCGTGCGTGGTCCGTGGGGGTGGGCGGGCTTCCGACGGCGGGGGGCCACCAGGTGTCATTCCAGTCATCGGGGTTTGGGCCCATGATGAGTACTTCTGTTTTGTTGGTGTTTAGTTGTAGGCAGCTGTTTTTCATCCATTTGGCGATGGCTTCCATGCCTTCTCGAAAGTTGTGTCTGGCGGTATTGGGCATTGGGAAAGACAATAGGTTTTTCCTATGCAAGATCTTTTGGCTTAGTCAATGTTTTTTTAACACGCTGCACTGCAGCGGGAGTTGCTGTGCAACATGGTTTAAAGTAAAAAAGTTAAAAAACACGGCCAGTGTAGACCATGTCATATCGCTTTGTTTTAAAAACTATGGGGCAGATTTACAAGGACTGGCGCATCTCTGCATATTAGAAGGGATGCACCAGTAAAGATGCGACACGCAAGAATACCCTTGCGCCACCACGGATGCGTCGCATTTACAATGCGGCACACCGTGGTGCAAGGATAGACAGATGCGTGTTGCATCTTTTGGCGTAAAGGTGACGCAGTGCTGAAGTCGTGTCGCAAGCGCGACGCAACTCCAGCACTGCTCAGGGGCGGCCTATATTTAACGTGCTGCGTCACTCCTTACGCCTGCTTCAAGCAGGCATAAGGTTTTGACGCAGCGGCGTCGTAAAAGTGACTCAGTGAAATCTTGTAGATTTCACTTCGTCACTTTTACGAGGCTTTCTTGCGACGGAACGCCCACCCCTGAATACATTATACCTGACGCAGGTATAATGTGGCGCAGGGCTTTACAACGTGACGCATCTCCCTATATGCGTCACGTTGTAAATATGTCGCAACGTGGCGCATTGTTTACGACGCCGCTGCGTCACAGAAGTGACGCAACGGCGGCGCAAATGTGTCGCAAGGGGCTTGTAAATCTGCCCCTATGTTGAACAGCAGCCTGCACTGCTGTGCAATATGTTAAAAAAAGTGAGTGTTGCAACACAAGCGAGACGAGGGAGAGGGATCAAAAATATTGGTCAGGAAGAGGTGGGAGTAGGAAGTATAAGGAGGGAGGTGCGGGGAGGTGGGAAGGACCACCAGATGGGGGCAGGGGTAGTTGGAGGGAGGGAAGAAGAAATAGTACACACGATGAGCAGCAGACGGGCACTAATTAAGTTGAATCAATCTGTGCTTGGTCAATGCTCCACTGAAAGGAAAGGAAGTGACGCTTGACCTGCACTGGTCAATTAGGAGGCAGCAAAGGAGAGGGACACTGAAGCTATTAAATGGTAAGCAATGAGCAGGCTCCAAGCCCTTTACTGTAAACAATAATGTCTCGCAAGCGAGAGCGCATGCAGCACATGCGCTCTCGCAGGCTCGAACTAAAAATGCCATGCAGAGTCATAAAACTGGCTTGGAGTTTTTTGTCAACAAATATCACTTTTTCTATGTATGTGCAACTCACCTCTAATTCCAAGGACTGCAACTGATAACTATGTAAGATATAAATATGTTTTATTTGATCATTATTTATTTATGGTTGATATATCTATTTTTCTAGTCAAGTCGTATATGCCTTGTTTAAAAGATTTGTTTAGTACTTAATATCTAATGGTATGGGTGCTCTCTAGTTTTCAATTCTTAAATTCCTTTTTATTGAAGTCTTCACACTGTTCAAACAACATGGATCAACCTCACTGGAGGTGCAACTGCTCTGTGCCACCAGAGTGATACACACATATTTTCTCCCCATTGCAGCTTACTTTGTGTCAGCCTGGCAGCATAAAAGGTGTAACCTGAGAGGACAAAAATGGTTGTTTAATATAAATCAAAGACTTCTGCCAAGCCTTTTGTGTTTGTTTTAATTATTTATGTCTTTTAAACCAATTTTCATGCATTCTAACTATGTTAAAACATACTACAGTTAATGCATGGTTTTTAGCTGAGTCACTAAATAACATCTGAATTTAGGTTTTCTTAATTTAGGCGTCCAGTAGTAAAAGGATGAATGCATTTGTGTATGGATATATGTATCTTTCGTTTGTCCCTTGACCTTTTTTTAATGTGATGTTTTCCCAAAACCACCAGTATTGTATTCTTGTTATAAAACAAACATGAACGTATTTTTAATCCTTCTCTCCTCAGCTATTAAATACGACAAAGTCAATGTGATTGGCTACACCGTCTGGTCTCTCATGGATGGCTTCGAATGGCACAGAGGATACAATATTAGACGCGGTTTGTATTATGTTGATTTCACGAAGCACAGCAAGAAGCTGCAGCCAAAGTCATCAGCATTGTTCTATCAAAAGCTGATAGAAAAGAACGGATTTCCTCCACTGCCTGAAATTCAGCCATTGAATGGAACATTTCCTTGTCACTTTGCCTGGGGAACTGTAGCATATTCCATTCAAGTAAGTCTAATAGGTGCACAACAGTGTTTGATAAGTGCCCATTTGTCATAATCCAATGTACCTAAGCTTCTTCCACTGTAGGTCTGGGGTTGCATGAACACACAAATCTCAGTCAACGATTTTGACCGATTTGTGAGTTTCAATCTACAAACCCATTTGGCTGGACAAACTTTCAACAGAGTTGCAGGCAAGCAGAGCGATGTGGTTTACACTATAAAATGTCCTTAATAAATAAATAATGTTCATCAGAAATATCATGACTAGCCTGTGGAAGGTCATGAGTTGCAGCAGAGCATCTCAGAGATTTACCATTGTAAGTCTTAGTTAAGGGGAAGGAGGTGTAGAGCGGGGTTAAGATGTGGTGGGAGGTGGTTGTAGGCAGCTGCAGCTCCTCCGCTATGGCAGAGGAGCAGCGCACCCTCTGCCAGCAACCAAAAACTTAAAAATAAAATGATAATAAACCTGTGTTTATTATCGTTTTATTTTTCTCCGTAGCATCACTTAGGGGGTGGGGCCACGGAGATGACAAGCAGAGGGGGAGTTGTAGGTGTACTCGTTGTCAGTGTGCATGAGGGTTTGGCCGGCCTTCTCAGGCCAGTCAAACTCTCATGCACACTGAAGCTCTCTCCAACCCAGCAGCGTTGCTGGGTTGGAGAGACCAGCAGGCACAGGCTCCCAGTCTCCCTGAGAGTGCAAATCATCAGCCCTCAGGCCAATCCTGACGCTGCTTTCATGCAGCTTCAGGATTGGCCCTGGAGATTCTGTGACTCTGTGCCTGCAGTGGACCGTGGTGGAGCCAGAGAGTAGCGTGGAGCGTCGGAGTGTCGAAGAGGTAAGTGATGTATTTTTTTTTTTAGTTGTTCATCTCGGTCCCCGCATCTCCCTCTGCCCCGCCTCTTTGCCAAGAAACTGCCCGCTACTGGTTGTAGGTTGAGTATAGACAGATAAGAGTATGAAACTCAAGTCAATAGGACAGGGCTTATATATATATATATATTCACTGAAAAAACCATAGGTTTCAGGCACGTTATCGTTAGAAATTAGCATTTAAAAAACCTTAGAAATTCAATGAAAAAACCATAGGTTTCAGGGACGTTATAGTTAGTTGGACATTTCACTCGTACAAAACCATAGAAATTCCCCCGTTATAGTTAGTTCAGCTAACAATAAGTCACGCCCCCGCAAAGCACTGCTGATGACGTCACATATTACATCATTCATGACATGGTCAGTGACATCACTGATGACATCACTGATGACATCACTGATGACATCACTGATAACATCATCCAGTCACTGTGTGTTTCTGTAAAGTTTAAATATGTTTTATATATATATGCCAAGCTGTATTGAAGAATGAGAGGGTGTAGAAGTGTCTGGATGAAGGATTTAGTAGGTGCGTGACTGACTGTATAAGTGAGTGATTAAATGTGTCTTACTGAATGCATGGGTTAGTGACTAAACTGTCTGAATGTGTGTATCAGTATGTCTGTTGTTGTGTAAGCTGCTGCATGGGTTGGTGAGTAGCTACATGAGTGTCTATATGGGTTATTGATTGGTTGCCAGAGTATTTGTATGGGAGACTGAGTGTGTGTGTGGGTGGGTGGGTGGGAGGTGTGTGACTCTGTGCATAGATGTGTGAGTGGTTGATTCACTGGGTGTATGGGTTCAAGAGTGCATGTGGAAACAGCTGTATGGGCGGGTGAGTGTGTGTATGGGTGTGTTGGTGAGAGATTGGATGTCTCAGTGGTACATGTCCAAGTAACTACATATGTAAAAGGTAGTGTTTGTGAGAGTTGGAGTATATAAATGACTATACATGAGAGTGAGTGATTGTGAGAGTGGCTGTATGGTCAGTGTGTACTTGTATCAGTGATTGTATAAGAGAGTAAGTATGTGTTAGTATATATTTGAATAAGTAGGGTGGTGTGTGAATAACTGTATAGGTGAGGAAATGGGAGTGTGATTAATACTTTGCATGACTGACTAGGTGTATCAGTAACTCCATGGATGAGTGGCGGCGTGTGAGTGTCTGTATAGGTGTATGAGTGCATATGATAGTGTTGTATTGATGAGTGACTGTATGTATCAGTGATTGTATGGGTGAATGAGTGGATGTGTGTGTAGACCTAGGAATCAGTGAGTGCGTATGTAGTAACTGGTATTAGTGTGTCGATGGTTTCGAAAATGGTAGTCTGTATTTTACAGTGGGTGTATCAAAGATTATATTAGAGTGTGAGGAGGTGCATCAGATTTTGACGTGGATGATGTCATCAGTGATGTCATCAGTGATGTCATTTGAGATGTCATCAGTGATGTCATCAGTGATGTCACTGACCATGTCATGAATGATGTAATATGTGACGTCATTAGCAGTGCATTGCGGGGCGCGACTTATAGTTAGCTGAACTAACTATAACGGGGAAATTTCTATGGTTTTGTACGAGTGAAATGTCCAACTAACTATAACGTCCCTGAAACCTATGGTTTTTTCAGTGAATTTCTAAGGTTTTTAAAATGCTAATTTCTAACTATAACGTGCCTGAAACCTATGGTTTTTTCAGTGAATTTCAATGGTTGTTTAAATGCTAATTTCTAACTATAACGTGCCTGAAACCTATGGTTTTTTCAGTGAATTTCAAAGGTTTTTTAAATGCTAATTTCTAACTATGCCTACAAAGGTAGGACATGTGAAGAAAGAAGAAGAAAAGCGCAGAAAGAAGCAAGACAAATGCAGAAAGAGGCAACAGAAGTCCAGAAAGACGAAGAAAAGTGCAGGAAGAAGCAAGAGATGTGCAGAAAGAACCAACAGAGGAGCAAAAGTCCTCCTGTGCCCCCAACTTTTTACTGACGGGTACTGGTGGTAACTGACTCTGACTAACCAGGACCGGAGCCAGTGCTATGCTAAAAGTCACTTAGAATACAGTGAAAACACCTACATACACTAGGGAACACTATGCGTTGGGGTACCCCTGTGATTAGCATGACCTCCTCTGTATTTGCCATGAATTAGTGCCTGGGTCACTGCATGAGTACATGGGTAGTGACTGGACGATTAGAGTGCTGCAAGGACAGTGCATGGTGATTTTATAAGTGCTTGGGTTTTGGCGCAGTGATTGGATAAGCACATAGGATTGGCTGGGTGATTGGAGGACTGCATAGATAGTACCAGGTAGATTACTGGACTGCATAGGTAGTCCTCAAGGTATTGCAGCAGTGCATGTGTTAGTGACTGGGTCATTCCATGAGTACATGGGTACTGACTGGATAATTAGAGTACTGCAAGGAGAGTGCGTGGTGAACTTATAAGTGCTTGGCTATTGGAGGAGTGTATGGATTAGTACATAGGAAGAGGGGTTCCCCAAAATACTTCTAGGTCCAAGAGGAGGGGAAATATAACAATCAAAAAAGAAAACCTCTGAACTGACCTATATTGCTTTTCTGTGCGACCTTAATCGGTTCAAGCTATGCAACCAGCTTCAAAGAAAATACACTTAGAATCATTTATGTGCAAAAAATGCATATATCTTTATTAATTTTTTGGTCTTAAAACGTAAGTTATTCATAAAATTACATCTCATATGAAGTTGTCCTAAAAATCAGGTTAAACAATGATACATTCATATACTTAAATATCTACCACTGTGAAAATAGGATGGTAACATTTGAACAGTCAGTACAAATTACTAAATCAAATTTAAAGTGCAATGTATTACATTATAATCAGATCTTCATCTGTGGCTGTGTGGCCTGAAATGGGACAACAACAAAGAATCTAAAAAACAGCAAATATTTACAATCAAAAATTGTGTACATTAGAAGCACCCCACGCTACACTTCACTCCTACATTCACTCCTCACATAAACCCAAGCACCCTAGCACTCATACACAAACACGGAACCCTCTCCCATGAAGATCCTAGAAAACTTAATAAGGACAGATAAGAACGAGTGATTCCACATTCAAAATAATAGTTGTATCCGTCTCTGAAGGAACTCTCCATGCAAACAATAATGGTCTACACGTTTTCGGTGGGATTCGCAATGACACCACCTTCCTCAGGACCAAAACATGCTCAAAAACATCTCATATGGAATGAGCGGGGGTATCTACAAGACAACAATACCAAATATCAGTTTATACATTGCTTCAATGGCTGGTTGCATTTAAATACATCGTAGTTTAATCTACCAACATCCTGATAACAGATAAATCTCACTTTCACCAATAGAAACGTGCACAGAAAAATGAGCTCACCCAAACGTGTAATCCCAATCAATTATAAGAAGCCAAATGTGTGGCGGAAACAGAAGAAGAGAGAGGAAAGAGCAAAGGCAGAAACTCATCATAGTCCCTATTAGTGTCACCTCTTCTTAGAATGGCTAAAAAGGGAAGGGGAACCATCTAGATGTATTTGAAACCCTCAAATAATATATCTGAGGTTAGAATAACTCTTACCAATAAAAACAGACACACAGACAACAGTCAGAAGGGCACAGTGGCGTAAAAGCATCCAAAATCCATGCCGTCGAACAATTTCATATCTAATGAAAAAAAGGGATTTGCATGTATCTAGGTGTATATCTTCTACAAAGAAACTGTGTGATAAAGTAAGAACAAAGATTATAAGGGGCACATGTTGAGTCTTACCCAAAAATCTTTTATCCAGCTGTTATAAGTCCAATCAGAAACTCAAAGTCTCAGCACATATATTTTAAAATATTAATCCTTTTTGATAATCTTCTTACTGTGATTAGAATGGCCTAAAAACAAAGAATATTACATGAAGATAAAAGATTCTCTTCATATAGTAGACATATGTTTACTCCAGCTACGAGTAATAAAAGACTGCCCTTAAGTTAAAAACATGGCTTCTCTAATGTAGCTGCTTTTCCTAACCAAAAAATCCTGTATAGTTTTTAGAAAGCCTACTCTCACAGGCTACTTTATATACCTGGACTGAACTTGATGTGCTATCCCGTCAGTGTTGGAGCACCATAGACCTTTAATAAGTCTCTATACTCTTCCTCACCAGATACCCCTATGTGATTATTAGAGAACTTACTATCAAAAGCTACTTACATTAGCTGGAATTAGCTTAGTAAGTTATCCCATCTGTGTTGGGGCTAAATAAATCCCCAAAAAATATCTTTACTTATCAACAAACTATCACATAATATAGTCTAGTTACTGTCAAAAGGGGTCACAGGAACATCGACATGTATATATGATGTCTATTGTTTCCTCGAAAATCTGGAGAAACCTGCCAAAAAATATATCGTATTGTTTGCGCCATACTAGCTAGATATCTAGCGAGGCTCTATAGTCCTAATGCTTTAATACGCATCTCAAAGACTAATAACTGTTGCATAGCTTGAACCGATTAAGGTCGCACAGAAAAGCAATATAGGTCAGTTCAGAGGTTTTCTTTCTTGATTGGAGTGTATGGATTAGTACATGGTAGTGGCTGGGTGACTGGAGGAGTGCACAGGGAGTGACAGTGTGATTGCGGGACTGCATGTGTATTACCTGGGGAATTGAAGGAGCAAATGAGAAGTGTGTAACTGGGTACAGGGCTGTATGGGTAGGGCATATGGGATTGTAACAGTGATCAGGTAGTGCCTGGAGCATTGCATGAGTACATAGCTACTAACTGAAAGATTAGAATACTGCAAGGAGAGTGCCTGTGTGAATTTATAAGTGCTTGGGTATTGGCGGAGTGTTTGGATTAGTACATGGTAGTGGCTGGGTGACTGGAGGACTGCACAGGGAGTGACTGGGCAATTGCTGGACTGCATGGGTACTACCAGGGGAATTGAAGGAGCGAATGAGAAGTGTGTAGGTGGTTAGAGGACTGCATGGGTAGTACACAGGGATTGTAACAGTCAATGTGTTAGTGCCTGGATCATTGCATGACTTATTGGGTAGTGACTGGATGATTAGAGTACTGCGAGGAGAGTGCATGGTGAATTTATAAGTGCTTGGGTTTTGGCATAGTGATTGGATAAGGACATAGGACTGGCTGGGTGATTGGAGGACTGCATAGGTAGTACCAGGGAGATTACTGGACTGCATAGGTAGTCCTCAATGGATTGCAGCAGTGCATGTGTTAGTGACTGGATCATTGCATAAGTACATGGGTAGTGACTGGATGATTAGAGTGCTGCAAGGACAGTGCATGGTGATTTTATAACTGCTTGGGTTTTGGCGGAGTGATTGGATAAGTACATAGTGCTGGCTGGGTGATTGGAGGAGTGCATGGGTAGTGACAGAGGGATTTCTGGAGTGCATGGGTACTACCTGGGTAATTGGAGGAGTGAATCAGTAGTGTGTAGGTGGTTAGAGGTCTGCATGGGAAGTGCTAAGGGGATTATAGCAGTGCATGTGTTAGTGCCTGGGCCATTCCATGAGTACATGGGTACTGACTGGAAGACTAGAGTACTGCAAGGAGAGTGCATGGTGAATTTATAAGTGCTTGGGTTTTGGTGGAGTGATTGGATAAGTACATGGTGCTGGCTGGGTGATTGAAGGAGTGCATGGGTACTGACAGGGCGATGGCTGGACTGCATGGGTAGTGCTCAGGGTATTGTAGCAGTGCATGTGTTAGTGCATGGGTCATTGCATGAGTGCATGGGTACTGACTGGATGATTAGAGTATTGCAAGGAGAGTGCATGGTGAATTTATAAGTGCTTGGGTTTTGGCGGAGTGATTGGATAAGTAGAAGTACACACATGTCACATCAGTCCTGCCCCCTCCCTTCACCACTCTGCAAACACACCCCCTGGCAGGTTTTAAGTTGGGGAATTAATTCCCCTTGAATCCTGAGGGTCCCTTGGGTCCAACTAGCCCACCAGGTACCTCCAGTAAGCGCCACAGAGCTGCGTTGCAGAGAGGTGGTCCAAGGCCATGCCCATTTTTACACCTCTCTGCAACGCAGCTCTGTGGCGCTTACCGGAGGTACCTGGTGTGCTAGTTGGACCCAAGGGACCCTCAGGATTCAAGGGGACTTAATCCCCCAACCTACAACGCACCAGAGGGCCCGTTTGCACAGTGGTGAAGGGAGGGGGTGGGCCTGATGTGACAAGTGTGCAAACGCGCCCCGTGGCGCGTTTTACGTTGGGGGATTAAGGCCCCTTGAATCCTGAGGGTCCCTGGGGCCCAACTAGCCCACCAGGTACCTACTGTTAGCACCACAGAGTTGCAGAGAGGTGGTCCGAGGCCACGCCCCTTTTTTCACCTCTCTGCAACGCAACTCTGTTGTGCTTACTGAAGGTACCTGGTGGGCTAGTTGCCCCCAGGGACCCTGAGGATACAAAGGGATTTAATCCTCCAACTTAAAACGCGCCACGGAGCGTGTTTGCACACTTGTCACATCAGGCCCCACCCCCTGCCTCCACCACTGTGCAAACGCGCCACGGGGCTCGTTTTAAGTTGGGGGATTAAGTCTCCTTGAATCCTGAAGGTCCCTGGGGTCCAACTAGCCCACCTGGTACCTCCAGTAAGTGCCACAGAGCTGCGTTGCAGAGAGGTTTAAAAAGGGGTGTGGTCTGGCCTCGGACTACCTCTCTGCAACGCAGCCCTGTGGTGCTTACTGGAGGTACCTGGTGTGCTAGTTGGCCCCCAGGGACCCTCAGGATTGAAGGGGAATTAATTCCCCAACTTAAAATGCACCACAGGGCATGTTTGCAGACATGTCACATCAGGCCCCGCCCCCTCCCTTCACCACAGTGCAAATGCACCACATGACTCGTTTTAAGTTGAGGGATTAAGTCCCCTTAAATCCCCCGGGGACGTTTGCACAGTGATGCAGGGAGGGGGCGGGGCCTGATGTGACAAGTGTGCAAACGTGCCCTGTGGTGCATTATAAGTTTGGGGATTAAGTCCCCTTGAATCCTGAGGGTCCCTGGGGGCCAACTAGCCCACCAGATACCTCCAGTATGCGCCAGGGAGCTGCGTTGCAGAGAGGTCTTTAGAGGCCACACCCCTTTTTACACCTCTCTGCAACGCAGCTCTTTGGTGCTTACTGGAGGTACCTGGTGGGCTAGTTGGCCCCCAGGGACCCTCAGCATTGAAGGGGAATTAATCCCTCAATTTACAATGTGCCAGGGGGTGCATTTGCACACTTGGTATGTCAGGCCCCGCCCCCTCCCTGCACCACTGTGCAAATGCGCCCCCTGGCGCGTTGTAAATTGGGGGATTAATTCCCCTTGAGTCCTGAGGGTCCCTGGGGGCCAACTAGCCCACCAGGTACCTCCAGTAAGCGCCACAGAGCTGCGTTGCAAAGAGGTGTAAAAGGTGCGCGGCCTCTGAACACCTCTCTGCAACGCAGCTCCCTGGCGCATACTGGAGGTACCTGGTGGGCTAGTTGGCCCCAGGGACCCTCAGTATTCAAGGGAAATTAATTCCCCACTTACAACGCGCCAGGGGCGCGTTTGCTGAGTGCTGCAGTTAGGGGGCGGGGCCTCCGTCGCGATGCAGCTTTTTAATTTTTTTATTTTATTTTACAAGGGGGGATGTGTGGCCCCCCTCCTTTTACATTAATTAGGGCCCTGGGGACCCCATCCCCCAGGGCCTGCTTTTTTTTACAAACAAAATAAATTAAAAAAAACGGGAAGGGGGCCGTGCGGCCCCCCTCCCAAGTCCAATTTCGGCCCCGGGGACCCCATCCCTCGGGGCATGGCCACATTTTGATTTTTTTTTTAAATTATTTTTAAAGGAGGAGGGCTGCGTGGCCCCCTCCTTAGGCCTCAAGTGGTCCCAGGGACCTCATCCCCCGGGGCTGTGCCACAGTTTTCCCAAAAAATGTTTTAATTGATTTAAGGAGGGGGGCCACGCAGCCCCCTCCTGGGCCACTTCTGGCCCCGGGGACCCCATCCCCCGGGGCCTGGCCTCTGTGTTGGGGACCGTGGGGGGAGCCCCAATGCCCCCATGGTCCCGCCGGCTCCTGCGGGAGCCGGCATTGCTTTTCCACACGGGGAGCTGCTAACATGCAGCTCCCCGTATGGAAAAGCAATCTGGTTTGGATT
This sequence comes from Calotriton arnoldi, assembly GCA_963921515.1. Classification (NCBI taxonomy): domain Eukaryota; kingdom Metazoa; phylum Chordata; class Amphibia; order Caudata; family Salamandridae; genus Calotriton; species Calotriton arnoldi. Next base: position 2,823,796 of record CAWUFW010000758.1, on the reverse strand, counting down.
TTGGATTTTGGAAGCGAGAGCAGGAAACCTGCTCTCGCTTCCAAAATCCAAATCAGTGTTTGCTATGGCAGGACGGAGCCGCACGGCTCCCGTCCTGCCATAGCAAACAGCAGTGTCCCGGGTTGGGCACCCCGGGACACTGCAGGAGCTGGCCCTCGGGGGTGACGGTCCCCAGGGCCATCGAGGGCTCCTGGAGGGGGGCCTCACGGCCCCCCTCCCAACTAGTGTACAGCACCGGGGAGCCCCGGGGAGGTGGTGGTCCCCGGGGCATGTGGGGGGGCTCAAGCATCCCCACAGAGGTTTATTAAATTTTTTTAAAAATGCCCCGGGGGTGGCGGTTCCCGGGGCAGCGGGGGCCGTGTGCCCCCGCGCATAATTAATAAAAGCCCCAGGGGGTGGCGGTCCCAGGGGCTGCGGGAGGGCCTAGTGCCCTCCCGCACATAATGTTAAGAAAGCCCCGGGGGTGGCGGTCCCGAGGGCTGCAGGGGCTCCGCGGGCCCCCGCATATATTTGTTACAAATGACCACCCGCCCACATAAATATATATTTTTTTCTTTAATATCTCAAAAACTACTGAACGGATTTACACCATTTAAAAAAAAGGTCTCTTTCTGAACCAAGCACTACCTTTTTGCCAAATTTGGTGTAAATCCGTTCAGCAGTTCGGGCTGTAGCCTTGCCTAAAGTTTCCTATGGGAAATTGATTTTTTGACTCTGATTTTTTGAATTTCTCAACAACTACTGAACGGATTTACACCATTTAAAAAAAAGGTAGCTTTCTGAACCAAGAGCTACCTTTCTGCCAAACTTGGTGTAATTCCGTTCAGCAGTTCGGGCTGTAGCCTGTCTCAAAATTTCCTATTAACACACAAAAAACACTTTTTGGACCCCCCTTTTTTCTCCGCCCCGCTGGACGAATCACCCCCAAACTTTCAGGATAGGAGCTGACCTGGATAGACCTTTTATTTGGAGAATTTCACAAAGATTCGTTAAACGACGCCAAAGATATTAGCAAATCAAAAAATGCTTTTCCTATGGAAACTAGGTTCTAAGTATAACTACCTACTGGCGACCGCCAGTAGGTATATATATATATATTATAGTTAGGACCTATTATCCATAGGAAAAGTGTTTTTTGATTTGCCAACATCTTTGGCGCCGTTTGATGAATCTTCGCGAAATGTTCAAAACTAATGACCAGCTCAGGTCAGTTCCTGTCTTGAAAGTTTGGGGGTGATTCGTCAAGCGGGGGCCGAGAAAAAAGGGGGGTCCCAAAACGCGTTTTCCCCATATTAATTTCCATAGGAATTTTGGAACAGGCTACAGCCCGAACTGCTGAACGGAATTGCACCAAAGTTGGCAAAAAGGTAGCTCTTGGTTCAGAAAGCGACCTTTTTTTAAATGGTGTAAATCCGTTCAGTAGTTCCTGAGAAATTCAAAAAATAAAAATATCGATATCTGAGCACCGAGGAGGAGCCGCAAATCCTCCCGAGCACGAGCTTCATTCTGATTGGCTGCCAACACTCCAAACCAGAATGTGTTGGCAGCCATCTTGTGACTCGGTAACCGAGTCACAAGAAAAAAGTAGAAAAAACCTTAAAAAACAAGAAAAGGGGGCAGGGTAGAAACACCCTGAACACCTAGGCCTGCTCAGGGGGTCCCACAAGGACCACAAGCGCCCAAAAAAGCACTTAAAAAATCGGCCGAATTCACGCTGGGTTCGCGAATCCGGCAGACATTTTTTTTAAAAAACGAAGCGCGGGCTACCGCGCTTCATTTGTTTTAAGCCCCCGGGTGGGCCAGGTCCCGGGGGCAATATATAATTATGGTGTTGGCCCCCACAGTCCCGGGGACCGCCACCTCCACAGTGCTTTGCTCATAATTTGTGGGGGCACGCGGCCCCCGCAGCCCTGGGGACCGCCACCTCCCAGGGACTTTTTTCCCAAAAATGCGTGGGGGGGGCTCCTGCCCCCCATGCTGCCCCGGGGACCGCCACCTCCCCAGGGCTTTGTTTTAATAGGGGTGGGGGCCTCGTGGGCCCCCTCAAGACCTGGGGACCGCCACCTCCCCGGGGCTCTAATACAATTAGAGGAGTGTGGGGGGCTCCTGCCCCTCCCCACACTGTCCCAGGGACCACCACCTCCCCGGGGCACAAATTATGCAAATAGAGGGGTCCGTTACGGACCACCAGCCCCGGGGACCACCACCTCCCCAGGGCTATATACATGTTGGGAGGGGGGGCTGCGCGGCCCCCCTCCTGGAGCCCTTGATGTCCCTGGGACCACCACCCCCCAGGGCCGGCTCCTGCAAGTCCCGGGGTGCCCACCCCCGGGACATTGCCATTTGCTATGGCAGGGCGGGAGCACGGCTCCCGCCCTGCCATAGCAAACACTGCTTTGCTTCTTGGAAGCGAGAGCAGGAAACCTGCTCTCGCTTCCATGAAGCAAAGCAGTATTGCTTTTTGACAAGGGGAGCTGCATGTTAGCAGCTCCCCTTGCCCAAAAGCAATGCCGACTCCTGCAGGAGGCGGGGGGCCGGCAGGGACCGTGGGGGCTCTGGGGCTCCCCCCACGGTCCCCAACTTGAGGGCTGGCCCCGGGGGATGGGGTCCCCGGGGCCAGCAGTGGCCCGGGAGTGGGGCCACCCGGCCCCCCTCCCCTAATTAAACATTTTTTAAAAAGAGGCCAGGCCCTGGAGGATGTGGTCCCCGGGGCCAATAGTTGCCCAGGCAAGGGGGGCCACTCGGCCCCCCTCCCCTTTAATTTAATAAATACATTTTTAAAAAACGGAAGGCCGCCCTCGGGGGATGGGGTCCCCGGGGCCATAATTGGCCTCAGGAGGGGGGCCACGCGACCCCCCTCCTCAAAAAAAGCAGGCTGGCCACGCGGCCCCCTTCCCATGAAAATAAAAAAAACGAGGCCAGGCCCCGGGGGATGGGGTCCCCGGGGCCAGAAGTAGCCCAGGGGAGGAGGGCCACGCGGCCCCCTTCCCGGGAAAAATAAATTTTCTTTAAAATAAAAACGAGGCCAGGCCCCGGGGGATGGGGTCCCCGGGGTCAATAGTGGCCCAGAGCAGGGAGGCCACGCGGCCCCCTTCCTGTTTTTTTCAATTTTTTTTAATGAAAAAAATGCTCAGGCTCTGGGGGATGGGGTTGCCAGGGCACAAAAAATACTACAAGCAGGGGGGCCACACAGCCCCCTTCTAAAAATATATAAAAAAAGAAAAGGTGGCTTCTGTCGGAGGCCCCGCCCCCTCCCTGCACCACTCTGCAACCGCGCCCCCTGGCGCGCTCTAAGTTGGGGGATTAAGTCCCCTTCATTCCTGAGGGCCCCTGGAGGCCAACTAGCCCAACAGGTACCTTTAGTAAGCCCCACACAGTGGGATTGCTGAGAGGTGGTTCGAGGCCACGCCCCTTTTTACACCACTCTGCAAACGCGCCTCTTGGCGCACTGCTGGTGGGGTGATGAGTCCTCTTGTGTCCTGAGGACCTCAGGACTAAAGTGGACTTCATCCCCCGAGCAGCAGTGCACCAGGAGGCGCGTTTGCAGAGTGGTGTAAAAAGGGGGCATGGCCTCCGACTACTCTCAGCAATCCAGCTGCATGGGGCTTACTGGAGGTACCTGGTGGGCTACTTGGCCCCCAGGGACCCTCAGGATTCAAGAAGACTTAATTCCCCAACCCAGAACTCGCCAGGAGGCGCGCTTGCAGAGTGGTAGAGAAAGGGGGCATGGCCTGTGTCCACCTCTCAGCTATCCAACTATCTGGGGCATACTGGAGGTATCAGGTTGGGTAGTTGGCCTCTAAGGACCCCCAGCAGCGAAGGGGACTTTAATCCCCATCCAAGAGCGCGCCAGGAAGTGCGTTTGCAGAGTGGTGGGGAAAGTGGGCGTTGCCTGCTATGAGAACTTAGCAATCCTGCTGTGTGGGACTTACTGGAGGTAATAGATGGGGTAGTTGGCCCCCAAGGTTGACCTTAGGGGCTAACTACCCCTCCTGTTACCTCCAGTAAATTCCACACTGTGGGATTGCTTAGAGGTCTTTGGAGGCCACGCTAACCTTTCTCCACCACTCTGAAAACGCGCCTCCTGGCACCGTACTGGTTGGGGATGAAGTCCACTTTACTCCTGAGGGAGTTTGGCGGCCAAGTAGCCCTCCTGGTACCTCCTGTAAGTCCTACGCAGTGGAATTACTGAGCGCTGGTTGGAGGCCCAGCCCCCTTTCTCCACCACTCTACAAACACGACTACCAGTTAAAGAAGCATTTATAATGTAATAGGTCTCGCATTTGCAAGAGTTAGAGCTATTAGCGTTGTAAATCTAAAAGTGTTTTATTAATGTTTCTTGGAGTGGAGTGGATGTAGGTTGTGTGTAGTGGAATTATGTGATATGTTGTGCAGTGAAATTATGTGGATCGAAAGTATGTGGTATTTAGTGTGTATTTTGTGTGTAGGAATTATGTAGAGTGGGATTATGTATTATGGAGAGTAATTATGTGGTATGGTAGTCTGTGTTGTGGAGTGGTAACCTCAGGTTTAGTCTTCCTCGTTTCCATAGAAGCTAAACTATGAACTCAATGAGACAAAAAAAAGAAGGAATCACTGAGGAACACTTCTGGACCTAGTCAGAGGTATGAGCAGGGCCACTGGAATTATGTGACTGTTTGGCTGCACCAACTTTCACACAATTATACATTTTCCGCATTAGCCACATAATTCATCATCTGCTGCCTAATCTGCAGATCTGAACAAAAAAAGCCTTGTTTCTAGCTCAAACGGCTCAAACGTTACCAAAAATGCAGCAACAAGTGTTACAGCGTGGTGGAAGGTCCTTTGTAAATCTAGAATGGTCACCTGTTACTTATTGCTAAATGTGGGTGTTAAAGTGGTACTAATGGTGTGCAAGCCACTGTTGCTTCTTTCTGTGCCTCTCTTGCCTCTTTCTGCATCTCTGTTGCTTCTTTCTGCACTTCTTTTGTTTCTTTCTGCACCTCTCTTGCTTCTTTCTGTACCCCTCTTGCTTCTTTCTGCATCCCTTGTGCCTCTTTCACACCCTTCTTCCCTCTTTCTGCACCCCTCTTGCCTCTTTCTGTACCCTTCTTCCCTCTTTCTGCACCTCTCTTGCCTTTTTGCACCCCTCTTCCTTCTTTCTGCACTCCTCCTGCCTCTTTCTGCACCTCTGTTCCTTCTTTCTGCACTTCTTTTGGTTCTTTCTGCACCTCTGTTGCCTCTTTCTGCACACACAGGGCTACTTTTAAACTGACCTCAGGCTCATCAGTGCCTCTTTCTGTACCCCTCTTGCCTCTTTCTGCACCTCTGTTGGTTCTTTCTGCACTGCTCTTGCTTCTTTCTGCACCTCTGTTGCAAATTTCTGCATCCCTCTTGCCTCTTTCTGTACCCCTCTTCCCTCTTTCTGCACCTCTCTTGCCTCTGTCTGCCTACCTCTTCAATCTTTCTGCACCCCTTTTGCCTGTTTCTGCAACTCTCTTTCCTCTTTCTACAGTTCTCTTGCTTCCTTTTGCATCTCTCTTGCCTCTTTCTGCACTTCTCTTGCTTCTTTCCGCACCCTTCTTCTTTTTTCTGCACGTCTCTTGCCTCTTTCTGCACCTCTCTTGCCTCATTCTGCACATCTCTTGGTTCTTTCTGCACTGCTCTTGCCTCATTCTGCACCCCTCTTGCCTCTTTGTGCACCTCTTTTGCTTCTTTCTCCTCTTTCTGCACTTCTATTGCCTCTTTCTGCACCTCTCTTGCTTCTTTCTGCACCCCTGTTGTCTCTTTCTGCACCCCTCTTTTCTCTTTCTGCACCTCTCTTGTCTCTTTCTGCACCCCTGTTCCCTCTTTCTGCACCTTTCCTGCCTGTTTCTGCACCTCTCTTGCCTCTTTCTGTACCTCTGTTGCTTCTTTCTGTACTTCTCTTGCTCTTTCTGCACCCTTCACGCCTCTTTCAGCACCTCTGTTGCTTCTTTCTGCACTTTTCTTCCTTCTTTCTGCATTCCTCCTGCCTCTTTCTGTACCTCTCTTGCCTCTTTGTGCACCTCTCCTACCTTTTTCTGCACCCCTTTTGCCTCTTTTTGCACCGCTGTTGGTTCTTTCTGCACTGCTCTTGCTTCTTTCTGCACCTCACTTGCCTCTTTCTGTACTTCTCTTGCTTCTTTCTACACCTCTGTTGCTTCTTTCAGTAATTCACTTGCCTCTTTCTGCACTTCTCTTCCTTCTTTCTGCACCCCTCCTGCCTCTTTCTGTACCTCTCTTGCCTCTTTGTGCACCTCTCCTAACTCTTTCTGCACCCCTCTTGCTTCTTTTTGCACCTCTGTTGGTTTTTTCTGCACTGCTCTTGCTTCTTTCTGCACCTCACTTGCCTCTTTCTGCACTTCTCTTGCTTCTTTCTACACCTCTGTTGCTTCTTTCAGCAATTCTCTTGCCTCTTTCTGTACTTCCCTTGCTTGTTTCTGCACCTCTCTTGCATCTTTCTGCACCTCTGTTGCCTCTTTCTGCACCTCACTTGCTTCTTTCTGCACCCCTCTTGCCTCTTTCTGCACCTTTCCTGCCTGTTTCTGTACCTCTCTTGCCTCTTTCTGTACCTCTGTTGCTTCTTTCTGCACTTGTCTTGCCTCTTTCTGCACCCTTTGTGCCTCTTTCAGCACCTCTGTTGCTTCTTTCTGCACTTCTCTTCCTTCTTTCTGTGCCCCTCCTACCTCTTTCTGCAACCCTCTTGCCTCTTTTTACACCTCTGTTGGTTCTTTCTGCACTGCTCTTGCATCTTTCAGCATCACTTTTGCAAATTTCTGCATCCCTCATGCCTCTTTCTGCACCCCTCTTCCCTATTTCTCCACCTCTCTTGCTTCTTTCTGCACTTCTCTTGCTTCTTTCTGCACTGCTCTTGCTTTTTTCTGCACCTCTCTTGCACATTTCTGTATCCCTCTTACCTCTTTCTGCACCCCTGTTCCCTCTTTGTGTACCTTTCTTGCCTGTTTCTGCACCTCTGTTGCCTCTTTCGGCACCTCTGTTGCTTCTTTCTGCATCTTTCTTCCCTCTTTCTGTACCCCTCTTGCCTCTTTGTGCACCTCTTTTGCTTCTTTCTGCACTTTTCTTGCCTCTCTGTACCCCTCTTGCCTCTTTCTGCACCTCTGTTGGTTCTTTCTGCATTGCTCTTGCTTCTTTCTGCACCTCTGACTTAGAGGTAGTTTTAATCCCGCTGCCCTATTATGTACTAGGGACTTACAGGGGAGGTCATGCCAATCACAGGGGTACCCCAACCCATTGTGTACCCTAGTGTATGCAGGTGTTTTCACTGTATTCTAAGTGTCTTTCAGCATAGCACTGGCTCAGGGCCTGGTTAGTCAGAGTCAGTTACCACCAGTACCAGTCAGCAAAAAGTTGGGGGCACAGGATGACTTTGCAACAAGGCCTCTTTCTGCACCTCTGTTGGTTCTTTCTGCATATCTCTTGCTTCTTTCTGCACCTTTCGTCTTTCTGGACTACTATTGCCTCTTTCTGCATTTCTCTTGCTTCTTTCTGCGCCTTTCTTCCTCTTTCTGCACATGTCCTACCTCTGTAGGCATAGTTAGAAATTTTCATTTTGAAAACCTTTGAAATTCACTGAAAAAACCATAGGTTTCAGGGACGTTATAGTTAGAAATTAGCATTTAAAAAACCTTAGAAATTCACTGAAAAAAACACAGTTTTCAGGGACGTTATAGTTAGTTAGACATTTCACTCGTACAAAACCAGAGAAATTCGGCCGTTATAGTTAGTTGAGCTAACCATAACTCGCGGCCCCGCAATGCACTGCTGATGAATTCACATATTACATCATTCATGACATGGTCAGTGACATCACTGATGACATCTCAAATGACATCACTGATGACATCACTGATGACATCATCCACGTGATAATCTGATGCACCTCCTCACACTCTAATATAACCTTTGATACACCCACTCTAAAATACAGACTACCATTTTCGAAACCATAGACACACCAATACTAGTTACTACATACCCACTCACCGATTCCTAGGTCTACACACACATCCATTCATTTACCCATACAGTCACTCATACATGCAGTCACTCATCAATACAGCACTATCATTTGTACTCATACACCTATACAGACACTCACACACCGCCACTCATCCAAAGAGTTACTCACACACCTAGTCAGTCATGCAAAGAATCAATCACACTCCCATTTACTCACCTATACAGTTATACACACACCACCTCACTTATTCATACAGATACTAACACATACTTACTCTCTTATACAATCACTGATACAAGCCCACACTCATCCATACAGCCACTCTCACAATCACTCACTCTCACATACAGTCATTTATATACTCCAACACTCACATATACTGCCTTTCACATATGTAGTTACTCACACATGTACCACTGAGACATCCATTCACTCACCAACACACCCATACACACACTCACCCACCCATACAGCCCTTTACAGATGCACTCTTGGACCCATACACCCAGTAAATCACCCACTCACACATCTACGCACAGTCACACACACCTCCACCCATCCACACAGACACTAGGGCACCCATACAGATACTCAGACAACCAATCAATAACCCATATAGTCACTCATGTAGCTACTCACCAACCCATGCAGCCACTTACACACCAACTGACAGACTGATACAGACATTCACACAGTTTAGTCACTAACCCATGCACTCACTTATACAGTCAGTCACACGCACCTACTAAATCATCTATTCAGACACTCACACACCCACTCATTCTTCAATACACCTTGGCATATATATATATAAAACATATTTAAACTTTACAGAAACACATAGTCACTGGATGATGTCATCAGTGATGTCATTTGAGATGTCATCAGTGATGTCACTGACCATGTCATGAATGATGTAATATGTGATGTCATCAGCAGTGCATTGCGGGGCGGCGAGTTATGGTTAGCTCAACTAACTATAACGGCCAAATTTCTCTGGTTTTGTACGAGTGAAATGTCCAACTAACTATAACGTCCCTGAAACCTGTCGTTTTTTCAGTGAATATATATATATATGCATGTGGATATTACCCAGACAGCCCTCAGCAGTAAGAAAGCTCATCTCTATCTATCTATCTATCTATCTATCTATATATCTATCTCTCTATCTATCTTTCTATTTATCTATCTATCTATCGATATATCTGTTTATCTATATATCTGTTTATGTAACCATGAGATATTGTTTAGAAGTTATGTTATGTATATTTGTACAGTGCACTGTCACCGCAAGGGTATCCTGGCGCTTAACAGATGTGTGAGCCTAGTCCTGTTTATGGTAGCTTGGTTAATTGAAAAGCCAGGTCTTCAGCTTTTTGTGAAATGTAAGAGAGGAGGAGGCTCTGGTGTGCAGTGGGAGGATGTTCCAAGCTTTAGCAGTGATGTAAGAGAAAACCCATCTGGTTCTGTGTATGTCCAAGATGTGTGCAGTAGGAGTCCTACAGAAAAGAGGTGTCTGTGTGGTTGGTTGAAGGAGAAATTACTTGCAATGATCCGATGCATCAGATCATTGCAAGAAATTTAGAAATCAGGGTTCTCTTGCAGAACAACAATGATTTAATTCCTTGTAAATATGTATGTGTGTAAATAATTGATTGTTTTTGTAATCTTATATTTTAATTGTAATTATGGTGTACATATTCTTTCAGCCCTGATGAAGTCCTAGTATAAGACGAAAGGCGTTGGCTGGGCTGGCTTATCAATGTACATTAGGAAGATATAAGAATAGATGATCTTCTACATATGAAGAGTGAAGCAGTTTTCTTTGACTGAGCCTAGAAGCAATCAACTCAAATGTGTTGCCTGACTTCTACGGAGAGAATAAACTCTATGGACTCTTTCAGTGGTTGATTATAAAAAACACATTTTGAGTGTTCCTTGCTTGACTGTGACATAAATATTTGGTCAATAATATTAAACAATCAAAAATTATAATAACTCTCTGAATGTGAAACAACAGTGAACAGAGTTGAGTAGGAGAGTAAAATTAAGAGTGTAAATTCGAAAATCAGGAATGTGAGGTCAGAAGTGAAGAATCAAGACTTAGAATTCTAGAGTATGAGGTAAGGAGACTGGTGTCTGGCTGTAGCCTAGAGTCAAAAGTTTGAATCAAGGATCATGCATTGGAGTGTAAAACCAGGATTTTTGAGTCAAAAGTGAATTGTTGAACCTTTCATTGCTGAAAACAGTTTTCTTTGCTGACTGAAAATGAAAGATTATGTTACCTACAGTGAAGAAGTATTTTAGAGAAGAGCACAGAAGATTGAGTAATACAGCTTACACTCCCACTGTAATTGACACACTGATAAGTTACAGGCATAAAACAATGCTCTCATACTTTATTTTCAGTACCAACTCTCAGACACTAAATTGTACATGAACGTTTTCAACAAACGTTTCCCCAGAGGAGTTTGCTTAAACTTGTTCACCCATGCGGGTTCAGCAGTCATGGATATACATTTCAAATCAGGCTAGAGATGCTTAAACTTTTCTTATAGAGCTGTTTATCTAAATGGTTTTGAAATAAATATTGTTGCCCAATGGACATTTTCATTCATTTTATGACTCTGTGAATGTGAGGAATGAATATGAGTTGCATCACATGCCACTCTTCATTCAATAAAGTATTTTTTATCTATGATGCCAAAACTAATTTTATGGTTGATGTTTTGAGAAATAGAATCACTAAATAGCTCCAGGGCATCATCAAGACAAATAGCAGTTTGAACAAATGAGCATAAAAACAATTTGTTGTTTAATTTACTCTTAAAATACACATTATTTTCCTTGATGGTGACAATTTGTTCTTTCCATCCTGAGTATCCTAAGCTGGAAATGACAAAGCTAATTCCTACGTACATTCACAACAATATTTTATGTTAGGAATATTAAAAACGGCAAATGATGTTTGAGGGCGTTCAATGCACTTGTTCCAAGTTATATGAAATCAAGGCCCAGAAAAATATTGTATTCTAAAATCACGTATCCTGTTTTGGAAATCATTATTAGGCATTGAGCAAAGCTTGCAATTTGCAGTAACCAAAATGCATCTTAGCCTGTCCTGCACCTTACAGTGGGGCACTGTTGTTGTAGCGTTTGCGTACTAGGCCCAGAAAATTAACTTTCCCTTTTCTCAGTTAATTGATTTTAAGAAATGTCCTCTAACTTCCTGCTACCCACCATTCTCAAGTGGTCCTCCGATGGATCTTGTTTTGTGCTGAAAGGAACTGGATATTCAGAGGATGAGCAAATATCAAATGAGGACCAGGAATAAGATAATGCTATATTCAAATTGCTATCCCTTATCTCTTGTAAATCAATATACCAATCAAGGGAGAGATTAATCAATTGATTTACTCACAGAGAAATAATGAGTCAGAATCAGCAGAGTTTAGTTTAAATCTCAAGGCTTAGTATTTCATCCAAGAAAAAAAAATACATTAAATAAATGGCATACATTTCTAAATTAAGAATAATTTTAGGTTTAATAAAGCATCAATATCTCTGCAAGATCCGAGAATGAAAGGGAATGATCTTCCTCAGCCGAGGGAGATCGTAGATCTCTAAAAGAATAGGAACCCAGCTGAGCCTCATACAAACTCTTAGGGAAGTTCAGAATGTTCCCAGTGACCAGTTCCAGTGCATTAAAGACAGGAGTATATCTTACTCCGTCGCAGTAACACCGAAGTCACAGCAAAATGACGTGAACCCTTCAGCCGAAAAGGTTCCACTGCGTTAGCACACCAACCAGCAGCCGATCGCAGTATTACGTCACAACTTGCATTGCCCTCGAATGTCCAAGCAGTCAGTCCAAAAGCTGCAAAGTGGGTGAGCCTCTCCTCCTTCCATTCCGAAATCTGTGTTATTATACTCCATAAGTTCTGGGCTAACACCCCTTGACATCACTAGGAATATCTGACCACTCTGTCCCATTGGTCGCCTTCGATAGGTTGAGGATGATGTAGTAGGTACAAAGTTTACAATCTGGAAGAATTTTGAAATTCAAGTTACGTACCTCCTTAAATCATTGAAATTTAGTCGTACGAACAATAAGATATTCAGAAAGTAAGTGAAAATGTGCTCTGTCATTTCAATATTCTGTTCCCAAGCATCTGTTCTAGTTTGTATCAATTTCTATTGCAAATACAGTCAACTGTACTGTATGTTGTCAAAGGAAACAATTGAGAGTTAGTACACAAGTGGCAACTTCACTAAAATTCCCCATAGGCTTCAGACTATTCAGTTCATAAGTTCACTTGTGGAATAAGAAGCAAGAATTGTGGCCTACATGAAATACAGCTCATTTCACGATGAATTATGCTAAAATATGAACCTCACATTGAATGGCATATGTTATTAACTTTACAAATAAATGTGTTAATAATACTTCAATCAATATCATGATGGTTTCATGTAAGTATAGGGTAATCATAAAAATATTTAAACATTACATATATATGTATAGGGAAAGGTACATATAAATCTTCTTTTCATATACGTTATTAAGGCACACAATATTTTAAAAGTTCATTTGAAGAAAGATTCACGAAAACAACTTCAACTAAAACCCAGTGTAGCACCTACTTTTCTTTTGTCATTTTCGGTGTACACGTTACAACATGAAATAATTCTTTTATTTTTAACACAGGAAACGTTAATTTTGCATATGAAATTTCTTTGCTGTTGTTACTATTTTATTAACTAATCACTATATCAATATCATTAGAGTTAAAATGTTCAAATCTATTTTGTAAATAGGAAATATAACATAAGCTCCTTTTAACATTCTGCAAGCTTTTACGATGCAGTATCTGAATCAGAGCTGCCTTTTGTCATTTATCAAAAACGTGAAGCTTAACACACAGTTGTATATTAATCCCATATACATTAAAAACCAATGAATACCTGCAGCTTAAGCCATTCTTATAGTTTTGGCGGCCTGGGATGGTTTGAATTGTCAGACTTGTAGGAGCGAGAATGCAAGTAGTTGTGCTGGTACTGGCATTGTCAGCGCTGGCAGGGGCTATGGGTGGTTTAAGTTGCAATGCCTCCTGAAGAGAGCCCCGGCACTTATGTTTAACAAATTAAGCACTGGGGCCGTCTTTGCTTGCACTGCCTTGTGTACGTTCAGCCCTGTCAAGTTTCCAAAGTCCTTCCGGTCTGTGTTGCTCCAGTGCAGGTTGTTTCTTTGAATTCTGGGACTTGTAGTCTTGCTTATTCTATTATAAAACAGGACTGGAACACCATATCTCGCATAGACCAAGGAAACTTGGCAGTAATGTATGTTACACAATTCTTTTTCACTGAGATACAATAAAAGTAGTGAAAGTATCATTCTATGTTTGTAAGATATTCACAAAGGTGATTTTAACTGTCACTACTGAGAGAAAATATATATATATGTTGCTAATGATGCATCTTGTTAATCGTTGTTCATTTAACCTATCAATACGGTGTTGAATGATGCTGTGACCAGACCAGACAGCATTGAGTCTACCATCCTTCATTTGGTTACACATAGAGTAATCATCTTTAATTCCCATCTGTTTTTTTCATTGTAGGTTGATACAACCCTATCCCAATTCAGTGATCCTAATATCTACGTGTGGGATTTCAATGTCAGCAAGAAGCTTATAAAAGTGGGCATCATCAACCAGAGGCGCAAACCTCACTGTGCTGATTTTGCTTCTATCCGGCGCCAAATCGCTCTTCTCCAAGAAATGCACGTGAACCACTTTCACTTTTCACTCACATGGTCTTGGATTCTTCCACTAGGGAACCTAACACTTATCAACCATACAATGCTTCACTATTACCAGTGTTTTGTCAGTGAACTAGCTAGAGTCAATATCACTCCAGTTGTTGCCCTGTGGCAGCCGACTACTTTGAATCAGGGACTCCCCCTTGCACTCTTCAAGCATGGAGCCTGGGAAAACGTTGGGACTGTCAAGGCCTTTGTGGATTATGCTAGACTCTGCTTTCAGCACCTCGGCAGCCATGTTGGAGTGTGGATCACGCTCAATGAACCCTACATGAGAAACATCACATACACTTCAGGGCACAATTTGCTCAAGGCTCACGCACTAGCATGGCACCTCTATGACAAAGAATTTAGGAAAGCTCAAAGAGGTAAGATTTCAATAGCCTTGCAAGCTGATTGGGTGGAACCCGCTTGCCCCTTCTCCCACAATGACAAGGAAGCAACCAAAAGGATTCTAGAGTTTGACATAGGTTGGCTTGCCGAACCAATATTTGGTAATGGTGATTATCCACGCGTGATGAGAGAATGGCTGAGCCAAAGGAACAGCTTTGATCTTTACAACTTCTATTTGCCAAACTTTTCTGATGAGGAAAGAAAACTCATTCAGGGATCATTTGACTTTTTTGCCTTGAGTCATTACACCACTACCCTTGTCTACTGGGAAAAAGAAGATGTGTCAAAGTACGACCACTATTATGGAGTGCAGCCAATAAATGATATCACATGGCTCTTTTCACCAAAGAGGATTGCTGTGGTTCCCTGGGGACTACGCAAAGTTCTTAATTGGGTAAAATCAAAATATGGCAAGATTCCAATTTATATTTTAGCCAACGGCATTGACGATGGCCAGAATTTGATCCAGGACAAACTGCGAGTGTACTATATAGAGAATTATATCAATGAGGCACTAAAAGGTAAGACTCTTGCAAACTACTATTGCATGACGTAAAGAGATAAAACGCTTGCACGCTTTTGCATTCTACACAAAATTTGAAGTAGAAAAGATTGAGTAAAAATGCACAGACAAGGACAGTGGCAGCTGGTGACATTTGAAAGTGGTGGGGTGTAAAAGTTGGGTATGCCTTTTATGTAGCGAGTAAAGCGAGCTTGCTCAATGGACAAATGTGGTGTTTGGGGGAGGGGGTCCTCCCCAAAGAAAACTTGAAAAAAGATTGCCAAATGGTGCCTTTTTAAGCAAATCGTAATAAAGAATTTTGTGAGAAAGCAAGAAGGTTTATAAAGCAATTGTGAATGTGTAGTCTTGAAATATTTATCCACAATAAATACTGCCCCATATCTTACTGCTTTAATATGTTCAACAGTTACTGTAGTGTGCAAGTTGTGCAGCGCGACAACTTCAGACCCTTTAAAGTGTGTGCTTGTCCAATGTACTGCACTGTGTGAGGCATCGCCTTTGTGAGAAAATGTTCTAACCAGGCTTGGGGAAGCATGCACATCTTCAGGCTGCAATTAGTCATATAGAAATATGTGCAGATGGGACATTAAGTGGAAGGAAAAAAGTGGGGTTCTTTAAAAGGGACTTGGCTGAAACATGAAAATAAATTTCTGTGATTCCATAGTGTGCCACCTGACTGATATTTTGGTTTCTCCCTGAGCTTTCTCTTATTGCATCAAGACATATATCACAACAACTGACATACACCTAAAACCTGGCAGGAGTATTGGCTTTGTCAAAGGTTGTTTGCTGTTTAAGATAAATGAGTATGAGTAATGATTTTGTCATAAATAATTAATATTGAAAATGTTTAAATTCTGAAATTGTGAGACTGTGAATTAAATATTATTGAGGCCAGTGGAAGAAGTATTGGTGTTCAGTTATGTGCACTTTATGTTAAACATGTATGCCCTTTCCTCTCCACATCTCATTCCTCTGCATATCTTTTGCCTCACTGTGTTCCTCTTCAGCACCCTCTTTTCACTTTCCCCTGAATGCACTGCTTCACATCTCCTTCCCTTCATCGCCCCGAAACATACACTGCACTTATTCACATGTAAGCACTTTATTTTCATTTACATTCACCTTGTCGATATTTTTACAACTCTGTATCCCCTTCACACACATTTACACAGAATTTCAATTGCAACTGAATATGTGACCATTGCCCTGTATGCTCTGCAGCATGTCAACCCACTGACAGGCACTGTGAGAAACTAGCACTGCCTTCAGCCTCAGCACCAGAGTTCTCAATCACTGCCCATTATAAACACCTGGCGTGACTCAAAGTATGCTCTAAATAAGACTAATAAAATGCACAAAAAACACATAAACTCAACATGATGAAAATAGGTAGCACTCTTAGGGAATGCAAAATTAAGTAAAACATGTGAAATAGAAACAGAAACTAAATCGCTGACATGCATTACCTTAACATTTTTAAAATTCATTGTTCGGAAATCCATCAGTGTTTTGGGCATTAATGTTAATGGCATGGATATAGGGCCCGACAGGGACCCCTTTCAATTAACCCTGGGCGGCAAATTCCGTTCCGCTCGCTGAACTTGCGAAATTTCGGCATTTCCGCGTTCCGTGCGGAACGCGGAAATGTCGAAACTTCCGCGATCCGCGAGCGGAACGGAATTCGGGTATAAATAAAGCAGGTGCCCGAGTTGAAGCTCAAATTCTGTGAGCGAGGTTGTGGCTAAGCAGATGTGCCTTCTCTCCATTTCTACCCTGAAAAGTTAGCTGTAATCCTTGATGGAGGTCTTTGCATCCTTGATTTTCTCGAGCGCAATCCTCGTGTAGTTCCTGTGTTACCAGGAGGTTCCTTCTCCTCGTCTGCCGCTGAGATCCTGCTCTGACCCTTTATAAACAAGAGGCATGTGAACGGGCCTAAAAGCCACGCCCCACATACACTAGCGGTATGCAACATCTACCCGCCCTTTGCCCAGAATGAAGGACAGCTTAATCGAAGGACCCCGGTGATTTTCTCGAGCGCAATCTTCGTGTAGAATTCGTGAGCGTGGTTAAGCAGATGTGCCTTCTCTCCATTTCCACCCTGTAAAGTTAGCTGTAATCCTTGATGGAGGTCTTTGCATCCTTGATTTTCTCGAGCGAATCCTCGTGTAGTTCCCGTGACCAGGAGGTTCCTTCTCCTCGTCTGCCGCTGAGATCCTGCTCTGACCCTTTATAAACAAGAGGCATGTGAACGGGCCTAGAAGCCCCGCCCGTTTGGCCCCGCCCCACATACACTAGCGGTATGCAACGTCTTCCCTCCCTTTCCCCACTATGATGGACAGCTTAATCAAAGGACCCCGGTGCTTTCGGCGCGGTGGCAAAGTTACAGACACACAGGTCACTGGGGAAAATTCTTCAGGTCCTTTACGCAGCTGTATTGTAGGAAAGGCACTATACATTTACCCAACGAGGTAGCACTTACTGATTAGCCAGTATAAAGTACTCCAGCTGAGTAGAGGTATTGCACAAAACGGAGGCATCTTCTTGGATAAATATGCAGGGTAGGTGTGCAGAATTCGTGAGCGTGGTTAAGCAGATGTGCCTTTTCTCCATTTCCAACATGAAAAGTTAGCTGTAATCCTTGATGGAGGTCTTTGCATCCTTGATTTTCTCGAACGCAATCCTCGTGTAGTTCCCGTGACCAGGAGGTTCCTTCTCCTCGTCTGCCGCTGAGATCCTGCTCTGACCCTTTATAAACAAGAGGCATGTGAACGGGCCTAGAAGCCCCGCCCGTTTGGCCTCGCCCCACATACACTAGCAGTATGCAACGTCTTCTCTCCCTTTCCCCACTATGATGGACAGCTTAATCAAAGGACCCCGGTGCTTTCGGCGCGGTGGCAAAGTTACAGACACACAGGTCACTGGGGAAAATTCTTCAGGTCCTTTACGCAGCTGTAGTGTAGGAAAGGAAAGGCACTATACATTTACCCAACGAGGTAGCACTTACTGATTAGCCAGTAGAAAGTACTCCAGCTGAGTAGAGGTATTGCACAAAACGGAGGCATCTTCTTGGATAAATATGCAGGGTAGGTGTGCAGAATTCGTGAGCGTGGTTAAGCAGATGTGCCTTCTCTCCATTTCCAACGTGAAAAGTTAGCTGTAATCCTTGATGGAGGTCTTTGCATCCTTGATTTTCTCGAGCGCAATTCTCGTGTAGAATTCGTGAGCGTGATTAAGCAGATGTGCCTTCTCTCCATTGCCACCCTGAAAAGCTAGCTGTAATCCTTGATGGAGGTCTTTGCATCCTTGATTTTCTCGAGCACAATCCTCGTGTAGTTCCTGTGACCAGGAGGTTCCTTCTCCTCGTCTGCCGCTGAGATCCTGCTCTGACCCTTTATAAACAAGAGGCATGAGAACAGGCTAGTAGCCCCGCCCACATACACTCGCGGTATGCAACGTCTTCCCGCCCTTTCCCCACTATGATGGACAGCTTAATCAAAGGACCCGGCGCTTTCGGCGCGGTGGCAAAGTTAGACACACAGGTCACTGGAGACAATTCTTCTGGTCCTTTGCAGCTGTAGTGTAGGAAAGGCACTATACATTTTCCCAACAAGGTAGCACTTACTGATTAGCCAGTAGAAAGTACTCCAGTTGAGTAGAGGTATTGCACAAAACGGACTCATCTTCTTGGATAAATATGCAGGGCAGGATTCATTCTGGGCTGGCACGATGCGCCTGTCACAAAAATTAAACCTCAACAGGAAGCACTTACAGATATAAAGGGGCGCAGCAAATTCTCCGCGAGCACGCGAAATTCCGCGTGCTCGCAGAGATTTTTTGCCGTTTCGCGGAATTTCGCGGAACGCAATTCCGCAAATTCCGCCCACCCTTACTTTCAATGCCTGTTTTAATGCCATTTGACAGAGCCAGACACAAGAATTACATAACCACAAACATCAAAGCATGCTATATCGTCTGGGCCTCATTTATGAGGATTTGCCATAGGGCAGTGCCGCAGGCCTTTCTGCTGCTCTGCACTACAGCAAAAGAAAAGCGCAGAAATGCGCTGCATCTATCAGATACGGTGCATTCCTGTCCTTTACCCTGGCGCCGAGGCCCAATGGACTGCCGTGCGCCAACCCAAGGCACCCTTTCCAAGGGTGCCTGCATT
This sequence comes from Calotriton arnoldi, assembly GCA_963921515.1. Lineage (NCBI taxonomy): Eukaryota > Metazoa > Chordata > Amphibia > Caudata > Salamandridae > Calotriton > Calotriton arnoldi. The sequence continues at coordinate 2,804,904 of CAWUFW010000758.1, read as the reverse complement.
ACAGGGATGATTATTTTTGTGCAGGAAGGGCAACCTTACTGCACATAAACAATCAACAATCACAAGAGGCTTTTTCCTCTTTCTATGTGTGCTGCATGCCAGCACACGTGGAAAAAGGAAAAACAAGGAGAAATAAAGATAATTCTCCTCGTTGCGCCTCCCTTAAAGGGGAGGCATACGTTTTTGGCGCTGCCTCAGATTTATGATTTCTCGTAAATCTGGGGCAGTGTCAAAAAGCCATGAATGTTGCTAGGAATGCCCCCAGCCACACCTATTGCATGCCCCTTTAATGCACAAAACCCCGTTAAAGGCATTGATATTTACAAGGCAGCATTAACCCCCAAAAAGTGGCTTAGTGCTGCCTCATAAATATGAAGGAGGCTCCTGCGCCACAAAGCGTCACAAAAAGTGATGTTCTGGCAGCGCAAGGGGCCTCACAAATGAAGCTCTCTTTCTTTAAAATCCAACCAAGTCCAGAGTAGGGACAAAACATTCTAGCACTATTGCACCAGTCAATCTAAATAAATCAGGATCTTAATAGGCACCAACTATGTGTGTCATATTCTAGGCATGTGTACTCATAGCATTTAATATTTTTTTACATTTTTCTTGTATTCGATAAATCGGGAAACTATAATCACATATTTCTCCCATTGCGCTTGACTCGGATATCTGGACCAAACTCCACAAGGGAGCAAAAGCCCTGCACATCTTTTGGATCAATTTCGTCTGGGAACAAATACAGCAGCTCCACTTCCAAATGGACCAGCGAACTACAGCCAAGGCCTGAGGTGTCACAGTGGGGGAGGTCAGCATTATCAGGTGTCTCATCACAATATATCTAATACAAGTGGAGCACTGGCACTTACCATTACGAGGACAAGACGCTGAATCTCTCAGCGCTCGCATCCAGTCCTACCCTGTGACAAATGGGAAAAGGTGGGATCTATACCTGTGCATGATGGACGTCTGGCCTCTCGCAGAGATGCAGCTTGTAATTCAAGAAACCGTGATGCCGGCAGCATCACTAGCCTACAGTTGATAGCACAATAGACTACCATGGCACTGAAGGGCTTTAGTCACACTGCAGAAAGTTGTTTTACTGACTGACGTCCGGCTCCTTGTTTAGAGCGAGGTGAGGCAGGCTGCCTGGGACAGGCAGCCCAGACTTAAATACATCCATTTATTTAGAGATATGAGCTTATCTCTAAATAAATGGATACATTTTATATTTTTTGCAGTAAAGATGTAGGAATTTCAGAGGGGTGCCGCCCCAGAGCTCTAATGTTGAAACCGTCCCTGGGCAAGGATAATGAGTACAAAACGGGCACTAACAATAGCTCTGGTCAGCGTTACAGACTCAGAATTTTTTGGGGCAAAAGAATTGCAACTTGTTACGAGACATACAAAACCGTGCTTTGCCTGCTGAACACTTTGAAGGACATTGGGGGTAGGCTGGGAAGAGACGGGCCATAAAAAGGAATATTATAAACATTGGCCAAGCTTCTAGGTCTCGTCTTTTAGATTCCAGTGAAATTAAAAGGATGGTAAAGAAGCTATACTCCAAGAAGGGACAAATTCAATAAGAAGAAGGAATGCCATTTAATTACAAACGAGCAAATGAGAGTGACACGAAAGCCAATCAAGGTAAGCAAGGGGCCGGCCCTAAAGTCACAATATGGATTGGTACTGTTCAAAATCAGCTAAAATCTATTTGTAGCCGAGACCTAAAAACGAAATAGAAGCAGAGATATTGTGCATCAAAAATTCAGGCAGAGAGTAGTATGGATAGAGGAAAACCAGAAAAGTGTAAATGGCTTTTATGGATGGCCATTACCACGCCAAAAACAATGCAGAAGGAACAAGAACAAGCATTTGCAATGCAATAGGTCTCGCAGTTGTGAGAGTTTGAGCTATTGGCATTGTAAATGGCAATGCCTTTTATTTACATGTTGGTTTTTAAAACATAAATAAAAGGCATTGTCATTTACAATGCCAATAGCTTAAACTCTCGCAAATGCGAGACCTATTGCATTGCAAATGCTTGTTTAGACTGGATGTGGTTTTCAGTGCAGGCACTGTGAAAAAGGATGCACAGGAGTGGGGCCATGTGTTTTTTTTGGGCTCTGTAGACAGTTTGTCAAGGAATGTATTGAGGCATCCTATACATATGATGTTAAACCAGCCCAGGTATGGCATCATCACTGTGAAGATCAACACAATTATCCGGATTTTTCGCAGGAGTGTGAATGAATTGCAATAAGGGGCATACTCGGGCATGTGTATCCCTCATAATAATAATCATTGTAAAAAAAACACACTTAGCCCACTCAACGGTCGCCTCTGTGTCCCTGCATACAGCATCTCTGTGCATGCATCCCTGCTTGGGAATAAACACATCAACAGGCAAGAGGTCTGCACGGTATAAAATGTGGACGAGACAAAGAGGGTGGGATGTGTCCTGCGACAGAGATCTCCATGGGTGATGTGCCCTGCGAGGAAATCTGCAGGAGCGAGATCTACTAGGGAGATGGATCAGAAGGGGAGATCTACTCTGGGAAAGAGGTAAAGAAGGGGCACGTGGCACCCAGAGGAGATGTGCAGACGAGCCGAGGTGACGATCTGATGAAGCCTTAGATGTACACTGGGGGGGGCTCAAGATCCGCAGAGGTCGGCAGACGTAAAGTGCAGTGGGACAGAGAGCTGCTGAGGGGTGGGGGGAGATGTGCCCGAGGGAGATCACGGGGGCCGCTGCGGTGAGGGGAGGGCTCGCTGGAGTCTAGCCTTGCTGCAGAGGTGTCACAGGGGGGATGCTCCGGGTTTTGCTGGGGTGGGAGTAGCGTAGAACACAGTCTCGTCTCTCTCCACAGTGACCAATACTCTCAAGTGCGGTGTCACTGGCGTGAGAGGGCATCAGTTCACTGCAGTGTGGGCAGGAAAGGGTAATTACAGTGCAGTGAAGGCCGCTTGCAGTGTGGCACTGATGCAACGGTAAGCGCGCCCAGTGAGCTGCAGTGAGAGACAGCATCCTGTGCGCTGTGACTGCAGTAATAGCATCACTAAAGTAAAGACCGTTGTCACTGTCCGAGACTACAGCAGGGGCTCTCAGTGTGATGGACTAGTGTAAGTGCAGCTCTCGTGTGATGTCCCTGCAGTAAGGGACAACATCCTGTGTGCAGTGACTGTAGCAGGGGCTAGCTCCCAGTGTGATGGGCCTTGAGTGAGCGCAGCTGGCAGTGTGCTCGTGTTGCAGTAAAAGCAAGCTCCCGGTAGAATATTGCCGGGGTAAGACTAGCTCCCAGTGTGGGTTACTAGCACCCGGTGTGACGGCACTGCATTAAAGGCTAGCTCCCTTGCGCGGTCACTGCAGTAGGGACACAGTCTGGTGCAGGTCACAGTGTAAAGAAACAGTGCAGTCAAAGAGGTAGGAGACGCTAACGTGCTGTCACTGCACGGGGGAGAGGGGGAGGTCTGTTTCCAGCCTAATGCCACCGACATGAGACAAGCTTCAAGTGTAATATAAGAAGCGTGACCCGATGCAAATCTGATGCGACTAATAATTACAGCTACCAGTGTGGTGTCACTGCAGTAGGGACAGTCGGTTTCCAGTGTGCGTCAATGTAGCAGGGACGGCTCCCAGAGCCCTTAGATGCCCCAGATAAGCACTTGAGATCTCTTTGTACGGGTTCTTTTCTGTGTGATGTGCAAGCGCTATGTGCAATGGGCACACTGCCTAGTAGTGCTCACAGCCTGATGACACATAATACACCTCTGAGCGTGCTTGCACTCGCGTCCGATAGTTCTTCTGTCCCACGTGCTCATGCATATGCTCTTTGGTTCGCATGCGTATAGTGTCAGAAACGCACGCTAACACAAAACTAACAACTTAAAACTGGAGGCTCGGTACTCACAGAAGGCGAATCGTCCATGGCTGCAGAGGGGGTCGCGCACAGCACAAAGAAACAAAGGAGTTGGCCATAGCTGGCAAGGTTTCAGATGACTATGTGTGACATTTTCATAATTTCAGTGTAATTATGAGTGACATTTTAATGACTATGAGTGACACTTTTTCGCGAGCAAATAAAACATATAGGGAAACATATAAATATCAGAAATTACACCCATTGAGCAACAAGAAACTCTAAGAGGTCACTGAAGACACAACATGATTTCTCTCAAATTATTTCATGCATTCATTCACTCTTTCTGGATGTAACAAGTTAACCTACACGCATGACATTTTTGTGCGTTTCAAATGAGTGAAATATAAACTAAGAAAATGATGTCTCCGACTCATTTTAGTGTAAACTAATTGGAATTACGGCCTACTACTGTTAAAATATATGCCAGCAGCGTTCAGCGTGAACTTCAGTACAGAATCAGAGAGACTTAGTGCACGACTCCCCCAGGCTGCCAGCTCACAAGTGCCTGGAGGAGCGTGCCTGCCTGGCAGAGCGCTTCACTGGTGACGTCGCAGTGGTGCTTGTGCTGAGGGCCCGTCTCAGGGCTGCTGTAAATCCACCTGCATGAGAGTCTGCTAGCTGCAGACATGAAGTCGTTAGAGTTGTCACTCTGACATCTGGCGCTAGGATGCAGTATACCAACTGCTCTCTTGACCTGGCCACAGCAGGCTCGAGCACACCAGAAAAGAGTACATTCACTGCTGCTGTCTGCTGCAAAGCTAGTGTGCCTTTTGTGAGGGGCTGGAATGTCTACGTCGTGGCAATTCTAAATAACCGTGTAGCGTAGTAACAGGGCAGACACGCCTTGCCAGAACATATCGACAGGCAAGGTGCTGCCTCATGGATCCACATGTGCCTGGCACTGTCTGCAGGCGATGTTACCAAAGAGGGGGAACCTAGGGCCTTTATCTAGGTCCAGCATACAGGCCCGTAACTAAGTTTAAACAAAAGTGGTATGCAGTTCCTATTGAGAGTAGCAGGTCATTATGTTTGTTCGAAAGTACACAAAATAGTGTTCAATCAAAAAGCAGGAGGATGATTTCCTCCTTTCGGAAAAGACCCTCACACACCCAGCCAGCTAGGTGTCTTGCTTCATCATCGGGTCTGCTCCTTATCGGGTCGGCAGTGCAATACCCGATCGGCACCCGAGATGGGGCCTTCTTGGCGGAGATCTTTATTCCTTTGCGCCGTTGGGTGTAGTGCATGTGAGGGCCCTATATCAGTGTAGGTGTTGTGTTAAGGGATGTGAAGTAAAACAGGAAATAGTGGTCCACTCAAGATAATTTTAATGACAATGTGGCCACTAACCTGGTTAAAAGAGGGAAGTGCGCAAGCCCGCTCTAAGGTTGCGGGATTATGCGCTAGTGGTTCGGTCAACATGTTTCTTGCCTGTTTATCAATTTGATGGCAATTCCTCAGGACCTAAGTGAGATCTACCTACACTTTTTGGTGGTGGTCCGAGCTACGTGTCAAAGAAGTCGTGACCACCCATACAGCACCCTAAAAGTGGTACCTGTAGATCTACAACATAGCCTGCAACAAGAAAAATTCATAAAAGTTACTAGATCATAGTATAACATTTTTATATACAATGATGTAGGTGCACCAAATATCCTAAGGTGCAATAAACGCATGCTTCACACACAAGTGATTGTGATCATGCGTCAGAAATGAAACAGTTACATTAAAAACCAGCATTGCAACGCAGCAGCAGTGATAAAAGGTGCCTTGAAAATCAGGCACAGTAGTGTAACTCACCCTATTTGGGTCACTAAGCACGGCATCGTGTACCGGCAGGTGTAGACACTAAAGGTGTAGTGTCCTAGTAAATAGCAAAATTCAGGAGAGTAAAAATATGGACATACAGGCACAGTTTCCAGTAAACAGATATCAGGTCAGTGGTATGATCACAACAATGATGGCCCCCAAGGTGAAGGTCATCACACACAAAGCTCCTACATCTAGAAAGGAACTAACGTAAACCGATCCACTGTAAGAGCAAACATGCCCCAGGCAACCCCTAAAGCGCGAACCGATGGCCCCAGGGAGGCCAACGGGAGGTTGATATCCGGTTGCCACAGGCCAGCGCCGAGGATGAAATACCCGAGGCACGCCCCCAAACAGAAGAAAAGTGCCCACATATATTGGTCACCGTTCGTGAAGGCGCCGTTCCACCACACAGGGGTTGTATGATTCACAAGTAACCGCTCGTGGTCACTCAATTGTATCTATTTTAGCCCACGCGATCCTGGCTGAAGACACGTCAAGGGCTGGCGGTCTCGTGTACTCCTCATAAACCCGCAGTAGGGTAATGCTACCTATATCGGACGTGAGAAGTTACCTAACAATAGAAGGTGCCCTGTGCGAGTCAGATCCCCCTTGGCATATCCCGTTTCCTTGCAATACTCACAGCGAGAATTCCAGTGGATAGACGGTCGTCCTACCCCTCACTCTGCCGGCCCGGGTGATACCGTATTCCAGCCGACCTGGTTAATTATACCGCCGGTCGGCCATACGAGAGGCGGGACTTCCGGTCCGTGCAATGGGAAAAGGCTAGAGTGCTGCGCGTGGTATCGGGCGCCATATTGGAATGATCTCCACTGTCGATACTGTACGTTAAGATGAGCAGGTCAACCGTGACTATGGGTGCCATACTTGAATACTCACAAATTGTGGTATTGCTTAATTAGTGGCAACTAGATACTAGCAAAGCTCAATTTATTCCACGGATCGGGAGTAACATAGTGATTAACATAGAATTTACTTACATGTAGCCAATATACAATAGTTGGTGGTTATTAATGGGTCTTGTTGTATATGTTTTACCAAAGGAAGGGAAAGATGGTATAAGACGTATGTCAGTGTTAGAGAATTATCTACCACAATTCTAGCTCGTGGAGGCATAGAAATGGTCATGTGCGGTTTATAAGAAGGAAACTTTGAGCGCCATGTTGGAACCTCACTTATATGATGGTGGTGATAACCTCGATGCAGTATGGTTATAGCAGAGTCTAAGCTGTCCCACAAGTATGGAATGCCACTCTGGTACAGGAAACAATTACTGTTATATGACCAGTGTGCACTATAGGTAATTGATTACTGGATACTCCTAAGTTCGTAACCAACAAGGGATGGAGTGGTAGTTAGATGCATATATGTGCTATTACTGATGTATCTACCATAATTCATGGACTGGACAGTCATAATAATGATCATGGTTGCGCAGATAGTAATAGCTAGAGGAATACCATAGAGGAGTAGATTAGGTCAGTAAACTCCAAGGTATGTCCTCATTCAATCCTTCTTTGTCAGAGACTAGCCTCAAGACCCATCGTTGTTCGATGCGGAACAAGGAATTTTTGGTCATCCCTGGGTGGGCTTCAAGTATGCCCCAGTTGAAAGAGTCAGGAAGATGTTTATGTTGTTCAAAATGTGTAGTCATTTTGGTATTGGTCTTATGGCACCTAAAGTTGCTCCTGTGTTCCATTATCCGGACTTTCACCGGTCTCGTTGTCATTCCTATATATAGGAGTCCACACGGACAACTCAATATATAGATGCAGTTGGGAGTGTTACAATTCGTATGTCTGTTCATCTTCCATTTGACTCCATTCGGGAAAGTCAGTTCTTTTGTGATTTTAGTGAGAGGACATACTGAGCAGGACCACAGGAAAATGTCCCATTATAGGCGGTAGATCCCAAAGTGTTCTTTGTACTCTGCTCTGGAGAATTCTAGGTCTCGTATGTGTGAGCATGTCCTTTAAGTTACTTGTCCGTTTGAATGCAAACCTAGGAACAGGTAGGGACAATGTCCCTGTATTGAGAATACTCCAATGTTTCTTGATGATGTTTCTCATACGGTTGGAGTCAGAAGTATAGGTGGTCACGCAGGTAATGGCATTATCCGGTTCTCTAGGTTTATTTTCTAGTAAACTGTCCCGATTATTGTTTTTTGCCCTTTTGCAAGCAAGTGCGACCGTGTGCCTAGGGTACTCCCTCCGACAAAGATCTTTTGTCAGGGTGTTGGACTCTTTCTGGTAATCTCTTAATGAACTACAGTTCCTCCTAATGCGGAGGAACTGTCCGAAAGGAAGATTCTGTTTAAGGGCCCTGGGATGGTGACTGCTAAATAGCAATAAGCTATTTCTATCTGTAGGTTTGCGATAGAGTGTAGTAGTAATGCCATTATTCTCCAGTTTGATCAGTAGGTCAAGGAAGGGGATCTCGGTTTCAGAAATCGTGTTTGTAAATTTCAGGAAAGGGTTAAGTGTATTAATCCAGGCACAGAATTCATCGCATTTCGTGCGTTCTCCTTTCCACAAGATCAGAATATCATCAATGAACCTCTTCCACATCAGCACATTAGTTTCGTATGGATTACTGGAGTTATGGATCTCTCTATCTTCAAATGCTGACATGTACATACATGCCAGACTCGGCGCAAATGTACTGCCCATAGAGGTGCCCTGCGTTTGATGGTAGAGTTGTGTGTTGTACTGAAAGAAATTTTCCGTAAGGGCTAAGGTAGCACACTCTAATATGAAGGCCACCGGAGTAGGAGAAGTCCAGTTGCCATGGTTTAGTGCATCCTCAATAACTTCCAGGGTCGCCCTTTGTGGGATGTTAGTATAGAGGGCCTCAACATCCAGGGTAATCAGTAGGTCTACCTCTTCTGGATGTTGGACCCCTCAAGCAACCTAAGGACATCTGTGGTGTCCTTGATAAAGAGACAAGTAGCTCTCACCATCGGTTGCAAGAAATGGTCACAGAACCGTGAAAGGGGTTCCAAGATGGAACCGATCCCTGACACAATGGGTCGTCCGGGGACCGGGTGACCCCTTGTGAATTTTGGGCAGGATGTAGAAGTATGGGATCTTGGGTTCTTTTGTGGTTAGGAAATCAGCTTCCTTTCTGGTGATCCATCCCTCGGTCTCAGCTGAGAACACCATGGAGGAAATCATCCTGCTAAGTCGTGGCGTAGGGTCCTCTCCCAAGGGAGTATAGTATCTACGGTTGCTAAGTTGTCTGCACCATTCCGCGTCGTACTCGCAGACAAAGGCGGGGCTACGGTTATTATGTCCACGGTCGAGTACGACGCGGAATGTTGCAGACAACTTAGCAACCGTAGATACTATACTCCCTTGGGAGAGGACCCTACGCCACGACTTAGCAGGATGATTTCCTCCATGGTGTTCTCAGCTGAGACCGAGGGATGGATCACCAGAAAGGAAGCTGATTTCCTAACCACAAAAGAACCCAAGATCCCATACTTCTACATCCTGCCCAAAATTCACAAGGGGTCACCCGGTCCCCGGACGACCCATTGTGCCAGGGATCGGTTCCATCTTGGAACCCCTTTCACGGTTCTGTGACCATTTCTTGCAACCGATGGTGAGAGCTACTGTCCTTTATCAAGGACACCACAGATGTCCTTAGGTTGCTTGAGGGGTCCAACATCCAGAAGAGGTAGACCTACTGATTACCCTGGATGTTGAGGCCCTCTATACTAACATCCCACAAAGGGCGACCCTGGAAGTTATTGAGGATGCACTAAACCATGGCAACTGGACTTCTCCTACTCCGGTGGCCTTCATATTAGAGTGTGCTACCTTAGCCCTTACGGAAAATTTCTTTCAGTACAACACACAACTCTACCATCAAACGCAGGGCACCTCTATGGGCAGTACATTTGCGCCGAGTCTGGCATGTATGTACATGTCAGCATTTGAAGATAGAGAGATCCATAACTCCAGTAATCCATACGAAACTAATGTGCTGATGTGGAAGAGGTTCATTGATGATATTCTGATCTTGTGGAAAGGAGAACGCACGAAATGCGATGAATTCTGTGCCTGGATTAATACACTTAACCCTTTCCTGAAATTTACAAACACGATTTCTGAAAACGAGATCCCCTTCCTTGACCTACTGATCAAACTGGAGAATAATGGCATTACTACTACACTCTATCGCAAACCTACAGATAGAAATAGCTTATTGCTATTTAGCAGTCACCATAACAGGGCCCTTAAACAGAATCTTCCTTTCGGACAGTTCCTCCGCATTAGGAGGAACTGTAGTTCATTAAGAGATTACCAGAAAGAGTCCAACACCCTGACAAAAGATCTTTGTCGGAGGGAGTACCCTAGGCACACGGTCGCACTTGCTTGCAAAAGGGCAAAACAATAATCGGGACAGTTTACTAGAAAATAAACCTAGAGAACCGGATAATGCCATTACCTGCGTGACCACCTATACTTCTGACTCCAACCGTATGAGAAACATCATCAAGAAACATTGGAGTATTCTCAATACAGGGACATTGTCCCTACCTGTTCCTAGGTTTGCATTCAAACGGACAAGTAACTTAAAGGACATGCTCACACATACAAGACCTAGAATTCTCCAGAGCAGAGTACAAAGAACACTTTGGGATCTACCGCCTATAATGGGACATTTTCCTGCGGGTCCTGCTCAGTATGTCCTCTCACTAAAATCACAAAAGAACTGACTTTCCCGAATGGAGTCAAATGGAAGATGAACAGACATACGAATTGTAACACTCCCAACTGCATCTATATATTGAGTTGTCCGTGTGGACTCCTATATATAGGAATGACAACGAGACCGGTGAAAGTCCGGATAATGGAACACAGGAGCAACTTTAGGTGCCATAAGACCAATACCAAAATGACTACACATTTTGAACAACATAAACATCTTCCTGACTCTTTCAACTGGGGCATACTTGAAGCCCACCCAGGGATGACCAAAATTCCTTGTTCCGCATCGAACAACGATGGGTCTTGAGGCTAGTCTCTGACAAAGAAGGATTGAATGAGGACATACCTTGGAGTTTACTGACCTAATCTACTCCTCTATGGTATTCCTCTAGCTATTACTATCTGCGCAACCATGATCATTATTATGACTGTCCAGTCCATGAATTATGGTAGATACATCACTAATAGCACATATATGCATCTAACTACCACTCCATCCCTTGTTGGTTACGAACTTAGAGTATCCAGTAATCAATTACCTATAGTGCACACTGGTCATATAACAGTAATTGTTTCCTGTACCAGAGTGGCATTCCATACTTGTGGGACAGCTTAGACTCTGCTATAACCATACTGCATCGAGGTTATCACCACCATCATATAAGTGAGGTTCCAACATGGCGCTCAAAGTTTCCTTCTTATAAACCGCACATGACCATTTCTATGCCTCCACGAGCTAGAATTGTGGTAGATAATTCTCTAACACTGACATATGTCTTATACCATCTTTCCCTTCCTTTGGTAAAACATATAAACAAGACCCATTAATAACCACCAACTATTGTATATTGGCTACATGTAAGTAAATTCTATGTTAATCACTATGTTACTCCCGATCCGTGGAATAAATTGAGCCTTGCTAGTATCTAGTTGCCACTAATTAAGCAATACCACAATTTGTGAGTATTCAAGTATGGCACCCATAGTCACGGTTGACCTGCTCATCTTAACGTGCAGTATCGACAGTGGTGATCATTCCAATATGGCGCCGATACCACGGGCAGCACTCTAGCCTTTTCCCATTGCACGGACCGGAAGTCCTGCCTCTCGTATGGCCGACCGGCGGTATAATTAACCAGGTCGGCTGGAATACGGTATCACCCGGGCCGGCAGAGTGAGGGTAGGACGACCGTCTATCCACTGGAATTCTCGCTGTGAGTATTGCAAGGAAACGGGATATGCCAAGGGGGATCTGACTCGCACAGGGCACCTTCTATTGTTAGGTAACTTCTCACGTCCGATATATGTAGCATTACCCTACTGCGGGTTTATGAGGAGTACACGAGACCGCCAGCCCTTGACGTGTCTTCAGCCAGGATCGCGTGGGCTAAAATAGATACAATTGAGTGACCACGAGCGGTTACTTGTGAATCATACAACCCCTGTGTGGTGGAACGGCGCCTTCACGAATGGTGACCAATATATGTGGGCACTTTTCTTCTGTTTGGGGCGTGCCTCGGGTATTTCATCTCGGCGCTGGCCTGTGGCAACCGGATACCAACCTCCCGTTGGCCTCCCTGGGGCCATCGGTTAGCGCTTTAGGGGTTGCCTGGGGCATGTTTGCTCTTACAGTGGATCGGTTTACGTTAGTTCCTTTCTAGATGTAGGAGCTTTGTGTGTGATGACCTTCACCTTGGGGGCCATCATTGTTGTGATCATACCACTGACCTGATATCTGTTTACTGGAAACTGTGCCTGTATGTCCATATTTTACTCTCCTGAATTTTGCTATTTACTAGGACACTACACCTTTAGTGTCTACACCTGCCGGTACACGATGCCGTGCTTAGTGACCCAAATAGGGTGAGTTACACTACTGTGCCCGATTTTCAAGGCACCTTTTATCACTGCTGCTGCGTTGCAATGCTGGTTTTTAATGTAACTGTTTCATTTCTGACGCATGATCACAATCACTTGTGTGTGAAGCATGCGTTTATTGCACCTTAGGATATTTGGTGCACCTACATCATTGTATATAAAAATGTTATACTATGATCTAGTAACTTTTATGAATTTTTCTTGTTGCAGGCTATGTTGTAGATCTACAGGTACCACTTTTTAGGGTGCTGTATGGGTGGTCACGACTTCTTTGACACATAGCTCGGACCACCACCAAAAAGTGTAGGTAGATCTCACTTAGGTCCTGAGGAATTGCCATCAAATTGATAAACAGGCAAGAAACATGTTGACCCGAACCACTAGCGCATAATCCCGCAACCTTAGAGCGGGCTTGCGACTTCCTCTTTTAACCAGGTTAGTGGCCACATTGTCATTAAAATTATCTTGAGTGGACCACTATTTCCTGTTTTACTTCACATCCCTTAACACAACACCTACACTGATATAGGGCCCTCACATGCACTACACCCAACGGCGCAAAGGAATAAAGATCTCCGCCAAGAAGGCCCCATCTCGGGTGCCGATCGGGTATTGCACTGCCGACCCGATAAGGAGCAGACCCGATGATGAAGCAAGACACCTAGCTGGCTGGGTGTGTGAGTGGTCTTTTTCCGAAAGGAGGAAATCATCCTCCTGCTTTTTGATTGAACACTATTTTGTGTACTTTCGAACAAACATAATGACCTGCAACTCTCAATAGGAACTGCATACCACTGTCTGCAGGCGATTGCAATTATCTTATTACCAATTGAGCAGCCACGAGCGCCGATAAGACACGGCTACCAATAATAATTTATGCTTTCTTTTGCCTGCGCCAGAACCCGGGCCCAAGTGAAATAAACGACATAATGCACGCGCCCCCAACCTAGGAAGGAGGCTGTAGGACATAAATACCGGTTGTGACAGAGCGAGCCCCACGCTAAACGTTAGCTCTAACATGGCTTTAAGTCAGCCCAATTGACCAACTACTATACGCCGGGCTCTGAGTCAGGCACACTTACTAATCCAACTAAACAATGGTGCTGAGTTAAAGCGTCCTCAAAAGGATAAAAGGACCAGCCAGCCCTGCTGAAATCTCAACCCAAACCTGATCTGCAGTCAATTATGTGAAATTTGTAGCACGCAGATGAATAGTGCCTCGAGGCAGCCTTTGAGTTTACACATTGTGGGAGCTGCAGACGTCAGCGCATGGCCAAGTGCCAAGAGGCCACTCAGTGTGGCGCTGTACTCGTCTGTCCACACTCACTCTCCTGAAGAGCTGTCGCATGTGCAGTGTCACTGCCTCAGGTATGTAGCGAGTCCCCCCTGCACACCCCACTTCCAAAATACATATCTTCTGGTCGGGAGTGTTTGGAGATAAGCAGAGGCAGAAGGAAAACCGGATATTTCTATTACAATTTAAAAAAAATTGCAGAAAGCAAAGTAACTGAGTGAGTCACTGCATCTCATGAGGCCAGCAAGTCAAAGTTACCGTACGTGCTTCCTTCGAGGAAGGCAAGCAGCCTAACTACATGGTATTAATAAACTAAAACAGACTCGGATGGCTAGTGCTACAGTCTGAACATACTTCAACTTTACCACCGCGCCAAATAAGGGTTTGCGCCTCCTGAGTCCTCCACAGACTTGGAGACAAGCACGGCAGCGCAGAGCACAATAGTATTTTAGATTCAAAAATATCGTTCTTTCTAAATTCAATATTTACACAGATCAGTTAGATTTATTTTAAACTGATACAATCTGCTTGAAAATATTAGCGGCAACAAATTATATCTTTGAAAAAGGAAGCTAAAAGTGGCATATCATAGTACTAACAGATACGCTTTTTCATAAAAATCATATCTACGAAGTAAGGGGATATAATTAGGTTAGCACACATGCTGCCAGTGACTCTGGGAGTGGAAACGGGGAGGGAGCGGACTCACCCAGCTGGTCCTGCTGATCTTTATCTTGAAGTTTCTGTGTGCAGCAGCCTTTTGCATTGTGCAGTTAGATAACGGCCAGGGAAAGCAGGGCCCATTGGTCCTGCAGAGAGCGGCCAGACAGCTGCGAAGAGAGAAGTAGCCACGACTCTGCCGATTGCCTGTACCCCCCACAATCGGTGTTACTTAACTCCGTGATGTGACGTCACTGGCTGCAGCACTCTCACTCGGCCCGGCCAAGCTCCCGGCTCGGAAATAAGTATTCGCCGGCACCCATAAAATTATTCTGCCCCACAGCGCGGGCGGGCCGGCCATGCAGCAGGTGCGATCAGCGGTGTTGCAAGGCAGCCGAGCCCCATGATTCCGGCGCCGCCCGCGGCACTAACCATTGAGCAGCCGGCCTCCACCTCCAATTTAGTTACAAAATTTAACTCCCGGCGCGCAGTGCCCGACCCAGCCAGGCTGAACATCAGCAATAACAACTGTGCTCTCAGCATGCGAGTTGGACCTCCTCCCTGTACCAAGAAACCCGAGGAGGTGAGGCTAAGGCGCGGAGAGGAGGAGAAAGCGTGCGGACAACGAAAACAAAACACACATCACTGCATAGACCGGTCGGAGATGGTCCACCAATGAGAGTGCTTATCTTCCAGTCGCTAACCAATGAGAGAGCCGACTGGCGCGTGCTCCAGGAGTGAAGGCAGCAAGGCAGCGTGGTTGCAGGAAGCCCGGAGCGTGCAGTACACGTGACACCTCGTAAAGATAAGAAATTCATTTGCGACACACGGAAAGCAGACAAGCCAGTCCGGGTGGGCCGGTCCAAAAAGCGAAAGGGAGGCAACCCAAACAGCTAAATTCCAATGGCAGGCCACCGTTTACCATAAACGGTGAAGCCAGCCAATGGAAATAAGGGGCGGGGCTTCAAGCCCTTTTCTCAAAGTCCTTGTTCACAATAAATTTTGCCGAGCGAGCAGCGCATGCGCTGCAACGCTAGGCGAGACCTAAAAAATGAGATGAGAGAAATAGATCGATGGGAAGGCATTAATGCTTAGCAATGATTTTTTATTAGTATTTTGGCATAAAAGAGACACACAATTCCTAATAATCATCTCCGCACCTCCTGCCCAATAAAACTATTTCTTTGGAGTGTGTTCCTCAAAATCAAGATGTAGGTAGCAATTAATCTGATGCATGGTTCAAGAACTATTTCCTAATCTTAGATATTGTCTTCTCAAATGAGACTGTTTTAGCCAATGAGATACATCTCTCTGGTATACGTCAGTATCCTGGCATGGAGGACGGAACATGCTTCTTAGGTGGAAATAGTCATACAAATAGACCAAACAATTACAAGAAAGCCGAATTATATGTAGTACTCTGCACACAAGTACAACAAGTGACTAGAATTTACATAACCAATTAAACTGGTATTGCTGATTAGCGGGTAGCCTCTGTCTCCTTATTTCTGAAGGGGGTTATATGACAACGTAACCCAAAAGTGAAACAATATTCATCTTTTAGACTTTTTTTTATCATCATTCTGATTTAAGAATGTGTATCTTCAACATGTAACAGAATATAATTAATGTCTTGCTTTTTGTTTTAGAAATACAAAACAAAATTGTTTTTCTCATCCAGGGTGCACCTCAGGTTCTAACAAGGTGGGTTTTTGAACAACACAAAAGATGTATAGGTGGAACACTTAGTCCAAGCCCAAATTGGCTGGTACAGGAGTGTTGTCACATTGGGAACCTCAACTATGCTTTTCACCTGTTTCGTTGATTTCAAGGCGGCTTTCAACAGGGTCCGCCTGATTTACTTTGGCAGAAATTAAAAAGTACTGGGATCCCAACTAACATTCTGAGAGCAAATCAACTTTTTTATACTGACACATGGCTACGTATAAAGCTGGGAGATGGAACTAAACTCTCGCGAAAGATATACACGACAACGGGTTTGAAACAAAAGTGTGTTCTTGCTCCGTGCTGTTCAACATCTATATCTCAGACTTGTCATATGTTTTAAACTCCCAAAATTCTCACCCGCCAAAACGTGGTGGTCTTTCTATGACAAACATTCTGTACGCCGACAATTTTCTTCGACTGAGCCTGACACCCTTAGGGCTGCAGCACCTTTTAAAAAGTCTCTCCACCTACATGCGACAATAAATTAGAAGCAAACCTCACAAAAACCAAAGTAGTTAAATTCACGAAGAAAATGAGAACACCTGGCGCATGGACTATTGGCGGTTTCTGGCTTTGTTTACCTTGCAGTACGACTTATTCGAAGTGGTGTTTGATTCTGGTGGCTCCTCTACTTCGCACACGGAGGCCATGAAGTCGAAGGCTGCCTCCCTAACATCAGGCTTCCGGCAGCTCTCAAAAACTCTGCCCAGTCCCATTTTCGGACCCTTACAGAAGGTGCTGGCAGCTTTTACCCACTATAGCATATGGCTCTGAAATGTATTGGAGAGAAGATGGCAAAACACCTGGACCTACTAACTGCCAAGACTTATCAGTTAACTTTCAAACTTCCAAATCACATTACACAGGCCCAGCTGCGTCATAAATTTAGTCTTGCGAACCTCAGCTGGGCTATTACTGGTTAAGTTTTTTGCCTGGCTGAAAACAACACCGTGTCAGCCCGGGTCTAGCAGGAAATAAACACTCTCATTTCAAAGGCGGGACTAAACGACTATCTAAAATATACAATCCATTCTCTCCAAATAGAAAATCTATGGAAACTATAAGTTTCACTTTCTTTACAGGAGGATAAAGCAACCTTGGTGAAGAAAGTGCTCGCCTGGCAAGTTAACAATTCCCAAAACAAATTCAAACCCAGTCTTATATTGACCATGGATATCCATTTCATTTGAAATTATCATTTATACGTCTGCGTCTTGGGGCCCAGCCAACTCAGGACCAGATCCCTCCCTGGTCCAGAATAACTGAAGGTGACGAGTGCAGACTTGTGGGAATGGAAAGGAGTCAATGATCCGTATCCTATGTGTCTGCCCGGAGTTACTCCTTGAAAGGAGGAAATTACTGATGCTCCCCCTTATTCAAGCTGGAATAAGAACTTGCAGACAAGCTCTCAGGCAAGGCCTAAACCCAGGACACACCCGCCTAAATATAAGGGTTGTCATATTTGTATATCTATTTGTGGCGAAAGTAAAGGCCTTCACTGGCGAGAACAAGACCTAAAACTATATATTAAAATTATATATGATTTGAATTAGCTAGTCCATTGGAACCTGGCCACATTTTTAACATCTGTAGGAACGGGACATTGTAATATTCTGTTGACCTGACATGAAAAACGTTTACCCTAATACACCAACTGTTTTACTGCATTGTTTTTTTACTGCAATGGGTTTAATGTGTTTTTATGTGTAATGGTTTTAATTAACAATGCACTTTATTAGTAAATCTGAATATGTAGGAGGTAAGCAGTGTCTTTGCTCCCTGGGATCCTGTCTAGCCAGTCAGTGTGCACAAGCCCTCCATTTGTTGTACTCCCAACATACAGAAGAGTTCTACAATCTCCTAGCTCCCAAGACCTTGATTCATTTCTCTCCTCTGAAGGGATCACTCCTTCAGTTACTGTTTCTCAAAGTATCTGGTGCTGCATAACAAGTCCGAGCCCAGTAGGCTCTGATTGATTCCTTCCTGCTGGATGCGCACTGCACCAGTTGCATCCCCTACTTTCCAGTTTCCTGAATAACTGACAGCGAGAACGATTCTCAAAGCTATCTATGATTACCTGATGCTGTGCTACAGGAGTACTACTTTACATACTCAAAAATGCCTTTGTGAATTGACCAACTCCCTCTTAGTAGAAGTACAAAGGGGTCACAGTACTTTCTATTTCTATTAATCGTACATACACATTTATAGAATATTCCCATTTTAAATGATTTGGGGCACGAGCACTGTGAGAAGTTGGCCTGGTATATGCTGTTCACTAATTAAAGTGGACACCTTGCACCAGGGCAAATCGACTCTTATGGTAGATAGGTTTAAGACAACCTTTTAAAGAAAGCTATCCTAGTGGTAGCTGTGGAGAGCAGCCTTCAGGCTAAGTCTCGGAGGAATGTAAAGCAGCTTGTTTTACCATATAATCTCTTGAATCACCAAATGAAAAGACACCACACAGGTATATATATCAAATATATATGTATTTATTTCTAAATAACTCTCTACTAATCTCTTTATGAGATTAGAAGACAAACATATGCACAAATCAACGTTTCACAATAAGTTAAGCACAAAATATGGCTGGGGCCCTAGGGGCGTACCAGACCATATACTAAGTAAGAGACTTAGGGACAACGACTTGCAGGGAGACAAGGCCTAGGGCCTTCAGAAGTGCAGGGGCCTCACGAAACCACCCAAGGCAGGTAAGTAAAGGACCCACGGGGGACGCGTGCAGTGTGGATACACAGGCGCGGATCGCCGTTAACTTCAATGGGGCAAGTCGCGGTTGGAAATAAAGAGTTTTAGGATACTTCGGGAGAACCTACAAGCAAGTCACTTACAGGGTAAGTAGTTCTAGGGCCCACACCCACAGGAGCACCGTAGTGCTGGAGTTACCTCACCCAGGGAAGCCGGGTGCATAGGTGTCCTTTGGTGTCGGGTCGCGGCGTCGTTTTCAATGGCGAACAAAGAAGACTTGCTGCTTGCGGGAGCTGAAGAAGTGTCCGGTGGAATCCAAGCCTGGATTCTGAAGAAGGATGACCTGAAAGCAGAGGGGACAGTGTTCAAAGTCACTTGGCAGTGACCCGGGGCAAGGAAGATGGATGCCCACCGTCGTCGGTTGATTCAGGTCGGTTGCGGGTGCCTTGACTCTTCAGCCACGTGGTCCAGGAGGGGTCGACGACGACCAGGAGCTGGATTCGGTGTGTCCCACGAAGTCTGCAGCTTACTGCAGTGTCGGCAACTCGATTGGAGCCAACAAGCCTTGGCAACAGCAAGTCTCGGGGAGATGAAGAAAAGTCGATGGCACAGACCAGCAAGGTCTGAGGGACTCACCCAGCGAGGGTAAGTCAGGGCAGGCCTGGAGCAACAAGGGGAGCCCTTTGGTTTCTTTAAGAAGTCTTCTGGGGACCCACGAGCCGGCTGGCAAGGGATCGCGAAGACACCTCGGGCGGAATCACTCAACAGGGGCCCACGGTCACTCGGGACGGTGTAGGCCTCTGATCTTCGGAGGGATTTCTGCTAGAGGTCGGGACCACACGTGGTCCAAATCACAAGTTCTTAAAACGTTGTGAAGGGGTTGCACTCGACAATAGTGCACGGTACCCAGGGGTCGCGGTTCCTCGTCACTCGTGGGGTCCACTTGCCTCAGCTTCACTGGGGACTCACGATGGCCTTGGAGAAGTCAGGAAATCCACTTCTTGGGCTGCAGGGACTTCGGACTCCGGCGGGAGCGGCATAGTTTGCGACCGTCGTTGTCGTTTTTGGTGCCTGCCAAGCAGGGGAGTCACTCCTTGACTCCAAGGGAGATTCTTCTGTCTTCCAAAGGTAGTGGAACGTCGAAGGGCCAGGATTCTTCTGTAGAGCGTCGTCCAGGGGTTATCTGCTTTGCAATGGCAAGGTTCCCCCTCTTATACTAAAAAGAGGGGATGGACTAGCTCTATGACCCCACCTATGGGAGGGTCAAGGGAAGGGGTGGCTACACCCACTTCCCTTTGTCCAGTTTCGTGCCAGAGCAGGGGCAGGTAGCCCCTGAGCTGGTTTGAACTGGCATATGCACAGAGGAGCCTTCTGCTCCCCCAGTGCAGGACTTCAAAGCACTCTAAGAGTGCACCCACCCAGCCCCAATACACTAAACCCTGTCTGGAAGGTGGTTACACCTCCCTGTGACAGGATGCCTATTGTTGGGCTTCCTCCACTGCGAGTTTCGGTCATCAGCAGGAGGGCAGCCCAGTGTCTGTGACTGGTGGCATCCATTTTGTGATGTCCGGGCTCTTTAGGATTCTACCGCGTTTCCACAGCAGGTACATGTCTTCTCCCTCTAGAGGGTGGAATGCTACCCCCACCGCCAAGATTGGCGGGGGGTAGTATTCCAAGATGTTTGACACCAAACACGACATGTTTTGATGCAGCCATTCCAAAGTTAGCATTTACCGCGAGGATATAATGCACTTAAGAGTATATGGTTTAACCGCATCCACAAACAGCACCAGAGAATAGACTCTGAGAGCTGCAGAGGGGCCCTGCTCAGGCAGAGGCACCCCCTCACATAGAAGCCAAGCACCCTGCCCTCAGGATTGATAGGGCCTGCCTTAGGGGTGACTGATAGGTTTATATGTGTGTGCAGGAGAGATATAGGAAACCTATATCCCAGTGAGGAGTGCTAGCACCACCTCACCCAGGCTGCAGTAGCAGGCCTGTGGTGTCAGATTTAGACTGCTTCCCAGGGGTGGCATAACACATGCTGCAGCCCCTGGTAGGCCTGTGAAGTACCTATGCCCTTGGCACCTAAGGTACCATATACTAGGGACTCATAAGGCACCACAGTATCCAATCACTAGTGCACCTAGAGTGCACTCCATGTCGTTTAGAGAGAACAGAGAGGCTGGGGCCCTGATTGGCAGGGACCCAGCCAGACTATAGCCAGAAACCAGTGCTAACATCAGAAAAAAAGTGGGGGCAACATAAGAGGCAGATCCTACTCTCCTACACAACCCCCCCAAACGTAGGGACACTAAACTAACCTTGACCAGTTGAGTCTTCGTGTTCAAAGTGGAAATACCTTGAGAGTCCATCTGCATTGGCATGTTGGGTCCCAGGCCTATGTTCCACTGTATAGTCCATCCCCTGTAGGGAAATGGACCACCTCAAAAGTTTTGGGTTTTCACCTTTCATCTGCTTTAGCCATAGGAGGGGCTTGTGGTCAGTCTGAACTATGAAGTGAGTACCAAACAAGTATGGCCTCAGCTTCTTCAGGGCCCATACCACAGCAAAGGCCTCCTCTCTATAGCTGACCAACGTTTCTCTCTAGGGGTCAGCCTTCTGCTAATAAAAGCTACTGGCTGGTCTTGACCTTCATCATTCAGTTGAGACAGTACAGCTCCCACACCCAGCTCAGAAGCATCTGTTTGGACAATGAACTTTTGGTGTAGTCTGGACTCTGTAAGATGGGGGCAGTGCACATGGCCTGCTTTAGGTCTTCAAATGCCTTTTGACAGCTAGCTGTCCACTGAACCTTTTTGGCATTTTCTTAGAGGTAAGATCATTCAAGGGGGTCACTATAGATCCATATCCCTTGACAAACCTCCTATAGTACCCAGTCAGGCCTAAGAAGGCTCTCACCTGTGTCTGGGTGGTTGGAGCAACCCACTTCCATTATGGTTTGGATTTTGCTCTGTAAAGGCTGAACCTGGCCTCCACCTACAAGGTGGCCCAGGTACACAACCTGACTCTGCCCTATCTGGCACTTGGTGGCCTTGATAGTGAGGCCTGCTTTCTGCAGGGCCTCCAAAACATTTCTGAGGTGGACCAGGTGATCCTGCCAGGAGGAACTAAAGACAGCAATATCATCTAGATAAGCTGAGCAATAAGTTTCCATCCCTGCCAGAACTTTATTCACCAACCTCTGAAAAGTGGCAGGTGCATTTTTCAATCCAAAGGGCATCACCACAAAGTGGTAGTGCCCACCAGGGAGTCGAAAATGCTGTTTTGGCTTTTGCATCATCAGCTAATCTGATTTGCCAGTAGCCAGCTGTTAGGTCAAATGTGCTTAGATACTTGGCTGAGGCCAAAGTATCAATCAGCTCATCTGCCCTTGGTATGGGATAGGCATCAGTCCTAGTGACTGCATTGAGGCCTCTGTAGTCTACACAAAACCTCATTTCTTTCTTACCACCCTGGGTATGAGGCTTGGGTACCAGGACTACTGGGCTAGCCCAAGGGCTATCTGAAGGCTCAATCACGCCTAACTCCAACATTTTCTGGACTTCAGTCCTGATACAGTCCCTGACATGGTCAGGTTGCCTGTAGATTTTATTCTTGACAGGCAGACTGTCCCCAGTGTCCACCTCATGGGTGCACCAGGTAGTCTGACTAGGGGTCAGGCTAAACATATGTCTAAACTGTTGCAGAACTTGTCTGCACTCAGTTTGCTGATGGTCAGTGAGGCTGCTTGCCAAAGCAACACCATCTACTGACCCATCATCAGGGTTCTGAGAGAGCAGGTCAGGGAGAGGGTCACTCTCCTCCTCCTGGTCCTCATCAGTTGCCATGAGCAAGCCCATGTCAGCCCTGTCAACATATGGCTTTAATCTGTTGACATGAAGCACCCTTAGGGGGCTCCTGGGAGTTCCAAGATTCACCAGATAGGTGACTTCTCCCTTCTGTTCAACTATTGTATGGGGGCCACTCCATTTGTCCTGGAGGGCTGCTGGGGCCACAGGCTCCAACACCCACACTTTCTGTCCTGGCTGGTATACAGTCAGCACAGCCTTTGGTCATGCCAAGCTTTTTGCAATTCTTGGCTGGCCTCCAGGTTTTTGGTTGCCTTTTTCATGTACTCTGCCATCCGGGAGCGGAGACCAAGTACATAGTCCATCACATCTTGTTTGGGGGGCTTGAGAGGTAACTCCCAGCCCTCTTTTACCAAACATAGTGGACCTCTCACAGGATGCCCAAACAGAAGCTCAAATGGGCTGTAGCCAACCCCCTTCTGTGGAACCTCTCTGTATGCAAACAAAAGGCAAGGAAGAAGAAGGTCCCATTTCCGCCTAAGCTTCTCTGGGAGTCCCTTAATCATTCCTTTCAAGGTTTTGTTGAAGCGTTCAACTAAACCATTGCATTGTGGGTGATAGGGGTGGTGAACTTATAAGTTACACCACACTCCTTCCACATTGCTTTCAGATATCCTGACATGAAGTTGGTACCTCTGTCAGAAATGACCTCCTTTGGGAAACCCACTCTGGAGAAAACTCCAATGAGGGCTCTTGCCACCACAGGTGCTGTGGTGGTCCTCAGAGGAATTGCCTCTGGGTACCTGGTGGCATGATCCACTACCACCAGGATAAATCTGTGCCCAGATGCAGTCTGAGGGTCAAGGGGACCAACAATGTCAATCCCTACCCTTTCAAAGGGTACCCCCACCACAGGTAGTGGTATCAGGGGGCCTTTGTTGTGCCACCTGCCTTACCACTGGCTTGGCAAGTGACACAGGAGCGACAAAACTCCTTTGTGTCCTCTGACATATGTGGCCAATGAAAATGTGGAACAAGCCTGTCCCAGGTCTTGTTTTGGCCCAAGTGTCCTGCCAAAGGGATATCATGTGCTAAGGTCAAGAGGAACCCCCTAAACTTCTGAGGTATTACCAACCTCCTGGTGGCTCCAGGGGCTGGGTCTCTACCCTCAGAATATAGGAGTCCCTCATCCCAATAAACTTTATGGGACCCACTAGCACTCCCAGCAGCCTCAGCAGCAGCCTGCTGTCTGAGGGGTTCAAGAGAGGGGCAGCACTGTTGCTCCTTGCTCAGATCTTCCCTGGAAGGGCCCCCTGCCCCCAAGAACTCAACCTGGTCAGGTTCAAGTCCCTCTGGGGCAGTTCCTTCTTCAGGTTCTGCTTCACCTCCCTCTGGAAGTGAATCCTTGATCTGAGACAGAGGGGAAGGCACTGCCTTTACCCTACTGCTCCTCCTCTTGGGAAGCATCTGGTCCATTGTTCCAGGATCCAGAGCTGGTTCAGTGTCATGCATTCTTGCTTGTGACCTGGTCACAGCAAATACCTCTGCAGGGATGCCCAACATCTCAGCATGAGTCCATAACTCTACTTCAGACCAGGCTGAAGTCTCTAGATCATTGCCCAATAGACATTCTACAGGGAGGTCTGCACTGACTACAACCTTCTTGAGGCCAGTTACCCCTCCCCAGGAGAAATTCACAACTGCCAGACTATGGTTGGTCTGGACATTGCTTGCATTGGTCACCTGGTACATTTCACCCAGGATGATCTGTCCAGGGTCCACTAGGTCCTCTGCCACCATGGTGACACTAGCACCTGTGTCCCTAAATGCCAAAGCCTGTTTGCCATTTATCAAAGGCTGCTGTTTGTACTTGCCCAGATTACTGGGGCTTACTAGGAAGGACATATCAATGTTTCCCTCACAAATCAGCATTGCCTGAGTGGTCACTCTGACTAGGTCAGAATCCACTTCAGAACCCAGGGTCAACCCTACTACACCCTTATTCTGAGTACCACCTCCACCAGTAGCTGAGCTAGGGGGCACAGTTGCCTTAGGGGCAGGAGTGGTGGTGGTTTGGTCTTTGGACTTGGTACAATCAGAAGTCCAGTGCCCTTTCTGTTTACAGAATTTGCACCAGGGCTTCTTTTGGCCTTTTCCCTTGTTGGACTGTGACTCCCCACCAGATGCAGATTTTTGGGGCCCTTGTGAAGACTTCTGGTCTTTTGACTTATCCCCACCTTTCTCAGAGCCTTTAGGATCTTGCTTCTTAGTGTCACCCCCTTGGTTCTGGGTTTTCTGCCTCACCCTGGTTCTGACCCATTTGTCTGCCTTCTTTCCCAATTCTTGGGGAGAGGTCAGATCAGAGTCCACCAGGTACTGATGCAACAACTGGTTCTGGCAATTATTTAGGATCTGTTCTCTCATCATCAGATTATACAATCCCTTGAAATCAGTAACCCTACTGCCAACCAGCCAACCCTCTAGAGCCTTGGTTGCACAATCAACAAAGTCAGTCCAGTCCTGAGTCTGTGCCTTCTGGGTATCTCTGAACTTCAACCTGTACTGCTCAGTGGTTAAGCCAAACCCATCTATCAGTGCACTCTTCAGGACCTCATAATCATCAGCATCCTCCTCTCTAACAGTGAGGAGCTTGTCTCTTCCTTTATCTGAAAAGGAGAGCCACAAGATTGCTGCCCACTGCTTTTGGGGGACCTGCTGTACTCTACAGGCCCTCTCCATAGCAGTTATCCACTTGTGGATATCATCCCCACTCTGGTAGGGAGGAACAACCTTGCTCAGGTTCCTATGGTCAGGAATATATTCTCTGCCTCTAGGGACACTGTTGCTGCCACCAGGGGGTTCTAACCCCTCTTTTCTAGAAGCTCTCTGGATCTCCAGGGCTTCCCTATCCAGTGCCAACTGCTTGGTTCTGAGGGCCACTCTGGCTTCCTCATACTGGAGCAGTTTGCACCTTCTCTCAGAGGAGGTCTCTCTTAAGGAAAAGTATGAGCTCCTCTGCTGGACAAATTCTCTGCCAGAGTGATAAGAGTGGTCAGATTCCCTGGAAGGGGATCTGTGCCTCTCCTCCTCTCTGTCAGTTCTCTTAGGGAGAATTCCTCTGTCCTTTTCAGGCCCCTTGGAGCCTGGCCCTTCAATCACAGAGTCTTGGTCATTCTGATTTTCATCATCTGACCCAGATACTATGACTGACCCACCCACTGATTCAAACCCTTTAGCTCCTAGAGCCAATCTAAGGTCATCTGCTGTCAGCAGATCTATCAGGTGTAGTGTTGAGGGACTCTGTCCTAGTCTCAGGTGTCTGTCAACACACATGGCTCTCAAGTCAGAGAAAGCCATGTCCTTATACTGAGGCTGAGTGGATCCACTGGGTCCACCCCTTAAGGACATTCTAGTGTTGTGCAGTGTTGTACTACCTACACTAGTTTGTGGCCTACTGATCCTAGCTTGAGCTGTGGAAAGGGTGTGCTATCCCTTGGCACACAGCTCTAAGTTCAGTAGAACTTATTGATACTAAGCTTGACTTTATATGTACCTTGAGTACCTATAATGGTTTTCAGTTAGTAATTCAAATAGAGATTTTCTGGTAAAACAATGGCAAGCTGGAATCCCACACGCTGCCCACCAATGTGAGAAGTTGGCCTGGTATATGCTGTTCACTAATTAAAGTGGACACCTTGCACCAGGGCAAATCGACTCTTATGGTAGATAGGTTTAAGACAACCTTTTAAAGAAAGCTATCCTAGTGGTAGCTGTGGAGAGCAGCCTTCAGGCTAAGTCTCGGAGGAATGTAAAGCAGCTTGTTTTACCATATAATCTCTTGAATCACCAAATGAAAAGACACCACACAGGTATATATATCAAATATATATGTATTTATTTCTAAATAACTCTCTACTAATCTCTTTATGAGATTAGAAGACAAACATATGCACAAATCAACGTTTCACAATAAGTTAAGCACAAAATATGGCTGGGGCCCTAGGGGCGTACCAGACCATATACTAAGTAAGAGACTTAGGGACAACGACTTGCAGGGAGACAAGGCCTAGGGCCTTCAGAAGTGCAGGGGCCTCACGAAACCACCCAAGGCAGGTAAGTAAAGGACCCACGGGGGACGCGTGCAGTGTGGATACACAGGCGCGGATCGCCGTTAACTTCAATGGGGCAAGTCGCGGTTGGAAATAAAGAGTTTTAGGATACTTCGGGAGAACCTACAAGCAAGTCACTTACAGGGTAAGTAGTTCTAGGGCCCACACCCACAGGAGCACCGTAGTGCTGGAGTTACCTCACCCAGGGAAGCCGGGTGCATAGGTGTCCTTTGGTGTCGGGTCGCGGCGTCGTTTTCAATGGCGAACAAAGAAGACTTGCTGCTTGCGGGAGCTGAAGAAGTGTCCGGTGGAATCCAAGCCTGGATTCTGAAGAAGGATGACCTGAAAGCAGAGGGGACAGTGTTCAAAGTCACTTGGCAGTGACCCGGGGCAAGGAAGATGGATGCCCACCGTCGTCGGTTGATTCAGGTCGGTTGCGGGTGCCTTGACTCTTCAGCCACGTGGTCCAGGAGGGGTCGACGATGACCAGGAGCTGGATTCGGTGTGTCCCACAAAGTCTGCAGCTTACTGCGGTGTCGGCAACTCGATTGGAGCCAACAAGCCTTGGCAACAGCAAGTCTTGGGGAGATGAAGAAAAGTCAATGGCACAGACCAGCAAGGTCTGAGGGACTCACCCAGCAAGGGTAAGTCAGGGCAGGCCTGGAGCAACCAGGGGAGCCCTTTGGTTTCTTTAAGAAGTCTTCTGGGGACCCACGAGCCGGCTGGCAAGGGATCGCGAAGACACCTCGGGCGGAATCACTCAACAGGGGCCCACGGTCACTCGGGACGGTGTAGGCCTCTGATCTTCAGAGGGATTTCTGCTAGAGGTCGGGACCATACGTGATCCAAAGCACAAGTTCGTAGAACGTTGTGAAGGGGTTGCACTCGACAATAGTGCACGGTACCCAGGGGTCGCGGTTCCTCGTCACTCGTGGGGTCCACTTGCCTCAGCTTCGCTGGGGACTCACGATGGCCTTGGAGAAGTCAGGAAATCCACTTCTTGGGCTGCAGGGACTTCGGACTCCGGCGGGAGCGGCGTAGTTTGCGACCGTCGTTGTCGTTTTTGGTGCCTGCCAAGCAGGGGAGTCACTCCTTGACTCCAAGGGAGATTCTTCTGTCTTCCAAAGGTAGTGGAACGTCGAAGGGCCAGGATTCTTCTGTAGAGCGTCGTCCAGGGGTTATCTGCTTTGCAATGGCAAGGTTCCCCCTCTTATACTAAAAAGAGGGGATGGACTAGCTCTATGACCCCACCTATGGGAGGGTCAAGGGAGGGGGTGGCTACACCCACTTCCCTTTGTCCAGTTTCGCGCCAGAGCAGGGGCAGGTAGCCCCTGAGCTGGTTTGAACTGGCATATGCACAGAGGAGCCTTCTGCTCCCCCAGTGCAGGACTTCAAAGCACTCTAAGAGTGCACCCACCCAGCCCCAATACACTAACCCCTGTCTGGAAGGTGGTTACACCTCCCTGTGACAGGATGCCTATTGTTGGGCTTCCTCCACTGCGAGTTTCGGTCATCAGCAGGAGGGCAGCCCAGTGTCTGTGACTGGTGGCATCCATTTTGTGATGCCCGGGCTCTTTAGGATTCTACCGCGTTTCCACAGCAGGTACATGTCTTCTCCCTCTAGAAGGGTGGAATGCTACCCCCACCGCCAAGATTGGCGGGGGGGTAGTATTCCAAGATGTTTGACACCAAACACGACATGTTTTGATGCAGCCATTCCAAAGTTAGCATTTACCGCGAGGATATGATGCACTTAAGAGTATATGGTTTAACCGCATCCACAAACAGCACCAGAGAATAGACTCTGAGAGCTGCAGAGGGGCCCTGCTCAGGCAGAGGCACCCCCTCACATAGAAGCCAAGCACCCTGCCCTCAGGATTGATAGGGCCTGCCTTAGGGGTGACTGATAGGTTTATATGCGTGTGCAGGAGAGATATAGGAAACCTATATCCCAGTGAGGGGTGCTAGCACCACCTCACCCAGGCTGCAGTAGCAGGCCTGTGGTGTCAGATTTAGACTGCTTCCCAGGGGTGGCATAACACATGCTGCAGCCCCTGGTAGGCCTGTGAAGTACCTATGCCCTTGGCACCTAAGGTACCATATACTAGGGACTCATAAGGCACCACAGTATCCAATCACTAGTGCACCTAGAGTGCACTCCATGTCGTTTAGAGAGAACAGAGAGGCTGGGGCCCTGATTGGCAGGGACCCAGCCAGACTATAGCCAGAAACCAGTGCTAACATCAGAAAAAAAGTGGGGGCAACATAAGAGGCAGATCCTACTCTCCTACAAGCACAAAGGCTTGTATGAGTCTGTATAGTAGTGCTAAAGGAATCTTAAGTTACTTACTCATAAATGCCTCTGTCAATGGCCCCATTTCGGTTACAGCCGCCTAACTTCGGTGAGTGGTACTGATTCCGGCTACGTGCATTGGTCAAGGATCGCACTCTCCACACTTCCTCTGGACATGCCCTCACCTTTTCGAGTGCCTCCCTACTGCAACTTACTTTACCATGGAGTTGTTCCTATCTGTTAGTATCTTGCAGGAGTCCCTGGAATGAACCATACTTGTACTAAGCATGCTATGCATTTGCAGATCCATGCAAAGATCACAAGCCGATAAACACCTCATTTTCTGATTCCTCCCCTTGTGTTGTTTGTTTTCGTTTTCAGTCCTGATAAAGAGTCATCGATAATCATTCTTTTTGGGACTAAAACATGTTGGCACCCATATGAGTACGTGGGCTAAGGTACTTAACTGATCAATTTAGCAATATTTAATACTTGCCATCTCAGCTTTTCTCTTCATCACCACCAAACTCAAAACAACAAATCTATCCATCTATACGTATGGAGAAATGTGTTCAGACCTTCTTCTGCCCCTGAAATATCAATATTATGTGGTATTTAAAATAGTATTAAAGCTAAATACAATTCTGTGGTTATGTTACAATATCCCCTTGGAAACGTTTCTACATAGGAGGACCATTTAAAGGAATTATATCTAGTAAAATTGAAATACATTAGTTTTTTCTTTCAAGGACCACTCTTGCATCACAGAAGACAAAATTGTAGGTTTTCTACTATGACCGTCTAAATTATCCTATCAGCTTACTGCATTATAACTTTAAAAGTAGGACACACTTTTATGAGAGAGGAGAGGAAGCTCTAAAACTTTGAAATTTTGACCTACACGCCATGCAGTTGCACATGTGAAGAGTGACCAGAATCTAGGAGATGGTGAAATGGACATGATATTTGACCTTGTATGTGCTGGTGGGGCAGCAATGCCAGGGTTTGTGGTTGCCGGATGTCCTATTACTTCTATTTTAAAAATTTGAAGGAGATAGGTGTTCTGTTTGTACCTTGTTAACTGTATTATTGCTAATTTGCTACTGGCCCATGTTGAGGGTGAAATACATATGTTAAATAAAGAGTTGTTTTGCTCTTTAATATGCAGCAGCTCATATATTGGCTCCAATACATTACTTATACTTATTCTGCCACACCCAATAGTTTGTTTTGTCCCAAAACAAAAACAGTTTGTGCAGTGGCGTTATGGCGGAGGAACATTGCTGCCCCCTGCTGAATGTCAGCAGAGGCAAGGAAATAAATAAAATGATAATAAAACGTTTTTATTATCCTTTTATTTTGTGTCCTGCAGGCTGCCTGCCAGCCGAGCCAAGGGAGGGGCGGGTACAGCCAGAGTGACGCTGCAACTGCAGCACCAGGGAGGAGGGCGGAGTGGTGGGCACTGCTAAATGTGCATGATGGTTTGGCCAAACCGTCATGCGCACTTAGCCTTTCTCCACTTAGCTGTGTTGTACAGCTGGGTGGAGAAACCAACAAAGGCTTCCAGTCTATGTCTGAGCACCAAACCTTGGCGCTCAGACGAATCCCAGCGCTGCTCACATGCTGGGAATAGCATGGTACGTACCAGGTTCCTGACAAGGACGCGAGGATCATATGGCAGGTGGCGGCCGTCGGAGCAGGTAAGTGAAAAAAAAATATGATTGTCTTTTTTTGCGTTCTCCCCCTCCCCCCGCCACATCACTTCATAGTAAGAGCGGCCGCTCCTGAGTTTGTGACTCTAGAGCTCCCACAACCACATCAAACGCACTGGTCATCCCACTTACGGGGCACTCTGTGTTGCAGGATTCATGCTTTAATTCTCCAGGGATAGCTGCTGTATGACCTGACCTGATCTCCTCCAGAATCACAGCCATAAACATCAACATGCTAGTTCATAATGAATACAAAGAACCAGGTGCACAGCACTGCTACACCAAGCTTTCAACGTTAGCAACTGTGAAGAAAGGGACTCTTTTTAGGTGGATGTGATCAACGCTTGCAGAATTTTGCAGTCAGTCAAACTGAACGGGAGCCAATGGATAAAGTGGGCTGACTCATTGCTCTATGCTGTATTCTGTGGTGGTAAGAACCAAAATATGTGTGACAATTTTGCATACCAAGGGATAAAGCCCGCTGGTGAAAACCATATTAATGTATGATTTGTTTGCGTTGGCTTGAGACCATTAGAGCTGTCTCAAGGTAAGACCTAGAAAGCAAACTCATCACACCACACTAAAGCTGTAACATTTTATAGGCCAAGACTTATACGTTTAGAAATGATTGTCCCATTTGTCAACAACCTGTTAAAGACACATTTATACACAATGAACATTCATCATGTTGCATCATATCGTTATCCCACTGCTGTACATAAATATGGCTCCTAATGTTAAGTGAGCATCACCTCATCCATCATTAGCTTTAGAATTCTAACATTCAGAGGTACATGATTTTCTGTGTGATCCTCTCATTGTTATCAACCATCCCCCAACCCAATCCACCAGATCTTTCACCCTACTTGCACTTTCAATGTAAATGTATATGCACTCTTTGTTTAGGCTATAGTAAGGGTGTTTAGCACGTTTCTCGGTATTCTCAACATTAGCAAATAAAAGCAAACTGACACAGAAAGATAAAGTGATTTTTCCAAGATCATAAAGAGGGTCTCACTGTGTATCTGGTTTGCACATTACCACTGGGTAGTAGGATTGATGATTGATGTTCATTAGCCACCATCCACTACACAATGCAAACTAAGTATTGTCCATCACTGGCGTGTTCCTTCACTAGTGGAAGACACAACTCTCCTCTGACTGACAGTGAGGGCTTCCTTTGTGAAGGCTGAGATCTACAGAGATCTAATGAACCACTAATCCACTATAGCCTTGACAAGCAATTTGGTAAATGGAGGCAGTGGTAAAGTGTGCACCTGGCCCACATGTTGATGACATTTTGCTAGTGCAGGTGTGGGGAAGTTGCAAAGGAACACTTGTGAGTCACTCTGAGATTTGTGAGGTGGGTGGGTATCGGGAAAATCGCATACACAATGGACAATGATATTTGCACCCAATTCTCCATTTTCCAGATGAAAATGCACTGGATGCAAAACAGCCATTTTTAGCATTTGGCTATAGACAAAGCTGTTATACGCCGAGTGCTAATGCCATCCAAGATCTTTCTAAGAGCTATACAGGACACTTACATTACACACACTGCCATTAACATAACATTATTGCTTAATTGTGACATAAAGTAGTGGCTACAATTTAATGCATGGTCTAATGGTAATTATCTGGCTTACTGTGTTTATTAGAAGAATATAATCAGAATGCAAGAAGGATACGTTGCATTTGCTAATGCTGTTTACATATATAGAGATTTTTTTTTCACTGAAAAAACAAAGGTTAATGAGACATTCTAGTTAGGTGAAAATTTCCGTGATAACAGAATGTTTTAAACTAAAAAAAAATTCACCAGCTATAGTTACATCTAGTAACTATATACTGTGCCTTAAAGTAACTATAAATCGCACCCCCGTCATGCAAAGTCTTCTCATAAATGATGTAAATTTTAAATGTTGCAGTGATGTTTTCAATGATGTTATAGAACATGTCATGAGTGATGTAATATGTGGGATGGTGAGGGCATGAGTTATAGCTACTAGAGAAAAGAAGTCTCTGGGGACTGCATCATCATCAACTTAAAGTCACCTCACTTTGTCAAATCATTATTAAAGCATTTTTACACCCTGCCACTAGGTTCAGGCCCCATTCAGGTTTTACCACTAGGGTATTTTTTCAGACTGAGGTGCTCCCACCTAGATTTGTGCAGGCAAGCGCCCTCTACCCCAGGGTTGGCAGCCCAATTTGTAATGTTAAAGTCCAAAATCCTTTTGAAGTACTCGCCTCCCAGGAGGCCCTGGACTGACTTTACCCCAATTCAGAGGCGGCTACTCAGCCCGGATCTCAATTAGCTAAAAGGTGTTCTGTGGTCGGTGAGCCCTTGGGGCAAGTGGGGCCTTCGAAGATTGGCCCTTCTTCGGCCTCAGAGGAACATATGTCTAATTCAAGAAGTTCTGGGGATAATGGGCAAGGATTAAGGTTTTTGTCATGTAATATTGCTGGGCTCCACAATAAGTTAACTAATCCCGATTGGCTTTCTGTAATTGAAAATGTAGATATTGTTCTCTTGCAAGAAACCTGGATTTTAGATGACTTCAATGTAAATGGTTATTACTCTTTTTGTAATGCAGCCATTCCATCCAGCTCAGGTCAAACCATTGTGGGTTTAGCTATATTGTTCTCCATTAAATTAACAGGTCTCTCTACTAGAATAATCAGTTTTATGCCCCACTTTCAGATGATACTTTTGCAGATTCCATATTCATATGATATTATTTTGATCAATGTGTACAATAACATTTTCAATTCACGAGTGACAACTGTAATTGAGGGCTTGGAGCATTGATTTGGAAACCATTTGGATAGTTATAACAGGGAGACACTGATAATTTGGGCAGGGGATTTTAACCTAAGGTTGTGTGGAAATAATGAACCACCCTTCCTGTGGAGCTAAGGCTAAGGATGGGGGGGGGACTCTTTACATGTCCAACATACACCATTTGGGGAGGCTTTGAATGGGATCATGGTCTCAAGACAATTGGCTTTTGCCAAAGAATACAGGGCGGATGGGACTACCCTACTTCCTACTCATAATGGGGCCACTTATGGAAGCAAGATCAACGTTTTTATTCTATCCCTGGATTTAACAGAAATAATATTTGAGTATGAGGTTAGTGCTTCTTCTATAAGTGATCATAATCCTCGTGCCCTGGTTATTGATTTGCATCTGTGGGGCACTGTAGGGAGATTGGAGAACTTATCATTAACTAATTCGTGCAATAAAGGCATCAGGATTAAATGGGAGAAGTAAGGGGTCCTTCATGCATAATCTTGTTAAGAAGAACTTTCAAGCTATTTTAACACTGACATCAATGGAGGAATCCCCTAGGTCTATCATAGAAGCTTTTAGTGCCTTTTGCGCCTCATCGGAAAAAGGCCTGAGGCTAAATAGAACACCGAATATAATCTCTCCCAAATGCTGGTTCAATCATGCATGCACTCTGGCCCACAAGATGCTGAAATTGGCACTCTCCCAATTCCCCATGCTCCAGGGAAGAAATCCTGAGTGCAAGGAGGTTCTATAAGGCTACCCTTGAGGCCAGGAGATATGAGTTACAAATGCTGCCTGGGAGGAATTGGAAAAGGCTGCTAGACTGAGGGACAGTGCAGCCTTTTGGAAAGATGTAAATCAACCGCTCTTCACTGGGTATGAAAAGCTGACACTGGACACTGTTATCACAGTTGAAGTTTGGGTAGACCACTTTACTAGCACTGTTAATCCCGGTAACAAAGCTGTTGACAAGGATAATAGAGAAGCAGAAGCCCATAATTCAGGGCTATATGGTGTTCTTAGAGAATCTATTAAGACAAAGGACATCATTGATGCTATTACTCAGAGCCCTGCTGGAAAGGCACCTGGTCTGGATGGAATTCCTTTGTATCTCTTTAAAGACAATATCCCACTTTGAGCCCCTGTTTTAACTAATGTTTTTAAGGCATCTTTTAAAGGGGAACTTATTCCATCATGGACAGAAGCTTTACCTGTCTCCATTTTTAAAAAAGGGAACAGAAACTCACCAACATGTTCTGTTCCTATTTCCCTCCTGGACAGCTCTCTCAAGATATTGCATAGGATCCTTGCATCCAAATTAGAGGCATGGACACAAGAAAATCAGGCCTTGTCAAGAGTCCAGTATGGGTTCTGCCTAGGGTTGGTATTGTAGACCAGTGCCTAAATCTTCAGTTGATCATTGGCAAATACGCTAAGGCCAATAGAGGTACTACCCACCTTGCATTTATGGACCTCTCCTGTGCCTTTGATTTGGTCAACAAAGTAAAGCTCTGGTATCGTATGACTAGGATGGGAATTGATCAATTGATCAGGCCCTAATTGGGCTAATACAAATGATGCATTGGGACACTACAGTAATCGTCAGATATGGCAAAGAGGGAGAGTTCTTCCTTAAAATTTACTCCATGCTAAGGGTTAGACAAGGGTGTGTGATGGCACCACTCTTGTTTCTCATTGTTCTATCTAGAAAGATTTGTCCAAAATCAAGTCAAGAGTTCTCCCGGTTCTGTTGTATGCGGACGATGCAGTTTTAATGTCGTGAATAGCAAATGAAATGCACCTTATTTTAGATGAATAGTATAGTTTTATGGCGGGTCTAGATCTTAAAACAAATGTAACTAACCTTTGCAATGAGCATTGGCCTTAAAAATGTGACAACAAGGTTGCTTTACCTGGTGAAGGGGCCAGAAATCTTAAGAGTTAAGACTTTTGCTTATTTGGGATTCCCCCTAGGCCATTATCTAAGCTGGAAAAACTTTTTCAATACTAGGATTGTTCAATGCCAAAGAACTGTGATGTCAGTATTTCCCTTTGC
This sequence comes from Calotriton arnoldi, assembly GCA_963921515.1. NCBI lineage: Eukaryota > Metazoa > Chordata > Amphibia > Caudata > Salamandridae > Calotriton > Calotriton arnoldi. Next base: position 2,769,388 of record CAWUFW010000758.1, on the reverse strand, counting down.
TAGGAGGTTGGGACACAAGCCGATCAGAGAAATGATTAATATATATAAGAGTTTTCGCAATTCCCTGGTTTATCTATATAAAAGTGAGGGTTTTACAGTTAGATTTGCCGAAATTGTTTGGGAAACTGTGAATATAAATGCTATGGCTGTACTCCAGGTGAAGGAGACTTCTCAGGAGAGGCAGGGCAGACTCGACCAGGGGAGCTTTGACAAACTGTGTGCCAGTGCAAACTACAACTTAATAAAATGTTCTCATGGGCATGAGTCTTATCTCTCTTGGTTTTCTAACATGAATCCCAGTATTTTTCTAACAAGATTCTGATTTAACTTGCTGCATTTTTTAGTTGCAGTTCTGAGGAAAGCAGCATTGGGTTCATTATTGCCGAGATGCCCGTGCAACAATTACACCCAACAAAGCACAATTCACTTTAAATCAATCAAACAGGGTTCTTATAGAGCGCTGCTAATCACCCGTTGAGATCTCAAAATGCTGGGGGGGGTGTTCTGAAGTTCAGTCGAAGAGCCAGTTCAGGCGAAGAGCCAGGTCTTGAGGTACTTCGTGAATTGAGGCAGTGAGGGTGATTGACTGAGATGTTCCAGGTTATTCTATCTTGTCATTTATATTCTTCAGCAAGGAAACGCTTCCTGTACCCAATTCTATGCTCATCTAAGATCAGATCTCATAAGGAAGCCTATGTTTTCCTGCAAAAGTTGGATAACATGGAACTCGGTGTTGCTGTGTTAAATTTTGTCCATCTTGCGCCGAGGATCAGAAATGGATATGGGTCAGGGAAATTAACAGCTAGCTTGGCCTCGCAGACATTGAACACATAGAGTTCTTGAGGGATTTAAGACCTTGTTTTTAAGTCTCCCACAGAGCTCTATTGACCTGATATCTTACAATTTTTAATGTATTTTGGACTTCATTTTTAGGAGGTTTTTAGATATTTTTCATATTGCTGTTGTATTTATAGCTTTGATGCTGGGTTTTATGATGATTGTGTGATGTTATTTCTCTATGAACTGTTATTATTGTGCTTTTCTGGCTTATTGAAGGCCGAATAAAGTTTGTTTGACTGACTGACTTGACTGAGTGGAGTGGCGCAGAGGGGAGTGCCATACACTGGAATACCATATAGTGGAGTGGCGTACAATGGAATAGAGGAGTGGAAAGGCATACAGTGGAATAGAATAGAGTGAAGTGGCATCCAATGGAATAGCATAGAGTGGAGTGGCGTAGTGTGGAGTGGCATACACTGGAGTGGCATAGAATGGAGTAGCGTACACTGGACTTTCATGTAGTGGAGTGGCGTACAGTGGACTGGCGTAGAGTGGACTAGCATAGAGTGGAGTGGTGTACACTGGAGTGGCATTGAGTGATGTAGGGTACAGTGGAGTAGCGTACAGTGGAGTGGCTAAGACTGGAGTAGTGTACAGTGGAGTGGGATAGCGGGGAATAGTATACAGTGGAGTGGTGTAGAGTGGAGTAGCATACAGTGGAATAGCATAGAGTGGGGTGGAGTAGAGTGGAGTGGCATAGACTGGAATAGAGCAGAGAGGAGTGGTGTACAGTGGAGTGGCAAAGAGTGGAATAGCGGAGAGTAGAGTAGCATACAGTGGAATGGCATACATTGGAGTGGTGTAGTGAGGAGTGGCATACAGTGGAATAGGGTAGGGTGGAATCGTGTGGAGTGGCATTGAGCGGAGCTGCATACAGTGGAATATCATAGAGTGGTTTGGTGTAGAGTGGAGTGGTGTAAAGTGGAGTGGTCTCGAGTGGAGATGCGTACAGTGGAGTGGCATAGAGTGGAATGGCATAGAGTGGTGTGGTGTACAGTGGAGTTGCATAAAGTGGAGTGGCGTACAGTGGAATGGCTTAGAGTGAAGTGGTGTGGAGTTGAGTGGCATAGAGTGGAATAGCATAGGGTGGAGTAGAGTGCAGTGGAGTAGCGTGCAGTGGATTGTCGTAGACTGGAATGGCGTACAGTAGAGTAGGGTAGAGTGGAATAGCATACAGTGGAATGGTGCAGAGCGGAGTTGCATACAGTGGATTAGCATAGAGTGAAGTGGCGTAGAGTGGAGTGGTGTAGAGTGGAGTGACATTGAGTGGAGTGGTGTAAAGTGGAGTAACATCCATTAGAGTGGGATAGAGTGAAATAGTATACAGTGGAGTGGCGTAGAGAGGAGTAGCAAACAGTGGAGTAGCAGACAGTGGAATGTAGAGTGGAGTGGCATAGAGAGGAGTGGTGTACAGTGGAATAGCATAGAGTGGAGTAGCATACAGTGGAGTGGAATAGATTGGAGTACCATAGAGTGGAGTGGAATACAGTGGAATAGCATACAGTGGAGTGGCATACAGTAGAGTGGCATAGAGTGGAATAGCGTAGAGTGGAGTGCCGTTCAGAGGAGTGGTGCACAGTGGAACAGCGTACAGTGGAGTGACATAGAGTGGAATAGCATAGAGTGGAATAGTGTAGAGTGTTGTGGCATACAGTGGAATAGCGTATCGAGGAGCGGTGTACAATGGAGCGACAGAGTGGATTTGTGTACACTGTAGTGGTGTATAGTTGAATACAGTAGAGTGAAGTGGCATATAGCGTAGTGACATAGAGTGGAGTGGGGTATGGATGTACATTAAATTTGGTAGGAATGTACAATATGGCGTGCAGAGTAACACAAGACAGCGATTTGCATTGCCTCACTTTTCTCCAAATATACCAAGCAACGCAGGGCCAAGTATGATGGCTTTGTGTTGCTTTGTTAATGTGACTTAAGTATTGCATTGCCCAGCAAGACCATGCGTGACACAAGGGTAATGCAGTAGGATAATACATCTTGCCCTTGGTCATATATTGGGCCATGGTATACTGCTATAACTTTGCGGTATACTGTGGTATATGCCGATGGTAAGACAGTATATGATTGGCTAGTGGCTATGTTTACAAAATTAAGAGGGAGCATTATTATTTATACTACACTTTGCCTGTGTTTTGGGTGAGAGAATTACATATTGGTAAGTACTAGGTTTCATTGATGTTGCCTACCTATTACCACTTTATTAACGTGAAAATATATTGGGTCAGAGTACCCCGCTAGTACCTAACAAGCATTGTGTTTTTTTAAAGGAACTTTTTTGTAATTTTTTAAGTTTTGTGGTATTTTTAGAAATTTTTGCAGTACTCTGTAAACTTTTTTAAAAGAATTAAATATGGAAACATTTTTAAAAAAACACTGTACTACACCGTATTTGTGAAATATAGTGTATTACAGTATTTTTAAAACAATTTTATCATTTTTGTTTATTTTTAAGTTCCGTGATACTTCCTAGGTAGTACAGTGGTAATCAGTGATATTTAAAAAACATATATATATAGAAACTTATAATTAATTTTCCTACCTATTACCACTTTAATTAAGTGGTTATAGGTAGGGAAAAATATAAAACCTAATACTTAGCTATATCTAAGGCCCAACCCAGAACAAAGGCAAAGTGTACTTAAAACAACATGGCTGCCTTCAACTTTTGTAAAGGCAGTCATTAGCCAATCACATAATGCCTTGTCAACGGCATGTACTGCGGTACTTTCGCGAAATTTTGTTAAGCTACAGCAGCCACAGATATCACTAAGTTAAAAACCCCTATAACTTTAAAAATACTTATCCTACTTACCTGTACTACCCAAAAGGATCATATACACACAATATATATTCAACTGGGCGAACTATCACAAAAAAACACCCTCCTTATAACCTCAGTGGGGTGGTGTGAGAGATGGGTATGAGGTGTGAGGAACCCATAACACCATGAATCAACAAAGCCTCCTGAGTTTCAGAAAAAGAGCACTAACACTCGTGGATTGTGCCATATTCTTCTTTAATTAAGAAAATGAAGTGGTGGAACATGTAAAGCCACCCAAAGTATTTCAGCTTGGTAGCCTTGATCATGGGTGCCTCCATTTTACAAAGCAGTGCATGAATAATAAAAATAAACAAAGATTGGGAAAATCATATCATATATTGCATTAAAGTGCAATGCAGCATAATTAATTAAAAATTGAGTCAATTTAATATAATGTCCAGTATGAATAACTTACATAAATAATCCAAAGTAGGACTTTCTCGATGTATAATGTTGGTTGCAATACTATAAAGCCTCAGTGAGCAAAGCAATAACAACATTTGTTCTTGCTGTTATTGCTTTTTTCCAATAGGGAAGTCAAACTGGATTATTTATGTCAATTATTCCTGCTGAGCATTATATTAAATTGGCACAGTTTTTAATTAAAATGACGACACCCTTGATCAAGGTCTTCCAGCTACAATGCATTTGGTGGCTTTACATGTTCCACCACTTTGTTTTTTCAGGAGCCTTTGCTGGCACTCAAACACACACACACACACATACACGCACAGAGCTATATATATTTCACATTTTAAATACACAGTCACATAAAAATACACAACATTAAAAATCAACAATAATTTAATAACTTAAAATGGTGAATAATAGTTTATATTAAATTAATTTAATAAATAAATCTATACGTGTATAATTATTTTTTGCTAGAGTACATTAAAGAAAACTGTATCATTATTAAACCACTAATATAGTTTAAAAAATGTAATAATCCATTAAACAAATTAGTAACAATATAACAAGAAATCATAATTAACAAATTAACTAACATATAATTTTAAAAAAATACCCACCCAATCCCAATAAACACAACCCAAGAAAATATAAATAAATAACTAATATTTTTTCAATAATATTAATTTTACATTAACATATACAATAAAATAAAAACATAAAGCAATACAAGAAAACACCATAATGAAAAACTAATAATGAGGTAAGCAATATTTCAAACTTCGATTTAATAGTAAAATAGTTAAAAATAACATACTTACCATCGGCCAACAACGTTTTTGTAGTCACAATATTTTGACCATGATAATATTGGTGAGGCAATATTTTTGAGTTGCTATTTAATTGAAACACCGATCTTGGCTTTGTAAAGTTTTTATGTTTCATGTTGCATAAGCATCATATGTGTTATATTCTTTGAGGACAATTACTGATTGGCAATACAAGACATAGAGTCTGATTACGACTTTGGCAGTCATGGTACCACCGTCGAAACGGCGCCAGAATCACTGCCGCACCGTTGGCGGTCCGATTGCCCTATTATGATGCATACTGTTACATAGATGAAAGACCGCCACGGTCCCGCCGCCGCTTGGAAATCTCGACTGCGGCGGGATAGGCCAATCCGTCTGTCAGAGGGCGGACCGCCAGTGTTACCGCCAGCCCAATCACGATGTGCCTTCCCGCCGGCGTTACTGTGGCGGTCCAACCACCACATCTGAGCTGGCGGAAAGAGAGGGATATAAGGCTGACACTCACCTGTACTCAGCTTCACACATCCTGTGCCCACATGGAGCCGATCATACAAGTCCTGACACTGCTGTTCCTACTTGATGACGTCCAAAACCCACACCGTCGTGGACACAACTGACTGTAAGTCATACTCACACCCATTTCCATCGACTCCTCAGCAAATAGATGCCCAGACTCTCACACATCATCGACATTAAAAGGTAATGTCAGGTAAATGGAATTTCAAATAATCAGTGTGAGAAGCATTCAAAGTTCACAATGTAAACACTCTCTGCAGATTAGCTTTGCCTCTACCAGGGCGACCCCTGAAAGGCTGGGGCCCTGGGCCACAGTCCACTTTGCACATGCCTCAAAACCTCTATGTGCACAGGACCTGTGGATTGAAGTATATCAGGGACAACCAATAACATAACGAAGTGCTATGCATATGTGGGTAATGTGTAAGTGCAAGTCATGAAAGCAAATACAGCAGTAACAGCATTTGTCTCACATTAATATAAAGTAGGCGTAAGGTACACACACACAAATGGGCACATATCAATTAAAAGTCCTAATAAGGTATGCCAATTTAACACCCTCCATGTGTGGATGGAAAAATAACTAACTTTAACATATCAAACAAATATCCAACCTGCATCATAGGGAGAAGTGCAAGCTAAATGATGTTGACATTGGCTAAGCCAAGCTAAAATACTTACCATATGAAATATCACCCAATGCAATATAAGCCCCAATTGGATTTCATACCACATATCCATCCATTAAACATTTCCCCTTGTCTTGTTTAACTGTGTAACTCTAGCATTGGTTCCAGGGTCTGAACATACTAACCACTACAAATGGATCAGCAATGAGGGTTGAAACAAACACAACTGTAGTCACACATCACAAAGTATCCAATAACATCAAATAGTTAAAAAAGTAATGGCAGGAAAAATGTGTTCTAAACAAAACAAATGCTTTATTTTGCAAAAACAATTAGACGTAGTAAACAAAAGGCCAATGGCCAGTCCATTTTCACATAATGTGGTACAGCACACTGCTATGTCACTATATTTGCCCTTCATGACACTGCCAGAGAACCTCCTCACAAAGGGGCATCCATTGGGCATGGCAGGCACCTGGAAGATGTTATTTGGGAGGGGGACGTTTGGGTTTGGGAGGGGTGTCTGTGGGTAGGAAGATGGGGTTTGGAAGAGGAAGGGGTGGACTGATGTTTAGGAGGTGGGGTTGGGATTCGGAGGGGGTTGACAGACGTTTTGAAGGGAGACCCTTGGTTGGGGTGGATGGGTCTGGACTAGGGGTGGATTTGGAGGTGGAAGTGGTGGGTTTGGCAGGGGTTGGAACCTTGTGGAAAGGTGAGTAGGTGGGTTTGGGAGGGCAAAGGGCCAGGTGAAAGGTTAGATCCTCAGTGGGGAACTTGATAATGGTTTTGGGAGGGAGTGGGGTCTTGGAGGTAGAGGGACAGTGTTTGTCTGATGTGTTTGGGACTGTTGCGGGGGCAGGTGCATGTCTGTCAGGTGTATGTGCTGTGAAATGTGTCCGTCTGTAACGCAACTGGTGCTCATGTAAAGCGTTCTGATACTTTCGGGTCGAGTTTGCGCTATATATAAAACAAAAAAAAAGTATGGGTGTGTCTTCTTTCTCAGGTGTTTGTTGGGTGCGTGATCGTTTCTGGCAGTTTCCTAGGTGTGCATAGTGTGAGTGATGTGTCTGTGGATGTTGGTGCAGTAGAAGTGCAAGGTGTGTGTTGTGACTGCTGATGTGGGCATGGGCCAGGGGGTGGAACACAAGGTTGGAGTGGAAAGGAGGCAGACGGTGATTGAGGAGGCCAGGACCTGAAAAGATCTTTGTAAGACAGACATGGTACTGTGAATGCCTTTCAGGTAGACCACCATCTGCTGCAGATGGGTGCCTTGCCCCCGGATGGCATTCAGGAGTGCAGTCTGACACACTGAGACTTTTGACTTGAAATCTCTTCCCATATCCACTTCCAAAAAAGTCTAATGAAAGCTGTACTGATGTAGTTTAGCTATTTATCACATGGAGCATAAAAAAGTAGCCTGGAGACATTGAGGGCCAAAGTTATGGGAGCTAGATACTCCGAATGCACACAGCATAGGACTTCTTAAAGTTATATGAACATTCACAATCCTGCTTGGTGCAGGTGATAACACCATTCATAGATTGCATTCCTACAGGCCAATACACCTTTGAAGGTTGTCGTGTGTCAGTGAATATCTATGACATGAAGATGTGGGATCACTATAGTCCTAATGGGATAGCACATCACAGCACTATTTGGTATAGCAAACACAAATTGCCTTGGAAGGATGAGTGCAGGCACTCACATATGATCTCTACATTTCTACATCTCACTCCCTGATGCCTGTCACTCAGTTAGTGAATGAATTTTGAAACACTATTGCAGATGAACTAACAACAGGGAAATGTACACTGGGCAACATGTAGGCACTAATGCTGATGGCACCAGTGATGTTTGCACACTCATGTCACTGTTGAATCCCAACTTACCAATGGGAAGTGTTGTCCAGTCACTGTATAAAGAGTGTACTGTATGCCATGTCACATGTAATAGGGCCACCATCACATGAGAGACAGTAGTGAGTGAACATCATTCCTTACGCAAGGAAGACAAGTGGCTTGTTTGGTACATTGTTACCAAGAATATTAAAGAACAAGAGATGATTTATCACTTCACTCAGCCATATGTCTGCTCAAGACAGTAAATTGGTAGTGGACTGGACTCTGCTGTGTTCCTGGTCATAAAGACAATAGGCACAGTACATCAGCATGCACCTATTACCAGACCTACACAAATAGTAACTCTTCTTGCACGACGCACATGGGCCTCCCTCAATATTGATGGGTTAATGCCTGCCTGTAACACACAAAGTTGGCAATGTCGAATGTATGACTCAGGCCAGGACTCACCCCCTTGTAGCTGCTGTTGGGCCCTCAACTGCCCATCAAGCTTGGGGTAGGCCCACCCCAATATGCCGGCCATTAGGGGGGTCAGGGTCCGGTGCGTGCCCCGTCCATGTTGGGAAGACATCCTCAACTGGACCTTCATAATCTTCCTTGACAAGCGCCTCAGGTCCTCTCATCTCTAACTGTAATAGATGCTGCGTCGGCGATAGACCCCCACGGTCCTCACCTTCCAGGTGATGGATTAACAAATGGATTGCTTTTGATCGGCATTGACCTGTATGGATACAATAGATGAATACACAGATTATAACTGCAAGTTTTTGGATATCTATTTGGTTGACACACATTTTATTTCCATCTAGCACAAACCTAAATCAATAGTCAACACACTCCATGTATAGTTCTTGCATGCTGAGCACTATAAAGACATGAATACATACTTTTGGAGTCATCTGCTGACTACCCTCAACCCGGTCATGTCCTACACTGACTAAGCCAGCCCACTAACATCATGTAGCCCAGGGCCATCCTACATGTACTGTGATGTGAGCTACTATGAAACACAACACACCATTGTGACATTCTGAAGGGTAAACTATTTGTGCATGACTGTACAGACAGACATCTTTACAGCCAGGCCCATTGACCTGATGCATACGGTCCATACAGCCTGGTATCATAGTATAGACTACAGCCTAACACTTAGGTCACAAAGAAAGGGCAGGCATGTGTGTCAATGAGAGCTTCCTCTCTGGGGATGCCATCACAGGACACACCTTTTGCCATATGAGGCACTGTTACAGGGATGACATCAACATACCCTTGTATTTCTTGTTTAATTGGTTGAATGTAACAAAGCTGATGATTCACATATCAAATTCTCTTCAGAAGTAACCAACTATCTGCACTGTTATTGTGTCACATGTGAAATAGGCGTGTACAGCGCAAGCATGACTTATGGAAAAGTGACAACAGACCTGTGGGAGTAAGGGGCCTGTCATAAGTAAATGACACAGTGACAATGTGGGTGAATGGAACGAAGTATCAGGTCAGGGGGTTACCTCAGCCACCATTCCAAATGTTGTCCATGTAAAAGCAATCAGGGCCACTATTGGTTCAGAAAACTCATTTTGGGAACATACAAGGATCTGCAGGTATACAGGGAGATTACCCTGTGCATCAGTTGTATTGCCACAGTAATTCTGCACCAGCCTCGGCCATGGCCCATAATAGGCACAACTTGTTGTCAGGCCTTGCTCTCTGCAGGCTGAGCATACTGATCCCACATGAACATTACATTTCCACCACTTCAGTACATAAAAGTACATCTTGTGGCCATCCAATACGTGACCTCAAGGTTGTGTGGCAATCTGAAGGAGTCTGTGAAGTATCACTAGCTCTCAGACAACAATTTGGCGAGCCCTGATCTGGGCTGAATGCTATGTGGGCCGGTACACATAGCTAACATCATCCTCAACTGCTTCTTACAGTATACATACACAGTTCACACTGTAAAGCCTATACATTTCTTTGTACATTTACCATGATCTGATTAGCAAATACATCATAGCTACCATGAAGTGTATACATGCATAGATATGAGCAAGCACCACAAGTAGAATCAAGGCCTTACCACACATCACAATAGTGATGCTAGGTATACAATGTACAGTGCTCCACTTTTCATTACCGGATTGTTCTATGTAGGAATCACAAAATGTTACAAGTGTGGCTCCTTTCCTTGGCCGAAATCCGGCTGCTGGGTGTCTAGCTTTGCCCTTGGCCTTCCTCTTACACGTGTGACTGCATTAGAAGGTAGGAACGAGACAAGATCAAGGAGTGCTCAATGCCTGATGTGTCTCCTGTTTCTCGAACCTCCTGCAGAGACAAGTTTGTTTCCCCTTCTGATTGGCTCAAGTAAATCTCTAGGCAGGAGTGTTGGGAATCTGTATTATTCCAACTTAGCTACCATTTGTCCAGGTTTCAGCTGCCCTTCTTTTCCCGTATCCCTTATTTTTCTAAATCTAGATCTCTGATTAGCCATCTGGGACTAGGTGAGATGATGCAAAGATGAGTCTCTCCTTTTCTGGCTTAGGGCAGTAAGTGCTTTAGCAAACATTTGCTGCAGTGCATGTTGCTAAGTATAGAGTTGATTGACTCCCACCCTCTTTCAGCATGTTCTTTATGTTCACATAGGAAATGTGCAAGAAAAAAGTTGTCTATAACGACAGTCAGCAGTGTGAACTTAATGTGAGAGGATGTGGCCTAACGGCTAGGGCGGTCGACTTCAAATCTAGGGAACCGAGTTCGAGTCTTGACAACGACGCTCACTCAACATCCTGTGTTTCTAGGCAAATCACTTAACCTCCTCGTGCCTTAAAAAAATAAAAAATGAATGTGTCCCTATGTAACGCAACTGGTGCTCATGTAAAGCGCTCTGATACCTGATACCCTTGGGTCACGTTTGCGCTATATAAAACTCTGAGAGAAAAAAAAGAGTAATCAGGATTCACTCTGGGACTCAGAGGCACACTGTAGCCTGTAGGAATGGAAAGGATGGAGTTAAACTGAGTAACAATTCGATGTAAGATAGATATCTGTTCCTCTGGTGAGCCATAGAACTAGCGATACAGCGGAAACACTACTCTGATGATTTCATCCACCAAGACGGACAACTCAGCCTCTGAAAAACGTGGATTTTTTTGACGTAACATAACTCTAAATTAAAGTGAGTGACAATGAACAAAAATACCAAGGGGTATTAGAAAAAAATGCAACAAAAGTGTGTGGAGAGTTTTAAACGGGATAGGGAAAAAGGGCTGACCTATCTGAACAAAAAATGGTGGTTTCTGTCTTGCTGAACTGCAGTGGTGAGGCAAAGGATCATGGTCCGGGATGGAGTGTGTTTTATAGTGTGATTTGCAGGTGAACAATTTCTATCCTCTGCACACGCTCAAATCAATTGTGAAAATGTCTTTTTTCCTTTTTTCTTTTAATCCACAACGGCCAGCCAACACATGTTTTGTTGATAGGGGTTGACCCCACGACTTCTGCAGGGCTAAAAAGTAATATGGGAATGTGTATAACAAAATCTGTTCACATGAGAACAATTGTAATATGGTGAACAAACCTTTCACCATATAGTGGAAACCCAAAAAGACGTTTGTGAAAACACATAGTTTTAAAATCCATGTTATCTTAGTGAGACCAATTTTTAATCATGCGCAATTGTATTTTGTATTTTTCAGATATTCGTTATTTATATCTCATCGGGCGACAACAACTCATGCGGAATACACTGAGATTATATATCAATTGTTGTGATCTCAGAGATTCTCTGAGAAAAAAGGTGCAACCAGTTCATAGTGCGAACTGTGCGAACTATATGTGGATTGTGTAACTATATATGCAGTGACAGATTCGTGGACATCCCATTGAACGACCTCATAGGAATCCTTATATGCCCTCTGGTTATAAAGTCTGTGATGTGATAACCCGTGCCGTTATTATGTCACGCAGAAATGCGGACAAGTACGTAGTAGGGAAGGTGCCCTACCTGTCAGGCTCTTTATCTTCTAATGTACAACTCCTACATATTGGAATAAGAGTGCCCAGAGTTACCAATAAAGTACACATAGAAAACATCATTCCTGTGCTTCCAAAACAAGTAATATGTGCTAAGTGGTGATTCTCACCTCTCGGCCGGTTCTACTTCCGACCCGGCTGGTCATAAAGTGCAAAAGACTTCTACTTTGTCCAGGGATTCACAACACTATTATTTTGTGATGAACCCTGTAGAGCAAATAACTAATATTAATATATACGAAGTTACAATCCTACAATTTTCAGACATGATCATCTTTAAGCAGGTGTGCTGATAAAACGTGCCCCTTAATCTCACCTTATTGTCAAGATCAGAATCAGCCCAGTGATCGATCGATTCCCAGTTCCAAAAGTTGCCGTTATTGAAACCAATTCCAAGACTGCCTGTTGGGGCCAAGAGAGCGTGGTGTTAGATAAATCTTCCCTACGAGTGCCGCATACTAAATATTCTTAGTGTCTCCCCATTTCTCCAAGTTTACCGTAGCGAGTATGCTATAGATCTGTGTCTTGTGTCCCGAATTTGCGTTGTGAACAGGAAGCTGTTCACCCGGTTCCGGCTCTATTTCAGTGGTGTGAACGATTCCAACAACTAGAGCGGTGCCGATAGACTGGAAGTGAGTGAAATTACATTTCTGGAATCCGCAGACGGGAATTTCACTATATTGTATTCAAAGTGATGCCGACCTGTGCACGGCTATCGTGTGTGACCTCATCCTCGTCTCCACAATCGTGTCCTTAAGTCTGAGCCAGATAAAAGACCAAATCAAGTGAAATAGTATGTGATAAACTAATTTAGGATCCTGCAGGATCGGTCAGGACATGTTATATGTGCGTGTGCGAATAAAGGTATTCCCCTCCAATTTGGGGTGTCGCAGGGAACGAAAGGGTGGCCAGAAATCCTAATGTATTGCACTTAGAGTCATTGTTTCCCGCTATTCATGCTCATGCTGATTAAACCATTGTAGTGGACAATTTCCTGCGATATGTATACAGTTAAATATATCATATTCATGCTGGTTACATCAATTGTAAAGGATAACTTTCTATGACATGTATAGGATAAATTGAATCATATTTTTTATATTTTTTTATACACTTGAGTAAAAACGAGAATCTTATCATTTTGCGGCTCTAGTATTACAGGTATAGTATGTATTTCTCTTCAGCCACGATCATCCATTCTGACATATTGTAAGTAACATATAATCTATTGCAACTCAGAAATTTCCACTGAACATAGTCCACTGTGTGGCAGTGCATAGATAGAGAGTATTTCGGAGCAAACATGAGAAATATCATAAGCATAAACTCTAAATGTTGGAGTGTGCCCCTGATGCAGGCATGATTGTCCCCACGTGTCACTAGTGACACTTTATTGTAAGACACGGGGCCCGCTTGTAAACTCAGTCTATTGGATCACAGTGAGTGTCAACCATTATACCATCCGTATGTTCTGAACATGTCCATACCTAATATTTAACCCAAGTTAGATCTATCAGTCACCAAGAAAGTACTGCATCTCATGGTCAGTATTGAGACCCAATTCCACAGTTTTGAGACGCATGATCCATGTGCCTTTTGCACGTCTTAGTCTCAACTCCCTATTGCCACCTCTAGGGTTCTGTGCTACTACGTCAATCAATCCCTTTGCTGAGAGCGTACTGCGATGGCCTACCTCCGTCGAGGAACCGCCACAAGCGGACTGCCAGTATAACAGTGTTTTTGTGATTGGCTTGGCGGGAAGACGCTGCCCCAACGGAGTACACAGCCCCAAAATTGCAGTCCGCCATGGCCCAGCCGGGAACCACTCTGTTGACGGCAGTCGGCGGTTTAGGCTGCATGCATCATATTTACGGTGGGCGGAAGACCGCCGGCTCAGCTGTCTTCTTGGGAACACCGCCATGGTGGTACGGCAGTGAGACCAACAAACTCACAATCAGGCTCAAACTTCTTAATTGGGGACTTTGGGGAAATTCACCCTCAGTTTACTTTTGGCTCATGTCAAATTCTCCTAAAATAAAGAATCCACAGAGGAAAACAAATGTCACAGCTGGTCATTTGGCATGGGCTGCAAGGCAATCCTCTGATGGAGATAAATAAATAGGAAAAATAAATACTGAACCATCCAAATCAAGTAAAATGAGCCACATAAAATCAGAAAAATAAAATGTAAAGGAAAGGAATCAGACAAGGTGTTCAAAAGAAATAATTCAGTGTAGCATCCCAAGCCACCAAAGAAAAGATCTGATGCACAGAAAGTCAATGGAAAATAACCTAACATCACCAAGTATTTTCTGGAGATGCAACTAAAACCTGGGCACCCAAATGATTGGCCTGCAAGTGGATTGGGTCAGATTGAAGTGGGTGGTGTCCCTGGACAAAATGTGTACCTTTGCATCAAGAACACATTTTGGAGCATGAAATCCATGCTGGAAAAACACCAGGGCTGTATTGCAACAGAGCTCCAGTGGGTGAGATTCAAGATGCACATGCCAATGGTGAATGCTGAAATTTTTAGGACAGAAGCTATTAGCAGGGTCAGGTGACCAAGGGAGGCTGGCTAGCGAACACCCATTGCTTGATCAGATGTAGCAGTTAGTTAAATTGGAAACTTCCATATTCAGGTATAATTACTTTTTTGGAGTTCTGAAGTGATCCTGCAGGACAAAGTTGAAGGCTGTTCATGACAAGGGCTCCACAAGATCTGCTGGGTCTTGCAAAGGACTTTAGTCAACATTTTTGTGAGAACTCAGAAGCTCATATCAAGCCGAGGTGGTGTGGCTATCCAATGGTTGGATGGATGCTCTTTCTTTTCCTTGACCTTCTGGACCTGCACACATGGAACTATTGTCCTGTGAATCAGGCAAATATCTCCCAAAAGGATGTTCTTTGAGCAGAATGTTCTTAAAGCAGTTTGTCATTCTGGTTTATTTTGGTCTGACCTCAGGGGGTTTCACCCTTCTTTCAATCACTCCCATTTTTACTCTGAGAAAATGAGCTCTAGCATTAGGAATCTCACAGCCCAATGTAACCAGATGGCATTGCAATGCCATATTTGTGGCAGATTGTACACTTTACAACTGCTTATTAACACTAACAATAACAACAAAAATGCAACATGGTGTAATTGAAGATAAAGAAACGTGATGGGTTGATCTCTCTCTTGTCTCCTGGAGGTCCAATTTAAAGTATTCAGCACATTCTGGCAGGCCCCCTCATAATATTCTGAGGTTCGGAGGACTCTTCAGAGGCGGAAGTGGCTTGGATGTTAATTATCACGTGTGACTACATGATGGGATTTTGCTGGTTTCAGGTGACGTGTTTTTTTTTTTGTGGTCTGGAGGTGTTCGGTAGGAAGATAATTATAAGTGTGATAAGTTCTATTGGCATTATGGTTGAAAATTGATGTGCAGATGTTTGATCACCGAGGACCTTCAGTGATATGGTGCTAACAGTCTATAATACAAATGTCTTTGCCAGTGCCTCCGCGGGCTGCATGTAGTGGTTTATTGAGCACACTAACATCAAAATGCAGAATTTATTTTTATTTAGGACTATTGTTTTACCTTTTTCTATTCACCTATGAGTACCAATGCAGCCCTCTTACATGCCCCCATGTTCAAAAAAGACTTTTCTCATAAAGTAATGGTAAAAAGAATGCTTTTGGGGTCAGAGTCATCTCTACAGTGTTGAAGACTCTGGGTCTGGTCATCAAAAGTAGTAATATGAATCAAGTAGCTCTTTACAAGCTCGTATTCCATGGATGTTGATATCTTCAAACCCAGAATGGCTTTAGGCTCTCACTGATGTGTCCAACATTGGGTTCTTAAAATGGGTGTGCTTTACATGAAATGTTTTCTGCAAATACTTAGCAGGGTCATGTATATTAATTATTGCTTAATTCACTACATCTTCTTCCGGCATTCTTGCCTCAATAGGTGTTATTCTGAGTCTGGCAATGTGGGTCATCCACCAAAAACTGGTAGACATGCCTTCCTACCTATTTAGATTGTATGCTCTCAGATGTCCCGTCCTCCCTATTATGAGTGTATTCACATGTGATTACACTCCAAACAGGAAGGACGGGACCTTCACCTATTTTAGGTGGATGTCCCACCTCTGCCAAACTCTAAATAACCCTCTCTGACTTCTTTTCTCCAGACCGAACTCGTTTAGTAGCTTATTCAGGTGGTCAATTGAATGTAGAGGTTTCAAAGTCTCTATTTGTTGATTCTTATTCGAATACATACAATCAAGTGTGTATCCAGTTCAGAGGGTAACTTGGAGACTTTTAGCTGTTTCACAGCATTATATCCCAAATTCTTCACTCATTTCCAGTTGATGATTTTGCTTCATAACTTTATATCTTGCTCTTTTTTCAGCTTACTACCTTGATGAAGTCAATCTCCGTGGATATTTTGCCTACTCCTTTACCGACAAAATGGATCCCCGATATGGCTTGTACAGCTATGTGGCAAATCAATATGAACCCAAGCCTTCACTAAGGCACTACAGAAAAATCATCGACAGAAATGGATTTCCAGGTCTGGCAGAGCCTGAAAGATTCTGCCCTGCGGAGACAACCACGTGTCCTGATTGCCGCTTTTTCCAGACAAGAAAATCCTTGGTGGCTTTTATAGCTTTTATATTTGTGGTCTTTATTGTAACTATTTTCTTGATTATTTATTACTCCAAGAAAGGCAAAAGAAGATATAAAGAGACCCTAGTCCCCCCTTGTCCTTCCTCCTCCAATATTAAGTATAATGTTGCTAAGAGAGTACTGAAATAATTATTTTTCACACACTTTGTATGATTCCTACTGCACTGGGGAGATTTGCACTGGCTACTACTGTGAACATCTTGTTGCAAAATGTAATTTGTATTCAGGGACTGGTGAAACTTGTACTTGTTTTTGTGCTGTGAAATTGTACTTTCCATATTAAGTTTGTTTTGTTGTCAGAACTGGTCATAGAACTTTTTGAAAAATCCTGATTTAAAATAATAATGCAAAGCAAGCTCACATGAGCTTGCAGCTAAAAAACAAAAAATGCGTGGAATGATAGTCTCTCAGGGAGGGTTCCTGGCCAAAGAAGGGGTTTGTGCATTCCACTGGCCACCATGTGCCTAGAATGGCAAAATAACCCATTTTAACCAAACTGTGACACATAAGATTGCACCAGGGGAAACTAGCAGGTGAGGAAATGGCTTGACAAAATATCACACCATAGTTAGCCTAAAAAGACATCATGATATAAATGCAATTTAGGCAGGAAGGCCAAGCAGGGAACCAAAAAGTGAGGCAAAATGACAAAAACTTTGAATTTTTAATGATTTAATGATAATCGGTCCAGCATATTTGTATTGTTCGTTCTGATATCACACAATTTCGATATGCATTGCCGGTTCATCAGATATGGCAATGGACAGCAGCTTAACTCATATATAGAGAACTGAATCCAATATATTCTGCAGGAGGGTATATTAGTATTAGCCGGCAATATAATGTCCTCTTAATTACATTACTGCAAGAACATTTAGCGGGCTCTTCCAGGCAAACACTTGAGCATACTGAAAAAAGTGCTAGCTACATTTTCAATGAATGGTGACTAGTCTACTTAAAGTGCATCATTTTCCTTGCACCCTCTTTTATAATCTATTAAGAGGCCCACAACCACCTCTTCCTCCACTTCCAGTTTTGTTCGTCTCCTTGGAGACTGGCCTTTCCCCGTCATTTCTTTTTGAGTGCCAGGTCAGGTGTCGCATTTTATCTTCAGAAATGCCCATGCCAAGAACTTGAACTCCTGACTCTCTGTGCCTGCACCATAGATTTGGAGAACTGTTAGGGTCTCATTTGTCTGGAATTTGTCGGACTCTAGAAGTGGAAAGGTGTTCCATGCCTGGGCCATTGTTTCTTTTTAAATAATCTTCTAACATTGGGCCACAAAGTGCTTTATTGGTTCTGCACATCAGTCTACATTAACATGCCTAAACTGTTGTGGCTTAATGCAAACGACTACAAGGGCATATCTTTTTATTTAATAATTCTCTATTAAATCTATTTCTCTCTGTTTTTCCAATTTGGAAACTTGTAAATTTGATATCTGCTGTGGACTGACGTAGGAAAAACAGGCCAGTGCCCGGTGTGCTGTGGTGAAATGTTGTAACTGTTTCCTTTGTTCATCCCCGATAATGTGTCAATGGCCTAAAGGGAGACTGCAGAGCAATAGAATGAATAAGCAGCCCATTGCAAGTGTGCTCCACCCTGCCTGCTGCATGTGTGCGAGTGAAGGAAATTGAGGATCAGGATATATGTTCCCCAAAATTCACATGGGATGTCAGGCATTAGAGAAAACCGATCTGACCCCTGACAGCTTAGCATCATCCAGGACCCATTTCTTAGAAAAAGTAAATCCAAAATAATTTATAAAAGTGATCTTGGGAATGGTGCAGCAATTCATATTAAAGTAACATTCTACAAGTAATTTTGCATGAAAGGGTAGCATTTCAATCTTAATTGAGTTATCTGTTTTGGTGTTTATGAGATATGCAGTATTGTGTGCTCGTGCCAGGTGCATGTAATAGGATGGCTCACACTTGGGGTAGGAGGATCAGTCACTCATTATTTCATCAATCAAAGCTTGCAGTGTTCCTTGCATAATGTAGTTGCCAATCACACCATGTGCTATCTGCGCACTCAAGCTCTCAGGGGTCTGGGTTGCCTGTTTGAGTGTGATACCACAATATCAGCTTTTAATCATCAACTTGCAACAATACTGACTGCAAGATATCAACTAGCTCAACATCAAAAAGGTAAATAGAAGAGTTGGAAGATGTTTTTGTCTCCAGTAATTACCATGGTACTACAAAGGGTATGTCCTCCTTTTATGTCTCAGATTTGTGTTGTATCTTGGGGCATATTTACAAGCACCTATTGCCGCTGGAGCGTCACTTTTTTTGATGTTCCTGTGGCAGACGCCATTTTCCATATTTACAAGGTGGCACTAAGCCACTTAGCATGGCTTAATGCCACCTTGGAAATATACCCCTTTCCGCTGCAGTCCCTTGTGGCAACGGGGCATGCAATGGGTGTTTCTGTGGGCGTTCCACCGCAACACCCATTGCTTTTTGATGCTGCCCCAGATTTACAAGGAGGTGTAAATCTGTGGCAGTGCCAAAAACTGACGACATGCAAGAGCAGGTGTTACAATGGTGCAGGAGGAAAAATGCTTTTATTTCTCTTCGTTTGTTTTGCTTTTCTATGTGTGCTTCATTCTGCAGCACACATAGAAAGAGCAAAAAACCATTAATGATTGTTTATGTGCAAGAAGGTGTCCTTTCCTGCACATAAACAATCCTTAAATAATGATGATTTGCTACTTCTATGTGTGCTGCAGAACACAGCACACGTAGAAGTAACAAATAGCCATAATGATTGTTTATGTGCAGGAAGGGACACCTTCCTGCACATAAATAATCATTGCCTGCAGTGCAGGCACCCTTGCACTAGAGCGCAAGGGTGCCTGCGTTGGTGCTAGGCAGCTAATTTTAGTGCCAGGAAAATTGTAGTCAATACGGCTCATCCCAGCGTTTTGAAAATGTCGGAGCGGGGCACTGCCAAATTTGGAGCAGCTGCGTGCTCTGACATTTTCTAGTAAATATGCCCCCTTGTTGGTTGCTGAGATGCTTAGGCTTCGAGGAGCTGCTGTAGGGTGAAGAATGGCTCTCAGGAAGCATTCTGCTGGGTAATGCACAAGGTTTTTGTTGCTGTCAGCATGGCTGAAACCTAAATTGGCCGCCTAGCTATTGTGAGACTACAAACTCCCACAAGATGTTGCAGAATTACTATAGGAGTTTGGGTCCCAGATTTACTAACGGTTTGTGTCTCTTTTGTAACAGAAACCCAACACAAAGTTCTAGGGAGGGATTTACTATCCAATGCAAATCAGGATTTGCTTTGACTCGTACCCCAAAGTAACACAAAGTTGCACTATACACTTATTGGCGTACTTTACATCAAGAGAGCATTCCATGGGTGGTATATGAGCAACAACCCATGGGTTTTGATGCAAATCGCTATCTACAAACATTGGTAGACTGGGATTTGGGCCAAAATATTTCACCTCTCGAGGAAGTCATAACAAGGAGAAATCTTTTATTTTAACTCATTTTTACAACTTTGCACATGTGCTTTTTTGTAAAGCACACATACAAAGTGGGAAGAGCCTTACAACAGAGTTTATGTACTCGAAGTAAACCTTAGCAGTACAAAACCTATGCTTCAGAGAACGCAAACACCCTTGCACACCCTTGCACTATGGCACAAGGGTGTGGGTGTGTATGCTGGCTCATGACTGCCAAAAGTGCGCCAGAGCCTGGGAGGAGAGGAAAAAAGCACCATATTTTAGTAGATATGGTACATTTTTCTCTCTCTTTGATGCAAGGTAACACAGAAACTTTGGTGCAGCATTGCCTTACGTCAAAGAAAAGTAAACCTAGGCTTGGCTTTCCTGAAACTCCACTGCAATCACAGTATGGATGGGTTCTTGGGATTCTAGAAGGGTTAATACAGTAGTGCAGTGGCTGTCTCTGACGTCTGCATTCTGAGTGTTTTAGGAGCAGCCAATTTCTACATCTCTTACAGCTACAAGTGTTTGCTGCCCAGTTTCACTTGTTCCCCTTGTAGCTTTTTCCATTTGATACACCAAGGGCACCCACATTACATATCTTACATTCTTGGAACCCAGTCCAGATGCAGCCTCGTGGTTGGTTCTGCTTGATTCTGTCATACATATTTGTAAAGGTAAAAATACTGACTGAGCTCTATCAACTTCTTTGCTTCAAAGAACTGAATCCATCGATAGGGATCAGCTGTTTGGTGCCTATTGTTACCACATAGGAGGTGGAGGCAGAGGAAGAGGAGGAGAATGAGCCATGGACCTCATTACAGGACAGTCTGGTAAGGGGTTCTGTAAGGAAGGTCTCAATGAGAAAAATATCTGACTTCTTAGATAGGCAGCAATATGGCTGTTTTAGGGTGTGCATACACCTTATTCAGAAAGGACTGGGAAGAGGAAAAGTGTAGCTTCCATCATTATGAGTGGCTTGGTAAATAGGCTGGGTTTTTCCCTTCACAGGTAGTTACCGACACCAGGGTTACCTTAACTTTTGCGGTGTCGAAAATACGGCCATTACGAGTTGGACCTAGTTGGTTCACTAAGAACTGAGGAATTACTAGGGGAATCTGTAATTCCAGGTATGATTGCACAGTTTATTCCTTATTTTAGGCCAGACTGTCACCTGGAGATTTGGGCTTCTTTTAGGTCCCGAAATCTCTGAGTGGGAGTTTATGTTTATGTTTGCGTTTTGTAAAGCGCCTGGCTGCCTGTAGGCTTCCCCGCGCTGATGAGTGCTGTGCTGAGTGCTTTGACCACATGCAAATTAATGGGGAAACAGCCAGGTCTTTAGGTTTTTCCTGAAGGAGATTTTGTTGGGCAGTGATCTGAGGTTGAGTGGGAGGGCATTCCACAGCCTAGGTACCATATGGGCAAACGATCTGCCTCCCCATCTTGCCCGTTTTACTCTGATTGTCCTCAAGAGCTGCAGGTGGGAGGATCTTAGGTGTCTAAGGGGAGTGTACATTGAGATCAATTGTCTGAGCTTTACTGGACCTTATTTATTTATGGCCCTGTGAGCAATGCAGAGGCATTTGAACTTAATTCTGGCTTCGATCTGAAGCCAGTGGAGTTGTTTGAGGGTCTTTTACTGACATGTGACTTGGGACTTTTAATAAGAGCCTTGCTGCCGCATTTTGCACCACCTGGAGTGTCTTTCTCACATATTTTGGTGCACCTATGTAAACAGAGTCGCCATAGTCCAGGCGAGACATTATAAGAGATTGGATGACAGTTTTTCTCAAGTGATCTGGGATCCGTTCAATAATCTTCCTAATCATTCTGAGTAACGCAAAACATGTTCCGGACAGTCTATTGGTTTGATAGTCCATTGTGAGCGTACCCTCCAGCCAGATACCTAGATTTTTTATAACTGGTTTGGGATCAGGAGGGTTGCCCATGTCATTTGGCCAGTGAATCAGGCGTTTGTGTATGGTAGGGTTTCCCAGTATCATGAGCTCTGTCTTTTCTCCGTTTAGCTTCAGACGATTATTTGACATCCATTTGGCCACCTTCTCTAAACAGGGAATCAGCTGTTGGTTTCCTGAGTTAGGGCCATTGGTCAGAGACACAACCAATTGGGTGTCATCTGCGTATGATACAGCTGATATGTCGAACTCCTGCACTATGTTGGCGAGCTCTCGTACATAAATATTAAATAGGGTAGGGCTGAGTGACCAACCCTGTGGTACCCCACAGGTAGTTGGTAAGCGGTCTGAGAAGCAATCCTGTTCCATCACTTGATAGGATCTGTTCTCCAAAAAAGAGGAAAGCCAATCCATGGCTTTGTCCTGGATTCCTACTTCCCTTAGCCTGTCATTTAAGATGACATGATCGACGATATCGAATGCCGCGCTTAGATCTAGTAAAAGTATGGGAGCAGACCCTCCGTTGTCTAATAGCGTCTTGAGCTCTTCTGTGACCACCAGTAATGCAGTTTCTGTTCTATGGGAGGAACGAAAGCCCATCTGGGATGAGTGAAGAATGTCATTAGCTTCCAAAGTTAAGAGATCTGTGGTGTTTCTGCAGATCTCATGATTCCAATCGAGCCGGTAACTGCTTTTACCTGCCCCATTGTAAGAAGGGGCCACTCTTAATGAGGGCATATGTGTAAATAATATTACCAATCAGATAATTATCTCAAAGATTGGGCAACAGCACGGGTTGCTGTGATGCAAATAACTTTGTGTATAACTGTTCACACCACATGGAACACTTCCCCTACCATTTCTGTTTAACAGTGAATCATCCGCATTTCTGACAAGGTCTTAAGACCCAGCTTTGGAGCCAAGCCAGCCTAGTTGCATAGTCACTCTTGTAGTTTCAAACTCCAGAACATGTGATGCACTTTCAGGTATATAAATGTAAGTACCAGAGCGGTGCAGTGCAGAAATACATAGAATCGGGTTTGAATAAGACTTAGAAGACATTTAAGTGAATTTGACTGTAAGGCAATAGAGGAAAGAGAGATCAAACAGTAGCCAAGGAGACACCTAAAAGAGCAAATCACATTTGGCTCAGCTCTGGTTACTTAGCGTGAGCAGCAAGGCAAGCCTCCAGGGAAATGTACATGAGGTGTGGTGGCGAACAAATGAAAACAAACATTAGTACATTAAAAGAAATAAAGAAGTTAAAGGTTCAAGTAAATATGAATAGACTTGATAGCAAGATAAAATGTCATAGGTGTATAGATATTAAAGTTAAAAAAACATTCCCATAACAAAGAAACTGTTTAGTGGCAGTCAGTGGTTAAACTGTAATATCATCAAACAATAGGAAAGTCTTACTGGGGCCCGGGGACAAAGTGAGGCCGGGCCAGAAGTGCATGTGATCGGATTAACTTTGGGCCTTGGGCTGCACAAGGATTTTACATTGATTTAGAAAGGTTTTGGAAAAGTCAGATGTGCGGGGTGAACCCAGACTCTCTATCTGGTTCCGTTCAGAAAGGGAGTGGTCCCAGTCTAACAGTTCAAAAAAATACATAATTAAATGCCAGTAAAGAGTTCAATATTATTTAATCATATTGAGCATCAGAATAAATCTGGAACAGCGTATTATATCAAGTGCCCCACGAAGTGGGGGAAAGAGGGGGGAAATAGTAAGGTGCGCTTTGTGAGGATTGGGGAAGTGAAAGAGAGAGGTAGTGACATCAAATACATTACAAATAGAGCCGGCTTCACTCGGCTATACAATAACCATGGAGACATTTAAAAAGCTATTGTTTGCAATACACTATCACAGTGAAGCAAGCACTGTTGATCAAACTGGCATAGGGCAGAGATGTAGTCGACGTTTCAACCCCAAAAGGTAAGTAGGCTGTTTGGGTCCTTACGTCGGGGTCTTCCTCAGGACTAAGAAGGGGGCACCTGCTTCGTTTCCATTTCCAGGAGACAGACGCATAAACTGAGATTTGGTAACTCATTTGAATAGAAATAAGGACGAGATTTTGTGTTTCCTTTTCAGTAATTATGGAACCACTGGGCCTTAGCAGATTTCTACATTAATTCCCTGACGCAAGTAGTGTATGTGAGGAGGATTCCCCCACTACACGCTATAAGTGACATCGGTCCGTTTTGCTGTCATTTCGGAGCCCTATAAGCCCATCAACATTCAAATCCTCCATCCAGTCAAGGGTGGTTTCTGGTGCCCCCTTCTTAGTCCTGAGGAAGACCCCGGCGTAAGGACCCAAACAGCCTACTTACCTTTTGGGGTCGAAACATCGACTACATCACTGCCCTATGCCAGTTTGATCAACAGTGCTTGCTTCACTGTGATAGTGTATTGCAAACAATGGCTTTTTAAATGTCTCCATGATTATTGTATAGCCGAGTGAAGCCGGCTCTATTTGTAATGTATTTGATGTCACTACCTCTCTCTTTCACTTCCCCAATCCTCACAAAGCGCACCTTACTATTTCCCTCTTTCCTCACTTCGTGGGGCACTTGATATAATACGCTGTTCCAGATTTATTCTGATGCTCAATATGATTAAATAATATTGAACGCTTTACTTTATTGTTGTGTAATTTGAACTAATGCCGGCTGGCATTTAATTACGTATTTTTTCGAACTGTTAGACTGGGACCACTCCCTTTCTGTACTGTATTCTACCCAGGTCCCAGGACTCATCTGGGTTTACCCTTTTGTGTAACTAACTCTCTATCTGGTTAGGCAGAATCAAAGCTGGATGCTGGAAATTCACATTTGAGGATGAAAATGTGCTGAGTGGAACACTCCTTCTATCTGAGGAAGTTGTGTGTTTCGCAGGGAGGAGCTACAAGGCCATCCCGGTCCTTGCATACTCCCAAAAGTGGATGTTTTTCCACACAAAAGATGCTGTATTTCCATAAACAGTAAAACAGCAGGTAAAGACAATTTTACTAAGCAAGTAACCCAGTCCACTTTAGGATAGGTGGAACGGGTTTGCTATAAGCTAGACAACAGGTCCCAAAACTCTTCCAGTACTTCTTCTCCTGGGCATTCATGCAATGAGCAGCAGGTTTCATCTGTTCCAGAACTTTCAGCAGCAGGCATTGCTAGGCTGTATAAGGAGGCGAAAAACATGCTGCAGCGGGGTCGGCTTTAGCACTGGTGGCACCCGATGCGATAGTCTTTATTGGCGTCCCCCAATGACTGCCTTCTCCACGATTACCTCACTAACACCCTCCAAGGGTGGCCCTCATCTCTCCATAGACCCACTCTCACATGTATTTAATATCTTTTATATCGCTACTCCCACCATTGTAGGATGTCAGAGCACTTTATACCACACACAAATTATACAGAGAGAGTGAATCATACAAGTGTGCAAATCAATTTATTGGATATGTTACATAAGACAAAGAGGACTACAAGGTGTAGGGGTCACGTCATTCATAATGATAGGCAGTATATTTTAGGAGTGCTTTTAAGAGTGTGGAGATGCACAAACTCAGAATTTCAAACGTAACACAGTGGTTGGGGTTGGTCTACCCAAACAAACCTTTTTTAGCAACCTGGGATAACGAAAGTCACTGGAGAAAACATACGGTTCTAGTTCCTCGCTCTAACCTAAAGGTGGTGGAGTGAGCCTTCCTCCGGCTCTGCAATCTTTCCAGGTTCCTCAGCACCTCTTCCTCTCCTTTCCATACTCCATCCTTCTCGATTGTTGACACAGATTCGAAGTCGAAGGGACAAGGGCTCTCTCAAGTGCCCCATCCTGAAAAAGGACAACTATATCTGGGCACAGACCATTTTATTATTATTATTATTTTTTTTTTTATAAAACCAAGTGGGATGTCACTTTGCAATGTTAATTCAATGTATGTGGTATTCGATTGGTGTAGTTAGTGTCTGGATCCTGCAATCTCTCACTGCCAAATGTCATTCAACATAGTGTAATCAAATAACACATTTCATTTGGTATAATTTGAACTTTAACACCAGTGTTACTGAATTGTTTGATAACATGTGGTAGATATTACAAGATCTTATCAAAAATGTATCATTCTCTTTGATTTAGTTTGTGCAATAGAACTTCTTGTGGGCATGTGTGGTGGTAAAAGAAGAAACCACAGTGGGGTCACAAAGAAGTCACTGCGGGGTCTAAGGAAGAGCTTCAGCAGAATGAACTGACAAACCTGTTCCTTAACCTGAATGACAATCTAGATTGTTGTTGTTTTTTTTTGCTTCTACCTGATATTTGTAAATACGTTTTACAAGAATGTTTCTTCACGTAGGCCTTGACCATTTCTTTGGAAATGCGGTCATGAGACAGAAATTTTTATAAACACTGTATTAGACATTGTGAAGGTGTTATGTTGCTAATCGCTTTGAAAATTCGTTTTTGATGCCTATGAAAAGCAGAGTTTGACTTTTCTTAATATTGTAATTTGCACAAGACGCGATGATAAAAATTCAAATTAATTATTTGATATTTAATATTTTTATTTATTTAGAGCAACTAAGGACGAATTCATGAAAAAACTACAAAATATGTGATTTGTAAAATAAAATAAAAATGTAAATATGGCATACAATAAAGTATGACTACAGCTATGACTATGCTTATGTGTTTTGTATTCAGAGGGGTGAAAGGGCCGGCAAGAGACGCTTCAGTGAGAGACTTAGACACAGGTAAATCTGTGGTTCAAAAATGGTACAAAAATAGCTTCTTGCGCTGTGTTTTTTGCATTTCAGCGCCTTGAGACCCTCACGGGTGAGTAGTCGTGCTTTAAAAAATTACTGATTGATACTGATAGATCATGCTTCAGGGCGAGGCCAGGTGAAATGATACCGATGCATGTTTGTGACGAAAGTCGTCCTAGTGCGGCTAACGTGCTATGTGCCCTGTGGCTCTCTTCTGCTCCCCAGTCTAAACCTTTTGAGCCTTCAATGAGGGTGAAACTGTGTGACTCCGAAGGGCAATCCCACTAAAATGAATGGTTTTGACCTACAAATACGAGTGAGTTGGGAGGTATGGTGTTTTAGGACAAATCTCTGAAGGGGGATCATTGATGCAGGGAGAGATATCAGCTCAGGCCACTGTGCACCATTAAGATTACCAGGCTAATGGTTGATGGTCCAGCTGCAATATAGTCTTTTATGCCAGCTCCCTGCCGGGTAGGCCCGCTTCACTGCCAATGTTCCTATTCATCCTTATCATCATCACAAAATGCATAAGTTGTGTAGCGCAGGACACGCTCTGGCCCTATGGCCATGTTCTAAGCAAACTTCAGGCAAACTGAGGCACTTCACCAGTGTTATCTTTCAGAGTAATGCTCACCTGCTCACTGACGTTCATAAAACCCGGCTCAAACTTCCGTTTTCTCGAAAACCCTCACGCCCCATACTTCCTCCTCCCTCTACCCCAAGAACTCCCATCACTCGTCTTGCCAGCTCCTTTTGTTGGGTACACTTCAGTGCTTGCTGCAAAATGTCAGGCTTAGCTCTCTGAATTCTACTGACTAAGTTACACCCCATGTAAATGGTGAATCATCTCCTTAGAGTAAAAATTAAGAAACAGATGTTATGTTATGTTATTAAAATTTGTAAAGCGTGGCTGCTACCCTGAGGTGTCCTGGCGCTGAATACTGCCCAATTGGTTACTGCGAAGTGCGGGATCTATGCTGTAAAGAGCCAGGTTTTCAAGTCCCTTCTAAAAGAAAGGAGCCAGTTGCATTTCTAAGGTGAAACGGAAGGCTATTCCAGGCCTTAGAGGCGGAGGTAATGAAACTCCTACCACCCCACAAGGCCCTTTTGACTAAAGGGATGCCCACTTGTTTTGCTGTCAACGAGCGCAAAGTTCAACTAGGGACGTACCATTGGAATCGTTGTTTAAAAAATTCAGGGCCATTACCATTTAATGCCTTGAAAACTGTACAGAGGGTTTTAAACTGGGCTCGCTGTTTAACAGGGAGCCAGTGAAGCTTTCTTAGTTCCCTCTTAACTGATAATGATACACATTTGAAAAAAAATGTATTTAGTTACTTCTTCCTAGAACTTTGATCCTGCATAATGGAATGTTTTCACTTGGGTCATTTTCTACGTGTGTATAGTTTGTGCTGCCTGTAGATGACTGTATGGAACGATAGTG
The DNA here is from genome assembly GCA_963921515.1 of Calotriton arnoldi. Taxonomy (NCBI): domain Eukaryota; kingdom Metazoa; phylum Chordata; class Amphibia; order Caudata; family Salamandridae; genus Calotriton; species Calotriton arnoldi. The sequence continues at coordinate 2,741,188 of CAWUFW010000758.1, read as the reverse complement.
GGCTTTTCAGACTTGCAATTGCTGCCAGGGTGAGAGACCTAGACACTGCCTTCCTCTACAGTGGTGCCAGCTTCTTCACAATGCCCCTTAGTGAGCATCCACCTGGCTGAGAGTGGAAGAGGGGCATTCAGAATTGATCCCCCTAAAATAATTCATTATTCATCTCAAACTGTCAACAAGGGTGTGCATTCTGCTGCTGTTGTTGTATGATGTGAATGTCTGTTTAGTAGCAAGTGAACTGAGACCACCAATTCATTACGAATAAGTGTTCTAACAAAATCTTTGCTAGTAGTAAATTTTAGATCACAAATCGATCTGTGTCAAATTGAAACTAGGGGCATATTTATTAAAAGTTCATGCAACGCAGAGTAGCAAGCAAAGTTGTTGTGGTGCGCTGCGTGATTGGAAAAGAGCTGAAGAGCAGCATATATGGCGCTCTTCACCTCTCCCTAGTCTGGCACACTTGAGGCTGCCTAGTGCTAACGCAGGCCTTGTTACGGCGAAGTAATCTCCTGCACAAAAACAATCCTTAGAAGTGTATTCATCTTTTATGAGTGCTGCAGAATGCAGCACGCATGGAAAGAGGAAGTAATGAGGAGAAAGATAGATATTTCTCCTCTTTATTTCTTTGTTGGGTAGGCACACCATTTTGGCACGAACACAGGTTTACAAGTCTTTGTAAATCTGGGTTTGCATCAAATACATTAATGGAAGCATGCCCATGCTCCACCCATGGAACACCTACCTGACGCAAAGTAAACGCAAGGCAGCACTGTGCGCTGCATTGGCGTTACTTTGTATTTACTAAATCACGCAAAGCCACACAAAGTGGCTTTGCATGACTTATTAAATACCAAAAATGATTTTGCGTCGGCTGCACCACAAAAGTGGCCCAACCGTGATGCAAAATCATTGTACATCTGGACCTTGATTCATTAAAATAAAGATTTCTGAACTCAGTGCTAAATTACTATGACACAGAAGACCTAACTTCTATCCATAGACAGCTATTCAAAAAATGCCAGGGGTAGCAGAAATGACATCATCCACCCTTTGAACCTAATGGCATAAAAGAAAGTCACATCATATGACCTTTGCTCTTCATGTCTTCCTAAGAAGTGTCTTCACATGACCATTGCTCCTGGTGACATCACTATAAATAATATCTCTACAATGAGTGCAAGATTAACACTATACAGATGCCATTTCTACCTTTATTGTATGATTTCATGTTTCTTTCATCACCCTTAGCTCTCTCACAGTTGTGCCTCAGTTCCTGCCTCAACCCTGTTGCTGTTGGTCTCTTGTCACATTCATTCCTCTTCTTCCTCTTGCCTCCACCTCTTCCTGTCATACTCATTTCCATCTTTCACAGTTTTCCTAGCTCACACTGTCCTGCTCTCTCCTCTCTCCCACTATACCTCTTAACTACAACTCTGTAATCCTCTTACATCCATCTTCTCTTATTCTCACAGCTCTCTCACATGTTCCCTCTCACTACAACCTCTCATTCTCAATCTCATCGCTCACATCTTTCCCTACACATCCACCTCTCATTTTCCCACTGTTGTATCTGAATCATACTCTATCCTCCTTTTCTCCTGGGTTTTTTGCACCCCCAGTATCGGGGTTCTTCTGAGGTCGCTTTTTACCTCCAACTGCATCACTTTCATCCTCTGACAATTATCTGTAGCTGTGCCACCCTCACATACATCCCAGGTTCCCTCACAATGCTACCTGTCTCATTCTCCCTCCTGTCCCTATTTCTCATTGACCTATGGGTCTTTAATTCTCTCAGCTCAATCCCATACAGTCTTCACCCCGATTTTTGACTACTATTTATAGCTCCCCTTGTGGTTACTCTCTCTCTCTACCTCTAACCATCTTCTCACCTCAATATCTTCACTCTTATCCCATCTACCGCAAACGTTGTCTGGCCTTCATCTTCCAGACTCCAACTCTGGAGAGCGGCTACAGTATGGAAACAGCCTGATAATAATGACTCTTCAAGACTCTGCCAGATGGATAGTCAGATGCAGTGTTAAAAACTTCAAGAGACGAGCTGCTACGCAGTAGTGGTATTTACCAAGCTCAAATGCTCTCCTTGGTAGGTACGGTCATCAGCAGTGGAGTAGAAAGAGAAGCAGCAGCGGCTCCTCCGCACGTCAGAGGAGCGTCGCCCCACTGGCTCAAAGCCAGCAGATGAAAAATATAACGATATATCATTATCGTTTTATTTTTCACCTCCTGGCTGAGCCAGCGTGTGTAGGGAGGTGCGGGGCAGGGCCATGGCAGGGAGGAGTGGAGTGCACTTCTAAGTGCGCATGTCTGTTTGGCCGGCCATCTTAGGCAGGCCAAACAGACATACGCAGATAGGTTTCTCCAACCCAGCTGTATTGCACAGCCATGTTGGAGAAACTGCACAGAAAGAGAGCAGCGTGGGGATTGCACAGCGAGTCTCTGCTGCTGTCCCAGTGTCTGCTGGGACCAGGAAGAAGAGGAACACCTAGGCACGAGCAGCTTCCGGTAAGTCTTTTTTTTTATTATTACTCCCCTGCGCCCCTACATGCTACTTCTGTGCTCCCCCTCTACCCACCCTACCACTCCATATCTGTGTCAGCCGCCACTGTAGAGAAGGTCATCCAACACCTCCTAGAAGATTAGAAAATGAAGGCAAATGTATTATATAAGTGAAAACAGCATTGCAGAGGCTTGCCTCAAAGCTTTGCTAGACTCAGCAGACACAGCAAGCAGGCTACTCTGCACTGGCCACGCCAAGGATGCCCGGTCTAACACCCAATATTTAGGACACCTCTAAAAGTCTGAACACCCAAAAATTACCTCAAGCGGTTCTGCCCCGTGTTGATATCGCACATAAAGGCATCCTTCCCAAAATCAATTAGCAGAGTAGCATAAATACGTAATTAGGATCAGTCAATCACTGATTTCTAGATAAAGAAACTTAATGGTTTTATTAAAGGAATTCTCAGAATCAAGCGGTACAGAATAAATGCCATGAAGGCTCAAATGCAGAATTATACAGTGTAGTCAAAATCAGAAATAATCCCAACTTCCAAGTGAGCATCAAAATCAGAAACAAAAATAGGCAGCATCCCTAGTAAAAAAGAAAAATCTTCAAAAATCTGTCTCACCCCCAAAAACAAGGGGTTCTTATACAAAATTATTGCATAACAAATTAGAGAAACAGCTAAATCATCAAAGCATGATCACAAGTAACAACTCTCTTGGGAAATCAGAATAAGACATGATCATTTAATTACATAAGCACTATCCCTTTTTAGGTAGTTATCCAGCATCTTCCATGCTATCTCCGTCTGGAAATGTTCAAACTAATATGTAATATTTTATCAATAATTCTTTACACAAATGAATAAAACTAGGCTTAACAATGGAACTACAGCAGAAGGCCCTTGGAAACTGCTACAGTAAGGAACACTAGGAAGTTCATTCAAAGCGCAACAGTAAAAATCCATTACATCAATTCGTCTTCGCTTCTGCAGAGGGCATGAGGAAAGAAGATGCGCAGGGGGATCAGATGGGCAGAGTGAATGAAAGAACAGCATTTATTTTATACAATATGGCATTTTCACATAATTTATATTATTAAACACACTTCTGTACTCCACATAAAACTCGTTTCAACTACAATCATGGTAATTCATTATTTATGTATTGGGTCTAACACAGAAATCATTATTCAACATTATTATTTTTAGACGAAAATGTAAGCCCTGAAAAACGCTACCACACCTGAGTTGGTGCTAGGAAGCTCAAAGTGCACTAGTGCAGGGAGATCTGGTATCCCGGATTTCAGGTCTTTCAAACTGATCACCAACCTGAATCCTCTTGATGCTTTCGGGAACATGAATATCTGAGAGTACACTCTGCAATCCGTCTCCAGGGGAGGCAAGGGAATGATAGCACATTTCTGAAACACTTTTGTAATCCCCTTTTCTAATGCAGAACTCTTAGGGCCTGATTCCGATCTCGTTCGGAAAGCATTCCTACCTAATCGGTCCCGGAATGCTTTCCAAACGACTCGGATCGGGGAAGTCCGACCGAGCGATTTGGATGTATCCGGGTGCTTTTGGATAAAATTCGGTCGGACTCCCATTGACTTCAATGGGAGCCTGTGTGCTGAACGAGAACACAGGCTCCCATTGAAGAGAGGGGTGGCTGGGGACAATCGTGCACCCTGTGGTGGGCCCCCCTTTGTCTCTCCACATTGTGCATGGTTGGAAAGGGTCCCTTGGGTACCCCCACGGGCCCCATTCGGAGTGCCCCGGGTGAAAGGGGGCCTGCTATAGGCTACCAAAGACAGATTCTGGCAGCCGATTCGTTCCGGAGAAACCAATTTGAAAGCCTGTCCGAATCGGTCATCGTACTCGCTCGTTCGGAAACCGAGTCCACACAGCTGTACGATTCGGCTCCGAAAGATGCGAGCTGTCTGAATGCCTTTCGGAACCGATTCGGACAGCCCTATCGGTTTCCAGGCATCGTATTCGGTCGTTTGTAAGTGTGTACGTTTCGGTCGAAAACAAGGGCTCCGGATCGGATTCAACAAACACGAATCCGATTCAGAGCCCTTCCGAATGACATCGGAATTGACCCCTTAGTAGGTAGACAATGCCATGTAGTCATTCTCAGACCTGAAGGCACGGTTGGCTTTATAAATTCTATTTCATAACTTTGGGATACCACTTTTAAAACCCACCAGTCAGACACTAAAAAATTCAATGCGTTCTGAAAAACTTTCAGACATACACTGACCATAGCATCTGGTTGATTAATAGCCCTCCAGTCGGAGGAAAAACAAATTCTTCTGTTATGGTTGGAAGCAAGAATGCTCTTTCACTGCCGGTGGAATAAAACAGGCTTTTCCAGCATTGCAAAACAAAGAGGATAAAAAGGAAGAAACAAATCTGTGACCTAGTTCCTTAAATAGTGGCATATCCTTTTTGAATTTACACTGGGAAAGAATATGCTGATGCGGCAGAGCTCCTAGTATCTCAATGTTCTCGTGTAGTCATTATATAAGAATCTCCACTGGGAGTATGAACATTTGATTGTTGACTGAAAGCATAAGAAAGGAGGAAGCATAAGAAACACATTTCAAATTACAGTGAAACCAAGTTGGCTCCACAAAAAGGATAGAGAGGATGATGTCCAAACTTTGAAAGTTTTATTAACAAATTAGTCAAAGTACAAAGCCATCAATTAGTAGATCCGTTTATCCAAAAATCATATACATCTATATCGTTCTGCAGTCTAAATTTGTATATTATAAAGATAAAGATGTGAACTATAGCAATGTAAAGAGCACAGAACCTTAAATAAATGGGTTCTATAAAGGAATTTCCCTTTTCTAAATAAAGCATCATAAGTGGCAAGGGGAAGATCAAAGTGGAAAGTGTCAGCATCAAATGGACCAAGTTAACCTTCTTGGGGAAAGAGTCAGGCATTCAAGCATGAAGCTTAACACCCAGGACAGGTAATATAGGCAGAATTGGGAAAGGTCTTCTCTGTTTGAAGTCCGGACAGGATCTGCTAAACTAAGCTAAGAGAAACATAACTAATGACCAATGGAAAGTTCTGGAACCTTCTTCTGAACAGTTCTCACCAAACGGTCAATCAGAAGATGTTCTTCTCTGGGAGCAGGTAGATGCCCTACTTTCCCAGCACTGGACAAAGAAGGTGTACCATCTGGTACACGAGGATCTCTCCTTTCCCCACATACTACGGGGCAGATTTACCATGGTATTACATTACCTTTGCGACACACTTGGTGTCGAAAGCGCAACACAATACCTAACTTAGATTTACCAAGCAACGCAAGGCCACCTTGCATGGCCCTGCGGTGCTTGGTAAATCTGGAGTAACGAAAGGCAGCGCAAGTCGCTCCCTTGTGTTAGTCTGCCCTGATAAGGTGTTCCATTGGTGGAGCGTGGGTGTTCCCATGCATCCACCCATTGATTTTGGTACATTCCCAGATTTACCAAGACTTGTAAACCTGGGAATACATCAGAATGTGACGCCTTCCCACTGGAGGTGCAACAAGGAGAACTATCTTTATTTCTCCTTGTTATTTCTGCTTTCTAAGTGTGCAAAAGGAAAAAGCCTCAGATAATTGTTTTGTGAAGGAAGGTGTCCCTTCCTACACAAACACAATCAAGTCTGCAACGCAGGCACCCTTGCACCATGGCTCAAGGGTGCCTGCGTTGGGGCTAGGCAGAGAGCAGGGTTGCGCCATATCTTGATATCTCAATAGATATGACGCATTCCTGCCCTCTCCCTTTCACGCAGATTAGCAAGTTGTCTTGCTGTGTTGTGTTGCGTTGCATGAAAGAATGATAAATCTGGCCCTACATGACCAGAGCCAAATTCTACTTATTCCCAGCTATCCCACAGTACAATAACGAGTCTATTCTAACTAACAAGGATTCTGATAAAGCCCCTGCAGAGAGAAGAAAATTACACTGCATTTATAAATGAACAATTAATGTGACTCGGGCCAGGTTACAAGGTAGGCCTACTTTAGAAAAACATGGCATCCAAACAAGTGCAGTTAGCATGAATAAATACATCAATAATATTTTGGTTATATATGTGTAGCTCTCGCTATGCATAAATACAGCCACCTACTGTTATTCAATCAGTATGACGCAAAATGATTAATAGAATTATCATATAATGTGTACATGTGATGTAAGCATGCATGAAGTGCCAAATTGACCTTCTCCAATTCTCCGCCAGATGGCTAGAATAGCCATCACACAAACAAATCAACCTTCTGAGACCATTTCAAAATGTTATCTTCAACATCTTACATCTAGAGCTCTCCAGCCCTTTCATCTCATCATACGCCTTACACTGTTTCTCCTCCAACTCAACATCATCCCTTTTCCTTTTGATGCTCTTTTCTTCAACAATTGTCTTCTAAGTTCTCATATATTTAAATCCCTTCACCATAACAAATTAGCAAATTAACCAAATGCCACTGATCAATATAGGCATAACTACAGTGCCTAAACTTCCTCTACCAATATTGCAAACCCAACCACTTATAGTGGAAAATCCTTTTCCAACTGCTTCCCATATTATGTTCTTCACATATCCTCTTATCTCCTTACTCTGGTATAAAGGTAAAACATCGTTGAACCTTCAGCATCTTGCAAACTCTGCCCTCCTTTGCTAATAAGATATCAAATGCAAGTCTATTCTGATGAACCATAGATCTAATGGCTATCAGCTCAGTATCAATAGCTAGTAAAGAACCAACTGTACTAGTTGCATGTTTGTCCACTAGTGTGGAAAGCGTTCTCATTTTTAAATAATTCAGAACAACACCCACTGAAGGAATCATAGCGTCAAAACGTCTCCTAATATTTTTTAAGCACTACTACTACGCTTAGTCCTAGCAGGAAATCCAACAGCTTGAATATCCAACTTATCTACATGATAGATTTTAGGAAACACTAAAACTAAGTAGCAGGTACCTGCCCAATTAGTAGGCAGCTTAAAATAAGCTTGCTGTCCACAGACATAATGAACGCCAGGCGTCACAGGATCCTTTCCCACAAGCACTTGGCTCGTGTTGCCCGAAACTTCAAATTTGTGAGCACACTGACTCCCATAAGCTGAGCATTCGGAATCCTATCTTCCCTCCTATAGATACATGATTTCCCCTTGCTGTTGCCAATGTAGATTCAGTTTAGAATATACTCACATTTCGTTATATTTCTCTTTCTCCTCTTTTCGCACATCCTTCATTATATCAATAGCTTTCATGGTTCTATGGTGAATCACAGCTCTCCTAGCTTCTGAATCGCCAATGAATTTCTTTTCAATGGGGCTCATAAGGCTTGTCAAATTGTGTCTGTGAGCTCAGCATTGTCAAGCTTAGTTGGGGACCTAAAAAACATCAAATTGTCTCTATCTCCTTTGCATTAACAAAGGGATTTAGGTGTTTGTACACAGACACTTTTCACAAGACTAATTCAAAATTTGAGAAATAATACTCAAAATGACCCTGACGATATAAAAGGCTAAGTAAAATTAAACAAGTGGTGCCACAGGTATGTGGAATATGATGGTAGGCAATACCCTCAGCTACTAAAGCAGGCAAATGGCACAGACATAACAGTCCTTCACGCTCACAACATTCGTATATTAATACAGCAACCGAGAGAAAGCATTTGATGAAAGATTTCCCTCAGAAGCGTCCTTATGTAAAATCCTATGGTCAAAGCAATGTCTATCTTCTACTGAAGGGGCATGTGTGGTGGGTCTAGTAGTGAATCTAATGGGACTAGTATCAGTAGGGGAACTTAACCCTATTAGCAAAGCAGACATGAAAATGATGGCACTACAGCTACCACTACTCTACATAGATTCTTGGTAAGGATACTCATGGTTTCTCTACATTCGGACCTTATGAGTAGAACAGCTGCAAGAAGACTTGTGATTTCTGCAATCATTCTACTTGTGCAAAATTAGCAGAATGAATTTCATTGTTAAACGATTTAATTAGCTTATGTACTCTTCATGAGTTATCCCTAGCCCTGCTCTGTCTTCTAGAATGACAACCCTACTATTCTAAAGGAACCCTGGCCCTAGGGAATTTTCAGTATTCAATAAAGCAAAGTTCAATAAATTCAGTTCATTGACACAGTTTGTTATGGAGATTGCATTTGAGTTCAAGACTTCATACTTTTGCTGTGGTTGCATTTTAGTCACAGAGGTTCCGTAGGCACCGTCCCTTGGCCATCCAGCTCATTCGAGATGGTGTCAAGTTCACGAGTGGCATAGTATGTCCACTCTGGGGCAAAGTGCCATCGTCTTGGCACCCTTATTCTTTTGATCTTCGACTGGCTGTTCACCTTCATTGTCACTTAACCCACTTGACTCAATCTCTTCAGTGACAGTTTTCATGACATGTTCAACAGATAGGCTTGGTCTCAGTCTCTCATGATTTGGCCACCCTTCTCTTTTACAATCACTCCTGGTCACATTACTTGGTCCTTTACAAGGATCAGAGTCATCATTTTCTTGTGCAGCAGGTTGGTTCACTGTGGCTACTCCTGTTTCACTCAGCACAGGCTCTGGAATCTCATAGACTTGACTCTGGGTCACTTCCAGAATTTGAATCACTGGTCGACTTTGGTGTGTCAGGACATTCTCTCTGTCCCCCTCTGCTTCTTCAGGGCAATCAGGAGTTTGGCTCTGTAAATCAGTGTTTCTGTCACCACCTCTTCATCTGGACATCTCACTTTCAAGGTATGGGATTTTGTACCCAGTTAGGCAGCCCCCCACCCTAGACAACAGTGTTTGTAACCAAGATGACCTGGAAGAGGGCGTTCCAATATGGTTCCAAAAATGATTTTCTTTTTTTAACATATTTTATTGAGTTTTCATGGTACATTATGGGGCGTGGCCCTTTGTATACATTTTGAAGGCATAATAAACCAGGAGTACCAATACAGACATGAAACTGTAACTCCTGCGTAACCTGCAGGTAAAACAACAAAGACATGGCACATATAGTCTCAGATCCCACGAGGCTTAATAAGTCTGATTGATTGTAGGTGTAGATGGTATCATACTTTGTCCGGGTTGCTTGGTGGCCAATAATATGTGGGGAAACAAATCTCATCTGGGGTCCGTGGATGGTAGGGGTGTAAGTCTATGCCCCGATAGATCGCCCAATGGGACCATATTTTCCTGTGCTTCTGGGGGCAGCTCTGGGCCTGGAACACCACAATCTCTGCTCCCATGCATCTATTAATGGCCTTTTTCCACCCACCAAGTGTCGGAGTGGACACCCCCTTCCACAGCTGGGCGATGTCGCACTTAGCGAGAGTGAGGGCAAGAAAGAGCAAGTGTTGCTTGTACCGGTTCCCACCTATCCCCTCGGTGCTATGAAGTAGGAACAGTTTTGGATCAAATGGGAGATCCCACGATAAGACACTGCCCAGGCAGGACGCAATCCTCCGCCAGAAAGGCTGCAATGTGACACAGCTCCAAACCGTGTGCATGAAAGTCCCCTCTGCTCCCTCGCATCTCAGACACATGGGGGACTGGATGACGCCCAACTTCCAGAGACGGGATCTTTTGAAATATATACGATGTATGAATTTAAATTGTATGAGGCAGTAGCGTGTTGACACTGCCGTGCCCCGGGGCCTAGCCAGGGCTTCAGTCCAGTCATCTTCGGTCAGGTCAGGTATATCCTCTAGCCATGCCCTTTTAGTCTTGTGCAGTGTTTTAAGGGTGTGGGTGGTCAGTGTTTGGTAAATCTGACGGATCTTATGCGCTCCTAGGTCCCCCATTAGCAGGGGGCCTTCAAGGGGATGGAATTCGGGCTGGGTATCAAGTGGATGAATTAAGGGAGCGAGTGCATGCCTTAACTGGAGATATTTATAAAATTGCATCCTATGCAAGTGGAACTCTTTCTGTAATTGTTGAAACAATTTTAGGGTAGTACCCTGCATTACGTCTCCCAGAGTGGATATGCCCACTAGGTCCCATTTACAGAATCCCGATAAGGCCGTCACAGGGCGAAGATGTGTACAATGCCACAGTGGAGTTGCCTGTGTCAGGCGGCCACGCCACCCCATCTGTCTGACTGTGTATCTCCAGAGCCGGACCACGGTTCGACTGGCAGGAGGCAGAAAGTCCAGGTTCCGTGTGCTATATAGGAGCTGAAGGAGGGGGGCACCTTTCAATGCCATATGCTTCAGTGCAAACGCAGGGTCTGCTGGCGAGTTTTACCACCATTCGTTTATGATTAATAGATGGAAGGCTACATAGTAGGCATAGACATCCGCTGCTGCAATGCCTCCGCAGTACGTTGACTATGTGCACGTACTCAGCGCCACCCAGAATGCCCCTCCACTCCACAGGAATTTGTTATGTATAGCATTGACATGACCGAACCATGCACGTGGTATATTATAAGGGAAGTTCTGCAACCTGTATAATATTCTGGGTAGTGAAACCGTTTTAAGAATCGCTGAGCTCCCGTACAGCGAGAGCAGGAGGGGAGACCAAATTGCTGTCTCATCCCTAGTGATAAGCGATTTAATGTTGTGTGCCCACGAGATCTTCGGGCAGGGCAACATGAAGATGCCCAAGTATTTAAAACCTGCGGTCGCATGAGACAGCTGCAGTGCCCAGGTTCCACGTCCCTGATTCCCACATACCGTGAATAGCACCGATTTTGAGGGGTTAGTATTGAGCCCAGTGGTCTGACCAAACACTCAGAGGATCTGTAGGATTCGGGGTCCCGAAAACCACGGGTCGGTCATAAAGAACAGCACATCGTCCGCATATAGCGCGATGCGGTCAGATTGGGACTGTGACCATTTGAAACCTCTGATCACCGGGTCACCGCGTACCCAAGCCGCCAAGGGTTCCACGGCTAGGGCGAACAATAGCGGAGACAGGGGACAGCCCTGTCTTGTGCCGCGGCAGATAGGGAAGGAGGCTGACCGATGCCCCGCGATCCGTACCTAGGCCGTTAGGTCCATATAAAGCAGGCGTACGTAGGCTAAGAAGCGCGGGCCGAAGTTAATAACTTCGAGGAGTTGGAAGAGGTACGACCAGCTAAGAGACTCGAACGCCTTGTCTATATCGGCCAATAGAATAGCCGCAGGGTGCCCCAGTTCCGGGGCCTTTGCCATGGCATTATGAACCCGTCGGCTGTTGTGACAGGTGGATCGATGTGGCATGAAGCCGGACTGATCCGGATGAATCAAGTCCTGCACGCAAGTCCGCAGGCGGTCAGCGAGGATTTCGCCCAAAAGTTTGGGCTCGAAGTTAATGAGGGAAATGGGTCGATACGATGATGGATACTCTGGTGGGTGGCCGGGCTTCAGGAACAGGACAATCTCAGCATGTCGCCAATCTCAAGGCAACATGTGTTGGCCAAGAGCTTCATGTATTGCCTCCAGTAGGTGTGGGCCCAGTGTGTTCATGTGTGGTCCAAGGAATTCCATAGGGAATCCGTTGGACCCGGGCGCATAGCGGCCATTGTTGCACTGAGCTCATCCGCTGTAATAGGGGCATCAAGCTGATCCCGCACGTGATCAGTGAGCCTTCGAGGGGGAATGTCTCTTAGAAATTCGGAGATTAGGGCCCCCGATAGCTGTTCTTGACGCGCATAGAGTGAAGAGAAGTAGCGAGCGAACACCCTGGCAACCGCCTCGGGGGGCGAGCACAGGGTGCCATCCACACCACGGAGTGTAGGGACGTTTGTGGGGGACTTCTCAGCCTGACATAGCCTATGGAGGATTTTGCTGGATTTGTCCCCCCACTGGTAGATCCGGTGTTGTGACGCTAACCAGATTTCCTTCGCCTCGCCAATAAGATGTTGCTGTATGTGTTGTTGTGTCTGGAGTAAATTGCGTTGGAGGGGTGAGCTAAAGTCAATAATGAGCTGTGCTTCCAAGGCCCTCTGACGACTTTCCAATTCGGCCAATTGCGCAGAGCGTTTGCGCTTTTCATTGGCATGGAAACTTATATCTACCCTGCGGATTTTGGGTTTTAGAGCTTCCCACAGAATACCTCTGGATGGGGCCGAGGCCGTGTTGGATTCGAGGTAGTCCGAGACTGCCCTGGTTAAGGTCTCCTGATATTCAGGATCTCGAAGGTGCCATGGGGACATACGCCACCTAAAGGGGGGTTTATGAGAGTGCATGCGGAATTTGAATAAGACCGGGGAATGGTCTGACAATCCCCTGGGAAGGTGGGCGATATGGGAGATCCGGTGGATGTAGCTGTGTTGTGTGAATATATAATCTAACCGGGACAGTGATCTGTGGATGGCGGACATATATGTGTAACTCATCTCAGAGGGATGATACTCGCGCCATATGTCCGACCATCCCAGCGTAGTGGCTAGGAGGAGCAATTTTGATCTATCTGTTTGGGGTTCTCGTCCGGGCCCACGCCTTCTGTCCATTGGTGACATAACATCATTCCAGTCCCCACCTAGGAGCATCAAGCCCTCTGGGAGTTCTCCCCACAATCGAGAAATCTTGTCTATGAAAGTGTTTCCCAGTGGGGGGGCATATATACTGTCAATGTTGATGTGTTCCCCATGAAGCATGCCCGATAGAATGGTGTATCGTCCCCCAGGATCCAGCCAATGTTTGGTGAGAACAAACGGGACACGGCGGTGTATAAGAATAGCGGTCCCCCGGGATCCCCTGGTAAACCCTGCATGGTATATCGTGTGGTATCCGAATCTGGCAAGGCAGGGAGCCTTGGTGCCCAAGAGGTGAGTCTCATGTAGGAGAAGGATGTCGGCCTCGTATCGCTTAGCTTGGCGAAGAATAACGCCCCTCTTAATTTGGTTTAGTAGCCTTCTGACATTCCAGGATACCACGGTCAAGTCCCCAGGCAGGGGAGCGTGTGTCTGTGTAGCCATCTACCGTCTATAAAGGTGAACTTTTGGGCTGATATGGTGGAATCTAGGCATAACATCTGCGCGCATGTAATAACTGAAACCATAATAACATGGAATCTCATGAACCCCCTGCCCCCCCGATACTGCCATAAACAAGGAGCATCTGTTGCGGTGAAGGAAACCCCAAGCCCCCAATGGGGGGGCCTAGAGCACCTCCTCTAATTGTACCCAAATCACCCATGAAACGTTAACATGAAGT